>CM072521.1:24829173-24944173 GCA_036898135.1 Oncomelania hupensis | reverse complement strand
TATTAGCCCCCATAGGGGTGCCGGGGGTTTCTGGAAATATAGTGTTTTAAATTTCCACTGTCACTGTCTTTCTCTTTTATACGGATCAGGGGTGAATCCTCTTATAACCAAGTTGTGGTCCTGGTTTTGTGGTCCTGATTTGGCTCTTTGCAGTCCGATGGACTCTGTAAGCAATGAATAACTAACTCACTATTCTTACCTTTCTGATCGTTTCCAATCTGTCTGCATCAACAACCACTTTTCTGAACCGTCCAGAATTTTCTTCGGTGTTCCTCAGGCGTCAGTTGTAGGCCCTGTTCTCTTCACCCTTTACACATCTTCTGCTCAGATCATTCAAGAACCATGACACTTTCCACCATTTCTACGCAAATGATACACAGCCTCAAAAACATTAACACTCCTCAAAACCTTCTATCTATTCTGACCAAAACTTTTAGCTGCTTTGAAAACATTTCTAACGATGACTGCCAATAAGCTCTATCTCAATGAAAAGAAAACTGAAGTTATGCTTACGGGTACCAAACAAAACATGTCTTCTTCCCCTGTAGACACTGCCACTCTTGGCCAAAGCACTATTCCTATGTTATATTCTGTCAAATACCTTGGGTGTAATCCTTGAAAACACCCTCTCAATGTCAGAATTCATCCGCAAAATCTGTGAAACATGCAACTTTCAGCTCTGTAGAATAGGCCTTGTCCGCAAGCATCTGACAACTGACGCTACAGCAACACTCATTTCCTCTCTTGTTCTTATACTGTAACTCTCTTCTGGCTGGACTTCCTTCCCCTTCTGTTCATCTGCTCCGAAGTGTTCAGAACTCTGCTGCTCGTCTGTTTCACAAAAAGAACAAATCTCATATCACATACTCCTACATTCTCTCCACTGGCTTCCTGTATCTCAGAGGATTACCCTCAAAACCTATTCTTTCTGTTACAAGTGCGTCCATGGATTAGTCCCTTCCTACCTCAGCCAGAACATTCACTTCTACAAGCCACCTAGAAATCTTCGTTCTTCCTCCGACACCCTAAAGCTACAAATATCCAGCTATAAACACTCCTTCGCAGGCTGTCGATCTTCTCAGTGCTTGGTCCTTCAACTTGGATCTCTCTCTCTCTCTCTCTCTCTCTCTCTCTCTCTCTCTCTCTCTTCGCAGCTCTCCGAACTTTCGTCTAACTTAAAAACTCATTGCACACCGCACGCACTCCGCCCCTCACTCCCTAGCTGCTCTCCTCCTCCCTCTTCCTCCCTCGTCTTTATATTTTAATTATAAATATTCTTTTTCATGTTTGTATTATGTCTTTGCATAATTTATTAGTGTCTTGTTTTTGTTACACTTCTTTTCTTATATATTTCGATGTTAACGTTAAGTATAATTGCGTGAGAACTGCGCTCTGAACTGGTGTTATTAGGAAAAAGCGCTATATAAATACCCTTATTATTATTATTATTATTATTATTATTATTATTATTATTATTATTATTATTATTGTCCGTGTCAAGAGGCAAAGTGTGCCTGAAACTTGTTGAAAGGCTTGTGTCAGCGAAGTTTGAAAAACATTAGAGAGCAATCGAGGAGGTCTGTTACGACGGGTACGGGTAGACACTTATTAATATTTATGAATTGTAGTTTTTCCTGTCATTTATTGCTGCACTGTTCGCTGCTTTGACGATACTTATTTTTCGATGTTTGCGTCCAGACAGACAGAAGTTGAAAAGTTACCTCGTTGACTACAAGACCTTATTTCTCACTTTCTCCGTTTCCCACCCCACCCCACCTTACCTCCCCTCCCCTTCCTCTCCACACACACCTATCTTTGTTTTACTGTCCTTATTTTGCTGCACTGAACATGCTATTACAGAAGTATTAATTGGCTTTTCTTTTTTTAAGCATTTTAGTGATATACATCCATTTAGAACTTTTTTTCCCAGCGTGCTGCGTTTTATCTCCTTCACTTCTTTTATATCTTTAAATATTCAATACCAGTATCAAGAAAATAGTATCACAGTATCACGTGTCTTTTTCTGTGCATGCTAACGTAACAAAGCACGGAGCAAACCTCTACAAGTTTTCAATATGAACATCAAATTAATGAAAGAATGTAGTTTGATCATAATATCAAAGATAATCTATCTGAGCGCGTTATTTCAAAGCATGCCACCAACACAGCGGAGAAACCGCAGTAAAAGAGCATATAATCAAGAATGTCAACATTAGTGAAGGAAACTTACGTAAAACATTACAGAATCCCTTAGCAACTATCAAGCATAAACACACACACACACACACACACACACACACACACACCCACACACGCACACACAAACGCGCGCGCGCGCCAAACTGTTATTAGGCTACAAGTTATCAATGTTAGCCAAGAAAATGTAATCACAATATTACCGATTAAATGAGCAGACTCCCCCGTTAGGATTCGAACGGCGGAGATGAGATTGCATACCAGACGGTGCGAGAGCAAAAGAACAAAAAGTAATCACACACCCACACACACACACCACACACACACCCACACGCACGCACTCACTGTATATATTTTTTTTATTAGGGATAAAGATTTTAGACTAATAAGTCTAATCTTCCAATCTGTTCCTTAAACACACATTATAATAACTCCTTCCAGGTCTATGAAAGAAGGCGATGTTGTTTTTTCATTAAAAATAAAAATATTAATTTAAGTACGGATTTTAAAGACCCTGACGCTCATGTCCTAGGCTGGTGAGTGCCCGCTATACAAATACACCTAGCAAGTCCTGTTAGCCCAGGATTGTGCTCAGCTGTCTGAGCTTCACACTTTGCGCCTTGGAGCTGGAAAAGCGCTATATACAATTACATTACATTACATGATTATTGCTTTAGGTCCAGCGGACTCTTCCGAGCCAAATCAGGACCGGACAACCCATGATCCGCATAAAAGATCTGCTGAAACAACCCTAGTGGTAAAACTGAAAGCTCTCCACCAGCCAGTCACTTTACAATAAAAACATCCCACGCAGGGTACGCTGAGGCTGTACTCTAATTTATCGAACCCCCGTTTACAAAAACAAAATAGAATACAAACATCATTATAAATTATCAACAAAACACATACATATAAAATGCCTACATTGCTAAATAATAACATCATAGGAAGCCCTAGTGACCACCTGGCAGAAAGCGTCCAATATTCCCAAGCTGATCCAACAGACCTCGTACACAAAATAAGGAGGCTTGTCCCGGAAGAGTTTTCAAGAAAAAAGGTAGGTGACTGGTCTATCGAAGAAGAAGATAGTATAGCAGATTGATAGAACAGAGCAGGAATGATAAAGAACAAATGAGAAAGACAGTGACAGTGGGAATTTAAAGCACTAAATTTCCAGAAAGTGGGGATACTATTTATACTGAAACCCCCGGCACCCCAACTGGGGACCAAAGAAAAAAGGATTAAATAAATAAATAAATAAATAAATAAATAAATAAATAAATAAATACAGCAAATCTTTTACCACATAAATCACTGAAAAGATTAAATAAATAAATAAATAAATAAATAAATAAATACAGCAAATCTATTACCACATAGATCACTGACCCATAGGCTATTACTACTACTATGCATATAATTCAACTGAAAAATATTAAAATACCAAAGACGACACATCAGAAGACCACACACTAAAAAAAAAAAAAAAAAAAGTGAAGTGACTCACCGCGAGTTTAGCAAAGTAAGGATTGTTCCCCGCTATCATCCATGTCAAGCATACTACTTAGTTGGAAAGAGAAAACTGTGAGAACGAGTCCTAAAGTGCAATAAACACGGTCGAGGCAGGTGTTTTTATGATACCTGAAGACTGCAAATTGAGACTTTCCTCGGTGTGGGAACAATGAACTGTGCCTAAAACTCGGCCAGGCATTATAATTATTAAGATCGACTTGGCACAGACTCAGAGACAGACAGACAGACGGACGGAATACAACACAGACACAAACGCAAGCACGTCATGTGCATTGAAAAATCGGGCGACCCAAGATCGACTTAGCACACCCCACATCCCAAACCCCACAATGCAAATACACCCTTCTCCCCAAAAATCACTCACAACCACACACATTTTTGTAGAAACGACGTTGTGATGACTGTCATGAGCGAGCGTTGTGGCCAAGTGGGCTAAGGCGGGACTAACTTGCCTTGTCCACAAGCCAGAAACCAAGGCGCCTGACAGGTGTGGGTTCGAGCCAGCATCAGGGCGTTATGTTTCTCCGAATATTATTTACTTTCGACTCGGGCAACGTCTCGGGGGTTTCCTCCGGGTACTCCAGTTTGCTCCTCCAGAAAAAATTTGAAACATTCACAAATAATGTTAGGTAGGTAGGGTTTGGGCGCGCCACTGGCTGCGACTACGCCTTCCCCGGGGGAAGCGGCCCAGAGTTTTCCGATGGAAAGGGATAATAAACTGCAGCCAAAAAAAAAAAAAAAAACCTCTACATACATTATTTTGACACATTTACCATGATTTTGACATTATTTTGACATATTGCCATTTTTTGAAGCTATCCCTAACCCTCAAAAGAAAGTAAGCCTACGTATGTCAGAGCAACGTCGTTTCTACCTAGCCACCCCAACACACACACATACACACGCACACACACACACACTCAGCGCGCGTTACTGGAAAATAAGTAAACATATGACTCACATGCTCCTTATGGATTTGCAATATTTCACATGAAAATGAGTGCCCAGAAGAAGAAAAAATGAAAGTGGCAATAAAATGCTAATATCAACTTTGGTCTCGGCTTTTGACCTTGATATGACCTGGACTTACGGCTCCAAATACTAATGTGTGATCAAAACAGCAAAAGTTGTATTATGCACATTTAAAAAACAGTGACCTTGGATGACCTTGACCTTTAGTGGCCTTGACCTTGGGATGACCTTGACCTTCACATGACCTCTCATGCTCATGTATGATCAAATACCTCCAATAGTTGCATAATATGGGTTAAATAGAGCCACTCTACTGTACTATGACCTATTTGTTTTATGTTTTATGTTTTTGCAAGGCGTAAAATGCTACTGAGACACTTGGCAAGCACCGCCCAAACCTGAACTTTTGGATCTGTGTGATAAACGAAGAGAGATCTTAAAAAATAAAGAAAGAAAGAAAGAACTCCTCACAGGGAGCTGATGCCTACCGAAAAATTAACAATGACTTCCAAACAGAAATGCGCACATCAAAGGAGAACTGGATAGAAGATCAATGCCAGGAAATAGAGAACAGTCTGAACAAGAACAACAGCAAGAAGGCCTACCGGACTATGAAGCGGCTGACAAGTGTTAAACAGCCAAAGGTCTCCACGATCCAAAGCAAGTCTGGCATATACCTTACAGAAGAACAAGAAGTATTGGATAGATGGACAGAGTACTGCTCAAACCTTTATAACCACACACCAAATGGAGACCTATCAGTTCTAGCATATCCTCAGAACAGAGAAGAAGAAAAAGAAATCCTCCCAATTCTCCGAGAAGAAGTTGAGGAAGCAGTACATTCACTGAAGAAAGGGAAGTCAGCGGGTGTGGAAAACATACCCGCGGAATTGCTTCAAGCAGGCGGAGAAGCAATGATTGACGACCTCTCCATTATCTATAACACGATCTTGCAGAGTGGGGAGTGGCCTATATTATGGACCCAGTCGCTTGTCATCACTCTTCCCAAAAAAAGGTAACCTTGAGGAGTGTGAAAATTACCGCACCATCAGCCACATCAGCCATCCCAGCAGAGTCCTCCTGAAAATAATACTCAACAGGTTGAAACCCCAAGCCGAACAAATAACAGCTGAAGAACAAGCAGGATTCAGAGCAGGGCGAAGTACCACTGAACAGATTTTCAACCTCAGAATAATCTGCGAGAAATACTTACAGCACCAACAACATCTCTATCATGTGTTTTGTAGACTTCAAGAAAGCGTTTGACCAAGTCTGGCATGCAGCTCTGTGGCAACCATGAGATTTAACAGCATCAGCTCTAAAATTATTGAAGTCATTAAAAGCCTGTATGACAAGGCTACCAGTGCAGTCCTCCACAGCAGCACCATCGGAAACTGGTTCAGAACAACAATCGGTATACTTCAAGGATGCCTACTCTCTCCTAATCTCTTAAGATCTTCCTAGAGCACATCATTTCAGATACCCTTGCAGATCATGAAGGCACAGTCAGCATAGGGGGTAGAGCAGTCTCCAACCTCCGTTTTGCGGATGACATTGATGGATTGGCTGGCGAGGAACAAGAACTTGGGTCTATTCTATTCAGTGTCCGAACTCACAGGACACTATGCTACAATAGAATAAAATAATTCCCCCGTTTCATACAGAAGAGTGAGCACTGGTAAACTTCAAACCCATACATGTAAATTGCAAAACTGTACTGTTTTTATTTATTTTTTATTGTTTTTAAATAAAGCTAAATGCAAGACTTAGAGTCGTTTTTCTTCCTTCGTTGCCCTACGATCAAAATAACAATAGAAAGTATTTGAAAATTACACCAATACCTCTCATCCAGGCCGTGAGAAAGGAGTATAAACTTTGAAGTTTGTTTTATTTTTGTTTGTTTCTTTGGTTTATTTGATGGTTCGTTTGTTTGGTTGTTTGGTGTATATAAAATGTTTGAAACAAAGAGGCTTACTACCAGCAAAAATTGCAATGCCAATCTGTTTGAAAATTGAAATTAATTTTCTGTGTCCGACGGTGAAGTTTTGTAATGTAGTACGAAGCAAAGTTAAATGTTAAGAATCTACATAACCTTAAACTCTTCACCCCCCCCCCTCCTCCTCCTCTCCCCACCCGAAAAACAAACATACATAAATAAATAAGTAATAAAATTGACACACACACACACACACACACACACACACACGCACCCACACACACACATTATTGTATGTTTTCCAAACCTCCTATGCATGATGCATGGTGTCACGTCACCCGAGTGGGATCTGTTTTCCTACTCCTTCGGATGAGAGTATAAACCGAGGTCTAGTCTGTGTCGCATACATTCCATCATAACGGACTTTAAAGATCCTGACGCTCATGTCCTAGACGGGTGAGTGCCGGTGACAAGAAAACACCCAGCATGCACCTAGGTCCTTCTCCCCCATCCCTGGCTGCCCAGGATTGTGCTCAGTTGTCCGGGCGTCAGACCATGCGCCCAAAGGCTGCGGGTGGGCGTCTCGGGCGGCTTGAGTTAGATCCTGTATCGGCCAGCGCCTTGAGCAGCTCTTGAGCTGGAAAAGCGCTATATAAGAACGATTTTAAAAAAATCAGTGACTTCAGCTCAAACAACGAGTGAAGGGATACGTATATACAAACTCAAACTAAAAAACTAACACAAATGCCAGATGAACATTTATACACTTTTATTAAGCGTACACATACAGGAGAATGGGAAATCTAACCTAAACCCAACCCTTATCCGGACCCACAACCCCAACAATTAACCACCAATTACCTCCCTTCTCTTATCTGTCACCCCTGACACTGTACACAAGATGCCAACACACAAGTTATAACAATCTGAAAATAAGCTGAAATAATACAATTGATGGCTTAATCTTATAGTCATCAAGACTTGAAGAAATATATTTAATTAAATTGTCTGGAATTGATACTTCAAATGTTCATCGTCTATTTCACCATATGATACAACTATCAGAAATATAATAAAGGCACACTGCTCGAAAATTCACTGAATATGTAGTATGTTTTATTTGCGTGTAATGTATGACTGTGAAGGTGCGTTGTCCTGTGGGTGGAAAACCCAGGTGGTCGTCTCCGGCCAGGTTGTAGGGGTCTCGTAGAGCCCAGGCGGCGATGGTCGCCCACCCGTCTCAGCACGGCACCCACGACGTTAGAATGGGGCAATAGCAGCCAATCACCGGACGGCAACAGCACAAGCAGAATAACAGTAGTAGACGTAGTAGCAGAAGAAGTAGTAGTAGAAGTAGTAGCTGTAGTAACAGTAGTAACAACAGCAGCAGGCCCAATCTGGTCAACAAATAAACCGTCTTACTAAGCTACCTCTACAATGTAAACAATACATGGGAAACAACTCCTTCCGCCGTCCGCCATCTTGACCTGTTTATTTATGCATTACAACAATTCATAATTCTTCTATAATTTATATACCTTCTCATAAACATGAATATTTATACCAATACAAAAGCATATTATAATTCAATTTCTAATCAACTATCCTGATTCATCCTCTCTCTCTCATATTCATCACCCCTCTTCCATATCATAATATATAATACATCGTCACCCTTGACCTCATTTTCATCACCCCTCTCTCACATTCATCACCCCTCTGGCATACTATAATACATCGTAACTCATGACCTCGTTTTTGCAACAACTTCAACAATTTTATAACATTATTCAATTTTACATATTCAACTAAGAAAATCGTATAAAAAATACTATTTATCAAAATACCCCTTTTCCCCTCATCCGTCATTATTCATTCATGTACGCATGCTCAGAGCGTATAGCCACTAAAGAATTGAGATACTGGGCACCCACTCACCTTCAGTTCATCGGCCTGTGAGGTTACAGACACATTCAACACCACACACAACACAACACAACACAACACAACACAACACACCACTGTCTGTAGAGAGTAGATGGTTTGTTCATCTGTTACTGGTCCCGGACACCTTGGCACTGGCGTAGTGCACAGGTCTTGGGCGGTCTCTAAAATAAGAACACACACCCTTAAGGTCACACTCTACACTTATCACAAAGAAGTGGTGGCAGTGATACTTCTCCGAACTGTAGATGCTTAATTTCTATAGCTTTGACAGCATAATGGACATTCTTGCCCTTACTAAGGAAACAAGATCTTGGATGGTTCCAAAGCACAAACACAACCCTTGTAGAAGGACCTTACACCTATCCTCTGATAGTGGCAATCACACTCTACCGAGTCACATCAGACCTCAACAAATATCGGCTTGGCTCTCCCCCTCTTCGCCACTTTCCCCAGTCCACGACTCAAGGCGCAGAACTCCGCTCAGGCTTCTAGTAGCAACTGAGCCTAGGTATAGCACGTGAAAAACCTAACTTCCTATCATAACCTACGCAATACAAAATGCTGATTCAAACTTTGCACATCGCACTTTCAGATATATGAAACTATACACTATATACAACCTGACACAGCATAATCTTAGCGTGCGTCAAAAACTCGTGCCGTCACACATGGGGTGGATGTAAGGGATATATACATGTAGGGGATGAAGGTGGCTTTGGACCAACAATCTAGAAAGAATGCCTGTCCGCTCGTTGCCGCAATAAAATGTACGACACAATAATGTCAGGTGTTGCAGAATATAGCCGGTGCTAACAAAAGAGCTTTGTCTTAAAAACCGCATACAAAAAAACCCACATAATTGTGTGTATTTTAATGTTGATACACTTAAAAAGAAGAACAACAACTTGTTGCTTCTGTATAGAAAGGAACTGCCTGTTTAACAACTACACCAACAAACGACAACAACAGTCTCTATAGAAAGGGATTGCTGGTTTCAGTGTTTACGCACTGCCGTAAAAAAAACAATTTATAGACAATAATGTCACAATTTGTTTTTCTCAATAGTTGAAAACCAGCTGGCGCTATCAATTAGACCGTTGCCTTAAAATCACACAATAACACCATTATGTAGGCTTACTGCAAGATCCAAAACTGCATGGCAAGGAACCGCATGACCAATCCACTTTGCAGTGAAATTTGTTGATGAATGGTCATAAGGAGTTTCCGACACTAGTCTAGGAAACAACATGTAACAAAAAATAAGTTCACCCAACACTGATGAAATGCGCGGAGAGAGAGAGAGAGAGAGAGAGAGAGAGAGAGAGAGAGAGAGAGAGAGAGAGAGAGAGAGAGAGAGTGAGAGAGAGAGAGAGGAGAGACTTGGAGAGAGAGAAAGAGAGAGAGAGAGAGGAGAGACTTGGAGAGAGAGAGAGAGAGGAGAGACTAGGAGAGAGAGAGAGAGAGAGAGAGAGAGAGAGAGAGAGAGAGAGGAGAGACTTGGAGAGAGAGACAGAGAGATAGAGAGGAGAGACTTGGAGAGAGAGAGAGGAGAGACTAGGAGAGAGAGAGAGAGAGAGAGAGAGAGAGAGAGAGAGAGAGAGAGAGAGAGAGAGAGAGAGAGAGAGAGAGGGAGACTAGTCTAGGAAACATGTAACAAAGTATGTGTTCACCCAACTCTGAGGAAATGCGCGGACAGAGAAAGGGGGGAGGGTGGGAGAGAGAGGGGGGAGAGGGGGAGAGAGAGACAAACGATCTCAATCGACCCCCCCCCCCCCCCCCATCAAGCCACGTTTAGCGGCAGTATGTCTTAAGTGTCTAACGGTTTTATCCCTGTAATAATAACTTTAAGCTAGAGTGTTGTATAATGACAACGACAAGGATATTGTTGCTGCTGATGATGATGATGATGAAAATGAGGATTAAGAAGGAGATGAGGAGGAGGAGAAGGAGATGACGGTTACGGCTATGACATTTCATTATGATATCCGTTATCAAATGAAATGTGTGCAATCAATGGTTACAAGACTGAGGATTTGCAGTGATCACACTATACGGTTCAGTGCATACAAATTCCAGAAACGAATACTGTTGATAATGGGCATATTCTATATATCGATCTAGTCCCAAAACCTGCCAGGTCGCCGCTGCGGCTCTCCTATAAAAAAAAAAAAGACCTCTTGGTACACGGCTCATACAAAAAAATCTTCGGCTATACAACAGCAGCAAAAAACAACAACAATCCGGTCTTTCATTTTCGGATTAATTTTCTGACTTGGTACAAACGATACCTGGGTACCTTTGCGAGACTGGCATCATCATGCAGAAGACCATTGTAGCCGTGTGTCGTCCGTTTTCTTTAATGAATGACGATGGTGATAGTCTATACATGTCATAGTACTAAAAGTAAAGTAACTGTTCTTATAATAATATATAGCGCACATACCACCTTAAAAAGCCAACCGTCGTCGGTTTTTGTCTTTGACGAGAATGCTGGTAAACCTTAGTACTGTCATACCTGGGTATCCATGCGAGACTCCCTGGCACCATCACGCAGAAGATACTCTCGCGTGATTGAACATAAACGAAACTCGGCGATTACTCAGTCTGCTGTCGAGTAACTTCTAGCGCGATTGATGAGAATGCTGGTTAACCGTAACAACGTCGTTTTCGTTTTTGCTTGATGATTATGCGGGGTGTCGGATAGCGCAGTGGTTGGAGCACTCGCTACTGTGTCGCAAGTTAAGCACCGTCCGGTGCGGTTAGCACTTGGATGGGTGACCGCAAAACATGAAGCGACAAATAACAACGCACCCAGTTGACTCAACTGTGACTGAGTACCTACTCTCTTGAGGGTGGGGAAGGTAAAGCAGCGAGGGAGAGAGATGGGCGTCGCCCTCATTACGCTGGCCCAAGATAAGTGTGATCTCCAACATCACGCTCCCCTACGGCCACAAGGCTATGGGACTACCTTTACCTTTGATGATTATGATGGTACGTATTTATAGTGTGCACAGAACATTTATATTGAGACCCGCTTAAAGTGCATCCGTCATATGATGCCCTGGTCATTTACATCTGTAGTAAAGGCCTGTATGTATACTTTCTCAAATCTCTCAAATGAAGCCAATGGTTTTCTCATCGAAGGACGAACATCATCATCATCATCATCATCATCATCATCATCATCATCATCATCATCATCATCATCATCATCATATTAGTGCATTCCTTGGTGTTTTCAATGCTCACCACTGTGCAAAGTGACCAGCGGGCAAACCAAAAATATAAAGACGGCATTAAGCAAAGCAACGCACACAAATCAACCAGCTCCATATGTCCTTCAATTCACTATTCCTCAAGCAGGGTCAGCAACGCTGTGTGATGTTCAACATAACTTCCGCCTTTGTTTTCAGCTAGCAATAGATGGGCACCATATACTCTGTGTGAACTCAGTGACCACATTGCATTGCTGAGACTACCCAGTGTGCTCAATGACTGTCAACTGACTGTGCAGGAAAAGCGCCCACGAGTATTGGACCTATTTTAGTCAAATGCACTCACTCATTGCAGTAGCAAAATGTCAGACTAGGCTACTTGCAACTGACTGTTATAACACACACTCATAAATACATTCTGAAGCACTTGACTTATATCGAAGGTGTAGAAAGTCTTTGCTTAGATTTAACGTCATACTGGGAACATTAGAACTGGGCCGTTTCGTTCAATTTTACAAGTAGCTGCATGAATTACATTACAGAAAATTGTTACACAAACCCCGATGCTGCTTCTCTCTCTCTCTCTCTCTCTCTCGACTTTCAGACCCCAACAACCCCCACTGCTATTCTCAACGGATGATCGATTGACAAAGCGCGAGTCTTTCTCTATTACTTTTCAAGTTCATTGCCCTCGCCCAACCAACTTTTTCTTTACACCCCAATCCCCACCGATGACGAACTAGGCCTAACTAGAAAAGTGTATTTGTTGAATCGATATCAACATCTCTCTCTCTCTCTCTCTCTCTCTCTCTCTCTCTCTCTCTCTCTCTCTCTCTCTCTCAATCACCCCTTTAAGGCCCGCCCACCCAGCCACAGCCTCAATCTGGACCGACAATCAATGACAACTGTATTGGCGAAATCGATAGCAATGATTCGACATTCATGCATACAAATCACATCTATGATTTCGCCAGAAATAAGACATGCCTGGTGGCATTTTTTTGTAGCAGAGAGAGCTATAAAGGGACAGTAAAAGAGAGGATGGGGAAGGTGAGGCGAGAGAGAGAGAGAGAGAGAGAGAGAGAGAGAGAGAGAGAGAGAGAGAGAGAGAGAGAGAGAGAGATTATTTACAAAAAGGATAGAGATTTAGGCTATTGGCATTTCCTTACAATCTGTTCTTGCATACATACACTCTCAGTCTCGCAAACACTGTTATAAATACCACAGTATACTTATTTGAAGAACGATGGGGTGGGTTGACAGTCTTTCATACATTTATCCACATTCTTAACATGACATTTATAACGAGAGAGAGAGAGAGAGAGAGAGAGAGAGAGAGAGAGAGAGAGAGAGAGAGAGAGAGAGAGAGAGAGAGAGAGAGATTAAAAAAAAGCAATTATTTAAAAAAAGTAAGATTATCACCAACCTTATTATTCGAGTTCTGACTTCAAAGATTGTTCAATATCCAACTCAAACCCAAAACACTATAGCGCAAGATAGAACATAATCTCATTTGGCTTCCGGAAAAAAAAAAACTATACCATAACGTCTGACAAAGCGAAGAAAACTGTAAGAACTACTTTGAATGGTCAATGTTTCTATTTTGTTTGTTCTCACAGAATGAAGCACGACAATGTTATTATCACTAACTGAAAACCGACGCAATTCAAATAACCTCTGCTACAATTAACACACAAACACCAAAAACTGCAACAAATACACTATTTTGAAATCTCACATTTTGCCCCTTTCTTTTAATCACATCGTCTACGTCCCCATCATTGGAAAAAAAATACACAAAACGAGCAGAAACATTGTCACCGATTAAATCAATAATCAACAATCTTTTAAAATAATACTCAAAACACCCTGGCAGACAACGAACAATAAATCTAGTTTTATACGAAAAACGGGCACGTCTTTTTACTAACACTGCAAGAACTACACTGCGGAGCAACGGTGAATATTTTTCTTCATCCCTCTCTCTCACTCTCAGTCAACCAGCTGCGTTTGACAGCAAATAGTTACCAGTCAGGGGCCTAGGGTGAACTGGAACTGCTCATTTTGAGCAAAAGCGAAAAATACAAAATTATTGCGGTATGTGTAGCATCAACAGCGAGTTTTTAATACCTCCTTTCTTGATTTGACATGCAGGTTAATAGCTTCATAGTCTCGTTCTTTCCCACGGATGGCATTTCATTGTTATTCCCGTACTCTCCTTTTAGGTGCCACTGCATGACGTTCGGATACATGCGTTAAACTTCGGGATGGATTGATTGATATCGGAGCTGGAAGTAAGTGGTCATCATGATCGTCATCATCGCAATTTATTATAAATGTACAATTATCGTTTATTCGATAGGTAACCATTACTGTGTAATACTCACGAATGCAGTGAATTAGTAATAGCAACCAAACCATCTTTTCCTTCATGATGATGACATCATCATCATCAGCAGCAGCACCATCATCATCATCAATACCACCACAACCACCACCATCATAATCACCACCATCATCGTCGTCGTATAAATTTACAATCCCCACATCTATACAGTACTAATACTAGTAATCAAACCACCTTCGTTCATATAATAGTATTCCTTTTCCCCCTCTTCTTCTTCTCAGAAACAAAAACTTTTTTTTTTAAAAGTCTATAGTTAAAGCCATACTCAAGGCCAAGCTGGCCATTACACGTAAGATCTTGCTCTTTTGTTCACAGAAAAAATAACATCCTTGCCTATTCGTGAAAACACAGTTTTCCCCTATCAATAATATATAAATCAGCAATTTTATGCTAGATTATGCATTTAATATTTTTTTGTTTCTCTGTTCACAGAAAATCAACATCCGTATCTGCTCGTGGAAAAAAAACGCTATTTTCCCCTTGTGTAATTTTATTTGTCTTTGTTCAAATTGTTCATAATGTCGAAAGCTAATGAGTGTACAAGTATTAATTCATGTACTTAGATTATCTTCCTGCTGTAGTTATTAAGTTACGCGTTACACAAATTACATTCCACTCGACACAATGGTTGACGGCCACACTTCATCTCACTTGATGCCAGGGGCTATGTATTTATTCACAATAACCGTGACAAATATGGCATGATGCTCAGTGTTTAAACTAAAGATAATTTTAATACGATTCCTGTCTAGACTCATGATCTCCTCCTTTAACGTTCTTGAGAGACTATTATCTACAGTGTTTATTATGTACAAGAACTGGAGAAGACCAGACATAAAGCCAAAAGCCACAGGATATAAAATACACCGGATTAAACAGTTCCCTATACATGTATTTCGCTAAAAACATCTTCAGGATTTAAAAGCTTAAACTTTTATATAGCCAACATTAACAATGTAACTTTATTTTGTTTCAGTAATAAATAATCGACTGCAAAAAGTTATATCAATATGTTTGGTATATGGGCATGCTGAACAAATGGGTGTTTGTTTTTATTGCAACTGGGCCTAACCATATTGGCATCAGTTTGGGGCTGTGTGAGTGTGAGAGAGAGAGAGAGAGAGAGAGAGAGAGAGAGAGAGAGAGAGAGAGAGAGAGAGAGAGAGAGAAAGAGAGAGGAGGAGGAGAGGAGGAGGAGAGGAGGGGGAGTGGGGAGTAAAAACGTCTCTATGTATGTGTGTAGTGTATGTGAGAAGGGAAGAAAACTGTGTGTGTGTGTGTGTGATTGTGTGCGTGTGTGTGTATGTAGTGTAAAAGAGAGAGAGAGAGGGGGGGGGGACGGGTGGAAGTAAAATGCCTGTGTATGTGTGTGTGTGTGCGAGCGCGCGCGATTTGTGTAATTTACCTTGGCAATTTGGCAAGTGCTCAGACAAATCTAACAAAGTGTGACGTTTGTTGATTGAGTACATGAGGAGGTGCAGATTCTGAGGGTTGCGCAATTGACTTGAAACATTACATGGAGTAACAGATCTCGCTCTAAACTAGTAACTAAGCTTAGTTCTTGACAATAGTTCCTACGTAGGCGTGACTGAAAAGTCAGATGTCATTATTGACGGTTGCATGAATATCAGGCTTAAAAGGCCCCAGCTTGGAAGAATTCGTCAATTTGGATACAAAATTAGTTTACCCTAAACGCTGCATTACACAAATATACAGCGGGCTTTCGTTGCTCAGAATCACCTCTGAAGTTTGAATGCTTACAGTCCTCTGTTTTATCCCATGGAATTTTCCAGAAAAGAAATAAAAATCAAACTTCTGAGGAAATTCAAACAGGCACTGGATTGAAAAGAAATGTATCACTTGGAAAACAAGTTTAGTGTGTAGTATTTTCATACTATCCAACTACACTGGATGTAATTAAATTAAAATGTGTGGATTAAAACTAAAATCATATGTGAAATGACGTGCCATTAATTTAAAATAATTTAAGAACTTCCAACTATTAGTATTGGTGCCAGCAAGTTCAAAACAATGTTTTCCTTTCAAAATTAAAAGCTCGTTAAGTCTCAGGAGAACAGTTAAGATAGGCCCGATGACTTAACACGGTGACACAACCAAGCTTTCCTCTTATTTTCTCTCTCATGTTAAAGAGGGAAGGCGATGCTGATGAGATTGCGTCACTAACTTCCAGAAAATCTGCAGTTCCTAATGGGTTCCTCACTGTCTGAGAGAGGAAGAAGGCTTCGCCTAGTCTCTGCTACGTTGTATGACCCAAAGGCGCCCGTATCTGAATGTTAGCGGACTCTATACTACTATTAATACACATATATAGTATAGCATCCGCTAACATTTCGATACAAACGCCTGTGGCATGACCCAAGATCAGGTGTTGAATCTAATTTTACAATTGTGATTAGGGGGAATGTGTACAGATCAAAATTAAAGAAAACATATAGAGTTCCAAAATAAATCAAGATTTTGATGTACTTTTCCCAAATGTCAAAAATGGTCACAACAATGTTGTTTTTTTCCCGTTCAACACAAGTTTTGGTGTTTTATTTAAATAACTTCCGAGACGATGTTTTCGGGATTGGAGAAGTTCAAGTATAAAGAAAAAAAAAATTAAGTAAAGGTTAGCTGAAGTACTGCCAATTGTTAACGCGTTCAAAATACAATGTGTACTTAAATATTTAAGCTCAAATGAACTGTGGAACTCATGAGAAGGATAGTACGCAGACGTGTAACAAAGATTTAGGTTTTCAGATTGAAAGAAATTCATAATTATTATGACAATAACTCAAGGGTTTTATAGTACTGCCAAATGCGAATGAGTTCTTAACGAAATTTTCCCTCACAATTTCAGGCTCAGATTATACTAATCAACTCTTGAGCTAAGATCATTGCAATGTTAAACAATCAATAACAACGGCAACACGCGCGCATAAATTATAATTAATAAGAGATAGTTACAGAATTAACAACATGGCAAGTCATTCAAATATTTCCTGAAGTAGCATATTAGTTAAAATACATGTACTGAGATTTTTTTCCAGCTGCGTTTTATTTCTTTTTCTTCTTTTATCTCGCCTTTCCACATACAGCAGAAAACCAGAATTCTAAAACGTTAATTTTCGAGAAGTTGTCCTGTCTCGGTTTTAACTCTAAGATGCAAACCGACACTAAGGGGCGATCGGGTGCTACTTGAACTATCTGCAAGGTAAACATTGTCAAAATCTTGTTAGCCAATTTTGAGATATACGGCAACAGCGGGGAAAAAACCTGTTTCAAAACAAGATTGGACCTTGACATTTGAGAAATTGTAAATATAATGGACCTAAAACGATAAGTTACTGCTAAAAGCATCTGGTTAGTAAAAATTTACCAACATCAGAGAGAGAGAGAGAGAGGGAAAGAGAGAGAGAGAGAGAGAGAGAGAGGGGTAGGTAGGGAAGGGTGTGCGAGGGGGGTCAAGAAACAAGACGGAGATCATATGTAAATACCGACAAACGCGAGATTATATAAAATAATACTATGATTAATAGGTTAAAACACGGTGAGAGAGGGAGGCATGTCAATGTGAACTCTGAACCTTGAATTATCAATATAAAGAGGAGCTCTAATACTTGAAGTTATGGGAAAGTGGTGTCAGAAGCGGGAGTGAGGGGGTTGGCAGTGGAAAAAAAAGGAAGTAAAGTAAAGAGTGAATGTGGATGAAAATATTATTCATGAATAAAAAGCTTTGTGTATATTAAAACACGTAAAGTTGTCTTGCCTAAAGAAATGAACAAAACATGCAAACAGGGAACAGAAAGCTATGTAAAATGAACAAAACATGCAAACAGGGTAACAGACAACTAAGTAAAATGAACAAAATATGCAAACAGGGTAACAAAAAACTAAGTAAAATGAACAAAATATGCAAACAAGGTAACAGAACACTAAGTAAAATGCAAAAATAACAAACATAAAAAGATAAGATTTAAGCACCAACTAAACAAACGTTTATGTTTTGTTTATTCATTTATCCATGTATACATGGCAACAAGTTTCTTCCTATCCTATCCTGTCCCGTAACCCGAAGGTCGTAGGGGCACCACAGATGATCGTTTAACCAGCATACTCCATCTTTCTCTGTCCTCAGCAGCCCTGATGGCTTCGCTCAGTGTCAAACCAGTCCATTCTCGAATGTTGTCCTCCCACCTCTTTTTCGGTCTCCCTCTTCTTCTACCTCCTTGCACTGTGCCTTGCAGAATAGTCTTTGCAAGGCCTGATGATCTGGTGACGTGGCCATACCACCGAAGTTTCCGTTTCTTCACCACTGTTAGCAGGTCATCGTGTTGTCCAAGTTTCTTAGTGCAACACAAATGTACCTGATAAAAGAACAGTACAGTTTTCTCTGGCACACAAAAAACTATAAGGTCAAAGCCCATATGACTTATATGCTCCTTGTGGAATTTGCAATATTTAACATGAAAATGACTGTCCAGAAGAAAAAAAAAGAAACAATGGCATTAAAATGTATAGTAATACCGTGACCTTTAAATGCTCTTGATCTTGAATTGAACTTGGCTCCCAAATACACTCATGTAAAATTAAATAAACTATAGCAAAAGTTGCATTATGCCCCCCAAAAAACAGTGATCTTGAGATGACCTTGACCTTCAGTGATCTTGACCTTGGGGTGACCTTGACCTTCATGTGACCTCTCATGCTCATGTATGATCAAATAACCCAATGCTGTTGCACATTATGAGTTAAATTGAGCCATTCCACTGTCCGATTACCTATTTTTTTGTATGTTTTTTCAATGCCAGAAATGACCTTGACCTTCAAGATCAACGCAAAAACGAACACTTATGAAAGATGATTCTATCATCTCTAAAAACAAGTTTGAACATGATATATTTCATAGTTTAGGGTCAAGGTCACTTCAAAATATTTATACTGACTTTGGACAGCTCCAGTGACCTTGACCTTAGAGGAAGGTTGACCAAATATGCAAAGAAAATGTGTCGTTGATATATATCATGCCTCAAAGAACCATAAATTCAATATTAATAACTTTTAAAACATTGAAATTTTGTGAAAAATGTTCATTGTTGACTAATATGTGTTGACACTGTGACCTTGAAGGGAAGTCATTCATTTACTGATAATTTATGAGTTCTCATGGATATTTATACCATCTTACCAAGTTTGGTTGTGATAGTTGAAATCAGTTCTGAGATATTAATCCACTTGCAAGTTTTGCACGACCAGACGACGGACAGAAACATTTTTATAAATGTCATTGTTGGACTATTTAGGACCCATCTTGCACAGATTTACCAAAATCTGGAAAACAAAATTTTTTTGATTTTAATTGTCTTTTTTGTTTGGTTTGGTTTTGTTGTTGTTGTTGTTTGTTTGGGGAGAGGAAGAGGGGGGGGGGGTAAATACATACACTCACATAATTATTTTAATCTAATCCTGACTGTAGTCTTATGATTATATATGTACAGCTAATGTCAATGAAAATAAGAAAAGAAAGAAAGAGATTACTCTTATATAGATCACTTATAAGCTCATAGAGCTTTTCAAAGCGCTGGCCACTACTCTCCAGCGATCACAAAATAGAAGTCAGGATTCGAACCCACGTCGCCCGAGACACTCGTACACAAGTTAAGCTCTCTGACGACTGCTAACAAATATGACAGCTAGCATCATACATTTCCAGTAAAAATTCTTGCATGCTACCTACCATACCACCAGTCAAATGTACACTACTGGCAAAATCTTCATTCAATATGCCAAGCCGAGTTCAGAAAACTTCCAACTGCTGAACCTAACCCTAATATAATACATGTACTAACACCAACAGATGCTGAAACACTAAGTCCAGAGGACTATAGCAACACAACACTGTATCTAAATAACTATGCATTTACCAGCAAAGGCCCAGCAACATGACCGACTAAACAGGACAATGGACCTCAATTACCATAGGCTTCCAGGCTCCAAACAGCTGACCACCAGAACAGAGATAATAATGATCAACTAATTTCTTGACCGTTTCTTCATTGATACATTCAAAGCGACATCAAAAAGTCAATTTCTGCCCTGTCAAGCTTGCTTGTAACCAGTTCTATCACCTTTCTTAGTGTAAAGGGTACCACTGCTAGAAATGTTTACTACCGTGTCCAATAAAATAAGTAATTATTTTACAATTTTGTACTAATACAGTAATATCTTTTGCTATTTATATTTTGCATTTATATCCCACCAAGTATTGCCAATGTGATATTGTTTTCAATGCTGTGCATGCATTAGTAGCTATCCATCTGCCTCTTCAGTAAAAGTGCGTCCGAGGACAAGATCAAATGGCACATAATAGTACAAAAGGTCTAATTCATGCTCAGAGATGATTATATGCTTATTTATCTAACCTATACAATTTATATATTAATACCATTTTAAATTGTGTACTATTGTCGAACAGTAAATCTAAACTTCGCATACGAGTTCAAAGGTCACCTACTGTAACAGTAAATGGCTTATTTCCCCATGAACATGGGCTCAAGCGCTCAACGGATTAACGCAGTGGTGCATGATAAACATGCTCCAAAGAGTTGTGAATTAACCAAGCAGAAGTAATAACTGTGTGCATGTGGTATTCGAGGGACACGTAATGACTCTTGTTGAAAAAAATTGGCAAACCCTGACTAAACTCATGTTGTGGTGATATCAAGGATCCCAATGTCTCTTTCACATGAAGATATCACAATTATTTGTGCTTTCACCTCAAAATTGTGGATTAATAAACTCTTCTATGATCACATTATCATTCTAGTGTATACGTTTGAGGGAAAAAAAACACCTCAAATTCAATTTAAACCGATTAATTCTTACTGACTGAAGGTCTGCTGAATGGTTTTTGAGTATAAATCACTATAAGTAAACTTTCATTAATTTTGGAACATGCATGATACAGTGATGTCGTTTTCGTCGGCAAATCGGCCATTCACCGATAAAATTCCAAACTGTTCGAAAGAGTCATGTTCTGATCGGCCGGCTGTCCTAAGGTTTTACGCCTCAATCGGCCACCCTTTGTCCGTTTTTTGTTTGCTTATCTCATGTCTGTTTTGCTGTTATTGCTTCTGGCCATATTAATTTCCTATCAGTTAAAGGTGTTATGAGTTATTGTCGAACATCAAGTATTGGAAGCACCACACATGCATCAGCAGAGTTGGAGTAACGTCCTTTGTTGCGAACGCCGTCGTTTTCGAAATGCCGCCGAAAAAGAAACCAAAACTTATCAGTGGCATCTCGCTTGGTGTTGGAAAGAAGTCAAAATGATGGCCGAAAGATTTTCAAAATGTCCTAAAGGTTTGTGACTGAATCGGCCAAATGGCCTATGCTGGAAATTTCTAGCAACATCACTGATATACAGGATTTTTTTTTAAAACATTCCCAAAATCAACACCTTGGTTTAATACTCACATTCGAGTGCATATTGCAAACATATGTATTCCTAGTCATGCACTGGTCATAAACTGCATATTAATTTTACTACAAAACACTTCTAATGGATAATACTATCTAACCCTGGTACTGAGACTGGACCTACAAATTATTACAAGTGATTCAGTTTTGGATTTATGTAAAAACTTCATCTACTGTCTACGTTCTTAATCACGAACTTGTAGGGTGGAAAGAAAATAACAATAAGCTGTCATTTGCATCAAGACTCCGTGTAGCTGAGAGTGCAATATATTTATGGAAATTATGGCTAAGCAATCCTGACCATAATAATTAGTATGCGTGGATAGGTGACCTCCTAGCTCAGGAAAATGCACAGCACTTCCCATACTCTTTTAGATCAGAACATAAACTGAAGTCTACTTTGCGCATAAATATTTTATTTATTTTTAATTAAATTTTATGCTTAACTTTACATTTTTTCACGTCCTGGGTGGTGCTGCTCTCTGGCTTTCATTGAGAATGCAAACCAAGTTTTTCTGGAATAGGTAACAAATATTATAGACAGAATCTAAAATAAACAATAGCAATCCTTTTTTGTAATGAACCCTTTCACCGCCAAAGTCGCATTTCTTAGACATGACTACCCATGGGAAGGAATACACACTCTAGATAGTCACTAGTGGCCGAGTTCTGACTTCTCTCCCTGCCTGTCTGCCACAGAAATACGACTTTGTCGCTCCGCCCTACAGAGACAATGAATATTTGGTGTTGTATTGTGTGTAGATGTGTGAAAACTGGACATCTGGCACTAGGAATGTCTGTGATTCCAGACTGCTGGCAGTGAAAGGGTTAAGTCTGTTTTTTTATTATTGGGGAACGTTTGTAACCAATTTTTCTTTGCAGTTTGTTTTAGTATTGGTCAGCAAAGCATGTCTTAATTTCTCTGTTTGAAATAACAAGTTCTTGAATCTTTAATCCTCCTGTAGTACTTGTAACTCAAGAAGCTGGTGTGCATGCATTATTTCTATGTACTTATTAATATATTATAATGTATAATTTTACATTTAAACATAATAGGAACATAAAAACACACATGTATCAGTGTTCCCGATTACGCACAGTAGTGCGTCAATTACGCACAAAATATGAAAAATGACGCAGAAAAATTTGCATGTGTGCGTCCTGTGGACGCAAACATTTTTTTCCAATCGCTAAAGTCAAAAATAAGACCAACGAGTGGCGAACTAATTCACGGCATAATCAGAATCAGAACCCAACTGAGATTGCCATTGCAGACAATTAAAGATTGTGTCGGGAGTTGTCGTGTTTTAATTTTTGGTTTTATATGATTATGATAATTAATGTGACGCTTTAACAGATTAAAAAAAAAAGAAGAAAAAAAGTTAGGCTTGGACTTGTTTTTACATTTCTTTTTCCGATTTGGGGACTCTCAAAATTTGCACAAGGACTCTTAAAATTTTATACCTGGGAGTCCCAAGGACTCTCATTTTTTGTGTGTGGAGGGAACACTGTGTATGTTTACCAATGACAGGTGATACCAACGCATGCATTGCTATCACAATACTAAGTAATGATCTAAGATCCACACATATATAAAAAAATGTATGAATGCACACATCATAATCATTTCGAGAGAAAATCTTTGCAACTGTAAAAGTAGAACTGTAAATAAACATGTGTGACAAATACCCTGATGTCATCAACTGTGAGTGCAAAACTAGTAACAGAATCTGAAACGTGACTGTGAACAAGCAAAAACAGTATCACACTTGCTACACTACAGTACAACATCAACACATTTATAGGTGCCAACAAAAATAACATGGGCGCCTGACGAAGGTGCAAACAACCACAGGCACATGAGGGGGGCAAGCCATGCTCATTCCATCAGCCCTGCACAACACAAACAAAACACAACAAAATGTATAATAAAATAAGGCCAACAAAAGCTAGAACTGAAAATCTTTTTTTTTTTTTTTACGTGCAAAACTTTACTCAAAATTAAGTTAAGTTTAAAAAAAGAAAACAAATTTAAATGACTAGCAAATTGTACAAAAAGCTATACAATAAAAATGAAGCAAAACAAAATGTCAATGTAAACTCAAAACAGTAGAAATATTACTATTAGAAAACTTTGCATGAGGTCAGCAGTGAGAGGGGAGGAGAGACTGGGTTGTTTACTCGTAGGCCTATTAGTTTATTATAACTTGAAAAAAAAAAATACCCACCCAATTTTTGAAAGATATTAATTTGGAACGGAATATCCATACCATTTGCCACGGAAGTGTGGAAAGAGAATGACAGTTTTATAATCGTATTCTTAGTAGACAAGTTATTAGCACACGAGCCAGAACAGAGGAATTCAGAAATATAACAGTTTCAAAGCTCACTGATATTGAGTCCGTCCCTCTAGGGGTTGGGGTTTCAGGAACAACCTTGTTGACCTAACAAACCTACAATGACCCAAACTTTAAACTAAATTGTCTGTAAAGCAAACAGAAGGGAAGAGAGCAGGGTGGCGTTGTGTTAGAGGAAGTGGGAGACAGATTTGAGGTGTGGAAAATAACCTAGGGAAGGTATGAGAATGCCTCTTTGACGATGTGATCAAATATCTAAGGCTGCCACCAAGTATGCCAAATAGGAGTTCTAAAATTAAAACAAATTAAAAAGTATCAATTCTGAAGAAGGAGCACAAAATGCCATATCACTTTTTATCAGTCCTGGAGAAAATCTGACAAAGTGAAAGATTGAATACAAAGAGTATAAAAGCAGCAAAGTTTACACGATTAACACTCAAACTTTTGATAAACTGCGCGAAAAAAAGAAAAAAAAGTGAAGAAGCAGCCAAGAAAAAGAAAAAAAATTAGAAAAAAGGTTGAGAGAAAGGGCAAAAAAACAAAGTTTGTGGCACTGAGCCCAGCTTGAGCTTCATGCAAGAGAATGGAAGGCATCCTGAGAGACTCGGTAAGAGAGCAGCACGTTCTCGCAGAAAATTACGCAACAACAGCGAACGCGTTTTAGTTCACAACAAAACAGATGATTGAACGTACCTTTCAAGTACACCACCACATGAGAGATACATCTTGGAACGTTTGCAAACCACGATAGTGAAGACGTGAAACACTTCATCACATCAGACACAACATTATTATGTTCATTCTGGATAAGTCTACTTAGGAAATTTTAAACAGGGTGGTATTGAGTTTTGACCACGCCAAATGTTTTTACGTGTAAGCTAAATAAATACGTCCTGAAATCTACATCTAATGTTGTTACAATATTTACTTACATATATGTTTATGATTTTTCTCAAAATGCCAACAATTTTATTGTAAGGAGATCGGGAGTCTCACTGCATACCCATCGTCGAAAAGTGGACTCGCTGACACGCTGGAGTTAGTGTTCGTGTGGAAAGGGAACGAACTCTGGTTACAGCACACCACCTTTCAAAGCCGAGTTGCTACCCATAAAAATTAAAGCATTGCACAAAATGACCTTCGCTGTTAGTACTAAATAGTAACTTCAGTGAATTACTTCTTGCATTGAGTGTACGTTATGCGGAAGAGGAGGAGCGAGAAGGGGTGGTGAGAGGTGATGGGAGTGTGTTGGGGTGGAGACGGGTTAGCAGTTGGGTGAAATTCAACAATTAATAATAATGTTCGTCATTTGTAAGGCGCCTTAGCCTAAGGATCAAGGTGCTGACCGATACAGGATCTAACTCAAACCGCCCGAGACGCCCACCCGCAGCCTTTGGGCACCATGGTCTGACGCCCGGACAACTGAGCACAATCCTGGGCAGCCAGGGATGGGGGAGAAGGACGAAGTGCATGCTGGGTGTGTTCTTGTTACCGGCACTCACCCGTCTAGGACATGAGCGTCAGGATCTTTAAAGTCCGTTATGATGGAATGTATGCGACACACAGACTAGACCTCGGTTTATACTCTCATCCGAAGGAGTAGGAAAACAGGAGTAAAGTGTCTTTCCCAGGGCTCGAACCCGGGACCTTCAGATCCGCAAGCCGAAGCACTACCATTAGACCACAGTGCCTCCTTGAGGCCTCCTTAATAGCCTATGTTATGCACATGTATACATTGATTGAACAAGCATTTTAAAATAGAAAAGTCGAATTATATTATTATGAATAAACCTGGGTTTTAATTTTTTTAAAAAATTAATGCAATCAGGATAAATTTATATAACGCCAGACTAATGAGAACATATAAAGCATATAAGTTAATTACACTTACAGATAACAAAATCATTCTATGTAACTGCTATAGTCTAATAGAATCAAACTTATGATGACTCATTCTTATATATAGCGCTTTTCCAGCTCAAGAGCTGCTCAAGGGGCTGGCCAATACAGGATATAACTCAAGCTGCCTGAGACGCCAACTTGCAGCCTTTGGGCGTACTGTCTGTTGCCCAGACAATTGAGCACAATCTTGGGCGGCAGGGGATCTTGCAGAAAGGACCTAGCGCTTGTTGGGTGTATTTGTGTAGCCGACGCACACCCGTCTAAGACACTGAGTGTCAGGATCTTTAAAGTTTGTGCGATGAAGTGCGTGCGTGCACAGACTAAACCTCGGTTTATACTCTCATCCGAAGGAGTAGCTAGGGGCGCAGTGTCTCAGGGCCATGTTAAACAATTACACTCCGACCTACTGAGACCCGCCGAGACACACTACGCCACGTCGGAGAAAGAATGCCTTGGACTGGTCTGGGCCATACAGAAATTCCAACTCTACCTGTATGGGACTCACTTCACAGTTCAGGTGGACCAGAGAGCTATAATAAATTTATTATTCCAGCTCTCTGGGTGGACCATCAACCGCTATCGTTCCTGGCAGTCTCCAAATCTTTGAACTCGCGACTGATGCGATGGGCACTCACCCTTCAGGCATAGGCCTACTCTTTCCAAATCGAGTACATCCAAGCAAAGAGAACCACGGGGCCGACTTTCTAAGTCGTCATCTCGTGGAGGACACATCAGCTGGCGCCCACCCAACACAACTAAGGGCCACAGCACCAGAATTCGTCCCGGTCCAGTAAACCCCTGTCACGTGTCCATAGCTACCTGGCTTAGCATTGCAGCTCAGGTAGAGCAACCTAACTGGTTTGTAAATAGGACTCTAGGATAGTGCAGTGTTAAACTAGGCCAAAGAGCTTATTACGGAAAGAGGGGGTAACTTCCATTGCGTCATATACAAAAATGCGAGACGCTCTCACGGATTATTTCCCTTTGCTCGGGATAGCTACCATTCATCATCTGCTATATCAATGAACTATGCGTGGTCACTTATTGAGCCTGTGCCATTGCAAAAAAACATTTCTATGGCAACGTTTGCATAAACCAAACTTTTAACCATCATTATTATTAACATTCCACTACTACTGTCTTTTTTTTTGTTTGTTTATGTTTACTTGTTGACATTTATTTGGTGCTTTTATGCTGTTTATGTGTGTATGTCATAGGTTCGTTTTCTGCCCTTGAATTTATTATTTTTTAATCAACGAAAGATATTTTACAAATAAAATATGCATGACAGACTGCTTCATTTATCCGAAACTGTGTAAATCCGTAATCGTAAGAGAGAGAGAGAGAGAGAGAGAGAGAGAGAGAGAGAGAGAGAGAGAGAGAGAGAGAGAGAGAGAGAGAGAGAGAGAGAGAGAGAGAAAGACAGAGACAGAGAGAGACAGAGAGAGAGACAGACAGACAGACAGACAGACAGACAAAGAGACAGGCAGACAGATAGAGAGACAGAGAAGGGGGGAAGAGAGAGCTCTGTCATTCAATCAATTAATCACAATAAAGCACAATAACAAAATGTTTCACTAATAGTGTGAATTTACTTTATATCAGGTGCCCCTTCCCACCCAACCCTCTCACCTCCCACATCACTGGCTTGATAACATCAGTCACTTCATTATCAACTCTTACCTCCCACATCACTGGCTTGATAACATCAGTCACTTCATGGTCAACTCTTACCTCCCACATCACTGGCTTGATAACATCAGTCATTTCATGATCAACGGGTTTTTTCTCTCACGTCTCAGTTACAGATTCTCCAGAAGAAGTGAAATCTTTCTGACGAAGTGACATATATCGGTCATAATACTGCATTCATGCCGTTACGCTTGGCATGTATTATTATTATTATTATTATTATTATTATTATTATTATTATTATTATTATTATTATTATTATTATTATTATTATTATTATTTTGAATATAGAACACAAAATAAGACAAAGACAAACTTTTTTCCAGCTGTCAAACAAGATAACTTAACTGGACAGTCAAAGCATTTGGGGTAGCATGTAGCCTACATCTTGATTTTTAATGTCTAGATCACTGGCTTACAAACCAGTGGTGGAGGATTGGGGATTTGAAATACAGCATTCCGCAACAGCCTCTTCGTTTCTTGGGAGCAATTGAACTGACAAGCCTCGAAATGAACACTACAGAACTTGCAGCCTTTTTTGTTGAAATCCTTAAGTTCAATGCTTTTCCTGAATTTTCGCCTGCAAAGCTGGATCCACTTTTTGCATCTGTTGATGGGAAATAATTAATTAATCAAACAGATTGAGAACAATAAGAATCTAGACTACAACATTCCGCGCAATATAGATCTAATGCGCAGATATTCAGAGATCCGAACAAGGACTGAGTATCTACATTACATTTTTTTCCGTTTACACTCAAACAAAAAGGGATTACAACAGATCAAGGATGATTTTGTGCGTAGTATTTGATTACGAGGAGAAAACAGACATAGTGTAATTTAACTTGACGAAGCCAAACTGCCAATCTGACAACATCTACTTTTGAAATGTAAGCACAAATATAATAGTCAAACAACCTAGAAACAACGAAAACAGTGAGCGACCTGTTGAACGTAAACTGTCAGCAAGCAAACAGTTTTGGTAGTAGCATAGAATAGATATAACATGAATCACTGAAGCCTCTCCCCGATTGTTTTAACAACACTGCAGCGGTCTTGGTTTAGGTCTATATAAACACCAAAAAATAAGTT
The DNA here is from genome assembly GCA_036898135.1 of Oncomelania hupensis. NCBI lineage: Eukaryota > Metazoa > Mollusca > Gastropoda > Littorinimorpha > Pomatiopsidae > Oncomelania > Oncomelania hupensis. Next base: position 24,915,442 of record CM072521.1, on the reverse strand, counting down.
TTTTGTTTGTTTGTTTATGTTTACTTGTTGAACTATGCGTGCTCACTTATTGAGCCTGTGCCATTGCAAAAAAACATTTCTATGGCAACGTTTGCATAAACCAAACTTTTAACCATCATTATTATTAACATTCCACTACTACTGTCTTTTTTTGTTTGTTTATGTTTACTTGTTGACATTTATTTGGTGCTTTTATGCTGTTTATGTGTGTATGTCATAGGTTCGTTTTCTGCCTTGAATTTATTATTTTTTAATCAACGAAAGATATTTTTTTTTCGATTGCAATTTACCTTTCTTTGTCTCCTAGAAACTTGAAAAAGAACTTGCCATCACAACTTTTCTTGTATATGGCATTACGGCAATTGATGGCTGTGCAAAAGTCACCGCCCTGTTTCACTCGGTCGCCTTTTGACTTTCTGCCACGAGCCATTTTCAGCACGCTGACAAGGGCGCATAACTCGTATCTTTCGTCTAGCGGTTCTGTACCAAGTTCCCCCTCTTTCTATCATTAAGCTCTTTGACTAGGCTATGTAGTAGAAAAACGTCGAATCCAGTAGTCATCCTTTAGCTACTAAAGCTTCTTGCCTTGCTAAGTCAGCTGTAACCTTAGTAAAGTAATGTTGCGCTGCAGCAGACAACAGAAGTCTACTGTGGGCTACCCATTTGTATGCTGACGCTGGCTCAGTAGGCAATGACCTCATCCAGCTTACGTATAGCAGTAGTACCGCTACCCCCACTAGAGGGAGCCGCTTGTGGTGTTAGTTTTCCCGGGCTTCCTGCCAACCACAGGGGTAGAGAGTCATTCTGCGTTCAACTTGCATCCAGTAAGGAGCTTAGCTCTAAGGGATCTCTCTACATGAAGACTAAAAGCAGGAACTGGTGAAATTCTATTCAACCTAGTTAGCCACAGCCTGACATTGTTAAAAAGGTAAATGAACTAACTTTTGTTTCATCGCGATGTATTGATATTATTGTTGAATTATGTTTGTGACATTTGCCATGTTTAGAATTGTGATTGTTAGTCAAACTTTGCGTGACCACGAGGCGAACACGACCGTTTGCTACGCCATGACGAAGTCCCTACGGACCCAATGTTGTTTAGCCTATATGTATTCTTGCAGACCAGTGGCTGTACCGGAGAATGTGTATAATAGTAATTATTTTTATATGTGTGTAGTTACATGTAGCCATGATTTATATTTATACATGTATAGGAAATTAGAGTGGAGATTCCAGTGGACCACGGACTTAGCAGAATGTTCATCGCTTATATGTATATAAGTGGAGCTAATCACTGAGGGCTATTTCTGCCTTCAGTGAGACGCTCTGCACACACCTAGTATACACGGTGTTGCAGAAATTCGTCTCATATGTTACAGACGAGCAAGCATTGTGGGCCCGATCAGAAGAAAGACAAGTAAAAGTCTTCACTGACATTCGGCCTGCATTGGAGCCTCCCGCACGGAGCGACGAGAGCCCACCAGTCTGTCAACAAGGAGAAGAATCCAACACAACACAGCTCATCGAATCTAAAGTTAAGTTAGATTTGCACCAGTGCACCAAACCTGTTAGCAAAGGACATCACTAGTCCACCTTTCCAGAAGACTGACCCGTTGGGCAGAACGCACGAGTAGCCCAATGAAGAAACAGTAGCTGCATAGAATTATCAAGGAGCGAACCATTCAAAGTGATATTTGTACTTTTAAGTTAGTATCGTGATTAGCAGATCGTGTATAGAGTAGAGGAAATAAATGTGTGATATTTGCTGTTGGCGGGTGGCTGGACTACCTATGTTTCATAGCCGTGTGAGAGCTAGTGTGACAGTGATCTTTTACCATTTTCTTTCTATCTCTGTATCCCAGCCTAAACACATACCGAGCAAAACTTATAAATGTATTAAGTTGAGTCACAGGGAGATTAACTAGTGATCCCCATCGACGAAAGACGAGTGGGTAATAACATTCCATTGTGCAGAGCCCAGCAACAATAGACCCACCGTCACACACACACACACTCTCTCTCTCTCTCTCTTTCTCTCTCTCTCTCTCTCTCTCTCTCTCTCTCTCATTACATTACATTTCATGATTATTGCTTTAGGTCCAGCGGACTCTTCCGAGCCAAATTATGACCAGTATAGCCGAATCAGGACCACAAAATCAAGACCACAACTTCGCTGAAAGAGGACTCGCCCCTGATCCACATAAAAGATCTGCTGAAATAACCCTAGTGGTAACACTGAAGGCACTCCACCAGCCGGTCACTTTACAATAAAGATATCCCACGCAGGGGACGCTGAGGCTATACTCTAATTTGTCGAACCCCCGTTTACAAAAACAAAATAGAATATAAACATCATTATAAAATATCAACAAAACACACATATATATAAAATGCCTACATTGCCAAATAATAACGTCATAGGAAGCCCCAGTGACCACCTGGCAGAAAGCGTCCAGTATTTCCAAGCTGATCCGACAGACCTCACACACAAGGAGGAGTTTTGTCCCGGAAGGGTTTTTAAGAAAAAAGGTAGGTGACTGGTCTAGCGATGAAAAGGATAGTATAGTAGATTGATAAAACAGAGTAGGAATGAGAAAGAACAAGGAGAAAGTCAGCGACAATGGGAATTTAAAGAACTAAATTTCCATAAATTGAGGATACTATTTATACTGAAACCCCCGGACCCCCCACGGGGGACTCTCTCTCTCTCTCTCTCTCTCTCTCTCTCTCTCTCTCTCTCTCTCTCTCTCTCTCTCTCTCTCTCTCTCTGTAACATCCGTTTTCTTAAACCATCTTTAATTCACACAAACCGCAATACCTCCTCTCTTCTCTTTCCCTGTTACTTCACTGCCCTTGTCCACTCTGTACGGAGCCTCATATCCATCGAGAACAAGAGCGTTAGACTGCGTGTCAGGGCACCACCATATTTCAGTAAAACACAACAAACTCGGCTAGGCACCTGAGTTTGTAGGTGCCGATGAGTCGTCCAAAGGATCTGACGTTAACGCGTTGGCGATGATGATCGAAGGATGTTTGTTTGTAGATTATAGTCACACGACACTTTCGCATATAGGTGACTACTGGACCGATTTATACTGACACCAGCGGGCCAGTTGTTGGTAAAGGGGAAAATAATATGATCACACGTTGACCAATCCGGGATTCGAACCAGCGACCTTTCGGTTACTAGCAAGACGCTCTTACCAACTGAGCTACCCGGCCCCTCGAAGATCGAAGGAAGAATAACAGTAGTTTTTATAGCTCTTAAACGCCGTCTGGTGCCGCGCTTATCTCTCTTCCTTTTTTGCTGTTGCTGCTGGCGTCGCCACCGTCAATGCACGACACAGGGTTTTTTATTTCACTGCCAGTCAGTAACCACTTGCTGTTGTAGTGGTTGCAGCTGCTCGAGGAGACAATCGACGGTGTCCCAGGACTGCGCAGGGATGGGCATGGCGGACGCCAAAGCATCTCTGCTGTGTTTACACGTACGGCAAACTTGTGGAACAGTTCATGGAATGCTGGTTACCTATGCCAAAGATCGAGGGTTCTCAGGCCTATTCGCTGGGAAACGTTCTGCCAAGTATAGTGGTGTCCATCAGGTAATAAGTTTACGTTCTACAGTCAATGTGTTTTTTTAAATCAATGTCAATATTTCATTTATTGTCTATTCACACATTCTGGTGATATATGACAGTAATTAATAGCAATAACAATATCGATCAAATCACAATTAAGAAACCTTATAACAAAATGGAATGAAAAAGTTTGAGGGATTTTACACCAAACAATAAAAGTCTACCAATAGGCGTCATTGCAATAATTTTCACAACTGCTGTTATCTGTGAATCATGTAATACATCATCTACAGAATTTTCATATTAAGTCAAATGATGTCCTTGGTTTTCATACATTTCATTTAAAACTGGACATTCAAATAGAATATGGTAAACTGATATATTTTTGCAACACATACACTGAATATCTGCGGAATATTTTGTATTCCATGCGTTCATTGTTAACTTGTATATTAATTTTGACAACTGTCGTGAACAGTTCGGTATAGTAACATTTTTAATGATAGTATCTTGACATACTGCTTTTTCTAATAAAGAATGTGTTTAATTGATATAAATGAGTGACACCATTATACTCATGAGAAGAGGCATCAGCAGAGAACTACCAGTGGGTTGTGCGCCGCAAAGTAATGTCGCCAGGTAGGCTGCAACAAAACAAACAAGATGGCAATCCATTCAAATGTATTTCCAAAGGCTCACATACATAGTCGAATAATAAGCCTTTTCAAAAAGTGTTCATTTTCTTGAAATGATGATAAATGGGGATGATGATGTGAAGGAGGATGAGGAGAATGAAAACGAGGAGGAGGAAAAAGAAGAGAAACGAGTTGTTAAGTAGGTAGATGAAAATACAATGAAAACAGACTGATAATTTAAGACAAACTGACCGGCAGACAGACACTCCACCAGCCGTCACTTTTCAATAAAGGCATCCCACGCAGGGGACGCTGAGGCTATACTCTAATTTATTGAACCCCCGTTTACAAAGACAAAATAGAATATAAACATCATTATAAAATATCAACAAAACACAGACATATAAAATGTCCAAACTGACCCAGTAGACCTCACGCACAAATGAGGAGTTATGGAAGAATTTTCAAGAAAAAAGGTAGGTGACTGGTCTAGCGAAGAAGATGGAATAGTATATTTATAGAATACTAGTGGTTTTTGTACCCTGGCAAGCCAGAGTACACAGGTTGCTGTTTAAAATGTAGACAGAGAGACAACTGTTGTCTGCGAGTTTCATTTGGACGATGATACCTCCCCATATTCCCCTTGATACCTCACCATACCCCCCCCCCTGATATCTCCCCGTCCCCCCCCCATGATGCCTCACAATACCCCCTTGATACCTCCCCGAACCCACTTGATACCTCCCCATACCCCCTTGATACCTTCCGTACCCCCCTTGTAACCTACCTGTACCGTCCTTGATACTTCCCCGTTGATCGTTTTGCAGGTATGGATGAAATGAATCGACTATTTATTTTTTTTTATTAAATTTGTGTCCCCGGACACATTGAGCGTATAGGGGTGAATCGACCATCACCATACCCCCTTATATATACCCGTATCCCCGTTATGCCTACCCATGCCCCTTTAAACCTACCCGTAGCCCCCTTTTACCTACACGTACCGCCCCATCCCGATCCTTGGTAATAATAATAATAATAATAATAATAATAATAATAATAATAATAATAATAATAATAATATTGAATATAGAATAATACAAATAGAAATCATAAAAAACACTAAGGTTTTAAAATAAAATTTGATATAAGATACTATAATTATTATAATAATAAATATTATTATTATTTCTATTATTAGTTTATAAATAATAATAATAATAATAATAATAATAATAATAATAATAATAATAATAATAATAATAATAATAATAATAATAATAAATAAGTTAAAAGTAAAAAGCCTAAATTAAAAAGAAAAATATCCATATTTTAGTGTTAAAAAAATAACATAAAAAAATATGGCCAGCGGGAGATTTGAACTTGGGTCGCCTGCACGGAGGGCGAATGTCTTACTACGTGAGCTACCAAAGCTTCGTATAAAGATCATCAATTTTTTGGTCTATATGGGAAAACATGCTGAAACCTCGATTCGATTTTTAATTAATCAAATTTAATTAGTTAAACACAAAATTTTGTAAGATTGGTGACATGAGTGCAGAAGTGTTTTGAATGGAAATAAAACAAAATTTGCGGTATTACGGAACGGTACGTTCTGGACACGGGTTGAATCGAAACTGCACGCGGAATGAGGCTATTGCAGTTTGTGGACATTTTGTTTATTTATTTATCTCAGAAACGGTTAAACGTTCTGTAAGGAAATGTCGGCTATAACGATTTCGCGGGTTTTGTGCGCACAGCAGGCCGATCCGCAGCGCCCAGCACCTGCCCAGATCAGCATCCATACCGGTCAAACTCTACAGTAGAGGCGAAGAAGGACTTCCGGCTAAGCAATTTATATATATAGAAAGTAGGAATGAGAAAGAACAAAGGAGAAAGACAGCGACAGTGGGAATTTAAAGCACTAAATTTCCAGAACAACGAACAAGAACCTACCACATGTCTTGTTACCGACGGGGCTGTTGAAATCATGATTTTAGCACGCCGGACTGCATGTCCAGGTACCTTTGTTCCGGTTCACTTGGAACTCGATGACGTATTTGTCGGATAACGTCACGCAAGAGCAGTTCTGTGATGTTCCGGTTTCTGTGAAGGAACGGACAGTAACATGGAGTACAATTAATCTTGTCTGTCCATTTAATCAAAGACTAGAGGACTGCCCTCACAGCCCCCCCCCCCCCCCTTCCCACTTACCCCTACCATCCCATTCTCCCCACCTGCCCCAACTCTCCCTCCCATGCTTATATTCCATAAAGAATGCAGGCTACCTACCTGTGGTGCAAGCCGCACTGCAGAACAGTGCAGGATAACCCGGGTCTTAAGATTGGTAGGAGAGTGCGATATTTTCCTTGAACGTCCCCAGATCGCATGCCTGGTTGTTGTACAAACTCTTGCTGATCTCACAACGTACACCTGTGCATCTGCACGATATGCTGAACTCGTCTGCTGTCGACACGCCTGAAACCGAAACATGAAAATAAGCAGAAATGTTGATATTTTTTTAATGGCTTAATTACTAAGGGTAAAAATAAATAATAACAGTTAAAATAAGTAGATAGATAGATAGATAGATAGATAGATAGATAGATAGATAGATAGATAGATAGATAGATAGATAGATAGATAGATAGAGAGAGAGAGAGAGAGAGAGATAGAGAGATAGAGAGATAGAGAGATGAATAATAATAATAATAATAATAGATGCTATACGCGCCTTGTTCCTAAATAAGACTCAAAGCGTGGCGATCTGTAACTAACATACATGCCCACATATTACAAACACTCCTACATACACAACAAACATACATTAATCACTCAAACATGGGGTGTAAAGACAAGTCACTATTAAAAGATGGAAAGGAAATCAAGGCTTTATTTGTGAAAGTTTAGACTGACTGCATCCAATACCATTATTGAAAGGAGGGAGGAAACCGGAGTACCTGGAGAAAACCTACGGTGACCTCAATAGATTCGTACCTATGTCACAAAATGTCGCCCTTTGTGGGAATCAAACCCGCAACCTTCGGCACAGGAAACCGGCGACTATTCCACTGCACCGCGAGGTTACCCCCAGATACATAGATAGATAGATAGATAGATAGATAGATAGATAGATAGATAGATAGATAGATAGATAGATAGATAGATAGATAGATAGATAGATAGATAGATAGATAGATAGATAGATAGATAGATAGATAGATAGATAGATAGATAGATAGATAGATAGATAGATAGATAGATAGATAGATAGATAGATAGATAGATAGATAGATAGATAGATAGATAGATAGATAGATAGATAGATAGATAGATAGATAGATAGATAGATAGATAGATAGATAGATAGATAGATAGATAGATAGATAGATAGATAGATAGATAGATAGATAGATAGATAGATAGGTGGTAGGTAGGCAGGCAGGCAGGCAGGCAAATAGATAGATAGATAGATAGATAGATAGATAGATAGATAGATAGATAGATAGATAGATAGATAGATAGATAGATAGATAGATAGATAGATAGATAGATAGATAGATAGATAGATAGATAGATAGATAGATAGATAGATAGATAGATAGATAGATAGATAGATAGATAGATAGATAGATAGATAGATAGATAGATAGATAGATAGATAGATAGATAGATAGATAGATAGATAGATAGATAGATAGATAGATAGATAGATAGATAGATAGATAGATAGATAGATAGATAGATAGATAGATAGATAGATAGATAGATAGATAGATACAAGAAAGTGTCGCAGCTTCTGAACAATACCCACTAAGCCATTTTCGCCAAAATGATTAATAAAACTATAGTGGGAAATCTGGAAAGCTGCCACAAATAAATAAATAAACTGAAAAAAATTAAATTAGAATTACATTAGAATAAGAATAGGAATCCCATTTATTGTCTTCATCATGATACGTATGCACAAGGAATTTTTTATTTTTTTATTTTTTTTGGCGATGTGCAGTACATTAGAGATATCAAACACACACATTAAAATGCAACAAAACTTTAAAATACTGACTGTAACACACCAATTTTCTCTTAAACATTGGCGCACCTTCGCGACAACACACACACCCACACCCACACACCCACACACATTTTGACAATGTATTCAGAAATTAATTACAACAAAGCATTATAATACACCACAGTGTCTACTTATAATAATAAAATGTCAACATGAAACCACAAAGGCGCACGAAAATGAAACAAGTTATTGAACTCACATTCAGCATTCGGAAGGCACACACGCATACACACACTTACACACACACACACCTACACACACACACACATCAATTAGAACTAGGAACTTATGACCGAGATGTTGATAATGGCGACAACCAAAACAATGATGATGATGATGATGATAAATATAATGTGGGTTTTTTTTTTTTGCGTTCTTATATAATGCTTTTTCAGTTTATGAATTGATCAATGCGAATGCCAATACAAGGTGACAAGGACGATGATGATGACGACGATGATGATAATAATGATGATGACGACGATGACGAAGATGATATTGATGACGACTACAATAACGATGACCACAACAATGAGACACCAAAAACTGTTACAACGATCACAAGGTAACGTCTTCGCCGCCGCCATCGCCATCGCCATCGCCCCCGACCTCGACGGCCACGATGCTGATAACGCTGATAGTCATCAATTGTTGGGTTTTCCCTACATCCCAGCCGAACAAAAGTCCCACCGATCTCTCAAAGGACCTTGCAAGGCTTTCATCCGGAGGGGACGTAAGGATTGTTCTCTGCCGAAGTCCACGATGACGATGAAGAAGAAGATGATGATGGTGATGATGATAATGATGGTGGCGGTGGTGGTGATGATGATGATGATGATGATGATGATGATGATGATGATGATGATGATGATGATGATGATGATGATGATGATGATGATGATGATGATGATGATGATGTATTTACAAGGCGTACAAGGCGCACATTCGTAAATGGCTGAACTCCATTCGACTGTATAAAATACATAGCTAAAACGAATGAATATATTGCAATGTAGGCTACCTAGAAAGAAAACAAAATTTACCCAAGAAGATCGCACACTCAAGACCCTTGTAGCAGAAAAAGGTTTCGTCATCAATCTGTCTGGAAAGCAGGAGGTGTCCGCAATTAGGAGCTGACCGCAATCAGTGATACCTTCTCTCTTCAGTGACCAAATGTCTTCCGGAAAGCACGTTTATTTAAAAAAGAAAAAAAGAAAAGCATTGCGTCACCCTATCACTTACTTAACCGAACAATCAAATTTGGAACATCAATATTATTAGCACTAAGTCGTATTGTTAATAGCATTTCAGTGACTGTAATCACAGGGGCATTAAACGAAGTAGAATTGATCTTGGTAGCATAGCGGTAGCAGTAGTGTGTATTTATAATGATAGATACAGTGGACCCGCAGTGCTATCGAAGGTCCACTTACGCTTTGCTATGGAGGATCTACTCTACTTGGTGAATGCTTCTGTGGTGTAATCTATGGCATCAGTAATAATATGTTTTGTTGACAAGGTGGGAAGGTAGATTGGGTAGGATTCTATTTTGCGCAAGGTGTCGCTAGCCATCTTGACAGTTGAGTATCAGTTGACTGAACTCTGTATACAGTAGTGAAGTATCAATTGGCGCTTGGGGTTCAGTTTTGAGTGAGATAGATTTCTGGTTTTCTTGAGCAGCTCTTTAAACTGAAAACAAAAAACGCTATTAGCCTACAAACAATTCGTAATTGGTGCGTTCGCCTCTTTAACACACTAAGACCCAAACGCTGTTTTATGCAGGATAGGGCCTACAAATCTTATTGATCCGTGTACTTAGTCATAAAGTAATAACAGTTAGAAAGACAGAGAAAGCGGTAACAGATGTTGCAACTCCAACCATAAATTTGTTAAACAAGCGCGCGTGCATGTGTGTGTGTGTGGGGGGGGGGGGTGTATGTGTGTGTGTGTATATGTGTGTAAGCTTACCTGGAACAAATTTCGTCTCAACTTGGTTGGTTGGGCAGTTCATTGTAACAGATATCGTCATCGTCATTCCTCCTTTTCAGATTCAGACATCCGGCGACACCCACCTCCTCACTCCTTCGTCGCTCTCACCCACCTCCTAACCCCTTCCTTCCCGTACGCTCTCCCTGCATCCCTCCCTCCTTCCCTCCTTCCCTCCTTCTCTCCCTCGTCTCTTATGTTTCACAGGTAAATATTTTTTTATCCGTTACGGTTTTCATGTGTTCATGCGTAATTCTATTGTTTCAAAATTTTATATGCAGATGGACACTGCACCAAGAATCTCCTTGCAGCCGTTTATGGGGACAATAAAGATTCTGTATTCTGTATAATTTGTTAGTAAATGTATTGTCTGATTTCAATGTGTATGTATCCGCCGATGTTAGCGTTTAGTATGAATGCGTGAGGTACTACGCTTTGAACTGATCTATCATTAGAGAAAAGCGCTATTTAAATACTCTTAGTGGTGGTAGTAGCAGTAGTAGTAGTAGTAGTAGTCGTAGTAGTAGTAGTGGTAGTAGTAGTTGTTGTTGTAGGCCTATATAACCCATGTTACATTATGAGACCTACAGTACTCAGTGGTCACTGACTAACAGATTAGTTAACTGATTTCTTGTTAATTAGTCAATAACAAAGTATAGCCTACACATGCACAGGAAGACATAAATATACAGCTGGGATTCTTCAATCATTGCATTAGACTTTAAAGAACTTTAAAATAGTTAAGTCACGTTTTTCCCTCTCGCACATGAATGGCTTCGAACATTAAAAGGAGACTCCTCCAACCCAATCCACAGTGGGGCCGGGTAGCTCAGTTGGTAGAGCGGCTTACTAGTAACCTTCGGATGAGAGTATAAACCGAGGTCTAGTCTGTGTCGCATACATTCCATCATAACGGACTTTAAAGATCCTGACGCTCATGTCCTAGACGGGTGAGTGCCGGTGACAAGAACACACCCAGCATGCACCTAGGTCCTTCTCCCCCATCCCTGGCTGCCTAGGATTGTGCTCAGTTGTCCGGGCGTCAGACCATGCGCCCAAAGGCTGCGGGTGGGCGTCTCTGGCGGCTTGAGTTAGATCCTGTATCGGCCAGCGCCTTGAGCAGTTCTTGAGCTGGAAAAGCGCTATATAAGAACGATTAAATAAATAAAATAAATAACCGAAAGGTACCTGGTTCAAATCCCGGATTGGCCAATGTGTGACCATAATATTTTCCCCTTACCATCAACTGGTTCGCTGGTGTCAGAATAATGACCAGTAGTCGCCTATACGCTCCGGTGTCGTGGTCTATGATCTACAATTACCCTTTATTACCCAATCCACCCACCCTCCACTCCTTCCCATTACCCCAATCCCCCCACCCAAGCAGTAGTTGTCTCCCTTAAAGAAGTGGGCCTTGGCTTACATGACAGCATATGGAATAAAATCTTTTATAGCTAGGAGGTTCCCAACATGTAAGATTTTTAAGTAGAAATCCGACAGAGTAAAAAATGAATAGGACAGTAGCTTTGCAGTAAAAATAATTTATCAACTGAACAATGGTGAAGTAAAAGTCACAAAGGTTTTTTTATTCTTTCGATATCTCTGAAATACGAAGGTAAGGTTTTAATAACGAAGTCAATTTTTGTTATGCTCTTCTTGTTCTTGTTCTTGTTCTTCTCTTGTTCTTGTTCTTCTTGTTTTGTTCTTGTTCTTCTTGTTCTTGTTCTTCTTCTTCTTTTTATTCTTCTTCTTGTTGTTCTTCTCCTCCTCTTCCTTCTTCTTCTTCTGCTTCTTCTTCTTCTTTTTATCCTCTTGTTCTTCTTCTTTTGTTGTTCTTTTTCTTATTTTATTCTTCTTCTTCTTCTCTTGTTTTTCTTCTTGTCTTCTTCTTCTTCTTCTTCTTCTTCTTCTTCTTCTTCTTCTTCTTCTTCTTCTTCTTCTTCTTCTGTTCTTCACTTCTTCTTCTTCTTTCTTCTACTTCTTCTTCTTCTTTATTCTGGATTCTATGTAAACTACGCCACAAGTATTACTTTCAAATTCTTGCAGTCTTCTTCTTCTTCTTCTTCTTCTTCTTCTTCTTCTTCTTCTTCTTCTTCTTCTTCTTCTTCTTCTTTTTCTTCTTTTTCTTCTCTTTTTTTAACTTCTCCTCTTTCTTCTTATCCTTCTTCATCATCCTACTTCTTATCCTCCTCCTCCTGTCCACACTAATGGCTCGTAACGTCCGATGAAGCGTTCGGACGAAATACAGCTATAGAGACCTCTTCAATCTGTTCTGTTCTGTTCTACATCTCTCCTTCGCCCTTTTGACTTACCTTACTAATGGTTATCAAAACTGAAATCTCAGTTTTGTATTGCCTTGATACAGGTTACCAAACTAAACTACCAGTCATTATTAACTTTAGTATATCAAGGTATTGATTATAACATACTGCATAGAAGAACCCTAGCGGTTATCACAGGTAGGTGAACCAGCTGTCACCTCCGATATTATCATAAGGGCCGTAGTCTAATGCTTGACAATTGTCAGATGCACGGACCGTTTGCCGGCTTGCAAGACAGCACTTAATTTGTTGCCGGCTGCAGATACCGCGTTCCGTGGTACAGCCGGTCTTGCAAGACAGCATTTGAAGCATTGCCTATAACAAGCGCGGTTCCCTATATACTTGATGCATGAGTCATGTTCGAAAAATAGAAAATAGAATCCGGCGTAATAATTCTGTCCTTCTAGAGAAAACTACAGAAACTTCAAAGGACAATGTAGGATCTTATTTTGTTAATTATTTATTTAATCGTTCTTGTATAGCGATCTTTTCCAGCTCAAGATATGCTCAAGGTGTTATTATTTTGTTATATTATTATTATTATTATTATTAATATTATTATTATTATTATTATTATTATTATTATTATTATTATTATTATTTATCATTATTATTATTATTATTATTATTATTATTATTATTATTATTATTATTATTATTATTATTATTTATTATTATTATTTTATTATTATTTATTATTAATATTATTTTATTATCGAGTATTTGTATAACGCACATATCAAACCGTACTTGGCGACTCAAGGCGCTGGCCGATACAGGATCTAACTCCAGCATTCCGAGGCGTCCAATTGCTGACTTAAGCCTTACCAACACAACAAAACCAAATTCAAAGTATACAAAATTAATGACTTCACAGTATACAAATGACTTCGTTTTCTTTTAGAGAGATTTACGGCTGGTTGTACTGTGATAAATAACTGGTCATTTTATTTTGGAAGACTTTTAAACGTAGATCGTGGCGAAGTAGACTCTTTTAAAAAAAACAAAAAAGTTATTTAACATAATTTATAAGTGATGAAATACTTATAATTGTATAACAACGTCACAGCTGGTAGACTCGCTCGAACTGAACGCTTTTACTGTGAATTAAAAAAATTCTTCTTCTTTCATTTACAAATTGAGGACACTTCTTAGCTTATGTTTAAGAATCAAACGAAATACGACATTTTAATAATGTAGATTGTGCATCAATATGCTTTAAACCAAAATGGAGTTAATTTTTGGCCAGCAGGTCTGAACAGAACAACGAGCAAACACAATACTAAAAGTATACACAATTACTCTCAGTTATGCATTTCCAGTCCATTGTGATCAATAAAACCCAACATTTTCTTTTAGATTTCGCAGCAATATGGTTTAGCAATATGAAGAGGATTCATCTGGCTATATCAGCAAAGCGTTTTATCACACAATTAAATTGATACAATAAACTTTAAAGCACAAGGCGCTACAAAGTATCTAAAACCTAACAGCAAACCTCAAACGAAACTGGTTCACGATTTAGTCTGCCGGTGTGTTCGTAAAAAACTAAATGGCCGCTTACTCAGTAAATTTGCTGAACGGAAGCATCAGCTTTTAAAAATTAATGCACATTTTGCGTAAACTTTTTTTTTAAAAATCAAAATGAAATAATATGTAGATTTTTATGGTAAAAAGTGATAATACCAAGTAAAAGAATTCAATACCTCCTATATATAATCTCCATATTTCCCACCAGACAAGGATGCACATTTCCAAAGAAACAAAAGTTGACATTGCTAACAATACAGACCTATAGCAACGGACGCGAAAAGCACACTAAACACATGATTCAATTAGTATGCTAAATTGGAAGAACAAAGAACTGGCTTAATTAAAAACTTTAATTAACAAGCTAACAGCTGGCAGACTTGTCGCAATGCAAAATTCAACACCTTTTGCAGTAGAACACTGTAAATACATCCATCAAAACGAGCGCAATAATTGTAGATCGTCAACGACTTTTGTCGATGTGGTTAGCAGTGGTTGAAGAAATCTAAGCTTGAAGGAAAAGGCTTGCAGAAACTCACCTGAAATCCATGACATCTTGAATGTCATCCAGCAAATGACACACCATGTGTCTTTCCCGAACGGTCCCAGCCAGATGAAGTCGAAACTCACGAGAGACATGGACGTCTCCGATTGGTTCATCCCTCTTTTTAGCGTCATGCCGGGCTATAAATATCCGGGAAAGCACGTGCTACGTGGCGGGTGTGCGCATGCGTGGAGCGTTGCCTCATGGGTTTGTCGCCGGTAGATTTTCTGTGTATTGGGTTATTACTATGGGGGTGCAACATATGTCGCCATGAGAACCCCGCGGCGTGCTCGTCGTATTGATATACTATGTATAGAGGTCAGAAGATGTTACGGCTGTATAGAAATTAGTATTATCATTATTTCTGTTTTGTTTTTAGTGGTAAGCTAAGGCCTAATGTTCAAAAAGGTTCTGAGTAAGATCTAGGTTAAAAAAAAGCACGCGTCAAAATTGCTAATTTACTTATTAATTTATTTATTTAATCGCTCTTATATAGCACTTTCCCAGCTAAAGAGCTGCGCAAGGCCATGGCCGATACAGGATCTAACTCAAGCCGCCAGAGGCGCCGACAGAATGTACCGTTCTCCATCGTTTTAGGTCTTTTTTTTATATTCGTGTATACTCTATTTCCTTGTTTTACATATTGACTGATCAACCCAGCGAGAGAATGAGTGAATGACGAAGTACAGTGTGAGTGTGTAGGATATGTATTTTGACCCTGGCTAGTCCTAGAAAAGTCTTTTCCCAAACATTTCATTAGGTTGTTTTATAATATATTTAAGTGCTTACCTTGTAAAGCCGACTCAGACCCTGGCGATTGTATAACAAACATGCACGCTCAAGTGTTCACACTCTTACATGTGTAATGCCTAAACATGTGGCATACATAGACAGACAGGAAACGAATTTCCATTGATGAAATTTAAACTGACCGCTTCCAGTACCATTATTAATTGAAGGGAACCAGAGTACCCGGTATGTAACCTTATGTATTTCCTTACCACGATTGCTAGTAAAACTGTCCCTTAATATGTGCCTGGATGTGTGTGGATTTTTTTCCCTTAAAAGTGTACACTTTTCCTGTAAAATGTTTTCATACATGTATGTATTCTGCCTTAGCTCTAAGTTGGCAGTTTCATTTTCATCTAAAATCATAACAGGCAAGTTAAGGTCTGCCTACATTGTTATAATGTTTATAATTCTTGTCGTTTTCTAAACCGTGCTGTATTTTACACCCATAGATCTCCAGTGGCTTTCTCTGCAATATAATGACAAAGCAAATCAAATCCATCGACGTTAGTGGGACTTTTGTGTTCGTTTGTTTGTTTATTTGTGTTATTGTTTGTTTGTTAGTTTTTTTCTATAGAAAAAAAACATTTTGAATATAACCTTATTGTCAGATTTTTTTTAATGTAATGCCTTATTTGTCTGTATTTCGGAACTCGAATAGCATTCGACTTTAAAAGTGACGCTACAGATGCTTCTCATTGTTGTACTCTATGTGGATGAGCATAAACTTTATCCGTGGATACCTGCGCTAAACAAGACTATGTCATCATCATCATCATCATCATCATCATCATCATCATCATCATCATCATCATCATCATCATCATCATCATCATCATCATCGTCCTCGTCCTGATGTAAAATCTTTTTTTTTACACCCACCTCCTCCGCCCCCTCTCTCTCCGCCCCTCCACCGCCACCACAAAAAAAAAGAATTTTCTTTGTTTTGTTACTATAAGGATTATTTTTAATGTTGACACTTCATTCCTAATATTGTGCACAGCAGTCTTGTCCGTTAATGATTAATACCATAATCGTTTTGAATACTTCCCCCCATAGCAAACGACTGAAGTAAAATCCACGTCTATTTTGGGCGGGTGCTGAGAAGTTTAATCTAGAAATTGCACATGTTTGTAAAGGTGCGCGGGGGCAGAGGGGGGTGGGACGGGCGAGGTTGGGGTGTGGTCGGGCGTGTGCGTGGTTTTGTGCGTGTATGTGTTCATGAGAGATACAGAGTGGGGAGGGGGAGAGAGGGTGCGTTTATATGTGTGTGTGTGTGTGTGGGAGGGGGATAGAGAGGGTGCGTGTATATCTATATATATATATATCTATATATCTATCTATCTATATATATATATATATATATATATATATATATATATATATATATATATATATATATATATATATGTGTGTGTGTGTGTGTGTGTGTGTGTGTGTGGGAGGGTGAGGGGGAGTGGGATGCGCGCACGTACACGATCGAGTTCTCTGAGTTTTTTGTGATTGCGTCAATCTGTATTCAGCACATTAAAACGTTTCACTGTATTTTCAAGAGCAGGCCTATGTGCGCACGTTGAGTATAGAAAACATATTTGGTATTTGGTACGTGGTATTTGTCACGTGGGGTTTATGGGCTCTGCACAATGGAATTATGGACCCTCACGTTTATTCGGTGGGAACTGCTAGTAAGTCACCCTATGAATTACTTTAATAAATTTATTTGTTTAGCTCGTTCTGTGTTAAGGTTGGGGTACTGAAATAGATAGAAAAATGGTAAAAGATACTTTCACACTAGCTTTCACACGGCTATGAATCATATGTAGTCCAGCCACTTGATAACAGTTAAAATCACACATTTATTTCTTCTACTCTATACAAGATTCTCTAAGTACTAATCTAACTTAAAATGTCTCAGTCAATGCTAATAGTTCGATCGCTGATAGTCTAGGCAGCTGTTATTTCTTCCTCGGGCACTTGCTATAATATTTCATGTAGATTTGGACTACTGTGGTCCGATTTACAGTTTCTGAAGAGTTGGACTACTGTGGTCCTGTTATGATCAGTTTAAGTGCACCTTCGCCTTATGCACTTAACTCATGTGTGGGGTGTTCGAAGTCCTTCTGTGAGGTAGCTTCTGGTCCACCTGTGTCGTTGTGTAGTTGGGTTCCCTTGCCACGCTGTGGGGTCTGACAGGGTGTTTCTTCGGGTAGCTCCTTCCGTCTTGTGCGGTAGAGTCTCCTCGACCAACTAGTCGTTTCTGTGGAGTGGGACGCACAGGATAGCTCGGGATAGCTCGGGATAGCTCGCCTGCTCGTCTGTAATATAAGAGACGAAATTCTGCACAACCCTGAATAATCGGTTTGTGCAGAGCGTCTCACTGAAAGCCAAGTAGCCCTCAGTGATAGCTCCACATCTCTATACATAAGCGACGAACATTCTGCTACTTCCGGGTTCCACTGGAATCTCACTCTAAATTCCTATACATACATAAATATAAATCGTGTCTAACTATACACATACAGAATTAATAATATTGTAAACATTCAGTGGTACAGCCACTGGTCTGCAAACATACATATAAGTTAAACAACAGTGGTTCCGTACGGGATGCAACATGGCGGCGCAACCGGTCGTGTTTCGCCTCGTGCTCGGCTCTTCCACGTGGTCCCGCAAATTCGGATTAACAATTCACATTTATGCATAGCAAATTCCACAAACATAATTTCAACAATAATATAAATATATCACGATGAAACAGAAGGGTGTTCATTTACCTGTTTGACAAGTTCAGGCCCGTGGTGGCTTGATAGAATTCTAAGATTCTAACGTCCTGCTTCCTGGTCTATGAGTGAAGAGATTTCTCTGTCAGCTTTCTAGCTGTTAACACTTCGGTGTATTCCTCCCAACTGACCAAAGATAAGCTAGGTTTGGACCCAGTCAAACTGGCTCGAACCGCTTTGCGTAAGCTCCCATTGGTTAAAATGTTTACGACTCTCGTAATTACGATGATGTCATGGCCTCAGCCAGCGTCAACTATCACTGTGTGTATGATCGGCAGTATGCTACCGCTACGCTTGATTACTTTCATCGTCTGCTCCTAACTTTGAAATTCTAATATTATATATACTAACCAAGCTAAATATTAAAATAAGCAGAGTTAATACTAGCCAGTTCGTGACAGGCTCCCTCAACTGAAAAAAGGCGATGACTACTGGATTCGACCTTTTTCTACTACAGTGCCTAGTTTAACGCTGCACTATCCTAGGGTCCTATTTACAAACTAAGTAAGTTGCTCTACCTGAGCTGCAATGCTGTGCCAGGTAGCTATGGACACTAGTGACAGGGTATTACTGGGCGGGGACGAATTCTGGTGCGGTGGCCCTTAGTTGTGATGGGTGGGCGACCGCTGCTGTGTCCTCCACGAGATGGCGACTGAGGTAGTCGGCTCCGTGGTTTTCCTTGCCGGGGATGTACTCGATTTGGAATGAGTATGCCTGAAGGGTGAGTGCCCATCTCATCAGGCGAGAGTTCAAAGACTTGGAGGCTGCCAGGAACGATAGTGGTTGATGGTCCACCTGAACTGTGAAGTGGGTCCCATACAGGTAGAGTTGAAACTTCTGTATGGCCCAGACTAGTCCAAGGCATTCTTTCTCCGACGTGGCGTAGTGGGTCTCGGCGGGTCTCAATTTTCTGCTGGCGTAGGCGACAGGGAATAGTGTCTCTGCATTCTTGGGGTCGCGCTGTAGCAGTACTGCTCCGAGGCCTAAGTCGCTTGCGTCGGTGCGAAGAACGAATGGCTGAGTCAAATCGGGTAGGTGGAGTACTGGCGCCGATGTCATTCTGTCCTTGAGTGGTTGGAATGCTGTCTCGCATTCGGCTGTCCAAACTACTTTGTCCGGGGCGACTTTCCGGGTTCCATTTGTCAGTGGTACGGCGATGCTGTTGTAGTTGGGGGGGGAACTTCTTCCGCGATGGCGATGGCCATCCATGTGTGTGTGCTGGGGGTCGCTGGTCGGTCCGTGTATTTCTTGAGGAGATTGATGTGGTGGTATCGGGCTCTCCCGTTTACCTCTACTTGGTAGACTGTCTTGGATTTCTTGGCAGTCACCCGGTACGGTCCTCTCCAAGCGATGTCCAGCTTGTTGGTTCCACTTGGAAGTAAGAGTAGCACTTGATCGCCGACTTGCAGTTCTCTGTCCTTCGAGTGGCGGTTGTAGTACTTCGCCTGACGGGCTCTTGCCTTCTTCAGTGCTTCACCAGCTTTCTTCCACGTTGCTTTGAGGGTTTCCTGCAGGTCTGCGACGTACTTGGTGGCACCTCTTGGTGTGTCGTCTATCTTGGCTTCCGTCCAACTTCTGCGTAGGGCTTCTAGCGGTCCTGCTAGAGGTCTGCCGAATAGCAATGTTGACGGGGTGTAGCCTGTGGCTGCATGGGGCGTTTCTCGGTATGCGAACAGTGCCGCATTCACGTAGGTGTCCCACGCTTCTGGATTGTCGTCGGCGACTTTCCTGAGGATGGTGAGAAGGGTTCCATTCAGTCTTTCTACTTGTCCGTTGCTGGCGGGGTGGTATGGTGGTGTGCGAATGTGATGAACTTGTATCAACTCGAACACGTCTTGCATCAGGCGGCCGGTGAACTGAGATCCGTTGTCCGTTCTAATGCTGTCCGGGAATCCGACTCTGGTAAAGATGGCGATGAGTGCATCTGCAATCTTCTTGGTGTCGATCGCTGGCAACGGGACTGCTTCGCACCACATCGTACATGCGTCGACGAGTGTGAGTAGAAATCTGTTCCTCTTCTTGGTCATGGGCAGTGGTCCTACTATGTCTACTGAGACTTGCTGGAATGGCACGCCGACTACTACTGATGGTCCTAAGGTAACTGGTACGGTGTGATGTCGCGGGGAATATCGTTGACATTGGTGGCAAGATTTCACGTAGCGCTTGACATCCTCCGTGATTCCTGGCCAATAGTAGTGTGCGCTGATTCTCTGCACTGTGGCTCCAATTCCCATGTGTCCGCTGAGTGGCATGCTGTGGCCTAACTCTAGTACTTGGGCTCGAAGGGTGGCTGGTAGTACTAGTTGGGTGTGATCTCCATCTCCTTGTCGATGTAGAACTCCCTCTTCCATGTAGAAGTCTCCCTTGTGCGGGGGTGTGTGCGCCTTGGGTAGCTTCTGGAAGCACTTCGCTATCGAGGTGTCTTCTTTCTGTGCTGTTTTGATCTCTTCGAGTCCTGGATTCGGAGCGAACTCGGGCTGGGGTGGTTGGGTTTTAGCTTGGGCCCTGGTTTGCACTGCAGCTATCTCTACAGTTTTGGGGGGCGTGCCTAAGAACACATACCTACAACCTAGCACTAGATCATACAGGGGTTTCTGTAAAACAGCTGCTTGGATTCGTCCTGTGACGTACCTACTCTCTACTTCGATCCAGGCTATTGGGCAAGTAGTCGTCGGTTTCGTCAAGTCTGCTCCTTGTAAGTCGACTGTCTTGTCTGTCAAGTCCGCGCGCGATACAAGAGATTCGCTAACTATCGCGTCGTATGATAGACCTGTGTCATACAGACAGTTCGCTTCTTTTCCGTTGACCTTGACCGTGTCTGTCACCGATGGGTGATCTCCGATCGTGTGTGGCTTGTTACCGCTGCTTTGAGTTAGAACTCTGTGCGCTGGCCGGCTTTCGCGCTCTTCCCTACGTTGTGCGGCCAACTTGAAACATTCTGCGGTGGAGTGATTGTTTCTGTTGCAAAACGAACAATACCGTCTCTGTTCTGCGGGACCTCTTTTCCCGAATTCCGTGTTGGGTCCTTTATTTTGCCCAGGTCTGGGATTAATCGGCTTATTCGCGGTGCGCTCTTCCCGGTTAGGGCTTCGTTTCTGTGCCTCTTTCCCGTTAGGCTTTAGGTCTCGCCTGAAGCTCTTGGCTTCTCCGTGTGCGGCCACGTACCTATCTGCGACCTTGACCAGATCTTCCAGTCTTTCCGCGCCCTGTTCTACTGAGAATGTTCTCAGCTCGGGGGTCATGGTTTCCCGTAGCTGTTCCCATACTAACAGTTCTGTCAGTCCATCATACGTCTTAGCCGTGGCTGACTGGCTAATCCACTTATCCAGCGTTGTGGACAACCGATCCGCGAACTGCGCATAGCTCTCTCCTTTCACTCTCCGATTGGTGCGGAATTTTTGCCGATAGCATTCTCCTGTTAGTTCGAATCCCGTTAGGAGTGCCTCTTTTACTTTGTGATAGTCCGTCACTCTGTCAGTCGGTAGCTTACTGTAGATGTCATAAGCCTTTCCTCTAAGCCCTTGACTAAGCTTAAAAGACCAATGAGTGGGATCTAGTTTATACTCTGTTGCTAGACGCTCAAACCTAGTCAAATAGAGATCTAGACCTTCTTCTCTCTCATTGAATGTTCCCAGTGGAAATGACATTCCTTGTACAGGGTTGGATGCTACCTCTAGCTGATCTGAGTGGGAAGGGGTTGAGGAAGAACTTGAAGCTCCTGATCCCAATCTTCTTAGCTCTAACTCATGCTGTCTTTCTTTTTCCTTTTCTTCCCTCTCTTTTTCTTTTTCTGCCCGCTCTTTTTCTTTTTCTGCCCGCTCATAATCCCACCTCCTAATTTCTGCTTCTCTCTCTGCTGCTACCTTCTTCTGCTCTGCTTCTAATGCCAGTTTCTTCTGTTCTGCTTCTAATTCTAATTTCTTTTGCTCTGCTTCTAAGGCTAGTTTCTTCGCCTCCCTCTCTGCTGCTCTCTCTGCCTTAGCCTCCTGTTTCTCTACCTCTGCATTGATATACGCAATTAGGTCTCCCCCTGCTAAGTGTAAAGCTTCCCCTAATTCCTTGAAGCGCAATCTCAAGGCCACTGGGTCCGACATTGTCAAAAGTGTCTATGAACAACCTCTGAATCACGTGGAATACCAAAACACTAGCAATATTGCAAGTCAATAAAAACAATGCAAAGACAATCAAATTCGTAATCAATAATAGAATAAACAAGAGTCAAATGGCATACAACAGTTACTTAAGCAAAACCTGCAAAAGAACAATGCAACATACAGACACAAAAATATTTGAAGCAAAAAAGTTTTTAACTAAAGAATAGTGCACCAAAACTGATCAGTGTTATACCCTTCCTATTATACACAGATCCTAGCTAGGCTCGCCAATTAAAGTGTCACGTGGGGTTTATGGGCTCTGCACAATGGAATTAT
Organism: Oncomelania hupensis; assembly: GCA_036898135.1. Classification (NCBI taxonomy): domain Eukaryota; kingdom Metazoa; phylum Mollusca; class Gastropoda; order Littorinimorpha; family Pomatiopsidae; genus Oncomelania; species Oncomelania hupensis. The sequence continues at coordinate 24,892,777 of CM072521.1, read as the reverse complement.
GGACCCTCACGTTTATTCGGTGGGAACTGCTAGTAAGTCACCCTATGAATTACTTTAATAAATTTATTTGTTTAGCTCGTTCTGTGTTAAGGTTGGGGTACAGAAATAGATAGAAAAATGGTAAAAGATACTTTCACACTAGCTTTCACACGGCTATGAATCATATGTAGTCCAGCCACTTGATAACAGTTAAAATCACACATTTATTTCTTCTACTCTATACAAGATTCTCTAAGTACTAATCTAACTTAAAATGTCTCAGTCAATGCTAATAGTTCGATCGCTGATAGTCTAGGCAGCTGTTATTTCTTCCTCGGGCACTTGCTATAATATTTCATGTAGATTTGGACTACTGTGGTCCGATTTACAGTTTCTGAAGAGTTGGACTACTGTGGTCCTGTTATGATCAGTTTAAGTGCACCTTCGCCTTATGCACTTAACTCATGTGTGGGGTGTTCGAAGTCCTTCTGTGAGGTAGCTTCTGGTCCACCTGTGTCGTTGTGTAGTTGGGTTCCCTTGCCACGCTGTGGGGTCTGACAGGGTGTTTCTTCGGGTAGCTCCTTCCGTCTTGTGCGGTAGAGTCTCCTCGACCAACTAGTCGTTTCTGTGGAGTGGGACGCACAGGATAGCTCGGGATAGCTCGGGATAGCTCGCCTGCTCGTCTGTAATATAAGAGACGAAATTCTGCACAACCCTGAATAATCGGTTTGTGCAGAGCGTCTCACTGAAAGCCAAGTAGCCCTCAGTGATAGCTCCACATCTCTATACATAAGCGACGAACATTCTGCTACTTCCGGGTTCCACTGGAATCTCACTCTAAATTCCTATACATACATAAATATAAATCGTGTCTAACTATACACATACAGAATTAATAATATTGTAAACATTCAGTGGTACAGCCACTGGTCTGCAAACATACATATAAGTTAAACAACAGTGGTTCCGTACGGGATACAACATGGCGGCGCAACCGGTCGTGTTTCGCCTCGTGCTCGGCTCTTCCACGTGGTCCCGCAAATTCGGATTAACAATTCACATTTATGCATAGCAAATTCCACAAACATAATTTCAACAATAATATAAATATATCACGATGAAACAGAAGGGTGTTCATTTACCTGTTTGACAAGTTCAGGCCCGTGGTGGCTTGATAGAATTCTAAGATTCTAACGTCCTGCTTCCTGGTCTATGAGTGAAGAGATTTCTCTGTCAGCTTTCTAGCTGTTAACACTTCGGTGTATTCCTCCCAACTGACCAAAGATAAGCTAGGTTTGGACCCAGTCAAACTGGCTCGAACCGCTTTGCGTAAGCTCCCATTGGTTAAAATGTTTACGACTCTCGTAATTACGATGATGTCATGGCCTCAGCCAGCGTCAACTATCACTGTGTGTATGATCGGCAGTATGCTACCGCTACGCTTGATTACTTTCATCGTCTGCTCCTAACTTTGAAATTCTAATATTATATATACTAACCAAGCTAAATATTAAAATAAGCAGAGTTAATACTAGCCAGTTCGTGACAGTATTGTTGCACACAAAGTAATACACCAGTTTAAAGCAAGCAAGCAGCAGCTGCAAAGAAAATTGCTAGGCCTGTGGGGTCCATTAGATCAAGGTCCACCAATAACGCAAGGAGAAAAATCAGCAAACAGGTGACGTACATTACATCGGAAAATGTCGTGTCCGTATTGACCAAATACTGCTCTGGAAAACGTTTAATGTTTCTTCCCGAAAACATTTCGGTCGTTAGAGAGATGATGAGGTTGGGCAGGAGGAGGAGGTGCATGGAGCTCCCTTTTTTCATGGCCAGATTTACGAGAGCGGTACCCATCTCCTCTCTCCTGGTGCTATTACCGTCCCGGGTTCTATCTTAACAGAGCCAGGCACCTTGTTGCAGCTTAGCGGACAGTATGGCGGCCTACTAGCGCCAAAACCTGATAATTACAATTATCATGTGATAATTACAAAAATCATGGGATAATTACAATTATCAAGAGATAATTACAATTATCAAGAGATAATTACAATTATTGAAAAATTACAAATAATTATGTTCGTGTGATCATGTTTAATTTTCAGTTTTGGCTCTATCAATCTGCCTGGAAATGCGCCAAAACTGCAAATTGTAATTATCACATAATAATTAAAATTTTCACTTGATAATTATAATTTTCACGTTATCATGCTTAATTCTGGTAAGGCGGCTTACTAGCGTCAAAACCTGCAAAACTTACATGTATCAGTAATAATTGTAATTAACACGTGTTCTGTGTAATTCACAGAGAAACCGGTATTTCACAGTGTTAATTACTAATTTTCAGTTTTGGTCACGCTTTACTAGGGCCAAAACCCCAGGCGTGCTGGGAACAGTGCCGCTGCCGCACATGCGCATCGGGCCGCGCATGCTCATCTTGATGTTTATAATTTTTAGTGATAATTGTAATTATCGCTTGATAATTGTAATTATCTCTTGATAATTGTAATTATCTCTTGATAATTGTAATTATCTTTTGATAATTGTAATTATCTCATAATATTAGTAATTATCAGGCTTTGGCGCTAGGAAAGCATGGCAAATACTGATAATTATTAATTAACACTGCGGATTACCGGTATCTCTGTAAATTACACAGAACACGTGATAATTTCAATTATCTCGTGATAATGGTAACTCTCGGTTTTGGCGCTAGTAGGCCGTCATAGGACAGCGCTTTCATTTTGTTCTGCACAAGGCGCCATCATGACGCCTGGCAAATTATTTTACAAAGATCTCAAAAGGCATTAAAGACACAGTTCTAGGCTTGCCCAAACTATCATATCATATCATATATATGGCTTTATAGGCTATGAGCCTTTTTCGCCTGCTCTAGGTCACTTGCGGGGGTTTCATGTACTTTTACCCCCGCACCACAAATATGGATGCGCGCACTTATTTACTATTAATAAATTTCTAAGTCTGTTTTATACATTTCAGATTTCCAAACTTTATCAATGCTATTTTTAAATGAGTTCACCGTTCCTGCTGTCACAACAAATTGTGGTAAATTATTCCATGCATTTATTATTCTATTAGTAAAGAAACGGTTATATTTAGAGGAGTTAACATTTTGTTTATTTAATTTTAATGAGTGTCCTCTTGTGTTAGTCACAACACTTTTATGAAACAAAGTTTTAGTAGTGTTAACATCATATATTCCATGGACAATTTTGTATGTTTCTATCATGTCACCTCGTAATCTCCTGAACTCCAGACTTGGCAGTTTTATGGCTTCTAATCTATGTTCATAGCTTAAATTCTTCAAACCAACAATTTTCTTGGTAAATCGTTTCTGAACACCTTCTATTGCTGTATTATGCTTTTTTAGACATGTGCACCATACAGAATTTCCATACTCCAATACAGGTCTTACCAGTGACTTAAAAAGTGGGACCATAATATCTTTTTCTTTACACTGTATATTACCAATTAGCAAACTAAGATCGCGTTCGTTCGATTTAATCCCATGCCTTAACTAACACCTGCTTTCAAGTGCATAACTAAAAAAACCACTACCAAAACCTGTATAAAACCTGTCTGGTCAGGATGGCTAACACTAACAAATACAATTGAGACATAATATTTTCAAAAACCATATTGCACACTAGTAAGAGGAGCGCACTGTGAAAGTTATGGTTTTTTTATGTTAGTTTGCTGCTGTAGAAAATCTTCCGCTTTTACACTATACAGCTGCTCTGCCCCAACCATATTAAAGGATGGGATCTCTCGGGCGACATTTGAACACCGATTGTTCTACTTTCCTTTCCAGATTCAGATTCAGGTTCAGATGTATTATTTAAAATATTTTCATTAATAAAATACTTTAATTCCTTTTTTTTAACCTATGCAAAGAACATAAAACAGATTCAATACTTGTACCAATGAATCACATTGCATTTAAGATCTGCACAATAATATGATTACATTTCAGGTAGTCAACAATACAATGATTGAATCAATAGAGGCGATGGTTCGTCATGGTCACAGCTGCTGGGACAGAGTTGTTCATATTGATTTTTCTGTACCGTTTCTCTTATTTAATTCAGCTGAAAACATCGTGTTTTCCCCTTTGTTTACCATAACGAGAATATTTGGCCGTTTGAAAACAAGCGTACAATTCCTTTTTTAATTAATCTTATCAGTGTATAGCTTTTACACAGAAGTCGTCATCATTCTCTGTATCTTTTCGCTAACTTTCTTCTTGCAATATTTAATTAAGAGATTGAGTGAGTCAGAGGTAGGGAGAGAAAGAACAGAAAAGAAAAGAAAGAAAGAAAGAAAGAAAGAAAGAAAGAAAGAAAGAAAGAAAGAAAGAAAGAAAGAAAGAAAGAAAGAAAGAAAGAAAGAGAGGGTGAGAGAGAGAGAGAGAGAGAGAGAGAGAGAGAGAGAGAGAGAGAGAGAGAGAGAGAGAGAGAGAGTTCAGACTTCACAACTTTAATGCATAACACAAGAATGACCATTGCAAAATGTATAACGAGACAAATATTAGTACTAACAAATTCTAACCAATAGAAAACGGAAAACACTATGCACTTCCATCAAAATTGCATATTAAACGCATTCGCGTGCTAGATTAACAAACTTAGGAACTTCAAACATTTAAATAAAACTCGCAACCTTTACAAAATACTTTAGCACTTTGACTTTTTTTTCAAGGAAAATGTCACATTTATTTTGCACTTTGACTTTCTTTCAAGGGAAATGTCACATTTATTTGTTCTGGTTTTGTTAATAAAGTCACATACATATTACAGTCTCTTGTAATCTGAAGTAATAATAACCTTCAAGTTCTCATAATCAAAACCTGGTCCGTAAGTTATTATCCGTGACTACCGGGCCTGTCACGCCAAGAATTTCGCCAATCTATCCATTTCTGACTCCTCTTTATATTTAAGCAAATTGCAATCCACAGCATGGCTGTCTATACTAACAGTCTGTTGAACGTAACTTTGTTTGATATCAGTATAAAATGGGCAATCGAAGACAACATGCACTTCATCTTCAATGACACCAAGACAAAATGGACACGATCTACTGTCCTCATTCTGAGAGTACCGATGTCTATGAGCATTGAAAGGAGACACCCTTAGTCTGAATCTAGCAAATGCAGTTCAGTACAGGGACACTTTAATTGTATCTACATAATTTGTTTTCACAAAGCAGTCCTTAAAGCTATGGTAGACATCAAAACGTACACTGTCCTGCAAATGGGTAAATCACTGTTGACAACAATTGCCTCTTAAGCGCTCTTTAAAGTCACGTGGTAGCTGCTTTTCGTCCTCCACACCACCAAATAACCACACAAGACCAAAGCCACAACCACATAGCAGCGACTTTATCTTCGTCACCAAATTTGCGTGCCCTCTTGCATGCATACTTAGCAGTGATAGATACACCATCTTTGATTAGCAAGAATATGGTTGTTTCAGGACTCTAAACCAGTACTGAATGCATCTAGCAGCGGACTCAATGCGCAAAGGGTAACAACCTAAATCGCCCTAAATCATGTCATTTGGCGTTCTCATAGGCACATTCATGAACAGTGTGCAAGCGTACAAATGAACCTTCTCAATTTGTTTGTTTTCTCTGTAGCCCCGGAGTTCAGACGCGTACAACAGAGAAGATACAGCCTATGCGTCAAAGAGTTTAAAAAACAAATAGCTAGAGAAGCAATCGTGGGTCTTCATCTATTTCCACAACACATTTCTCCTCCCCTCTCCCATCACCCTGTGTGACAAATTCTTTAGTTGCTATATTAAAGTTCATCATGATGGAGAAACATAAGCCTAGATATTTGTGCTTCCCTACTACTTCCAGGTTCTCTTCACCAAGATGCCATGTTTCTCTTGCTGGCAGGTGGCCTCCCGATTTTGGTTTTATCAGCATTGACATTCAGTCCTAGAACTGACACAACACGTTCAGCTGGTTTTGTAGACCTACTATAGTTGACGACAATAAAAAATAGTGCCAAGTCGTCTGCAAAAAGCAGAAGAAATATTTCTTCTTAGTTTGGTAGGAGCTTAACTTTTTTATGAAGTATTTGAACACAATAGGGCTACACAAGCAGCCATGCTTTAGGCCTTGGAAGCATTCAAAGTAGTCCGTCAGTTTGCCGCCGGTACATCTGATACAAGATTTAATGCTAGAATACATCGTACGAAGCATTCTTAGCATCCTGCCATACATGTCTGTTCTAGAAAGCACCATCCACAGAGTACTAGAATGACAAATATTATCGAATGCTTTGTAAAAGTCTACAAACGCTACGTACCTCTTTGCATTTCGTAGGAACTGTTTCTCAATCATGGCATACAGAGTGAAGATGTGGTCTATTGTGGAATGATTTCTTCTAAACCCTGCCTGAGTCTGGCGTTTAACACACCAGAAAAAAATGTTGCTTACGCAACTCAGTAGACCAATGCCTCGGTAATTATCGGGATATAGCCCTTCTTGTGCAACGGTACGATTTTGTCCAATTATCAGGGAAGACTCCATCATCGAACGTCTTATTGAATAATCTGACCAAGAAAGGCAGAAGAATAGCCTCTGACGCTTTGAGGAATTCACTTATCACCAAGTCTGGGACAACAGCCTTGCCGCACTTTAACTTTCTTAAGGCTAGTCTAACTTCACTCTCGGTTAATAAAATACTTTAATTCCTTTTTTTAACCTATGCAAAGAACATAAAACAGATTAAATATTTGTCCCAATGAATCACATTGCATTTAAGATCTGCACAGCAATATGATTACATTTCAGGTAGACAACAATACAATGATTGAATCAATAGAGCCGATGGTTCGCCATGGTCACAGCTGCCGGGACAGAGTTTTCTGTACCGTTTCTCTTATTTAATTCAGCTGAAAACATCGTGTTTTCCCCTTAGTTTACCATAACGAGAATATTTGGCCGTTAGAAAACAAGCGTACAATTCCTTTTTTAATTAATCTTATCAGTGTATAGCTTTAACACAGAAGTCGTCATCAATCTCTGTATCTTTTCGCTAACTTTCTTCTTGCAATATTTAATTAAGAGATTTAGTGAGTCAGAGGGAGGGAGAGAAAGAAAAAAAAGAAAGAAATGAAGAAAGAGAGAGCTAGAGAGAAAGAAAGAAAGAAAGAGAGAGAGAGAGAGAGAGAGAGAGAGAGAGAGAGAGAGAGAGAGAGAGAGAGAGAGAGAGAGAGAGAGAGAGACTTCAGACTTCAAAACTTTAATGCATAACACAAGAATGATCATTGCAAAAAGTATAACGAGACAAATATTAGTACTAACAAATTCTAACTAATAGAAAACGAAAAACACTATGCACCTCCATCAAAATTGCATATTAAACGCATTCGCGTGCTAGATTAACAAACTTAGGAACTTCAAACATTTAAATAAAACTCGCAACCTTTACAAAATACTTTAGCACTTTGACTTTTTGTCAAGGAAAATGTCACATTTATTTTGCACTTTGACTTTCTTTCAAGGGAAATGTCACATTTATTTGTTCTGGTTTTGTTAATAAAGTCACATACATATTACAGTCTCTTGTAATCTGAAGTAATAATAACCTTCAAGTCCTCATAATCAAAACCTGGTCCGTAAGTTATTATCCGTGACTACCGGGCCTGCCACGCCAAGAATTTCGCCAATCTATCCATTTCTGACTCCTCTTTATATTTAAGCAAATTGCAATCCACAGCATGGCTGTCTATATTAACAGTCTGTTGAACGTAACTTTGTTTGATATCAGTATAAAATGGGCAATCGAAGACAACATGCACTTCATCTTCAATGACACCAAGACAAAATGGACACGATCTACTGTCCTCATTCTGAGAGTACCGATGTCTATGAGCATTGAAAGGAGACACCCTTAGTCTGAATCTAGCAAATGCAGTTCAGTACAGGGACACTTTAATTGTATCTACATAATTTGTTTTCACAAAGCAGTCCTTAAAGCTATGGTAGACATCAAAACGTACACTGTCCTGCAAATGGGTAAATCACTGTTGACAACAATTGCCTCTTAAGCGCTCTTTAAAGTCACGTGGTAGCTGCTTTTCGTCCTCCACACCACCAAATAACCACACAAGACCAAAGCCACAACCACATAGCAGCGACTTTATCTTCGTCACCAAATTTGCGTGCCCTCTTGCATGCATACTTAGCAGTGATAGATACACCATCTTTGATTAGCAAGAATATGGTTGTTTCAGGACTCTAAACCAGTACTGAATGCATCTAGCAGCGGACTCAATGCGCAAAGGGTAACAACCTAAATCGCCCTAAATCATGTCATTTGGCGTTCTCATAGGCACATTCATGAACAGTGTGCAAGCGTACAAATGAACCTTCTCAATTTGTTTGTTTTCTCTGTAGCCCCGGAGCTCAGACGCGTACAACAGAGAAGATACAGCCTATGCGTCAAAGAGTTTAAAAAACAAATAGCTAGAGAAGCAATCGTGGGTCTTCATCTATTTCCACAACACATTTCTCCTCCCCTCTCCCATCACCCTGTGTGACAAATTCTTTAGTTGCTATATTAAAGTTCATCATGATGGAGAAACATAAGCCTAGATATTTGTGCTTCCCTACTACTTCCAGGTTCTCTTCACCAAGATGCCATGTTTCTCTTGCTGGCAGGTGGCCTCCCGATTTTGGTTTTATCAGCATTGACATTCAGTCCTAGAACTGACACAACACGTTCAGCTGGTTTTGTAGACCTACTATAGTTGACGACAATAAAAAATAGTGCCAAGTCGTCTGCAAAAAGCAGAAGAAATATTTCTTCTTAGTTTGGTAGGAGCTTAACTTTTTTATGAAGTATTTGAACACAATAGGGCTACACAAGCAGCCATGCTTTAGGCCTTGGAAGCATTCAAAGTAGTCCGTCAGTTTGCCGCCGGTACATCTGATACAAGATTTAATGCTAGAATACATCGTACGAAGCATTCTTAACATCCTGCCATACATGTCTGTTCTAGAAAGCACCATCCACAGAGTACTAGAATGACAAATATTATCGAATGCTTTGTAAAAGTCTTCAAACGCTACGTACCTCTTTGCATTTCGTAGGAACTGTTTCTCAATCATGGCATACAGAGTGAAGATGTGGTCTATTGTGGAATGATTTCTTCTAAACCCTGCCTGAGTCTGGCGTTTAACACACCAGAAAAAAATGTTGCTTACGCAACTCAGTAGACCAATGCCTCGGTAATTATCGGGATATAGCCCTTCTTGTGCAACGGTACGATTTTGTCCAATTATCAGGGAAGACTCCATCATCGAACGTCTTATTGAATAATCTGACCAAGAAAGGCAGAAGAATAGCCTCTGACGCTTTGAGGAATTCACTTATCACCAAGTCTGGGACAACAGCCTTGCCGCACTTTAACTTTCTTAAGGCTAGTCTAACTTCACTCTCGGTTATTTCACCGTCTAACAATGGATCATATTGCTCACCCCCTTCATCCTGGTACGTCGTGAGTGGAAACACCAGTATTTAACAGCCTGGAAAAGTGTTCAAACCAACCTACTGCAGGGATGTTTCTCTGTACTATATGTGACCGCCTGCACGTCTTAACTTCCTTCCAGAAGTTTACTGCATCAGAAACTGCGCTTTCAAGTTTATGCATACGCTAGCCTGTAAGAACTTTGCGTCCTTCAGCAATGTTTTGTATTGCTTTCTTTGAGCTAAATAAGCCTGTTTGTTCTGTCGTCTTTGCCTGTACCTCCTCAATGCTCTACATGTTGCCTTCTTACTGTCAATGCATTCTCTGTTAAACCACTCGCTGTTTTGCCTACATGCACTACCCTTATGTTTTTGCGCATACTCTCCCCTGCACTAAGTCGACAATCATTAAACATGTCTAAAGCCTCATTTATGTCAACATCGACTAGACTGTAAGCATCCGTCATCATACTGATTCTATATTCAGAGAACATTTGCAGCATGAGCTGTCATCCCTTGTCCGCCTGCCACGCGTATTTATCAATTGCAAAGGCTGGCGCCTCACTACTGTCTTATGGTCCAACGCGAATCTCGCTACCACTCGCATGTGTGAAGATTCTACTGTCGGGACTACCTTCATATTATCTATACGATCTACCAACTCTGCTGAGATTATGCAGTAGTCTACTACGCTGTTCCCGTGTTGCGAGATGTACAATGTACGCGCCTTCCCTGTCTCCTTCCGTCATTCCGTTTTGAATGTGCAAATCAAAACAAAAACACAAGTCCAGAAGTGTTTTACCAAAATCATTAAGAGTATTGTCAAGTGAATTTCGTTTGACAACGACTGTGCTAAAGGGGTCGTTAACTGGCAATAACCAGTCATCTTCTAGGCCCAACTGGCAGTGCAGGGGTTCAAGTCACCCATCAGTATTAGGCCTAAGTAAGTGCAGATCACGGTATGTTTCCATAAGGTACCAAATACAACTGTCTACTGACTGTAAGCAGGGACCTTTCGGTTACTAGTAGTGCGGGTTTAACTTCTGGGGAGTGTCTTTAAACTTCACCTATATGGCCATTTTATTTTTTATCTTTATAGGTGAAGTTTATTTCAAGACACACGATTTTAACCATCTATACAACGATTCAATGACCCACAGTGAGATTTTGTTTCATGTTTTGCTGGTACTCATAGGCGCAACTCCCTCTCTCTGTCTCTCTGTTTCTCTCTCTCTCTTTCAGTATGTCTGTTTCTCTCTCTCTCTCTCTTATTTTCTCTTTCTCTCTTTCTCCTCCTCCTTCTTTTTCTTCTTATCTCATTATTTTTTAAACGTTTTGTATTGTATTATTTGTGACATATTTTATAGAGATCATAAATTACGTTGAATCTTTTAAATCACTATAATTAGTAGTCCTAAATACCAAAACACGCGACTGAGTAAGCCACGATAACCATCCTCTTTAATAGTGTGGAGGCGGGCTGCATTAATGCGGAGTGTTCACATACTTTCAGGCAGCACGTGTTCCCTTTGGAGGCTATTAATCACCGATCCTTGCCAGATGGACAACCATCGGCAGCGACTTTCGAAGTGTTTCCTTATTTGTATTTCGGCCCTTTAACGTTGACCTTAATGTTCTCATCTGGACATGAGCGAAAGTGGTTAAAAAACACCGAAAAATGGTTTTAAAACACACCGAAAAATATCGCAAATAAATATTTTACAAAGGGAATTCCATAGTTGGGACACCGTCAACAAGAAAAGCTTTTCACCGAAGTTGACTGCGCCATTGTTCGACTGCGACGAAATTTATTAGGTATTCTGCAGAACCAATGACTAAGTCTCATCGCTGTTGCACCACCTGCCAATTTGTGGAAATGTTTTAATGTTGTTGTTTTTTCACATGAAGGTGTGCTTCTTTCCTTTTCGAAACCATTATCCAGGGATGTTCTTATGCTATTTTAAATCAGTCACTTGCTTTTCAGCAAGCCCAGCTGATATATTTACAAGCTGAGAACACATTGAAATGGCCATCTGTATCCGTGGCACAATTCCTCGAACGAAAACCATTTTGGCAGTAGATATCAGTCCTTTATTTCCTGTATCTGATAAGGATTATAGTTCACGATGCTTTCTCCAATCCCCTTTCTTTAGGCGAATACAACCACTACATACACTTTTTATCTCCCTTCATCGCTGAACCAAATGTGTCGTTGTAGTCATAGTCTTTGAGTACTGTCTGTATAAACTGTGCCGTGCTATGAAAAAAAAAAAAAGCAAGTCCAGCGACAGCAATTTGAACCAATCATTACGATGTTCTTAGCCTGTAATGTTCTGCACCTGCCAATTCAAAAGTCACGCCGAATACGTTTTTTCATCGCGTTCTCTATGTATAGGTTTTGTGTGTGTGTGTGTGTGTGTGTGTGTGTGTGTGTGTGTGTGTGTGTGTGTGTGTTTTAAAAGGACCGGCTTTGTTTTATCACCACAAGGCGGGGCTCTTGATCAACACCGCACTAACACTGTTTGTGTGGGTGAGAGTGTTGGTGTGGGTTGGGTTGGATGGGGTAGGATAGGATCACCGACCTGTAATACAGGTCCGTGGATAGGATAGGATGTTGTGTTGTGCTGTGTTGGGTTGGGTTGTGCTGTGCTGTGTACCTATGTGTTTATCTCCGATGTTTGTTTTATCATGTTTTGCAAAATGAAAAGAAGTGTGTGCGTATGTGTGTTTTTCGCGTGTGAGAAGGGTTAGAGGGTACCTCTGATATTTTTTTTAAATATTATTATTTTCCTTCATTATTGTCGCAAGCTACTTTGTGATTTCTAAGTCTGTGCATCACAGTTCAGCTGACGTGTATTGTGTTAGCAGCTGTTGACACAGCAAGGAATTTTTTTTATTTATCTTCAACGAAAACGTATATAAATTATATTGATCTGCTACCTGGTGTGTGTTTATGGGGAAGGTGTAGTCGCAGCCTGTGACGCGCCCAAACCCAACCTACCTATAATATTAGTTGTGTTTTTAGACATGTTGTTGAGGGAGCAAACCTGAGTACCCGGAGAAAACCCCCGAGACGCTGCCCGAGTCAAAAGTAAATAATATTCGGAGAAACATAACGCCCAGATGTGGGTTCGATCTCACACCTGTCAGGCGAAATGGATTGCTAGCCTGTTGTCACGAATAAAGGGGGTTGGGGGGGGATGAGGATTAGCAATTATTTTCCCGCGCTGTGTTGCCTCCCTTGTCTAGGCCAACTTGCGGCGACATTCAGGGAAATAATGCTGGGAATACTAAGGAATGATAGAAAGGTAAAAGGCCAGACGAGGAGAATACAAACTAAACTAGTAGAGAATTTGAAACAAGGGGAAGTCAGATGTCATAATATAATACTAGGCAATTTATTAAATAGAAGTAGGTCAGGCGTATGAGGTAAGCTTAAGGCTGAGTCACTAGTAATAGTCTATAAGCGTCCAGAGTATCGTGGAGCTATTCTGGGTTAGCAGTCTGGGGGATACTAGGGCGATTGTGGACTGATGTCATCACAAGGCAGAGGGGTATCTGGATGCTTTCGCGTGGCTAGCCAGATAGTCCAAGAATTGTGGTGTGCGCTTGGTGCGCACTTAGCTGCAATGGTGTAGGGGCGGAGGTTGCCTCTGGGTTCTGGATGGCGATTGTGCAATGGTCCAGGCGGTTAGCGTCAGTTGGCCAATGCAGGTCACTGGGTCGGCTTCTTGAGTAACAGGGGTGTTGGTGCAGGCGGTCTACGGTGCTGACCGGTAGCAGTGTTTCGGCTCTTACGCTTCACGGTGACAACCAGGGTGTCTGGGTTGCACGCAGCGGGTCTTGGGTCTCGTAGCAGCCGGTATAAGGGCCCGTTCTGTAACGAAGTATCGACTCAGGATCAGAGGTGTACACACGCTCTGGATGCCGCGCCGGTTAGCGCGCATGCCAATCAGATTTTCAAATTTGGACGCACCGGCCAAGACTTGACCGGTTCGTTCCAACAGTCCAACAATTGCAACAATGGCTATGGGGCTTTGGTGGAGTTTACTGGCGGCCGCTAATAGATAATAACTTCGGCACCTAAGATGGGGTGATGGACAACAGGGGTAGATATCTACACAATAAGAACATGGGAGAAGCAAAGGGGATAATTACTGGACAATGGGGATTATAGGCAAGGGTGCTGTACTGGGGGACTTTAATCTAGGTGGTAGGACAACATAGCCTGGGAGATTTATACAAGGGTCTAGCAGGGAACATACAGGTATAAATACAAACATGGCATGAACAGCAATCAAAATGCAGATAATAGATACAAGGAATAAAACGCATATCACAAGCAACACATCAAGACAACCCACAGACACGAACGTACATATCTACAAGACATACGAACATGTTGGGAAATCGACGGGTGATGGGGATGCTAGATGATAGGAAATAAGTATCCACTCTTACCTTGACCAAGAACGGGTAGAACACAAGAATATTGTCGAGGCTCAGGGGTCGCAACGTGGTGCTGACGTGTCCTCGGCAGGCAGTTGTTCTTACTCGGGCTGACGGATGAAGACTGACATTTGGGTCTGACTAGTCTGTGGCTTCAAGGGGCAATTCCCGAGGGGCGGGGCTTAGTTGGCTTGGCCAGCGGGCGAGAAAGTGGAGACGGGACGCAGGCAGCGCCAGGGGTAATCGTCCGCTCGTGACACCTGTGGACAAGGCAAGTTAGTCCCGCCACGACGACTTTCAACCTTGCAAACGCACATGTAAATCTTTACGGGAACGTTTTTCAACCTTGCAAAACCTACGTGTATGTATTTATTTATTTAATAGTTCTTATTAAGCGCACTTTCTAGTTAAAGAGCTGCTCAAGGCGCTGGCCGATACAGGATCTAACTCAAACCGTCCGGGGCGCCCACTTTTTTGTGATAGCGTGATCATATGTATCATACGTATTAATTTTTAATCACTTAATTTAACCACTTTTTATATAGCGCTTTACCAACTCAAGAGCCGCTCAAAGCGCTGGCCGATACAGGATCTCACTCAAACTGCCCGAGACGCCCACCTGCAGCCTTTGGGCGCATGGTCTGACGCCCTGACAACTGAGCACTATCCTGGGCAGCCAGGGATGGGGTAGAAGGACCAACTGCATGCTGGGCGTGTTCTTGTTACCGGCACTCACCCGTTTAGGACATGAGCGTCGGGATCTTTAAAGTCCGTTATGATAGAATGTATGCGACACACAGACTAGACCTCGGTTTATACTCTCATCCGAAGGAGTAGGAAACGGGAGTAAAGTGTCTTTCCCAGGGAAACAACACAATGGCTCGGCCAGGGCTCGAACCCGGGACCTTCAGATCCGCAAGCCAAAGCACTACCATTAGACACCAGTGCCTTCCTTGCAGCCTTTGATCGCCTAGTCTGACGCTCATATGACTGAGCACTACCCACGGCGACCGGGGATCGTAGAAAAGGACCTAGTGCGTGCTGGGTGTATTTGTGTAGCCGAAACTGACCCGTCTAAGATACGAGCCTCAGGATCTTTAATGTCCGTGCGATGGAATGCGTGCCTGCACAGACTAGACCTCGGTTTATGCTCTCATTTGAACGTGTATACACTCCCTGAAATGTGGTGTAATGCATAGGTAAAGTGTATGTTTTACCTCAAGAGGTTTTTGGCTTGCTACAGCCATGGAGAATGGCGTCTTGCCCTTCTCTTCCGACATCCAATAATTGACGTCTGTTCTGTTCCGGAAAAAAATACTGGATTATCCCACGTTCGCTGAGCAGTTCGTTTTTTTTTTTTTTTTTTTTTTTTGCTCGTTGTTTCGACCTTCTTGTTCGGTTGTCTCTGTTTCCTGCTGACTTTTCTCATAGTCTTGTTCGCTGTCCTCATTTTCTTGATCGTTTTCTCCATTGTCTTGCTGCCTCTCTCCGTTCCTTGTGATTTGTTGTTGGATTTCTTCGGCTATTCTCTTGCTGCAGGCAACATGCAGCGGGGTAAATCCCAACTGTGCACATGGCACATTGAATTTCAGCCCATGTCGTATAAGCAGCGTTGGGAGAGAGAAGCGTCCGCGCTCCATAGCCACGACGAAGGGCAAATATTACTCTCTGCATCGAGCAGGTTCAGGTTTGAGCCTAAACTTGGAAATGGAAAAAAAAAAAAACTGCATCGTCGGTATCACAGCTGTTGTTGCTGTGATACGAATTTATAAGGTAGAAATTATGAAGTTATAGTAATGTTACGGTTATCAAAGAGTATTAGCATAATTATATTCTAAATTGTTACTGTTACAGAGTAGTGTTATACCTGAATATCTGTGTTATTGTCGAGACTATAACGTTACAGACAAAGAAAGACAGAAAAATAAGAAGTTGCAATAATCCATTAACAGTAATTGTTGCATTCATCAAAGTCTTTGTCGTCATAGTCGCCACTTTATATCATATGGTCAGTCAGAATCACTATTTATTTATTTATTTACTACTACCACTACTACTACTACTACTACTACTACTACTACTACTACTACTACTACTACTACTACTACTACTACTACCTACTACTACTACTACCACCACCACCTTCTTCAAACTTATTTTCTCTACTAACACAGCTATTAGATATACCACCAATACAGCAACAGCAACAACAACCATCCCCTCCAACACTTCTCCTAACTAGCCTGTCCAATAATAGCCGGACAATCCACTTCCACTGCCACAACAACAACAACTACCATCACCTGCAGTACTTCTCATAACTGACCTCTGACCAACATTGTGTTGTGTCCCTGGGAAAGACACTTTACTCCTGTTTTCCTACTCCTTCGGATGAGAGTTTAAACCGAAGTCTAGTCTGTGTCGCATACATTCCATCATAACGGACTTTAAAGATCCTGACGCTCATGTCCTAGACGGGTGAGTGCCGGTGACAAGCAAACACCCAGCATGCACCTAGGTCCTTCTCCCCCATCCCTGGCTGCCCAGGATAGTGCTCAGTTGTCCGTGCGTCCGACCATGCGCCCAAAGGCTGCGGGTGGGCGTCTCGGGCGGCTTGAGTTAGATCCTGTATCGGCCAGCGCCTTGAGCAGCTCTTGAGCTGGAAAAGCGCTATATAAGAACGATTAAATAAATAAATAAATAAATAATAATAAATAATAAATAACATTATTCGTACAATGGCTTTTCGCTGTTCTTCATCGTTGTGTTTAGCCCCAGCACATCATGCAGAGATGCCTACTCGTCTGCTTCTCATGGGCTATGTATGAATGAATGAAATGAAGAAGACGGTAATAAAACAACCAACCAACCAACCATCATGGGATATTGACGCACTGGTCATCGTTGTCCAGAAGGATCCTGACCATTTCCAGGTGGTGGCACTTCACGGCAAAACAGAGAGCGGTCTTTCCGCATGTACTCCTGATACTGGCTTTAGCGCCGATTCTGCGGTAAAATGACGAATAAGTTGCATGCTAGTACCTCGGCCCCTGCGTGGCATTGTGAAATGTGAAAGTGGGGGTGGAAGTTTTACTGCTATACAAACATTAAGTACAACAATTATTCTTGTGCTGAGCACTTCAAGCTGGTGACGGCACTGGTCGAAATCAGAATAATTCTTGTGCTGTAGACTATTTAAGCTTAATAGTAGGAATAAAACTGGTACCTTGAAAAAAGGCGTTTAATAATAATAATAATAATAATAATAATAATAATAATAATAATAATAATAATAATAATAATAATAATAATAATAATAATAATAATAATAATAATAATAATAATAATAATTTGTTGTTGTTTGTAGATTATAGTTACACGACACTTTCGCATATAGCCTGTTGTTTGTAGATTATAGTCACACGACACTTTCGCATATAGGTGACTACTGGACCGATTTATACTGACACCAGCGGGCCAGTTGTTGGTAAAGGGGAAAATAATATGATCACACGTTGACCAATCTGGGATTCGAACCAGCGACCTTTCGGTTACTAGCAAGACGCTCGTAACCGAAAGGTCGCTGGTTCGAATCCCGGATGGGTCTAAGGCATGGAAGAATGGGTGAGTGTGAGTAGGTTTGTGTAATTATCTGTGTGTTAAATGCGTACGCATGGGTATATGACTGGATATTTGTTCATGCATGTGTGCTAGTGGTGATAGAATTTGTATTTCGGTATGGAAGTTGTGTATGATAGTGTATCAAATGTATTAATATTGTATGTCTATGTTTTGCACTGCAAAACAAATTTCCATGCCATGTGTTTGGACAATCTTGAATCTTGAATTTAACAACGCTCCTTTCCCTCCGTATTTTATATTGTTTTAAAATTTCGTCAAATGTTAATATTTTTTTAATGAAATAAATCATCTTGTATTTTGTATTACTATGATCGAATTCCAAAACTGCGTAAATTTATATACGTTTGAGGCGCTGCTCCATTGGTTCAAGAGTAGACGACTAGCAAACGTCCGGCGCGTGTCCATTTTTTGCGAACTTGGTGACGTCAGCAGTGTCAAGGGACAAATGAACTCCACACTTAACCTCTAGACCTGTACATTCTTTTATCTTTCTCAATCCTGAATACTGTACAAAACCTTAACATCATCTTCACCTACCCGATCGTCGTCGTCGTCGTCATCATCATCATCATCATCATCATCATCATCATCATCATCATCATCATCATCACCATCAGCATCATGAGATCAATAACCACCACCACCACCACCACCAAATATCGGTATCAGCATCACCTACAATTCAGCCATTCCCAACAGTGACTATCTACTCAATTAAGCATCTTAATTAACAATTAATTACAGTATTTAACCAGCTAAGTATCTGAACTTTTTGAAATCCTCGGTTGGGCCAGGGAAGAATCCACTAGCGCATAAATCCTCATTCACGAGATAGCGAGTCTGATTTGCCTCTGCTGGACCCGATACCTTTGCTAGTGTGATGGTTATTTCTAAAGTGGCAACATTGCCTGGTGGTTGGATTGACGATGTTGTTGCCTTGGGAACATTGCCAGAAGTGTCCAGCGACGGATTCTCATATCCTAGTGGAGTCGTCAGTAATGGGTCTTTGTCAGTACTAGTGGCATCGTTCAGACTGACCCGAACAGTCATCCCATACGAGTCTAGACTTTGGCGCCATGCAGACTCTCACAGAATCTTGTTCTTCGACAGATCTGTGTGTCCTTTTGGCCTTCTTTCTGTGGGTCTCAAAAGAGCGGCCGCGTATCAGAAGTCTCACCGACGGGTGTGTTGTCTACAACAAGGTCCTTCCCCATGAAGTCTTCTTGTCGTTTGTTGTATTTTGAAACGCTGACGACAGCTCTTGATAATCTTGGGAATTTAACCACGACACCAGGGCTGTTACGAACAGTGCGTTGCCACCATCGATAACATGTGCCGCCAACTGTGGGACGTCATCTAGATCCATGTATTACGATTCTGTGACGTCACGAGCAAAGAAAACGATGGGGTTGAAAAGTTCTGCTTGTCGGCAGTAACGTCTAGTCCTTCTTCTTTCGGAGTTCAGAAGACTATAACCAGTAATCTGGCTGCTTTGCTGCACTCGGTCGTGACATCAGAGAGAGAGAGAGAGAGAGAGAGAGAGAGAGAGAGAGAGAGAGAGAGAGAGAGAGAGAGAGAGAGAGAGAGAGAGAGAGAGAGAGAGAGAGAGAGAGAATAAAACTGAATGATCTGTGCTGTCTATATTGTGTTTACCGTAGTCTTTTAAACACGCTCACTCAACATTAAGGTCTAGATAATTAAAGTACACTCACTACATGCGAGGTTCATCTGTATGCACTGAATGAAGTGTGAAGACACCCGAACAACGTTTATTCCCAAATTCTTCTTCAAATGTTCATTGTTTCTGCTCAGAAGTACATAGGAGTTCAAGAAGGCCAGATCCAGAGCAGCCTCCAAACGAACCTATAAAACACTACAGGGGAGTTAAACTGGGACAGGTCCAGAACAACCCTCCTCACCCACACATACTCCTTTAAAATATTACAGGACATGGGAGTTAAACTGGGACAGATACAGAAAAGCCCCTCACACCCCCACACCCAACAACTATTAAACACTACAAGGAAGTTAAGTAAAGTGCCGAACACCCCTCATCCACCCTCCCCACCAATACGTCTATTAAAACTAAGGGGAGTTAAACGGGGACAGGTAAAGAATATTCCCCCCCCCCCCCCTCCAATACACAGACACATCCAGAAAACATTACAGAGGAATTAAACTGGGAAAGGTTAAGAATAGCTCCCCCCCCTCACACACACACCTATACAAACTAAAAGGGAGTTAAACTGGGACAGGTCAAGAGCTTCTCTTCCCCCCCCCCCACCTGCAACATACACATACAAACACAAACCTCCATGAAACATTATAGGGGAGTTAACTGGGACAGGTTTAGAATAGCTCCCACACACACCTACAATGGACTAAAAGGGAGTTAAACTGGGACAGGTCCATTTCAGCCCCAAGCTCACTAAATATACAAAAGCTAAACAGGGGAGTTAAACTGGGACGAGTCCAGAACACCCTTGACTTTGTTAGAAAACGTAACACGAGTGTTTAACTGAGATATGGCCAGACCAGCCCACCCCCACACCTCATTCACACACACTGTTAAAATATTACACAAAAGTTAAACTGGGACAGGTACAGAACATTCAACACCCACCCACCCCCCTTTTCCCGCCACACACACACACACACACACACACCCACACACACCCACACACACCCACACACACACACACACAACTATAAAACACTACAAGGGAGTTAAAATTGAGCAGGTAGTGAACAGCCCCTCCCACCACTATATTTTAATGAAAACTAAGGGGGGTTAAACTGTGACAGGTCAAGAATATCCCCCAAACAGTGACACACACACACCTCTATAAAATATTACAGAAGAGTTGAATTGGGGCAGGTTTAGAATAGCCTCTCCCACACGTAAATAGGCAAACAGTGTTGACCCTCACAGCAGATCTACAACGAAAAATACAAAGCATGGGGATGAGGTGCTACAGAAGACTTCTGGGCATTTCCTATCGCAGCACATCACCAATGACGAAGTCCGACAGACCATCTTACAAGCTATTGGACAACACGATGGCATAACTCACAGTAGTGAAGAAACGGAAACTCCGATGGTATGGCCATGTCACCCGAGCATCAGGCCTTGCAAAGACCATCCTGCAAGGTACGGTGCAATGAGGCAAAAGAAGAGGGAGACAGAAAAAGAGGTGGGAGGACAACGTTCGAGAATGGACTGGCTTGACAGTGAGCGAAACCACGAGGGTTGCTGAGGACAGAGAAAGGGTAAGTGTGTAGGGGAGAGGGGGGGGGGGTAAGGGACTTCGTTCTAGGCCTGCTCCAGTTAAGCTCCCCTTCGGGTTTTTAATGTGGGTTTGGGGGAGTGGGGGGTGGGAGCCTGTTCTAGACCTGTCCCAGTTTAAGGGTGCTTGGGGGATTGTTCTGGACCTGATCCATGATCCAGTTTAACTCCCTTTCTGTGTTTTGTTAGTGTGTTAAGGGAAACGGACTGTTTTTAGTTTAATTCCCCTTTTGTGTTCTTCTGCATGTTGTGAGTGTTAGGAGTGGGGGTCTTTTCTGGACTTGTTCCAGTTTAACTCCCCTTCTGGGTTTTATAAGTGTGTTGGGAAGTGGAAGGGGGGGGGGCTGTTCTAGACTTGTCCAAGAATAACTCCCCTCGTGAAGGGCGTAGTGGTTAATAGCTAAGTTGAGGATTAACTCCCTGTAGGTTGAAAGTTTTTCTAGCCCTGTACCAGTCTAACTCCCCTTTAGTGTTTTGTATATTGTGGGGGAGTGGCTGTTCCAGACCTGTCTCATTGTAACTTCCCTTTTGTGTATTCAGTATGTGAAGTGTGCTTGGGGACTGACCTCGGCCTGTCCCAATTTATCTCTCCTGTATTGGGTTTAATAGTTATAATATATTTAAAAATGGGTAAGTAGTTCTGGATCTGTCCCAGTTTAACTTCCCTTTTAGTGGTTAATAGTTATGTTTAGGGGTACGGTTCTGGATCTGTCCTAGTTTAACTACCCTTTTGTGTTTTATAAGTGTGCTTGAGTGTTGTTTTCAACTTGTTCCATGATCCAGTTTAACTCCCCTTCTGTGTTTTGTGAGTGTGTTGGGGAGGTGGGCTGTTTCAATTTAACTTTTAGCTCCCCTTCTGTGTTCTTCTGCATTTATGAGGGTATTGGAAGGGGGGAAAGGGGGTCCTTTCTGGACCTGTTCGAGTTTAACTCCCCTTCTCAGTGTTTAATTAGTGTTGGTGGAGGGGGAGGAGGGGCTGTCATAGACCTGTATCAGTATAACTCCCCTGGTGAAGGGCGTAGCGGTTAATACTTAAGTTGGGCTTTAACTCCCTGTCTGTTTAATTTTGTTTAAAGGGCTGTTCTGGATCGGTAACAGGCTAACGCACCTTTTGTGCTTTGTGTGTTGTGGGGGAGGGCCTGTTCTGGACCTGTCTCAGTTTAACTCCCCATTTGTGTATTTAGTGTGGGGCTTTAAGTGTGCTTAGTGACTGACCTGGACCTGTCCCAGTTTAACTCCCCATTTGTGTATTTAGTGTGGGGCTTTAAGTGTGCTTAGGGACTGACCTGGACCTGTCCCAGTTTAACTCCCCATTTGTGTATTTAGTGTGGGGCTTTAAGTGTGCTTAGGGACTGACCTGGACCTGTCCCAGTTTAACTCCCCATTTGTGTATTTAGTGTGGGGCTTTAAGTGTGCTTAGTGACTGACCTGGACCTGTCCCAGTTTAACTCCCCATTTGTGTATTTAGTGTGGGGCTTTAAGTGTGCTTAGTGACTGACCTGGACCTGTCCCAGTTTAACTCCCCATTTGTGTATTTAGTGTGGGGCTTTAAGTGTGCTTAGAGACTGACCTGGACCTGTCCCAGTTTAACTCCCCATTTGTGTATTTAGTGTGGGGCTTTAAGTGTGCTTAGGGACTGACCTGGACCTGTCCAAATTTAACTCCCCATTTGTGTATTTAGTGTGGGGCTTTAAGTGTGCTTAGTGACTGACCTGGACCTGTCCCAGTTTAACTCCCCATTTGTGTATTTAGTGTGGGGCTTTAAGTGTGCTTAGGGACTGACCTGGACCTGTCCAAATTTAACTCCCCATTTGTGTATTTAGTGTGGGGCTTTAAGTGTGCTTAGTGACTGACCTGGACCTGTCCCAGTTTAACTCCCCATTTGTGTATTTAGTGTGGGGCTTTAAGTGTGCTTAGGGACTGACCTGGACCTGTCCAAATTTAACTCCCCATTTGTGTATTTAGTGTGGGGTTTTAAGTGTGCTTAGTGACTGACCTGGACCTGTCCCAGTTTAACTCCCCATTTGTGTATTTAGTGTGGGGCTTTAAGTGTGCTTAGGGACTGACTGGACCTGTCCAAATTTAACTCCCCATTTGTGTATTTAGTGTGGGGCTTTAAGTGTGCTTAGGGACTGATCTGGACCTGTCCCAGTTTAACTCTCCATAGTGGGGTTAATAGTTATGTTTAAAGTGGTGGGGAGGGGGGCTGTTCTGTACGTGTTCCAGTTTAACTCCCCTTTTGTATTTTATAAGTGATGTTGGACAGGGGAAGATGGAGTACGCTGGTTAAACGATCATCTGTGGTGCCCCTTCGACCTCCGAGTTATGGGGTAGGATAGGATAGGATAGGATAGGATAGGATAGGATAGGATAGGAAGTGATCTTGAGTCCCGGGTCAAGGTTCTGTAGTGCTTAAAATTTTATTTCCATAGAGACTGTTCTAGACCTGTTCCAGTTTAACTCCCCTTTAGTTTTTTTTTATAAATATGTTTGTTTAGGGGCTGTTCTGGACGTGCCTTGCATTTACTCTCCTCTTGCTAACCTGTAAGCTAAAACCATTGCTAACCAGTTGGGGGACCAGTCTATAGACCTGATCCAATCTGACCCTAAACCTGGGACTGTGTCAGATTTACTCTCTATTGAAAAGAGGGCTGTTTTAGTACTGGTCCAGTTTAACTCCTTGTAGTTTTTCTGGTTCAAAATTTCCCAATGCCAAATTAACTCCATGGGAGCTGTTCTGGCACACGTAGAAAGTCAGTCCAGTTCATTAACTTGATCGTCCCTATGTAATCTTCATTCTCAGATTAACTCCTGGCTGGGAGTTGATTTGGAACAGAAAGGCGGGAGGAGGGGAGGAGGGGGGGGCATTCTGGGCCATGACGTACTCCCGTTGAGTTAATCTGGGCCTGGACTGGAACTGCTCCCAGGAGTAAAACTGGTAATGGGGGGCGGTTTCGGCACGTTACACCGGCCTATTTACTGGTCACGAGCCGATGGTACAGGGATGAGCAACATACGGGCCCCCCTTAATTTCGAGTTGACAACTGCTCCAAGGCGAGAGGGGCCGGGTAGCTCAGTTGGTAAGAGCGTCTTGCTAGTAACCGAAAGGCCGTTGGTTCGAATCCCGGATTGGTCAACGTGTGATCATATTATTTTCCCCTTTACCAACAACTGGCCCGCTGGTGTCAGTATAAATCGGTCCAGTAGTCACCTATATGCGAAAGTGTCGTGTGACTATAATCTACAAACAACAACAACTCCAAGGCGAGAAGGGAATGTGATGGCGATGTGATTAGGTGCGACAAAGCCTTCAATCTGCAGCGGCTGTCACTGAAAAATGAAGGCCCGGCTGTAGGTCCAACTACGTTACATCACCCGGCGTAATAGGTACGATACGACCAGCGGTTAAGAGGGTGGAGAGGCGACGTAAAGGCCTCGGACAGTCGCATGATTTGACATGTCTAAGGGTGTAGTGTGGTAGAAAGAAGGGAGAATTTCATTCACACACAAATGGGGTCTTGTCCACTGAGACCAGGCATTGTGGGCGTACAGTTCGTTCAAGTACATTACATTACATTATTATTGCTTTAGGTCCAGCGGACTCTTCCGAGCCAAATCAGGACCGGACAACCCCCGATCCGCATAAAAGATCTGCTGAAACAACCCTAGTGGTAAAACCGAAAGCTCTCCACCAGCCAGTCACTTTACAATAAAGACATCCCACGCAGGGGACGGCTGAGGCTTCACCCCAACTTATCGAACCCCCGTTTACAAAAACAAAATAGAATACAAACATCATTATAAATTATCAACAAAACACATACATATAAAATGCCTACATTGCTAAATAATAACATCATAGGAAGCCCTAGTGACCACCTGACAGAAAGCGTCCAATATTCCCAAGCTGATCCAACAGACCTCATACACAAACAAGGAGTCTTGTCCCGGAAAAGTTTTCAAGAAAAAAGGTAGGAGACTGGTCTAGCGAAGAAGACGATAGTACAGCAGATGGATAGAAAAGAGCAGGAATGAGAAAGAGCAAATGAGAAAGACAGCGACAGTGGGAATTTAAAGCACTAAATTTCCAGAAAGTGGGAATACTATTTATACTGAAACCCCCGGCACTCCAACGGGGTGGTTCGTTCAAGTGGAATTTATTTCAAGTAAGAACTGATAGAGAAGATGACCCTGTGACTGTAAGTGTAAAACAACGGGTCTCAAAAATATCTTGTCTCCTTATCTTCAGAAATGTTTATAAATTATATGAACATAGTAAACAAACAATAAGCACATTGCCTGAATTTATAAACATCTCATATTAACAATCAACAAAACCACAACATCCGGCCCCCTTTTCGGGGTCATTTCCGGCTTCACTTCCGGGTACTAACTAATTAAACAGTGATGATAGAAATGTTTGATAAAATAGGGATAGATAAATTTAATATAAAAAGTAAGCTTATACATTCAAATTTGAAATGTTTGATAAGTAAATTATGAAATTTATCAAAAACAATCACTCTACTACAGAAGTTCCTGCACGTTTACCAAAACTCCCCTAAATCACCAAATTCAGCCGTTGTTTTTTTTTTTTTTTTTTTTTAAGATATTGAGCAATACGTGTTTAGCAACAAAATTAATGCAGCGATCTTAACTATTGCGAAAGAGCAAATATGATTGCACTGAAGTCAGGCCACTAACCTGGGCAATGTTCCTTTGAAGTTTGGTCAAAATCCGTTCGGTGGTTCTTGAGAAATGGGGTCCAAAAGACCGACCGATCGACAGACTAACAGTTTTCTTGTTCTGATTCCCAACCATTTCAAAATATTTTGCGGACTCTTTAACTTTTGCTAAGCATGTTAGATCATTCAAATGTGTCCTTTCAAAATGTTCAAAGTCGTCGTACTTCACCATTTTGTAAACACATTTTGCGCTGAATCTAAAAAAAATGGCCAATCCGATTTTTATAATTTTTAACTTGCAGATATTTAAGATATAGTGGCGTATCGTTCCATACTTTCTTTTTGCTTCGTTGAGATAAATTCCAATCACAACGTCGCCAAGAAAATTAACACTTTAGAAAACGCTTATTTCTTTTTGTTATGTGTGTGTGAAATACATTTGAATGCCTTCGAATAATATCAAAATTACTGAATGCATTGTAAATACACTTTATTTAGCTTGTTAAAATGTCGTATGATTACATTAAGTTATTAATGAATACAAGAAAATAAACTAAACCGAAAGAAAACTAGTTAAAACAATATAATATATGGGCTGAAAATTAAGCATTGTTCAGCATATAGATAATTATTATAATAATAAACAATTATTATTATAGTATACTTAAAAATTATGTTTCATATATTTTAATAGCACGGGTATGTGATTTCAATTGTATGAGAGACTTGGTGATGATGAAGACAGACTATTCAACATTTTTACTAATGGTGATAAAAATGATGCGCATAGCTATTAGGAAAGCGAAAGCGGAAATGAACCCTAACCCCCATCTAATCCGGAAGTGCAAACATTCATGGATGCAGGAGAAGCCGTTCTATGTGAAAAGATGTCAGTATAAAAAGACAATTACGACGAAACATCGACTGTCATGGCCGGACAATCTTTGAAACAACAATTTCCACTTCATTGGCTTGCGTGGCATAACGACTTTAAGGAATTAGATCGTGTGCTGAGCTTAAACGAGGTGAGTGAAACTGAGAGGCGTAAGCTGCTCTGTATTTTGTTCATAGACTGTCAAATGATTAGATCGATCAAAGAAGCGACTAATTGTAAATTATACAAGATTTTACAAAATTATTTGGGGAACAGATAAGATTTTAATAAATGTTATTCCAATACGTATTCTCTCATCCTATCTTCTGCAACTTTGTTGGCCTAGACCGATGATTCATGGCATTTGTCATCATCATGATCATTTTAATTTTTGTTTGTCACACTAGCGCTAAACAGCCTAAAGACGGAAGAAATAGACAATGTTCCTTGTTGATCAGCTGAGGTAATTGCTGAGTAGATCTTGACCAGGGTCCAATATTTGGATTGGGTTAAATCTTTCAGTGAACTTTACAATATACACCCTCTGCTATTCGTACTTTTACTTTTAGTTTAAATTCAGATGTTGGGTGGGGGAAGGGGTGGCGGTTGTTTCTGTTTCTTTTTTTTTTCCAGTTCCTGAAAGTTAGAGTTTGTCTTTGTCATCAGAATTCTTTGCCGTCTGTTTGGTTTAATATTCTTATCCACTGAATTATATTTTGACTGACATTAGTGATGATGGAGAGATAAAGCATGGTACTTGGAGAGATAACGCAGTGTTCTTCTTCATCATCTGTTTGGCTTAATGTTCTTATTATTTAGTTAGAGGCCACTGAATCAGATTTTGACTGACATTAATTAGTTTAGTGATGATGGAGAGATAAGACCTGTGGGCTGTGATAACTTAACTGATTTACGTACACCTGTGTATACTTTAGCAAGCAGTAGCATCCTGTATTATTTTATTGTACTTGTAGTTGTAATGTATTTTATGTTACCAGCAATGTGTGAAATCCGGCATTCTATAGAATGCCTAGATAGAATGCCTAGACAAAGTATAGAATGCACCATCAGGCATTCTATACAATACCGGGATTTCACACATTGCCGGTAACATACAATAATAAAACACTTTTAATTTATAGAGCCGTTCCCCAATAAATGAGCTAGAGGTAAAAAGTAGACTGTATAGACTAGTAATTCTCTATCCTTCTCTCAATCTCTGTCTTACCAAGATGACTGTATGTGCAGCATGATAAAGAGCTGAAAGACCCAAGAGGGAGGACGCCCCTTCACCTTGCTGTGACTCTGGGTAACTTGGAAAGCACTAAAGTTTTACTCAGACATGGGGCAGACGCTGGGGCAGAGAACAGTGGATTTTGGTCCGGTAAGGGTTAATCTTTTTGTCCTTCTTTGCATCTCAATTCTCATGCTTGTATAACATAAAAATGAAGGTTCTTATGGAAGTTATGCCCAAAAGTATATTTTGCATTTTATTAACTGTATCTACTTTTGATCCAACCAGTGTATGGATCTTTCAAATGTTTGTGTGTTTCAGTTCATTTTAGATTTTAAAAAATATTTTTATTTTTATTTTGTTTCATTCATCCAGCTTAATCTTATGGCCTATTGTTTGTTTTTGTTTGTTATGACTTATTTTAATTAATTGTTGTTTATGTTAGGTTGTAACTGTAAGACTAAGCTGTGTTAAGCCTGAATCCTTTATCCTATTATTATTAAACAATCTAATTCAGTTCAATGATAATATTTGATGCTGTACACATTCAGTTCAATTCAATTCAGTTCAATCTGTCTTTCTTTATTTCTTTATGATCTGCCTCAGTTATTATTAAACCTGTTTTTCTCCCCAGTGTTGCATGAAGGAGTGTGCAGTGGCGACCCAGAGTTGGTCCAGCTTATTCTACAACACAGAGACTTTCAGCGTTTCAACCGACGCACAGTTGGCATTCCAGAACTCTTACAGAGACTGAATGAGGTAAATAATAAATTAAAACAAAGGACTTTTAGATGGTGTAATTCCCCATGAATAAGCAAACTCAAATTAAATTATAATTAAAACAGGACAATTACATAGTTATTCCTTATGAATAAACAACATAACTCACATTATTTAATTTTTATTTTTTTTAATCGCAGTTTTTTTTTTTAGAGAAGAATGTAATGTATCCTGGTCACATAACGTAGACTCATAAATCCAGTAACTGTTTGTTTTTGTTTTAGTTTCCTTGTTTCTGTACTCATGTTCGCATTAATCAACTAATTGCTGAAGAAATATTGAAGTGGCCGATTACAGTTTAATTTTAGTCTCTGTTAGTGTTAAGTATATATTAACATACAAATCCAGTATTAAGGCAGGCTGATAAGAGCAATTCTGTCCAAATGTAATCATTGCAAACAGGGCCTGTTGACTCGCATGCATAGCAGTGTGAGTTTTTGTACTCCCTCCAAAAACAAAAGCTTTCCAGCTTTTTGCAAATCTCTGCGAGACAAGTCCCAAAAAGTCCAAAAATGACATCTTTTAAAAAAGTTTTTTTGTCCGTCTATTGGTATGTCTGTTTGCCGTCCATCTTCTGTCTGTGCAAAACTTGCAAGTGCATTAATATCTGAGTTCAACTCAGCAGTGACAGATGCCGCCTCTGAGATCCTTGGCAAACACTGCCCAAAGAAGAAACTGTGGATCACACTGAACTTTTGGACCTGTGTGACAAACGAAGAGAGATGAAAATAAAAAAAGAACATCTCCCAGGGAGCTGATGCCTACCGAAAAATCAACAGTGACATCCTAAAAGGCGTGCGCACAGAAAAGGAGAACTGGATAGAAGATCAATGCCAGAAAATAGAGAACAACCTGAACAAGAACAACAGCAAAAAGGCCTACCAGACTGTGAAGCGGCTGTCAAGTGTTAAACAGCCCAAGGTCACCGCGATCCATAGCAAGTCTGGCTTGTGCCTTACAGGAGAACAAGAAGTCTTTGATAGATGGACAGAGTACTGCTCTGACCTTTACAACCACACACCTAACAGTGACCCATCCATTCTAGCATGTCCCCAGGACAGAGAAGAAGAATAAATCCTCCCAATTCTCCGAGAAGAAGTTGAGGCAGCAGTGCAATCGCTGAAGAATGGGAAGTCAACGGAAGTGGTCAACCTACTAGAGAATTGCTTCAAGCAGGAAAACAGGAGATGTCTGACGCTCTCGCCATTATCTTTAACAAAATCTGACAGAGTGGGTAGTGGTCTACACCATGGACCCAGTCGCTTGTCATCACTTTTCCCACAAAGGGTAACCTTCAGGAGTATCAAAACTACCGCACCATCAGCCTCATCAGCCATCTCAGCAAAATCCTCCTAAAAATAATACTTAACAGGTTGAAACCCCAAGCTGAACAAATCATAACTGAAGAACAAGCAGGATTCAGAGCAGGGCAAAGTACCACTGTGCAGATTTTCAACCTCGGAATAATCTGAGGAAAATACCTACAGCACCAACAACATCTTTATCAGGTGTTCGTAGACTTCAAGAAAGCGTTGGACTGAGTCTGGCGTGCAGCTCTGTGGGCAACCATGAGAGCATACAACATAAGCCCTAACATTATTGAAGTCATCAAAGCCTGTTTGACAAGTCTACCAGTGCAGTCTTCCACAAAGCGCCATTAGGAACTGGTTTAGAACAACAATCAAGGATGCCTACTCTCGGATCCCCAACACTCTCCAACATCTTTCTGGAGCACATCATTTCAGATGCCCTTGCAGATCATGAGGGCATAGTCAGCATAGGGGTAGAGCAATCTCCAACCTCTGTTTTGCGGATGACATTGATGAATTGGGTGGAGAGAAACAAGAACTTGGAACAGCTGGTACAGAGGCATGACACCACCACCTCCAGAACCTTTGGAATCGAAATAAGTGCAGAGAAGACCAAAATGATGACCAAACAACACCAATGGCAACAACATGGACATTAAAGTCCAAGGCCAATCCCTTAACATGAAGCATAGCTTAAAATATTTAGGTGCCATTGCATCAGACAATGGGTCCTGGCAGGATGTCCTCTCTAGGATAGCACAAACATATGCTGCCATGACAAGATTGAAGCCCATTTGCAAAGGCAGGACCATCAGTCTACACTCCAAGGTAGGGTTGCTGCCCTCCCTTGTCATCTCCATCTTCCTATACTCTTGCGAAACATGGACCCTCACAGCAGACCTACAACGAAGAATACAAAGCATGGAGATAAGGTGCTACAGAAGACTTCTGGGCATTTTCTATACCCAGCACATCACCAATGACGAAATCCGACAGACCATCACACAAGCCATTGGAAAATGCGATGACGTGCTCGCAATGGAAAAGAAACAGAAACTCCAATAATATGGCCACGTCACCAAAAAAATTTTTAAAAAAAGGTGGGAGGACAACATTCGAGAAGAGGACTGGCTTGACACTGATCGAGGCCATGAGGGTTGCTGAGGACAGAGAAAGGGAGTACGCTGTTAAACGATCATCAACAGGATAGCAATAAGATAGAATTAATATTTCAGAACCTATTTAAACTATCACATTTAAACTTGGTAAGATGGATGGTGTATATCTATAAATATATCATAAATGATCTGTGAAAAAATGACTTCACTTCAAGGTCAAGTTCATAGGGTCAACAAATGTTAGTAAAAAAAAAAAAAGACAATTTTTCACAAAATTTCACATTTTTTAAAGTTATTAATATTTAACTTATGATTCTTTGATGCATGATAGATATCAATGAGACACATATCCTCTGCAAATTTGGTCATCCTCACTCCAAGGTCAAGGTCACTGGAGCTGTCCAAAGTCAAAGTATAGGTACTTTGAAGTGACCTTGACCCTAAACTATGAGGGATATAAGTCCAAACTTGTTATATTTAGAGATGATAGATTGATGTTTCATTTTTGTTTTGTTTTTGCATTGATCTTGAAGGTCAAGGTCATTTTAGATCTTTCAAAAACATACAAGAAATAGGTAAGCATCCAGTGGAATAGCTCTATTTAACCAATAGTATGCAACAGCATTCGGGTATTTTGATCATATATGAGCCGGAGAGGTCACATGAAGGTCAAGGACCTCCCAAGGTCAAGGTCTCTGTAGGTCAAGGTCATCCGAAGATCACTTTTGTTTTTTTGCATAATACAACAATACAACTGTTGCTGTTGTTTATTTGATAGTACATGAATGTATTTGGACCGGAGATCAAGGTCATCTCAAGGTTATGAGCACAGGAAAATCAAAGTCGGTATTACTTTGCATTTTAATGACACTCTTTCATTTAATTTTTTTCTTGGCACTCGATTTCATGTAAAATATTGCAAGTTCCGTAAAGTGCATGTGAGTCAAATGGGCTTTCCCTTACATTTTTATTATTCAGTTCAGCAGTTATGGTAAAGTATTCTTATATGAGTGCATTATGATTCAAAAAATGAGCATGGCGTATTTAGGTAGAATTTGCTTTGGTATTATCCAAGAGAAGTTATGACCCAGAGCTCATACTACCATATCTCGGTATTGTATAAAAGTAAGTTAAGGCACTAGTATTTAAATCAGTGATATAATCTCAAGAGGTGGTGGAGTTACTGAAATGATTAAAAAAAAAAATATATCCTACTTTGAGAACATGATAAGGTGGTCGGTTTTGTTTGGAGAAAATAGGATTTCATACAAAAATAGATTGCTGAGTTGATGTAACTTTGAATTCCTACTTTGATAACATGTTTGTTTCATTTGAAGAAAATATGATTTTATTATTTTAAAAAATGCGATTTCACTAGTTATACTGTTTTTTGTGTGTGTGGTTTTTTTTTTGTCTTTCAGTCTCAGGATTTCTACGTTGAAATGAAATGGGAATTCACCAGTTGGGGTAAGTTCGACTTTTGATTCAAAGTTATTGTCTGAAGTTTTCTGCTGTTAGCAGACCCAGTTGTCTGCTGTCAGTGACACAAATTTATAGTTTATTGTAAATAGGTAAAAGCTGTTCCCATAACTTTTGGGTCCTTGGGATCTCTCTTTCCTCTGGGTTAGTTTAGAAAGGGCGGTGCCCATCTCCACCATCTTTTGTTAATACTCTTTTCATTTAAAAAAAAAAAAAATTATTTATTTAATTTTTCTTATATAGCACTTACTTCAGCTCAAGAGCTGCTCCAGGCGCTGGCCAATAATAATAATAATAATAATACAGGTTGCTATGTACGAGCCTTTCCCCAAGGTTCAAAGCTCGGCGATCTATACCAACATACACGCTCACCTGTCTCATTTACCCTCACACACACCATATACACATACATCACTAAAACAGGTGGTGTAAAGGCAGGGAGATCGCTATTAGAAGACGGAAGAAAATCGAATTTTTATTTTTGAAATTTTTATATTGACTGCATCCTGTACCATTATTGGGTCTAACTCAAAGTTGCCAAAGGCGCTCACTTTCAACCTTTGGAAGCATCATATTGTTTTTCTCTGTGTAATGTTTACAAAGAATTAAGTTGACTATATAAAACCGAGTATTATTGTAAGTGCTTTTAAGCGATTAAAATTGCAAGCACCAAAATTTAAAGTTTCTCATTGATAAGATGGAAATAGAAAGAGCTTTGCCATTTGGTAGTTTCCTTTTGTTCTGTTATTACATTTTTTAAAAAAACAACTGTCTTTGACAAAGATGGAACAGTTTAATTTATCATGTTAATTGTATTTGTTTTTTTTTAGTTCCATTGATCTCAAGAATGTGCCCCAGTGATACTTACAGAGTGTGGAAGAGTGGTAAGAAAAAAACATTTATTTTCCATATTGTGTAGTGTGTCAAGCATTTTGGAGTCTAGGAAAAAGGTTGAAAGAGCATACAAGAATTTATTGTAATATGTGTTTTCCATGTGTTTCAAGTTAGGTAATTTTGTGTTTCACAATGTAGAATGCTTTGTCGCCATAAATTCTGTTGCTCTGAAGTTCGGTGGCAATTTAAAATAACATCACTATTATGCCAACAATTACCTGTCAGTCTTCAGTAGATGTATGAATAACTTTCCTTGGATTGCGGATTCTTCTGCATCATCTTATAAGGAAATCAGATTTAACTTATCTTTTTCCTTCTTTTTTTTGTTTGTTTTGTTCTGTTTTCCCTTTTATTTGGTTTCAAATGTACTGTATTATTTTGTATTCACATTTAACATGAATATTTGTTTTACATTAGTTTAAAACAGTAATGTTTTGATGTTCCTTAGTACTAGTAGGTGTACCATTGTTTGCAGACAGATTATAGTTGGACAAAAAATGTGTACATCTGCATCTTCATTGCAGGTTCCAGTGTTCGTATTGACACTACCCTGCTTGGTTTTGACAACATGTCATGGCAAAGGGGAAGCCGTAGTTATATTTTCAAAAGCACCGGTAAGTGAATCTGAACGTATTTGAAGACCTTAATTTTGAATTCTCTATCTTATGCCGTTTGATCATCTTCCTGATCTAAAATCACCTGTATGTGAACAGAATTTTTTTGAAGATTGTTTCATCCTCCTGTCTTTTGGTGTAGTTTTATTATTGTAGTGAAAAGCAAAGGTAAGATTCTATATAGGTACGCTAAGGAGAGACCGGTAGTTTGATATGTGTATTATGGAAATATTATTATTGTTGTTGTTGTTGTTATTAATAGTAGTAGTAATAGTAGTATTTTAATTTTTTTTATTACAATTATAATATTAATAATAATAGTTATTGTTATTATTCATTGCTTTTAGTACATTTCTTTATTTCCCTTCTCAGCTCCTGGCACAGCGGTGATGATGGAGGTAGACCATGACAGCAAGGGAGTGTACTCTGAAACGATTCGCACCTTGCCAGGATCAGCGGACGCCTCCCTGATGATGCCGTCCGAGGAAGCCGTCGCAGCGCGGCTGACCAACCCTGTGGTCACCACCTACATTGACACCAACAGAATCTCATTTGAAAGGTAAAGAGTTAATTATTTATTTATTTTTTTTAAAGATAGGGTACTTTAGTATATGATAGAACGAAGACTGAACATTTTCACTCAAGCTAAAGAGAAATCACTACTTACCTTTAGCTTTTCCAAACACCTTCTTCAGCAGATTGACTCTAGTTTGCATAAACGTTCCATGAAAATATTAATACTGAAGTTTCAACATCTACACCTACCGTTGGCAATTTTGCAGACAGGGATAACAGTCCTATGGAAGAAAGGGTATTCAATTGAGTCCAACAAATCTTTATTACCATCAAAGGACTTATGTACAGTATAGGGACCTAAATTACCGCAGAAACATCAAAGCATTCATTCTGCTTAGATGGACAGTGAAAAATTGCCTCTTTCATTTTGCTCACTACGAGATTTGAACCTTGGTCATCGGTGTGCCAGACGAATGCTTTACTGTATCACTGAGCTGTGGTGATGCAACAGTTGTATTAAAGTGTGAAAATGACCGTGAAATGTTTTATGGTATTTGGGCCGCGTTCAGCTTGTCTTCCGTGTACACTGAAGTATGAGAATTGTAGGCCTGCTGTATTATTAACGTTTGTGGTCTAGGTTAAAATACCACGTCTATTGTCCACTTTTTGCAATAACCCTTACCCCTCAACAATGGTTTACCCACTGCAAACATTTGTATTACATATTAAGCAGGTGTCACTTATAATTGGCTGACAAAGAAGGTGTTAAGATGTTTTTGATTTTGTTCTCAGAGTTCTTTTATTTTATATTTTATTATTATTATTATTATTATTATTATTATTATTATTATTATTATTATTATTATTATTATTATTATTATTATTGTGTTTTTGTGCTATTACAGGAGTAAATCTGGGATCTGGGGTTGGCGCAGTGACAAGGCTGAAACAATCAACAATTATGACTGCAAGGTTAGTTCATCATCATCAACATCGTCATCGTCGTCATCATCATCATCAACATCGTCATCATCGCCCTCATCATCATCGTCATCATCATCATCATCATCATCAGCAGCAGCAGCAGCAGCAGCAGCAGCAGCAACAGCAGCAGCAGCAACATCATCAACAGCAGTGTTACCATCATCACAGTATAAAGAAGAAATAAATACAGAATAAATTGTGCCTATCATTTATGCTATCGAAAAAAGTAACAAACACTTTTCCTTTGAATTATGTCTATTTTATTTTTACTTCATTATCTTCCTTGTTTTGTGACCACATTTCAACATTTTGTTAATGGGGTCTTGACCCCGTCATAAACACCTTTTGTGGGTCCAAGTGTATACCGAAAGAACTGTAAATGCCTATCCCTTTTCTTTAGACTTGCACTCAGGCCAGCCTAAACCCCAAGCTAAGTTCATGTTTCCAGAGAATGATGAGTGCGATTGAAAAAGCAACAAGAAACACACAAACAAAGGAATTTCCACTCTGTCACAAATTCTAAAAGTCACTCCTGGTGTTGATAAATAGTTGATCCATTGGGTTTTGTAATAGTAGTCAGTGCATGTTAATACCATAGCTTGTGACTGGATGAAATTCTACACCCACAGACAGCACACATTTGACCCCTCTTGTAATCCTTCTCTACCTCCCAAACGGAGACCGTCATGACCGTAAATATACTTCCAGTGGCAGGTGCTACCAACGTGACTACAGTTACATTTGCTTCCAAATGTAGGTGAGACCCATTTTAAAGTTTGTTCCTCTGCTGTTTAGGTCTTCAGCGCCAACAATGTTGAGCTGGTGACAAAGTCTCGAACGGAGCACCTGACAAAACAGGATAAGGAGAGATCGAAGAAATCAAATAAAACTCCCCTGGAGACTTTCCTCGGGGCCACTGAGGAGCATGCTGTTCAGGTCGGAGTCACTGGCGTCAACGGGGTCAGTTATACATTAAATTATTATAATTATTTCTTGGTAGTCTTTTTTTATTTTATTTTTTTACCTGGACTTTTATTTAATTATTATGTTATTTTATAATTTTCATGCACATGTTGGACATGCTTGAGAGAGTAATTGGAAAAGGAATAATTCAAGATCAGGGAAAGTAATTAAACATTGTCAAACTCTTTCAAATAAAGGAGCTAATAGTGAGTTGCCTCTCTTGGTGGTCTCCCTTATTGATGAAACGTGATTAATCATTATTACTATGTTTTTCATTAACTAACTTCTGATTTGTCAAAACTGGGATGTAGAAAAAGCTTTATGCTATACAATTCTTCTTAATGTTTATTCATAGCATGATGAGAGACTATGGACATTCGCAATGCTCTATGATGTAATTAGTTTCTTCGTTTGCTGGATGTAATTTATCCCTTTACTGTCTGATACAAGGCTACCAGCTCCATATCATACAACCCTTCCTCCATCACGCCTGAGGAGTACTTCAACTCTCTTATGGACCTCGGCTCCCGGGACATCGGCCGTCCCATTGAGCAGTCCACCAAGATCCAGAAGTTCAAGGCCACGCTGTGGCTTTGTGAGGAATTCCCACTTTCGTTGCAAGAGCAGGTCTTACCCATCATCGATCTCATGGCTACCAGCAACGCTCACTTCGCCAAGCTGAGGGACTTTATCACCCTGCAGCTCCCTGCTGGCTTTCCCGTCAAAATCGGTGAGAGTGTGAGAGAGAGTGTGTGTACTTGGTTTTCCAATGACGCACTATTAACACACAAGAGATACAAACAATTAAACAAAAATCTCAAAAGGATGCTGTACGTTTAATGCAGAGGTTACCAGGGAAACACACATTCTCATTAAAACTGTTTTTGGTAATGAATGTTGAATGTGAACTGTGATCAGAATGCATGGACACTTATACAGGCTGCAGAACTCTCCTCGGATCTGCGATTTTCCGAGGAAAATGGTTGCCGTCCCGAGAAAAAAAAATTGAAGTTCCGAGTTGTTGTTTTTTTGGGAGGGTAGCAATTTTTTCCCCGATCTTTGCAAATCCGGTCACTGATCCACCTTATTTTGGCCGCCATTATGGTAATAGAAAAGAAACGCGCCGCCCGCTAATGTTGTGTTCTTGTTACCCGCGCTCAAACCGCTGCTCAGATCAGAGTAACTTCAGCGGGTGCGTACTGTTGTTGAATGCTTTTATGACTTTTCGCGGGCCACTGAAAAACAGTACCTTTGTCAGACAGTACCTTTGTCAGAATTTTGTGTCTGCGAAAATTACCATGTCGTGCGTTTCACGAATAATTAATCGTGGCGAGCCTTTCATTGAAGGCAACATTGCAAACAAATGGAAGTGGGAGTGGATGGAGAAGTCTATAAAAGTAGGAGAATGTGACCAGCGGCTTTCTGCCTTTTTACGAAAAGTCGACTGTGTTGGAATGGTGCGTTGCCTTTTGTGTGACAGAGAGGATATTAATAATAATATTGCCAATCTATGAATATTCTCAACAACAACAAAAATTCAAGTTTATCTCTCACGAAAAGCATTCTTTTAGGGTTTCAAATGCTATGAAGCGTTCAGCTTAAGGGGGGCGAAGCCCCCCAGATCCCCCACCGGGGCTTTGCCCCTGGACCTCACCAGGGGCCTTACGGCGGCCCCTGGATCCTGGCCGGATTTCAGAGATTTTTTCCTTGGACTGTTCTGCAGCCTGCTTATAAATTGCCTAATAATATTTTCTCTATGACATGACTATCTGCTGTTATAGTTGTATTTTATTTTATTTGTGTGTGTGTTGTTTGTATGTGGCTGAATACTTCGCAAAATTTGAATTTAAACGTTTACAGTTGACTCTAAACGTTGTTATTTGTCTTGAGCATTTTAAGCATCTGCTACAGTGAGTGCATGGATGAACTCCATTGCTAATAGTAAATGTCACAGTGGTAGCTAGTCGTACAAGTCTTAGATTGTTATGCCACAGTGACTTTATAGGCCAGCTCATTGACACACGCTAGTAGGTTATCCAACACAGCCTGCACTATGGTTAACCATACCATGGTGGCCTCACAGCCCTCGCATGTTTCAAGGCTGATTTCTGTCAAATATAGGCTACGGTCAGAAAGAAGCTGCAAGCTTTGTGTTTTTTGCACTTTTCAGAAAGGCTGTTAACTCCGAAATGGTGACTAATTAACTCCCCTTCTGTGATCGTATTATGGAGTGTACTAGTTGAAAAGTGGCCTAAGACTCGCTATAAATGAGGTTAAAATGCTCTAGGAATATGTTAGAATTTTTGTTCAGAGACCCTGTGGCCCATTCATATAAAACCTTGAATTCTGATGTGTGTGTGTGTTTTTGTGTGAATGTTTGTCAGCTGTTAGAATTTTTTCTTTCATATTATGGCCATTGTATGGACGTTGGGGTGCCAGGGTTTTCTATATCAATAGTATCCCCACTTTTTGAAATTTAGTGCTTTAAATTACCAATGTTTGTGTCATTCTCATTTAATCTTTCTTATTCCTAATCTGTTCTATCAATTTACTATATTCTTCGCTAAACCAGTCGCCTACCTTTTTTCTTGAAAACTCTCCCAAAACTTGTCGTCTGTGTATGGTGTCTGTTGGGTCAGCTTGGGGAAATTGGACGCTTTCTGCCAAATGGCCACTAGAGCTTTCTGTGTTATTATTATTTAGCAATTTAGGTATTTTATATGTACGTGTTTTGTTAATATTTTATAATAATGTTTATATTCTATTTTGTTTTTGTAAACTGGGGTTTGATAAATTAGAGTAAAGCCTCAGCGTCCCATGCATGGGATGCCTTTATTCTAAAATGACCGGCTGGTGGAGTGCCTTCAGTTTTACCATTAAGGTTGTTTCAGCAGATCTTTTATATGGATCGGGGGTAAATCCTCTTTCAACCAAGTTGTGGTACTGATTTGGCTGTTTACAGTTCTCTGGACCCTATAAACAATGACTAACCTAGAATTGGGATGTATGTGGGTGTGTTTTGGTGTGAATGCATGTCAGCAAACTGTAACTCGGCAGTGCTCATTTTGAAATGTGTACCTGCCTGCGCTTTCAAATTGTGCGTGTGTTCTCTTTCCAGAAATTCCTCTTTTCCACGTGCTGAATGCCCGAGTGACATTTGGCAATATATTTGGTTCCGTCATGCAGCCGGAATTTGTGTCCATGGTACAAGAACCAGAGCTGATGTGTGTTGTGGATGACAGATGTTTCGAAGCCCCACCTGCATACCATATAACCGGTATGGAGTTTGCATATTATATTAATACTTTGCCATACATGTATTTTGTTCTGAATAAACGCTCAGCAGTGCAGTTTATACAAAAAAGTTTGAGAAAAAAACAGTTGCTTAAGTGTTCACAGGTTCACACCCAACACAAACAACTGAAGGGGTCAAATATATTGGTTTTGTTTTGTTTAGTTTTTTGCTTTAAATATTTAATTGTCGATATTTATATTGATTTATTTTTTTGTATTTCGGCAGGCGACACTCACCACGAACGACTGAGGGATGAAGACGATGAACTGTTGCAGTTTGCTATACAGCAGAGCCTTGTGCAGTCGGGCACTGAAGAGGATCAGGTACTAGAAGCCCCGTTCCCCACACCTCTAGCCACAGAGGTACATACCTAATGGACAAAGGTTGCGGTACAATCCTATAATCTTTGACTACCCAGATTGTCGGGGTTTTTCCCTTGATTTCCGGAAGATCTCATCTTTCAGGGAAAGGATGGCCCATCAGAGTAAATAGAACACCTCCAAACTGACAAATTGTTTCCTGCCTCTCCAGTCCTGGGACAAAATTGGTAATCTCCATGTCTGATAACTAGGTCTATGATACACTTTTAACTGATTTTCAGGAAATTCTTCCTACTAAACACCTCCAAATTGGTGACACTTATGATAGTGCAGGTTTCCGTCGTTGCCAATTATTCAGGGATGAAATCGTGTATTTTTATGTCCGATGACTAGTTCTGCGATACGCTTTGACTAATTTTTAAGGAATCCTGCTAATATCGTTTTTTTCGCAACCAAAAAAAACAACAACAACAACAAAAAAAAAAACATTCTTGCGGTGCAGTCACAAAAAGAAAAGTACGTCATTGAATTTTTTTTTTCAAGCTCTGTTTGTTCTCATTTTTATTTCCGATCTGATTCAGAATCAGATTGTTGAACGCTGTTAGTAGTCAAGGATTATTATATTGGAAACATTTATTTTGGGTTTGTTGGTTTTTGTTGTTTATTTGGTTTGCTGTTCTCATGTTTATTGCTGTTTATTTTTTTTGTTTTCACCTTGTAACTTTGTAAGAAATTACATTAAAAATTTTCTTGGAAATTGTACATTTAAAATTCCAGTTATCAATGTTAACAGTATATTGAATAGTTCGTATGAGAAATGATCCATTGTGGCTTTCACAGCTGACAAACTGATGCTGTGAACTGTATTTTTCCTCGATGCGTATATCACAGTGTTCCCATAAAATGAATGTGTTTATAGGTGACATTCTGGGAGGCGCTGAATCGGAGCAACCCTACTGCTAGCAATGGTTCAGAAGACACTGACCGTCAGATGCAGAGGTAATACATGTTTTATTGTATGTATATTTAGTTTTTGTCCCAGACCAGTAGACGAGGACCTGACTCCAATCCCAAACCATGTTTCCAACTCCACGTTGGAGAAATTCTATGGCCTTATCTCACTATAGCCTGGCATGAGCTTAAGCAGTAACATTTCTGGATGCCGATCTGTAACTTGGAACACAGCTACTTCTGGAGAACGTACTTAGTTTATTCCTTTTGTCAAAGTGTGACATATCCCACCTTACTGCTTAACAGCGATGTTTTTTTTAATCTTTATAGTCTAGTATTTATTTATATGCTACATATTTTAGAGATATTTTATAGACACTCAAGGCTTCCTGAAATTTGCAAGCTATGTTCATTACTTATTGTTGTATGTATTCTATGACTGGTTTCATTTGCCTTTGTGTCTTATAACATGTTAAAAATAATCAAGATGTGTATGTGGATTGCACCGATGATTGCTATATATATATATACCTTTGCATAATAGCCAATTATGGCTCCAGCAATGACCCTGTCATTAAATAAATAAAATAAAATTACATAAATATATATACGTATTTACTCTCTCTTTCGGCATTTGCTTTTTATTCAACTTTATTTATGTAATTTTATTTTATTTATTTAATGACAGGGCCATCGCAGCCAGCCTGCAGATGCCAGGGACAGGGGGAAACACAAGCGGAGAGACAAGGTCACGGCCTTTACCCTCCATACCTCAAGGTCTTGATGACGATGATGATGCGCAGCTGCTGTTAGCGTTGCAGTTGTCGCAGCAGGATGCACAGGCTGTTCGCGATCAACAGAGGCAAGAGGAAGAGGAACTGGAGAGGATCCTGGCGTTATCTTTGACTGAGAAATGAATGAAAAATGGTGAGAAACAACTAGCATAATTCCATAAATTGTATCTTGAATGACGTAAATGATTTTAATAAGGAAGAAAGTCCAGAGACCATGGAACATGAATGAAAAATAGTGAGACATTTTCAAATTTCTTGAGACTGGGCTACAAGTCCCAATGATTAAATGGTTGGATGGAAAACCTCAAATTTCTGGAGGTTCAGCTTCAGTCCCAATTCTTATTTGCTTGCATGAGAATTGCCTATTTCAAAGGGTTGCATGGAAGGCTGGGAGTCCGTATTAAATGTTGGGATGTGAGTGTTGCGTAGTTTGTTTGTTTGAGTTGTGGATGGTTTAGTTTCTTTTATAAGTGGATAGAGAAAGCATACCAGTGATTTTTGATTGGAAATTTTGCTTTGTGAGTAACTCAAAAGTGATAAATCTGTATGTGTGTTGTT
Organism: Oncomelania hupensis; assembly: GCA_036898135.1. NCBI lineage: Eukaryota > Metazoa > Mollusca > Gastropoda > Littorinimorpha > Pomatiopsidae > Oncomelania > Oncomelania hupensis. The sequence goes on along the minus strand of CM072521.1, from coordinate 24,850,550 downwards.
TATTTATTTATTTATTTTTTTTTTTTTGTCATCAAATACTTGTTTTGTGTTAACATCATTGATCTTTTTCTTTGCTTGTTTGAAGAGTTGTGTGGTGTGTGTGTGTACATATTAGATGAAGTGTATTAATTTTGGAATTATGTTTTATACGTGAGGTGTGGAGAGCATTTCTTTATTTTTCATATGCTTTAGTATTGGCTAAGTCTGCAATTAGCGGTTTTTGATTTTTAACAGATCTGAGGGTGATGACCGTAATGAAATTGTTGATTGAAAGAAAAACTGTTTAGAGTGTGCGATCCAAGTGCAACTGTTTTAAGTTCTGAATTACTAGCAAGTGTCTGCTATGAGTGGCTAAAATTATTTTGGAGGACAATTTGGAGTGGGTATGGTAGCTAATAGATCTGTATAGATGCGTGTAAAGTTGTGATCTTTAGGATGAATTTTATGAATGCGTTCCCATTTTGTTTGGCATGTTACCTTAATTTCAGTTTGTGGTGTATTTGTATTAAACCTATAATACGTGGGGTTTTTTATCTCCCTTTTTTTCAAGTTTACCGCTGCTATACATGTAAATCATGTATAGATGTAGTATTCTGGATGTATTATGTTTTTCTTTTTTTTTCTCATTATTTTGTCATTTGTTAAATATATTTTTTTTATTTGTCTCTCTTTCTGTTGTTGTTGGTGTGTTGTTTTGTTTTCTTGTACCATCCATCCCTCTGTATTTTTCATTTCTTTTTACTCTTCTTTGGTGTTGGTATTTTAAATTTGAAAACATGTGTTTGCATACTGAGTGCTTTTTGCATGGATTGTGTTTATATTGCACACACAATATGAGGATCATAAAGTATTCTTTCACACCCACAATCCTCTCTCTCTCTCTCTCTCTCTCTCTCTCTCTCTCTCTCTCTCTCTCTCTCTCCCTCCCCCTCCCCCTCTTTCCTCCCACCCTCCACCCCCACCTTCCACTTCTCAGTTAATCAGCACTTGGATTTAAAACTTGCTATGTTGATGTGAATACTGGTGTATGCTTTCCAGATTACACTAGTGATGACAAAATCGATGTTCCCACAGGTTTGTTCATGTTGATGTAATCATTGAAATTGCTTGAGCACTATTGAACCAGTTTGAAGTTAAGTTTCATATGAAAAAAAATGAAGTGAATATGGTGCGTTTGTGTTCGGGGTTAGGAGATAATGGTACAAGGTGAATTCATGGTTCGTGTGTGTACGTGTAATAGGCCTGTGTGTGAATATCAGTGCACTTTTGTGTGCGTTTGAGCATATTTTTTAGTGTGAAGCGATTTAAACATCGTGCAATATTTCCATTTTGAGACATTCTTCGATATGAAAGCCATTATCTGCGTGTTTACATGAAAATGTATCCATCTTTGATTGTTACGTTTTTTTTTTGTTTTTTTTTAATGTTTATATATTTGAAAACATTTGTAAAAATGCACTGATACAATGATTTCTGAGCAAAATGTTTCTGTTTGAATAATGTGTGCGAACTTTACTTGCCAGTGTTCAAGATTTTGTAGTTCCATATAAAACATGTATATCGAATATGTATAAAATTGTATGGATACTGTGTAATAATTTATGGATATTAGTGCTGTATAGAGTTGTTTGTGTTTAAATACTGAGTACAGTTTGTTTGCCTTCATTCTCTCTCTCTCTCTCTCTCTCTCTCTCTCTCTCTCTCTCTCTCTCTCTCTCTCTCTCTCTCTCTCTCAGTGCACTCTATTCGGTCTATGTACATTTTATTTTTGTATAATTATTGTCACATTGTCTGATTTATGTGACACTTACTGTTTTGGGATAAAAATGGATTAGTTTGATTTTATTTTGAGAGTATCATTTAACATTATCATGAAATTAGTAAGAAGTTAAATCACAGAATTGGGCTTACCATGTGTTTTCCTTCAGTACCACACATCTGTGCTTACATCCAATAACAGAATTAAAATAATAATTTAATTTTGTATCAGAAATGTTTGTATCAGTGTATGATTTAATAAATATTAAAAGTAATAATTTAATTTTGTATCAGAAAATGTGTGCATGCACATCTTCTTGGATATCGAGGACAAATAATGATAAGCATTATAGATTTTTAGGTAATACATTGGCACTCGTGGTTTAATTTGTACCCTTGAGTAGCAAAATATAAACAATGATACGAAAATAATGAAATCGAAGCACTTGTTTTATTGACTCACATGCGTGCAGCAATGTAAGTCTATGTATTTGCCCCCACGCGAAGAAAAAATTTCCAGATTTGTACAAATCTGTACAGAATCAATCGTAGGTTGTTGTTCATTGTAACGTTTTTTGTTCTGTCACATTCCCTACCCATACCCACACTCTCCTATTAGGATAATAGTCCATCGCATGTACCGTCTTGAATTAGATGTAAATTGATCTTGTTCCCAAGCACAGAGTGCGTGATGCAACCAAAAACTACGAGTATGATCTGTCGATGCCTCAAAATATATTAAATCATTTGATGTACAAATTGTTTTATTTGAATGTTTGTTTTGTTGTTGTTTGTTTTTGGGATGAGGGGGAAAGGGATGGAGGGATGTCTTTTGCTTTTTCAAGCTATCACCTGTAACAGCTGAATTAGTCTCCGTATTGTGTCCATTGGTCAATTTCGTCTTGTAATTGTATCCAGTCGATTTAGTTTGGTGGTAAGTTAAGTATACTTTTTGTTTTGTTTTTATAGAAACATTTGATTGATAAATAGTGAATTTTATTTTGTTAGTAAAGTATTTCCACTGATATTGAATCAATAACAAAGTGAATGGATATGTGTATAACTGTAGGGATAGTCCCTTAACATTTGTTCTTTCAGGTTTGGATTAAGTTGCGGCTATTGTTTGTTTAATTTTATTTTGTGATTGATAATTAAATATTGATGTTTAATTTATTTAATTTTCTGCAATGTTTAATTTAGTATTTCTAGTGACATTGAATCAATAGACCTGATTCCACGAACCAGGTGACTTTGTGAGTGTCAGTAATCTATCTGGCATAGGCAGTGTGTAAGAGTATGCCCTCGACAACCTCTGACACTCACATTGAGGACTTCCCCGTTGGGTTGCTGGATTTTCTGAATAAATAGTATCCCCACTTTTTGGAAATTTAGTGCTTTAAATTAACAATGTTTCTGTCATTCTCATTTGTTCTTTCTCATTCCTAATCTGTTCTCTCAATCTGCTATCTTCTTCGCTACCTTTTTTTCTTGAAAACTCTCCCAAAACTTCTCATTTGTGTATGGTGCCTGTTGGATCAGCTTGGGGATATTGGACACTTTCTGCCCAATAAGGCTTTTTATGATATTATTATTTAGCAATTTAGGCATTTTCTAGATATGTGTTTTGTTAATATGTTATAATGATGTATATATCCTATTTTGTTTTTGTAAACAGGGGTTCTATAAATTAGAGTACAGCCTCAGCGTCCCCTGCATTTGATATCTTTATTGTAAAGTGACAGGCTGGTGGAGTGCCTTCAGTGTTACCACTAGGATTGTTTCAGCAGATCTTTTATATGGATTAGGGGCAAGTCCTCTTTCAACCCGTTCGGCTCTTTGCTGTCAGCTGGACCCTATAAACAATGACTAACTAAACTAAACATTGAGGTCATCGGTGCTTTCGGGCTAACTGCTTCTGTAAGCAAGTAAGCGTTTGCCCAATGGCGGCAAAAGGTCAACTGAAAATAGATTTGTGGACTCCGCTACCTTTAGTTTAGTTTTAACATTGTGTCCAATCCGTTTTGGTTAAAGTAATAATTCTTTTGTTATCTATAATTAATATACTCTTCATCGTAAGTACTTTATGTTTGTCTTTTTTTTTAATTTTCAGTATAGCATTGACATTGAATTTTATCAGAAAATGCATTATTTTGTGGACAGCTATCAGTTCAGTCTTGAAATTGTGCCAGATTATTTTTGGTTTAAGTTAAGGTAATTATTTCATTTATTTTGGGCTATCACTTATTTATTATTATTATTATTAGTTGCAGTAGTAGTAGTATTTAAAAAAACAAAAAACCTATTAATATTGCTATTTTTATGATAGATAAATATAATGTGCGATAATTTTTAATATCTTGTTCGGCATTGCCATTGGTACTGAATTTTTCATAAACTTGGTTTGTGGACTTTGTGATTTTAAACAAAATAAGTGATTTGTGTGATTTTTCCTCCCCATTATGTTCAGTTTAGAATTCAGCGATGGATTGACATTGACTCTATCGAAAATTTGTTATTTGAGGATTCAAATGTTGGAGCATTTATCAGCTGTCTAAAATTGTGACATGACGATTCTTTCTCAATTATTTTGTTAAATTTGTGTATTTTTTATAGCTTTTACCTAGCTTGTTTTGGGAAACAGAAATGATGTAATTGTGTATGCTTTTTTTGGTGGGAAATAATTATAGCTGTATCATTATTATTTGTATGTAATTTGTATTGCAGTGTGTCAGGTCTTGGTTGCCATAAATATTTGAAAGAAATTGTTTTTGATGCTTTGATTGTGTATTTAAAGTATTTAATGAATTCTCTGCCGTATTCTTTTTTTTTTTTTTTACTTCAGCTTTATCTGAATTTTAAGTGTAAGTTTTTTTAAGCGAAACTACACTTTAATGTTTAGGTGATGAGCTGAAAAACACCTACACACACACAAACATTCCTATTTGCATACACACGCATGCAAACCTACCTATACACCATAACACAGCAAAAATAAATCCATTATTTGCATTAAGTTTTTTTTAATGACTTTCTCCCAGGATTTCTTTTGGAGCTTTTTACATCGGGCATGCACATGAGTTTTCCTTTATTCTATCACTCCTGAACTTGTAGAAAATTTGGGAGTGGTAGGTAACAAAAATTATGTTCTAAAAGTAATGGCAGAATCAACATTATTTTTTTGTTTTAAAGGTTTGAGAAATACAGCTGTTGCAATACATACTAAGTTTTAATCAGATTTATTTCAATGACCAATATTTTATTTCAGAAATACTACTAAAATCTGTATAAACATACACCACATGGCACATCAGGTAATATTTTATGTTGATACAATTAGTTACGGTACAAGGTATTGTTGCAATAGTATTTAATTATAAGTGAAATCATCAAAGAATAGGCTCTATGTGTTATAAGCGTTTGCAACAATTTTTAATTGTAGCAATTGTTTATAATATCTGTAAGATTTATGTTTTGCTAAGAATATTGATATTCCCATAGCACATTCCAGTACAAGTTACTTAAATTACAAAATATGTTTATAACAGAAGATATATATAAAATATCAAAACTAGATTTTTGTTACAGATTGTACTTGTAAAAAGGGATGTCCCGTGTTTGTGCAGATAATAACAAAATAGTCCAAGAAATATACAGAATTTCTAACAATTTCAGAAAAGGTGATGGAAGTGGAAACTAAGTAATAATTTAAATCATATTTATCATAAAGGACATAAATCAATACAAACGAAATACTTTGGGGCCAGTTAGAGGACAGGTATTTGACATACAATGTACATGTATGTGTATTTCTCCATTTGTATAGTTATTTATTTACGGAGTATATCAAAACAGTAATTGTCTGAGACTTTTTTACTATATTGCACATCAACCGACCTGAATAAGGGAAAAAAATGCACACTAAAATCAATATATACTCAAAAGAAACACTCAAAATTAATAAAACTTTAGATCTAACTTGCTGGCCATTAAATTTATGACTTTGAAAATTAATGAAGCACAAGTCTTAAATGATAAGAAAACGTGTGAATGCATTGAAAGAATACATTATGAAATAGCTGTTCATTCCTATAAGAGCAATACTAATTCAGTAAAACAATCATTATTAAGAATAACAAAGAAGCGCATCTACAATCAATACAAAAGCTAGTTAGTCAAAAATACAAATAAAAAAAGCATGGTGATGTTTTCGCTATAGATTGCAATGAAACTGTCAAGAACATTATCCACATAAGTAGTATCATAGTAAACATAAAAAACAAACACAAAAACACTACTTTATTCATTTCAAAATACATTTTGTTTCCAGCTGATCTGAAACGGTCCAGCAGTTTTTAATCCATACGTCACTGACATAATTTATGCACAATAAAAAATTAAAGTCTTCATTGTTAGTTAGTCATTGTTTATAGGGTCCAGCGGACTGCAAAGAGCCGAACCAGGGCCACAACATCGTTGAAAGAGGGCTCACCATTGATCCATATACAAAATCTGCTGAAACAATCCTTGTAACACTGAAGGCACTCCACCAGCCGGTCACTTTACAATAAAGGCATCCCATGCAAGGGACACTGAGGCTTTACTCTAATTTATCGAACCCCGTTTACAAAAACACAATAGAATAAAAACATCATTATAAAATATTTACAAAACACATACATATAAAAATGCCTAAATTGCTAAATAATGGCATGTTTAAAAAGAAAACCAAAAAATTAGTCGCATTAAGAATCTTAAGGCAAAACTGCATCACAAACCAAATGGAGTAAACACTCCACAATTGTTCCAGTGTTCTTCGATTGATAAAGGAAAAAACAACAACACTTCATAACGAAGAGCATAAATCACAGCTTGTCTATGAAATTTCACAATCCACATGGGTTTCCTCCTTTTGAAGAAACATTCTTCAAGGAAACTGAATTCTATCTTGTATTTTTGGGGCCAGAATACTTGTCAAAACTTTGTTAGGGAATTTATTGGAGCGAAAGATATGCTACCACCACAAAACATAATAAATAGATGATGGGATGTTTTCACATCAAGTGTATCTTCATGACTAAAACACCGTTTGAAAGTCCATCCAATTCTAAAAAAAATAAAAATGAAATACATGCTTTGTTCTATTGTTTAAACTAGCTGATTATCAAAATAAACTTTAAAACAATATTAATAAAAGAAGTGTTGTGTGTATGATGATTTTTAGACTGTAATTTAACACATATTATATGATCAGTTCGCAAAGCACACCAAAGGGACAAACTTGCCTTAACTTAGCTTAACAAACTTAAGCTATGATCTATATTTTTTGATTTTTTTTAAAATGTCAGTGCATATATATATATGGGCCTGTACTCCATGAAACCTGGTATATTATTCCAATCTTGATTGTGCGTAGTGGTGAACATGAACGATATACAACCAATGTTTAAATGAAAACGAAAGCCTTGTGGATAAAATTCTACCAACCAAAAAAATCACTAGATGACCAGGCACAATATAAATCAGACAAAGCAATTCCATCAAAATTCAAAACTTTTGTGATGATTTTCTACCATTGGTCCTTGACCTATTTGTACACACATTATTCCTACTTCGTTCCCATCACCTTGATTCACGCCAGGCAAAGCATATAAAAAAGGACTGTTACATGAAAGACATAATTCATTAATCCAATACTATATTAACAACATAACAGAAAAATGACAAGATTAACAACAGAATATAACATTTAAATCCCAAATTAACAACTGAATCTAAAACTTGATAATGTAATAATTAACAGCAGAAACTACAAAATTCAATCTCAGTAAACAATAAAATCTAAAACTGTCATAAAATAAAAATCTGACTGACATTGTAAATAAAAGCAGGAGGTCCTTGTAGAAAAATGGCAGTACATTTCAAGGAAAACTTCCTCAATTGTAAAATAGTAGAATCACTTCTAAAATTTCAATAATTATGGTTTCAAGTTATACGTGAACCTGAAAAAAAAAGATTAAATTTATACTGGCATATAAAATATATTCAATCAAACTGTAAAATGTTATCTTGATTTTGAATTATTATGCCCCTTGAAAGACACTTTTGTTTTAGGTTCTGCAGCATAAACTCAAATCGTGTAACAAGGTATGTAACTTAAAGCCTATTAAAAAAAAAAGTAACGTAACAGCTTTATTCTAAAATTATAATTTAAAAAATAAGTTAAGTGGGATTGTGTTGTAATATATTAGCATTAATATTGGATCTAAAACAAATTAGTTTTATCAGCATTAATATTAGATCTATGCAAATTGTGTTTTCGATTTTGAGTTTCCTTTTTGAACCGCAGTTTTTTCCGATTATTATAAACTAATATTAACACAATTCTGGCAATAGTTTGAGCTTTAAAAAAAACTGGCATCTTTCTAGATTGACCACATAAGTTTTGTAGAAAACACATACTAGCCATCAAGCAGGAGGCACTTTGAGCACAGTAATATAGAACAGATGTCTATTTAACCACAACAATATATATAATATAAATATAGTCATGCAATGCAATTGAACAACAAACACCAATGATTCACTAGTACAATATGAAAGGAGTATAAATGTACAAATACCTGATAAGTATACATAGTGGTAGTAGTACTAGTAGTAATATTAATAAATGATAGGCAAAAATAATAATAAAATAATTCATAAAACAGTTTTCTTCCCAGAAGTCTTTTTAAGGTAAAAGTGAAATGTTTAGCAGAGGTCTTCAGTGTGTGGAATACTTTATATATTTTATAATGTGTAGTCTTCTATGCCATAGATTTTTTTTCCAAGACACCACACCTACAGACCTGCATTTTGCACTTCTTCGCATGTCTTTCACATTGACAAAATACTGCTATACAGTATTAGTTAACAGTTTTATATATATTTATATTGAGAAACTGGACTGAAAGGAAATAACCCAAACCATCAAACTGCACAATCAAACCATCACATTGCATAATTTAATTATATTTAAGGGTTTTGTATGCACTACATAGACATTTAAAGGATGTTGATCACGAGGAACAGAAGTTTGGAATGTCTGGCGCTGTAGATTTAAGGCGCAATCCGAATGGTAACGGTTTCTGGCACACTAATAGCACACAACATTCCTCTACCTCAAGAAGTGGAATGTTTTCACATAGGACATTTGATTAGTAACCTATATGTTTAGATAGTCATTCCTTTATAGAACCTATTAATTTTAGTTGCAAGGTTTAGATCTAGGTCGAGGTCTTTTTATAACTATTATTAATGTTGTTGTTGTTGTTATTATTATTATTATTATTATTATTATTATTTAGTTAATTGTCTATAATTTAGAAATAATAAATATATATTGAGTGTAGTTTAATTATTAAATTTTTCACACATTAGAAAATATACATCTAGTGACTCATTGAGTTAAAGATCTAAATTTTGTTATTTATTTAAACATACCCGCTGTAGATCTTATTCCAGTTTAACTCATGTTTTCATACAGATCTCTTACAATTTCATCCACTTGTCTGTAAAACGTGTGACTCATTAACTTAGTAAAGATCTAAATTTTGTGATTTATTTAAACATACCATAGCTGTCCATCTTAATCCATTTAAGATCATGTGTTCATAAACATCGCTTACAATTAATTGTACCCGCTTTTCCCTAATGTTTACAATGCCAGATGATGTGTATGATATTTGGGGATTAGACTGATTTTGTGGTACTCTAAAACACAAGTTTGGGGACTCAACCTTCAGCTTGTTTTTTCATGGTTCATCTTGGTGTGGGACTTTTTACCTATAATATATATATATATATATATATATATATAGAGAGAGAGAGAGAGAGAGAGAGAGAGAGAGAGAGAGAGAGAGAGAGAGAGAGAGAGAGAGAGAGAGAGAGGGAGGGAGGGAGAGAGAGAGAGGGAGAGAGAGATATCTATATCTATCTATATACATATATATCTTTGGGTATGCTGCACACCTTTCCTGTTACTAACCACTATGCTTTGTTGTTTTGAACACACACACAAAACTAAATAGCTAGCAAAATTGTGAAAATTGCATGTATGTTGCCGCTTCTTGGGGGCATTAAACAGATCCAAAATGTAACCAAAAAAGTACATGAATACATTGGATCTAGCCAAGCAAACACTTACATCTTTTATCATATTTAAATGTTAAAGATTTAGTCTGATTTTTACTTAATTTTGTGTGGTCCTGATTCGGCTTTTGGCAGTTCGCTGGACCCTATAAGCACTGAATATCTATATCTATCTATAGTGTACTTAGGTCCAGTCTCACCAGTATGTATATAACTTTCTCAGTAAAGAAGATAAGACCAAAATGTTGTGTTCAAATGAAAGGTCACTTGATACATTCTGTTCATTTCAATACTTTATGAGATTCATTTTGCATTAAACTGGAGTTGTTGGCTTTTCATTCAACATAGGGTTTTAATTAATATATATCTAGAATGTTCGGAACACAGAGATGTTGTTGTTGTTGCACCAATTTTTATTCATCAGATTAACATAAGTTGTACTGATTATCTATATCTATATATATATCTATATCTATATATATTATCTATATCTATATATAACACAGAGAGGTGTGTTAGCTCGCATATAAATAACAACTTAAATTGCTACGATGTAATTTTTCGTGCACCACTTAAGAAATCAACCACACCAATGCATAGTTAAATTACAACAATTAAAAGTCACAATGTCTTTCTACAGTAAATAAATAAATTAAGAAAGAAATAATCACAAAAATAAATAAATACATCAATAACAACACCACTTACAATTACGACAGAAACGTCTAGTAATATACAACAGAAAACAAGTTCAATTTCTTCATTCCTACAAGGTTAAAGCTGAATGCTAAAAGAGGGGGGATGGCAGGGAAGGAAGAAGGGAGAGTGAAATTTTAGCTTTATTTAATAATTAGGAAAGAGTTCAGTGGAGATTTTCAGCGAGTGTCATCCACAGCTAGATGTGGTATGCAAAGATCCAGGTCAGTTGTGACGTAGTTTCACAAGCCTCGAAGAGATTATATCTGGACTACTACCAGAATCCGTAGTATCCTGGGTAACTGAAACCAGAAGAGAAGAAAAAACTAAAGGGTTACTTGCACTACTAAATCTAGCATGCACAGGGTTAATAACATGAAATAAGAGTAAGACTAACATTAATACTAATACTAAACAGTAAATTGATACAATAAAGATTAGAAGATTGCATGAGGCCACGTTGATGAATTTGGACTATTTTGTTATCAATAGCAATGAGTTTGTTTTAAATACAAATATTTTGTCATAATAACAATGTAATTTGTTTTTGGACTATTAAATATTTTGTCATTATGAACAACGAAACCTTTTGTTAAAAACAGTGTTACTGATGCCTTCATTGTGTTGCTTGATATTTTTTTAAAATTTTAGATTTTAACAAAAATGTTAAATTGATATTGATTCACTCTAGTGGTAGTAGTCCTCAATGATTAGGTAAACTATGTGATAGGTCTGACAAGACCATTGTCATATCATGTTACAGTCAAATATACAAATATAACAACCTTGGTTAAAATTATCAATTAAAATAATTAAATTTTCAATTTTATTAGCTTTTAATGGCAACACAGCCTTAGCTTTTTTTCAGGCAACAATAAAAAGTCTTTCATAGCAAATGTTTTCAAACATACAGACATCAAAGTCTACATAAAATTCTTTAAATTTAGTAATGAAACACCTACTATGCTTAGAAATGTTCAAATGTGCATCAAAATGGCCAGATTTGTGTTGTAGAGTGAGCCCATGCACTAAACTAATGTTGGCAGCAAGGTGACTAATATGGTGACAGCAAGGTGACAGCGATATGACTATAATGAAAGCTGTGGCAAAGCAGTGAAAAAAAAGCCAAGATGACAAAACCAATTGTGACTAACATCTGTGAAAATATCATACTTTCCTTAGAGTCCACATCGCCAACAGATAGGGTCTTTCAAACGATGCTTGACTTTTTATATAAAAGTTCAACTTTAACTATTTTTAAACAAATAATAATTTTTAAAAGTGTATTTGTGTGCAATATGTTGCTTTATTGTTCTAAATGTCATATTCTGCTTGCTTTAACATGTGGATATACACATTGTTTTTAACATAATTCAATAATTATATTTATTTAATAATCTTTGAATTTGAAAATGTTTGTGTAAGTATCCATATTTGATACATCATACAGACTTTATTCAGCTAATGCTAATTCAAGACTAGTATATTTAGTAAATAATGGATTATAGCTTTATGGTATGTGCATGACAGAAGCAAAAATGATGCCTTGGTGAATGATATAAAATGTATGCTTTATATACATGAATGCTTAAGATCAATACACCAAGTGATATGTTTCTGACTAAAATCCTACTTGATAATAAACATGTATAGAAGTACAAATACTTTGATACATCTTAGTAATCATTATAACATAGTTTGACAACGTTATAATATACAGTTCAATCAAAACCATGCCTAAAATAAGAAAAGGGATTAAGTAAATTAAAAGAAAAAATGAATGTTCAGAAACTCAAAATAAGAATCTGGTTTGCTGCAAAACAAATAAAATATATTATTCACTGGTCATTACATTTTGTTAATTTTGCCTAAACCAAAGTGGGAGGTATAATACAGCCATTCACTGCCAAACTTACACAACCTATACTTATAATACTGAAATAGAAAGGATAAATAAACTTTTTATTTTAAAGGAGTAAATTCAAAGCAAACAAGACAAACGGACACAAGTTAATAAAATGATAAATAAATACTGTATAACCAGAGAAAAACAAAACAAAAAAAAGAACCGGAAAATGAACAGAAAGTTAAAAGTGTAGGTTTACAATTTTAATGCTCTTGGGCACACCATTACACTATGCACACACACGCACACAAAACTATGAATGATAGTTCCAAATTAAGAATAAAACAAATACATAAATAAATGACAAATAAGATACAATTAATATACATCTACTATATGGAATAAATGCACTTAAATGCAGTAAGAAAAGATGCACACACAGTCATACATTGAAGACTTTAATTATTATGGATTTCCTGCATTTAATTTCTTGCTGATGATACATCAGTAACTCTTTAAACCCACCCATGTCAGTGTGTAAGTTTTCATTATAGTGAATAATGTTTTTTATACACAAATATTACTGGACATTACCATTATAATTACTTACATTTGGTTGAATTTTTTTTAAATTGACAAGGCTGCAAGAAATAAAAAATAACACTAGGGCAACTAATACATATTTAAATCTTGGGTGCAAAACCTCACACTCCACAACAAAGACCCTTTAAAAAGATTTCTCTCCCATCCCCTCCCCCCTCCCAAATAAATTGTAGACTGTCATTATACATTTGAATGTTCAATAGTTTATTATATATCTGAAAATTCCAGTCCAAAATCCATTGAAATAAAAAGTAAATACTCTTTATTATAAGTTTCCAAGTATTCAAACCAAACGTAGCAATGGGAAATAAAGGTCTTTTGTTCTGGTGATTTTTATAATATAGTGTGGCATTAAACCTCAAGCAGAACAGAAATGCAAACTAAGCTAGGTGGAGAATGTTTTAAAATATAATCATAAGCAGGATGAAGATAATAATATAGCTTCATTCACGCTACAAGGAGTTGTTCAAAACTTACAAAACCTGCGAAATATGCTGCTAAAATGCAGCTATACGAGTTTTGCTGAAATCACAAGACAAAAATAAATTTGGTAATATTATTGCACTAATATAAATGTAATACGATATGAACTCACCACTCTAATACATTAAAAACAAAAGTGCGACTTTTTCAACCATTTAAGTCAGCATTACACATTTTGGTCATTATGGTATAAAAAAAATATTTTGTACATGCATGGTCAGTTTTATCAAATATTGTTCAACTTTAGTTTTGTTTTCGGTTAGTAAAACTGATAAGTTTTCTTCCGTTCAAAACGTATTCCAAACACAATTAAAAAAAAGATGGTTGGAAGAACTCCAAAAGCTACAAGAAAGTAGCAATTATTGTCTCTTATCAAGTAGTTGGTATAAGCAGCATTAATAGTTTTGAGAAGTGGAAACTGTTTACCTTTTTTCTATCACAAAAATAAAGTTGTTTGGAATTTGCAAAAATTTTATTTGTATTATTTTTTAAAAAATGTGTTAGTATATTACAGCAAATCGTTTGGAAGGCACGAAGGTAGCACACAGGGTTGATGTACTATAGTAAATGTCACAAATCGAAATTACTCAGAGGTTTGGTTTTATGGTATTTCAGAGCCTGCAAGAAAAAGTCTGGATAAACCTTAATTTAAGGTCAAGGGGTGGGAACAGGGTGTTCAGAGAAGGGGAAGGGGATTTTGAAGAGTGCGACACTGATCAATATAACAGTGCACGTATGATAAAAATTAAAAAAAATAAAAAAAAACTTAAAGCACTGAAGGAAACTGAACAAAAATTGTAAACTTTGGGCCAGTAAAACTCAGGAGACCAAAAAAAAAAAATTGGTTAAAGTGGATTGGTCATTGGAATCGGCAGTGGCTGGGGACTTAAGGCAGGGTGGAGTTGTGGTCACTGAACGCTAGTGTGGTAATGGTTCTCCTCTATGCTGCTGCTGTAGGTCAGTATAGGCCCGTACCCATCCGGTGCAGATACCACGGTGGTAGTAGTGGTGCTGCTGGGGTTGTGCGTCGTGGGCCTCACCGACACCTCCACTGGCTGTCGCTGTCGCTCGCGCCTTCTTCGAGCCCGTCTGGCGCTAGGGGAAGAAGGGTCAGTGGATTCACCTCCCAAAACCGCGTCGCCGTTGCTGTGGTCGGGGGTGCCGGATTCTTCGTGGCTCAGGTGGCTGCTGCTGCTGTGGGCCTTGGTGTTAACCGCCTTCTCCTCCGTGGAAATCCTATCGGTACCTGTGGCTACCGTGTTCTGTATATTCTCACCTTCCTCGCGCCCAGACCCGCGTTGGGTCTGGATGTAGCGGGACACCATGGTGGGCTCGTGCTTGGCCGCTGCCTCCGTCTGCGTCTCCATGGTGCGGATATGCACGCCGCTGCCGCCGTGACCCTTGCCAGTAGGTAGCGACTTCTGTGTATGGAAGCCGGGCCTGTTGGTGGACAGAGAGTCCATGTCTTGCAGCATCCCAAGCTCCATGCTGCCCGGCGTGAAGGTGACGGTCTTGTGCACCGTGTTGGGCAGGTCTTTCAGCGTCACCTCTGCCAGACAACCCAGCTTGTCCTGCACCTGCTTCTTCAGCAGCAGCAGCTCGATGTCTTTGCCCTTCAGCACCAGCTCTGTCAGAGTGCACGTGCTCTTCAAGGAATCTAGATTGTTTTGCATCTCCGTCTTTCGATTGACGTACTCCATCAGCTCTGTGCCGTACATCTCGTGAAGTGAGTCGACCAGTTCTTTCTCTCGCGTACGAATGTCGGCGATAAACTGGATGGCAACGTCGTGGATGCGCTGCTCGGCGCCCTTGATGATGACCTCCACCTTGTTGAGCAGGTCGATCTGCGAGTCGTAGATATCCGTCTTGGTTTTGCAGGCCGTCAGCAGAGCCTGGATGTCTTCCTTGTACTTTGTGACCGCCTCGGAGAACTGCGTGATCTCGTGGTCCTTGTGCTCATTGAAGGTGCACAGCACGCAGATGCAGGTCTCGCAAGGCTCGCAGTAGAAGCGGACCACCTCGTCTTGATGCTCTTTGCACTCAATGTCCTTCTCGATCTCCACGTCGAACATGCTGTGGTCCTTGGTGACCTTGGTGGTGCGGTGCATGTCCACGCAGGCCTTGCACAGCAGTTTGTTGCAGTCCAGGCATTTTGACGTGGCCTCGCGGTGTTTGCGGTTAACCAACTTGCAGATGTCGCAGAAGGGGAACTTGGAGGGGCGCTGGCGGGCCACCACTTCACTCAGGCTGGACACCAAGAAGTTGTCTGGTAACTTCTTGACCCCGCCCAGTGGCAGCTGCGTGCGTTTGCGGCATAGCGGGCATGTGAACTCGCGGTAGTCGGTGTACTTCTTGTAGCTGCACTCGGATACGACGTGGTTTTCGATGCACTGCTCACAGAACGTGTGCAGGCAGTCCAGGCTCTTAGGAAACTTGAAGCCCTCCAGGCAGATCTTGCAGGTGAGGAACTCATCGTGGATCTCCTGGGCCAGTTTATTGCCAGCCACGGTGGTGGACATGTTGCTGGTGTGGATGCTACTAGCGGGACTACCCAGGTCAATGGCCTGCGTGTAGTAGCGCTCCCGCTCCTGACGGCGACGATACCTGAAACACCCACAATGGAAACACTTGGTTAATTATCAGTATATATCACATACATTGTTGTTTAAGCGCACTATTGTTATTCGATAAATCAACCGTAAAAAGAAGCACCATAGAACAACCTGTAATTCCTGTCGCACTTTCTCAGTGGCTCACAGACTCAGTGGCTCAAACATCGTACCTGTGTACTACACTATGCATTTCTATTCGTCATGTTGCGCTTCTCCATTTTGGTGAATTCATTCAAGCACCTAAGTTACTGTTTTAATTTTAAAAAACATAGCAGTAGATCTATTATGTGTTTATAAAAGGTTATGCGAAGCAATACAAAACTCGCAATTAATAAAACTGTGGTTTGTTGCCACTCCCCACAAAAATCCGTCGTAACAATGATGATGATGATGATGATGATGATGATGATGATGATGATGATAATGAGGTATAATCCCTATGCGCGTATAAGCTTAAACATGGTTTGTGATGCACGCTTACATTTACAACAGTGTCCATAGCTGTACCTTGCTAAACACATCGTGTGTTGTCAGATGCAATAAGAACAACATTCTTCGGTCTTCCTAGCGTAGATATCTCATGAAAGGTATCGCTTACGCAAAACACACATGCATGTCTGTCGTGTCTATAACACGATGCATGTCTGGCTTCTTCTTCTTCTTCTTCTTCTTCTTCTTCTTCTTCTTCTTCTTCTTCTTCTTCCTGGCGCTCATGTCCTAGACGGGTGCGTGCCGGCTACACACACACACACGCACACACACACACGCACACACACACACACATACCTAATAAATAAAGCACTAGGTCCCTCTTCCCCCATACATACAGGCCGCAAGTGGGCGCCTCTGTCGGCTTGAGTTAAATTCTGTATCGGTCAGCGCGTTCAATAGCTCTTGTGCTGGAAAAGGTGCTATATAAGAACTGTTAAGTAATAAATAAATAAATTCCAGTCCATTCAAGGATTGCTGGTACCAATATTTGGTACAATACAGCAGTTATATGACAAGCTGTTGGTGCCAAAAAGTGAAACAACTCCAAGGTGAAATCAAAGGTCACTGTTATAACTCTTCAATGTCATATCTACGAACGAGCAGATGATCAAACAGCAGCCTAATGCAAGATACAACTTTTAAAAAAAATTTAAAAAAATAACAAAAATTAAAATAGGCTAAAAATTGGTTAACAAATATCAAAGTAATCATGTTTAAAAAAAACAAAAACAATTTAACATACCTATTTACTCTAATAATATTTGGTAATACAGTGACTATGGCATGCGGCGGTTCCAAGAGAGAAACAAACCCGCAGTGAAATCGAAGTTACTGCTGCATCCCACCCTTGCAAGATGGGTATACAAGAAGCAGCCTGATTCAAGACAAAGTTAATAGCCACAACAAAATCGGTTAAGAAACACCGAAGTAATCACAGCTTGTAATGATCACCAATTAAAAATGGCGCATCTTCGCTTATTATACCTGGTAAATATAGTGATTATAGCAAGCAGATTCGGTGCCGAGAGCTAGAGAGAAGCAAGCCAAGGTAAAGGCAGGTGAGGTCAAAGGTCGTTGTAATTATAAGTGATTGATTGATTGATTTATTGTTGCTTTAGGTCCAGCGGACTCTTCCGAGCCAAATCAGGACCGGACAACCCCCGATCCGCATAAAAGATCTGTTGAAACAACCCCAGTGGGAAAATTGAATGCCCTCCACCGGCCAGTCACTTTACAATAAAGACATCCCACGCGAGGAACGGCTGAGGGTTGACCTCAACTACGCGAACCCCCGGTTACAAAAACAAAATAGAATACAAACATCATTATAAATCATCAACAAAACGCATTGTAATTATAAGTGAAACCCAATCATATCTAGGAAACCCTGCTACAGCAAGTTTGATGAAGTGATAACCATGCAAAGATCTGTAGAATTAGCAAGGTCCCCGAGTACGAAAATCGTACAAAATGACAAAAGTGCTGATCTCTAAAAGGTTATGTGGAAATAGGGCTACATGGTCTCAAAACATCAAATGGTTATAGATATATATATATATATATCCTTTTAATCATATTCCCAATCTTTCTCACACGACTGACAGACAAAAGGGTTGCCAACATCAGTATACTGCAAAATCTATGGTTGCAGAGAAGTCATAGAAGTCTGGACTGCCATCGTGACAACGTGCGACCGATAAGACCAAGAAAAGAAAAAGACCAGAATTTCATGTTAATTTATTTCATTGTATCGTTGTTATAGAGCACTTTCCTGCTCGATCAAGAGCTGCTCAAGGCGCTGGCCGACACAGGATTTAACTCAAGTCACGCGAGGCGCCCACTTGCAGTCTTTGGGCGCATCGTGTAGTGCCCAAAAGAAGAACAAAAATATTTCTCATCACGGAATACAAGATGATTTATTGTCTTCGTTTACAGAAGGAAATTTGACAACTAAAAATGTATTACTTTGTGTGTGTATGTGTGTGGGTTTAGTTTTTCCCACTAACGGCTGGCAACTATAGAGTTATTAAAAAAAATATATTTACAGTCTCAATCATTAACAGGATAGCGCAGCACAGTGTGCTTCACTACTTGTGCCTTGTGCTTTGCGCTTAAAGTTGGGTAGCTCAGTTGGTAAGAGCGTCTTGCTAGTAACCGAAAGGTCGCTGGTTCGAATCCCGGATTGGTCAACGTGTGATCATATTATTTTCCCCTTTACCAACAACTGGCCCGCTGGTGTCAGTATAAATCGGTCCAGTAGTCACCTATATGCGAAAGTGTCGTGTGACTATAATCTACAAACAACAGCTTAAAGTTTCTGTTAGTATACAACCTCCCGAACAGCTATTTCTTACGATAAATTGTTATGGAACCTGCGCTGTGCTGTTATGGAAATAACAGCTGGGCCTGGTATGATGATGCATTTTACCGATAAATACAGATATCAGTTGGATGTTTTCTTTTAATACAGAGAGAGAGAGAGAGAGAGAGAGAGAGAGAGAGAGAGAGAGAGAGAGAGAGAGAGAGAGAGAGAGAGAGAGAGAGAGAGAGAAGCATTTCTGTCTCAGGCTTCTATGGACGGAACTGACGTCAGACTTTCACTCCTCCAACCGACTCCCTCACCCACCCAGCTCCAATGCTCCACCATCACCATTCTCTCTCTCTCTCTCTCTCTCTCTCTCCTCTCTCTCTCTCTCTCTCTCTCTCTCTCTCTCTCTCTCTCTCTCTCTAACCCAATCCCCCACAGACACGTGCATGGTATGAAATTCCGTAGACTAAGCCTCTGACTCACTCTGGCTACCCGTAACCTTGCATTATATCCCACCCCTATACCCCTGTGTGTCCTGGGACATAAACCTACTCAACAACCCCCCGCTCCCCACCCCCCACTCTCTCCCGGCCTCTAGTCCCCTTTAATCATTGTCTCTCTCTACAGTTATGTCTAGCTTACTCCGTCCATGATTAACCTCACAATACAAAGAAACAAGACCATCCATTTCTAAAACAGTATTATAGTATTTGCTGCCAGAGTAAACAATGACGAAAAAGACATTAACTAAAAATAACAGTGAGGTAGAGTGTGCCTCATAGTATGAGTCATACATGACGGCCAGTTCTAACTCATACTGCTGTAAGGCGACATTTTACGTACATCGGTAAATAGGCAAACAGTGTTGACCTTCACAGCAGATCTACAACGAAGCATACAAAGCATGGAGATGAGACGCTACAAAAGACTTCTGAGAACTTCCTATACCCAGCACATCACCAATCACGAAGTCCGACAGACCATCACACAATCCATTCGACAGCATGATGACATGCTCACAGTGGTGAAGAAACGGAAACTCCGATGGTATGGCCACGTCACTAGGTTTGTTTGTTAAGTAAATTAATGTCCCCGGACACCTAGGCATATAAGGGACGTAACTAGGCATCAGGCCTTGCAAAGACTATCCTGCAAGGCACGGTGCAATGAGGCAGAAGAAGAGGGAGACAGAAAATGATGTGGGAGGACAACATTCGAGAATGGACTGGCTTGACTCTGATCGACCATGAGCGTTGCTGAGGACAGATAAAGATGGAGTACGCTGGTTATACAATCATGTGTGGTGCCCCAACGACCTTCGAGTTACGGGATAGGATAAGATAGGATAGTTACACAATAGCAACGAGAGGTGACGAAGTGATTACGTATTTCTCACAATAGCACAGAGCAGTTAGTACGTGATGTAGGTGTGATATAAAGCAACAATTTGCACGTTATATTATATGATATAAATGTGTCACGACATAATGTTTGATGTAAGTTTATCATGACGTAAAAATTTGACCTCCCAAAACAATGTCTACTCTGCGTAATTCGATATGACGCAAGTGTGACATAACTAAAACATCTGACGCAATAGGGGTAATGTTTGACACACTACATTACATTACATTACATTTATTATTGCTTTAGGTCCAGCGGACTCTTCCGAGCCAAATCAGGACCAGTATAGCCGAATCCGGATCATAAAATCAAGACCACAACTTCGTTGAAAGAGGACTCGCCCCTGATCCGCATACAAAATCGGCCGAAACAGCCCTATAAGGCCTAGTGGCAACACTAAAGGCACTCCACCAGCCGGTCACTTTACAATAAAGACATCCCACGCAGGGGACGCTGAGACTATACACTAATTTATTGAACTCCCGTTTACAAAAACCAAAATAGAATGTAAACATCATTATAAAATATAAACAAAACACATATATATAAAATGCCTACATTGCCAAAAAATAACATCATAGGAAGCCCCAGTGACCACCTGGCAGAAAGCGTCCAATATTTCCAAGCTGATCCAACAGACCTCTCACACAAATGAGGAGTTTTGTCCCGGAAGAGTTTTCAATTTAAAAAAATAATAATAATAAAAAGGGTAGGTGATTGGTCTAGGGAAGAAGAAGATAGTACAGTAGATTGATAGAACAGAGTACGAATGAGAAAGAACAAAGGAGAAAGACAGCTATAGTGGGAATTTAAAGCACTAAAGTTCCAGAAAGTGGGGATACTATTTATACTGAAACCCCCGGCACCCCCACGGGGGGAATGTTTGACACAATGCACTGAGACGTAATACATGATTGTAGGACGTAGTCGCCCTTTGATATCTAGACGATCGTCCGACAAAACTGGGACGTCTTGCGTCCGACAATGTAGGCCCTACTAATCTAGACCTGGACATAATCTGCACGTATCTATACGCTTATCTAGTGCA
>CM072521.1:24806673-24824173 GCA_036898135.1 Oncomelania hupensis | reverse complement strand
GAACTTGAAGCGTATAGAAAGCAGTGCTCTGAAGCATGTTGAAAATGAGTCTTAGGTCAGTTGTTCAAACTTTTAGGCTACATAGTATGATCATAGAAGAGCCTGTTGATCAACATTAGGGAGATGGAAACTTTCCGATTAGCGTATAAAAAGGTAAAGGTGCCTCCCGTAACCTTTCGGTCGTTGGGGAGCATGGAAGTGCATGGGGCTTCCTTTTTCTCTAGGCCAGCTTAATGAGGGCGGTGCTTGTCTCCTCTCCTCCAATAGCGTTATAAACATCTTTTAAAGTCATAGTAGATACAACAGGCACATAAATTCTCACCCTTGGTTATTCCACTAAGCCTAAGCAGTCAGTATATTATATCGTCACGCTCCGCTGACTTTATGTACGTGCGCCTGTAGAAGTATTTTGACCTCAGCCAGTGCTGCTTATACTTAGAACGCTCGCGCAAGACGTTAGGCTCAAATTTCCCAAATATTACTATCTATCCTATCCTATCCCGTAACTCGAAAGCCGTCGGGGCACCACAGATGATCGTTTAACCTTCTCTTTCCTCAGCAACCCTCATGGCTTCGATCAGTATCAAGCCAGTCCTTTCTCGAATGTTGTCCTCTCACCTCTTTTTCTGTCTCCCTCTTTTTCTGCCTCCTTGCACCGTGCCTTGCAGGATGGTCGTATTCAAGGCCTGATGCTCTGGTGACGTGGAATTTCCGTTTCTTCACCACTGTGAGCAGGTAATATTGTTGTCCAATGGCTTGTGTGATGGTCTGTCGGACTTCGTCGTTGGTGATGTGCTGGGTATAGGAAATGCCCAGAAGTCTTCTGTAGCACCTCATCTCCATGCTTTGTATTCTTCGTTGTAGATCTGCTGTGAGGGTCCATGTTTCGCAAGCGTATAGGAATCACCACGGACATCAAAATCAAAGGCCAATCCATCAACACTGTGCATAGCTTCAAATATTTAGGAGCCATTGTATCAGACAATGGATCCCGACAGGAGGTCCTTTCTAGGATCGCTTGAGACAGGACCATCAGTCTACACTCCTAAGGTAAGGATGCTGCGCTCCCTTGTCATCTCCATCTTCCTATACGCTTGCGAAATATTACTAATTAGACACAAAAACTTTATGAATATATAAGCGAATAGTAATTTCAATTAGAGACAATATTTTTTTTAAGCAATTCCCATTCAGATCTTCAGTTCCCCCCCCTCTCTCTCTCTCTCTCTCTCTCTCTCTCTCACTCACTCACTCACGTTCCCTACTTTCTCTATCCCCCTTAATTTGTTTCTTCCTCTCCCCTCCTCCCCCACCACATACATACATACCCACACACATACCCCCCCCTCCCCACACACACACACACAACCCTATCAATCATCAAAGAAACGAACTCCACCCACATTCACACCATACCAAGGCGGTGACAGCGCGTATTGTTTGATTACTGGTTGATGCTAAGGGCTGTCGCTCACGATACCACGATCTAGCACTGAAAACCTTTCAATATGGACACACAGCGAGGAGTCTCAAAGATCAGCCTCTCAACTCTACCTTACTGAACAAAACAACAACAAAAAAGCTTATTTTCTAACCAATGGAATACAGAAGAAAATGTATAATAATTACAAACACATATATACAATAAAGAATGACAATCTGTGGTGTGGCGACGAACAGCAAAAATATGCTTTGTATTCCAACAGGCCAGCACGAGTCCTCAAAGTCTTTGATCAACATCGTGAAAAGGAAGAGAAAAGCTATCCTTCTCCCTCACCCACCCCACCCCCACCTCATTTCTCGTGAGAGTGCTGGGGGTTTCAGTATAAATAGTATCCCCACTTTCTGGAAATTTAGTGCTTTGAATTCCCACTGTCGCTGTCTTTCTCCTTTGTTCTTTCTCATTTTTATTCTGTTCTGTCAATCTACTATACTATCTTCTTCGCTCGATCAGTAACCTGCCTTTTTAAAAATAAAAAAAAACTCTTCCAAAACTCCACATTTGTGTATGGGGTCTATTGGGTAAGCTTTTGGGATTCTGGACGCTTTCTGCCAAATGAATGGTCACTAGGACTTTCTATGATATTATTATTTAGCAATGTATGCATTTTATATGTTATGTATGTTTTTTTTTAAATATTTTATAATGATGTTTATATCATCTTTTGTTTTTGTCAACGGGGTTCGATAAATTAGAGTACAGCCTCACCGTCTCCTGCGTGGGATGCCTTTATTGTAAAGGAACGGCTGGTAGAGTGCCTTCAGTGTTACCAAAGGAGTTGTTTTAGCACATCATTTATACGGATTAGGGGTGAGCCCTCTTTCAATCAAGTTGTGGTCCTGATTCGGCTCTTTGCAGTCCGCTGGACCCTATAAACAATGACTAACTAGCCAACCATCGATGAAGTCCGACAGACCATCACACAAGCCATTGGACAACACGATTACCTGCTCCCAGTGGCGAAGAAACAGAAACTCCGATGGTATGGTCACGTCACCAGATCATCAGGCCTTGCAAAAACCATCCTGCAAGGCACAGTGCAAGGAGGTAGAAGAAGAGGGAGACCGAAAAAGAGGTGGGAGGACACATTGGAGAAGGGACTGGTTTGACACTGAGCGAAGCCATCAGGGATGCTGAGGACAACGAAAGATGGATTACGCTGGTTAAACGATCATCTGTGGTGCCCTTACGACCTCCGAGTTACTGGATAGGATAGAATAGGATAGGAACTAACTAACTAGCTATGATATTATTTAGGCCATGACTGTAATGCACCTGATTGCATAAGTATGTTATTCTTTATACCTGAAAGAAAGGTAAACACCGCACCAGGTTGTATAATCTTAAAAGAGTACGACATTCTAGCGCAAGTTAGGTAAACAAACTAGCAGCCAAAATACCAGATTGATGACGTTTATTGTTGTTGTACAGAGATAAATCATCGTACATTATTATGATGGTTAGCAGATTTACAACGCACAATATGCACTGGTATGCTTGTGACGGAAACTGCGCACTGAAAATTGATTCTACTGGTCTAGGTAATGGATGTGCAAGATAGGCTTATAATAAAGGTTATATTTCATCCTGTAGTTGGACAAACACTAAATCGTCGTACATTATTACAACGTGCATTATGTATTGGTATGTTTCAATGCAAATAAATGCCAGAAACTGTGCATTGGACGTCTATTCTATTGGCCTGCGTAAGTTACACTGATAGTAGGCCTAATTTATCCTTATAAATGGACATATTAAAGATAAATCATTGTACGTTGTCTCTTCTAACAACCTTGTCTACTAAACAAATAATAAACACTTTCGTTGCTCGTGCGGTCTATTTTTAGGATCAGCTTTGACACTATTAATAGGCACATAAACACATGAATGTATCGATTTTTGTCAAACCCGTACTCTTTTTTTTTTCCTGTAAAGAGATTATATTGCTCTTAATGGGAATTTTTCCCGTTGGGACCACACTCACTGTGAATTTGAAAAAAGGATCTGCGACGCTGGAAATGCAATTATCGATCTTGAGGCCCTTTACAGGGTAACTAGAACTTGCCCAAAAGGTCAAAAAGGGTAAAAACGAACGTTCCGGAAACACAGGCGGCGGAAGCTGCTCAGGATTGGGGGGGCACACACTATTCACTGACATCAGGGCCAGACCTGGGAAA
The DNA here is from genome assembly GCA_036898135.1 of Oncomelania hupensis. Taxonomy (NCBI): domain Eukaryota; kingdom Metazoa; phylum Mollusca; class Gastropoda; order Littorinimorpha; family Pomatiopsidae; genus Oncomelania; species Oncomelania hupensis. The sequence goes on along the minus strand of CM072521.1, from coordinate 24,820,495 downwards.
AGTGGAGGGTGGGGGTGGGGGTTACAGATTCAGCGAAGGCGCGAAGCGCCGAGCCTTTTAGGGGGGTCCGGGGGCATGCTCCCCCGGAATTTTTTTTTTTCAAGGATGCAAAATGGTGCAATCTGGCGCAATCTGAACCTTGAAAAAGCCATCTGTGATGGTCTGGGACTTTGAGCTTTTTGAACAATTGAACTGACAAACTCTGGGGTACAAAAATTATCCTCTGCCCCTCCCTTAAAAAACAACAACACACACACATTTATTTATCAGCAGAGATGTTTTGTATACTATTATTATTCACTACTTTTTGTTGATCGTTAACGGTATAAAGCTTTACCTTGTACATGTAGTTTATGAACATCACCGCCCTGCTTTCACTTAATTCAGTCTTGCTGCACTAGGTTCCTCGGCATTAGTACCATTTGTGAATTGTATCTTCTGGCAAAACAGTTCACTGCCTCTTTGAAGTCATATCAACATCCCTGAGCACTTTCAGTAAAGCAAGTCCATTTAGTCTCTGTTGCCCCATTGTAGAGCGCAGGTAGTTTTTCAGGTTGCGCAACTGACTGTTTGAATACTCACACTCGGCAGTAGTGACAGGTAGGGTGCAAAGGTTCTAAAGCATGATGAACAGGTTGGGATTAAAAAAAATCCCTGTCACAATATTTCAGTGCTTCTGATGCCGTGGATGGGATGATAGCTGTCGCATTCTCAGCAGCACTTCGACCCAGCGGGGAGCGACAAACTACAGCATGACCTTAAGGTAGCAGAAATGTGGTCAGAGAAGTGGCTGATGCAGTATAACGTGGACAAGTGCAAGACTCTGCATGCAGGCCGTAAAAACACTTGTCATGTTTACACGCTGGGAGGACAAGAACTTGGAGCAGTGGAGGAAGAAAGGGACCTAGGCGTCATCATGCACAGGTCACTGTCGGTCAGACGCCAGTGCTGCGAGGCAGCAAAACGAGCCAACAGAGCAGTGGGGCAGATCATGCGAACAGTCACAGCCAGAACTAAGGTAGTTATTGTCCCACTCTACAAATCAATTGTACGACCACACCTGGAGTATTGCATCCAAGTATGGCGACCTTACCTCAAAAAAGACATCGCAGAGTTGGAAAAGGTGCAGAGGAGAGCTACGAGATTGATCACAGGGATTGGTCACCTGCCGTACGATGAGAGACTGGCTTTTTGCAATTTGCAGAAATTAGAAGAAAGGAGAGACAGGGGAGATCTCATCGAGACATTCAAGATCATAAAGGGGCTTGAAAAAGTTTCTGCTGACAAATTTTTTATTTCATGCCAGTCATCATTCTACCATAGAGGTCACAGCAGCAAACTGTTCAAAGATAGGTCTAGACTGAATCTCAGAAAGAAATTTTTTTCACAAAGAGTTGTGAACCCATGGAATGCACTGAAACAATCAATTGTTGAAGCTGAAACCGTCAACCAGTTCAAGAACCGCCATGATAAAGAGACAGTTAAGGGGGTTAAAATAAGTTCTCAAACTTCCTACCCCGTCGGCCGCGCTCAGTGGCCACTCAGGTAAATTCAGGTAAATTCAGGTAAATTCAGGTAAATTCAGGTAAATTCAGGTAAATTTGCAAACCCACTGTTGGTATTCTGCATCAAGGGTAGCGTTGTCTGGTAGGTCAGACTCCCACAACATTGCCAGCATCACCCCTTCTGGAACCTGCATGAAACCATCGTGGTTGTCTATTAAAGTGTTTGGCACCAGTCATAGACCATCAACTGCTAGACCAGCATTTTTGAACCTCGAGTCCAATTCGGTTGACAGGTGTTCCAAGAAAGGAATGGCAATGCTAATCTTGAAATATTCTTCTGGAGTGGCCGCAGGTTGGTTGTCACGGAGAGTCTGTCGGGATGCTTGACGAGGAACAATAACACCAGTTGTCAAAGCATTTGCCATTTTGCTGACTTCTTCACTTGTAGTCGAGAAAATTGCTGATATTAAAAACGGTAGACTGTAAAAACTGACAGCAAATTAAAGTTTTCAAAACGCGACTGTGACGTGCACGATGTCGAAAACTGTCGGTCACTTTGATCTACGCTAAGGCTAACGATTATGACGCGTCGACAGGAATTGATGACGAAGGGACGAACTTCTCTTACTGATCAGAGGGTGATGATGATGATGATTATGATGATAAACACTCGTATTGCTTGATTCCATTTGAAGAAAAAAAATCCTTTAATGCCCTGGAAAAAAAAATAAAAATAAAAAAAAACACTACTCATTATTGGAGGGGGCAATATATAAGGCTGCCCCCTCCAACATTTTTCTAGGGGGGGGGCATGGCCCCCCTGCCCCCCTGCTTCCGCCGCCTGTGCCAAAGATTCAAGGAGTTTGTGGCGAAGAATGACAACAATGCTTCCACACTGCGTAGTTGAGACAAGCCGAGGCTTAGAGTGCTTGTATTAGCGAAGAGGAGGACGTAAGCGCAAGCTTCGGCAAGTCTCAGATACGCAGTGTGGAAGGTTGACCTTTACGGTTAGCTAAGTGGTCCCTCAGGTACAGGTGTTTCCAGATATGCACGCTTTTATTTGCAGATGCCCTCTACGTCTCATGTTTCTTTGTCCTTACATATGTGTGCTCAGTAAAAATGCAATTCGTCATTTGATACTATCCTATCCTATCCTATCCTATCCTATCCCGTAACTAGAAGGTCGTTGGGGCACCACAGATGATCGTTTAACCAGCATACCTCATCTTTCTCTTTCCTCAGCAACCCTCATGGCTTCGATCAGTGTCAAGCCAGTCCATTCTCGAATGTTGTCCTCTCACCTCTTTTTCGGTCTCCCTCTTTTTCTACCTCCTTGCACTGTGCCTTGCAGGATGGTCTTTGCAAGGCCTGATGATCTGGTGACGTGGCCGGAGTTTCCGTTTTTTCACCACTGTGAGCACGTCATCGTGTTGTCCAATGGCTTGTGCGATGGTCTGTCGTACTTCGTCGTTGGTGATGTGCTGGGTATAGGAAATGCCCAGAAGTCTTCTGTAGCACCCCATCTCCATGCTTTGTATTCTTCGTTGTAGATCTGCTGTGAGGGTCCATGTTTCGCAAGCGTATAGCAAGATGGAGATGACAAGGGAGCACAGCAGCCTTCCCTTGGAATGTAGACTGATGGTCTTGTCTTTCCAAATGGGCTTTAACCTTGCCAGGGCAGCAGTCATTTGATATTATACTAGATTGCCAAATTTTAAGACCTTTGTGTTTACAAAAAGGCATAATTTTTGTAGAAAGTGGCCTTCACGAAATCTTATAAAGTGCCGTTGTACATGATATTGTGCAAGTCATAATCACAACTCCATTGGACTCACTGCTGTACATTTGACTGTTGTGTTGTTTGTTTACATTTAGATTTAGAATTATTTATTGTCTAATATTACGTTGTTGTGAAAAGACAATACATTAAACGATTGACTGATTTCTTTGTCCTTTTTGTTATACCTTTGTGTGTTGTGGTGTGTGTGTGTGTTTGTGTGTGTGTAACTGTGTTTGTGTGTGTGAGTTTGTGTGCATGTAATTGTGTGTTTGTTTGTGTGAGTGTTTTCCACATGTTCTTGTACATAGGGATTATAATAACTCCGATATATTAATTAATTAATTTATTTTAATTTACTTAATCGTTCTTATGAAGCGCTGTTCCATCTCAAGAGCTCAAGTATATTCAAATAACTGATATCGGGCGTAATTGTTTTTTACATTTGTATAATTCTTTTTTAACAAATGTATGGTTGTTGCAGTTGCTGTTACACCTTTAAATGAATTACGTTTTCATATTTTGTTCTTTTAACAGTAGTTTTATATCTGGAATATTGTTTACATAATTATGCCTTACCTGTGTGTTTTCACACGAGCTTACACATGTTTGAGTATGTATTAGTATTCTACACTGCGCTTGCATAACAGCGTAAGGGTAATGTTGTAGTATCAAGATCCATCCATTGTCTCTTTTCCACTGTCCCCACCCCCACGCTCTACGCATCCCCCTACTCTCGAATATGTGTATCCCTTTGTATAGTCCATGCGTGTGTCTAAAATTCTTACACCCTTTTTCCAAACTGCGTCCCCCCCCTCCCCTTCTCTTCCCTCCCCCAAAAATTCACCATCTCTCGATATATCACATTCTCTATAACAACTCTAATATCCCTGCTCGGATCTGTCAATCCTTTCATTCCCCGCCGGCCCATGCAAAATACATCTATCACCAAAACAAAATCCCCCTCCCCACCCCCCAAAAAAACCAAAACAACAACAACAAACAAACAAAAACACAACTCGAGAAAGGCAATCGACTCTTCCTCTAAAGAAACAATACTAAGACATGCAGTACCTTGCTGAGTTCGTGTGCTGTTTTGATGTAGAGGTGGTTGAAAAAGTAACTCCCTTTTTAAAATTGTTAATAACTTTGGTAAACGTATATATTTAAAAAATGTAATCGTTCTTGTAATAATATAGCGCATTAATCGTTTTAATCATTTATCTACATAGAAGCGCTTTTATCGCAAATAGTAGCGAGAGCAGCTCATCATGATTGATGGTCTTTCGTCTGAAACTTGGTCTGATATCTTCTTATTTATTTCCATATTTATGCTGCCAGAGCCTTACACAAGTTACAGGCAGTGACAAAATGCAGTACTATTAATAGAAGTTATAAGCAGTTTATAAGGCTTGCTAATCAACCATTCTGTATTCTCCTTCAACAAGATCTTACGGTGTTGGAATGTTCTACCCATTCTATTTTTCCTTGCTGTGTCAAAGTAAGTCTTCTTCTGTGAAAATTAAGGTTGTTTTTAGTGTTTTTCTCTATCTTTGTTATTCACAGGATCTTCCTCGGATTATACGACTCACCTGCCTCTGTATTGTTTTCTTTCCTTCAGGCCAAACGTTCCTCCATTTTCGCTCTTGTCTGTTTGTAAGCAGGTGCCAACAAGTCACTATCTCTCTTTCTCTTACGCTGTCTTCCTCTTCATCCCCTTCTTCTCCCCCTCTTGCTTCTCCTTCTCCTTCTCTGTCAACTTCACAGTTCTCCCTCCTCCTTTTTCCAACGGGTGAAAATCTAAAAGATCAAGGTGTGGTCGCAAGATGCTACAGTATCGGCATCCTTCCTTCTAGGTTGGCACACAGATCTATGCAAACTATCTTCACCTTCAGTCTTCCTCACACACCTCGCCAACAGCATAGCGGCATCGCCACCAACACAAAGCGAAAACATCAGCAGTAACAACGACAACAATCACTTGAAGTACTAGTATCACCCTGCAACGTTTCACGATAATAACTTATCCCTCTCCACGATTCAAGACGATTATGAGCTTACCGGGGTCGCCATCTTGGAAAAAAGCCGCGTAAGCTAATGGAAATTCACGTAGGCTGGCATCTCAGGCACATAGTTAAGGTAGCCTAGTCTCGGTTGTACGGTGCATGAGAGCTCAGGTAGAAGATTTACATGTATGTAGCCTACACAGCCATCCACGTTCGCAGGAACCTGTTGAGGCTTCCCCGGCTGGAACTACACTTACGGCATAAATGGAGGCATGTTTATAGGCCTACTCTCTCTCTCTCTCTCTCTCTCTCTCCTCTCTCTCTCTCTCTCTCTCTCTCTCTCTCTCTCTCTTATATGTCTGCGTTTTTATTTCTCAGAGTGTGCGTGTTTAAAGCATCCTCAAAGACAATCATATCGCACAGGAAAGGTTATTGTTGCAAGGAACACAAAATGTACAGTGAAATAAGGAGTAGTATAATTAAGCGCTATTGAATCATAATGACTGGGCAGACAGGAAAGCAAAGGAAGGGGCCAGAAATTAACGCAATGTTAGCCAAACTGACTCCCCCTTATCACCAACAGAAATATATAGAACAATCAGAAAGGAAAACAAAAAATAATTTTCCGTTAAAAACAATAATTATATAGTGAAAATTTCACAATATCCTCGAACAATAACCTCTTTAGCACATCGTCTTGCTTTACATTCTTGAAGGACAAAATATTGCAAAAATATTATTTGCATTTGCAATGAAAATTTAACTATAAAATCATTTAATTCATAACTTCAGTGTTAAAGCACAATATATTCCACAAAACATTCATAATGGTCAAAGTAAAAACAATGAATATTGGATAACCTTTCTTTCTTCTTTCTTTCATAGATTAACGTCCCCGGACACAGTGAGTGTAGGGGACCAAGATTGAATAACCATCGCTAAATCTGTAATTTATAGTTCTGAAGGAATTTTTTTTTCATAAAATTTTGAAATTTTATTCTGAGCATTTAGTGTATGACAATATTACAAAACTGACTTTCTGTATAATTATGAACATTAAACAAGTTTGATATGTTATATTGTAATTAAATGTGGTGTTTTAATATTAATGTGACTAACTATTATTTATTTTATTTTATTTCATATTATTGTACTGTAACATTTTGTTTAAATGTTCTCTCCTTTCCCCCATCCAAGTAGCAAATATCCTTTCCCTCACATTTCTTTTATTTTTTTATAGTCTAAAAAACTTCGGTGAATATACGTTAAATGATATAAACAAACAAACAAACAAAGAATAACAACAACAACAACAACAACACGAGAAGAAGAAAAATATGATAATGATAATACAGATGATGATGATGATGATGATGATGATGATGATGATGATGATGATGATGATGATGATGATGATGATGATGATGGAAGATAAGGAGGAGGAAGAAGAAGAAAATAAACTGATCCCAAGAGGGAACACAATTGTCTTTAAACACAGATTGCTTACAATTATGTAATACTTAGGAAATGTACATGTACCTCCGATAGAAATGTAGAAATTGTAGATAAACCTAGAAGGTGTGTCTTCGCAAAAAAAAAATTATCTAGTCGGAAAACATAGCCAGTGTCCGAGGAACTGAAGAATGAATATTGACGTTTAACGTTCACGCTTACCATTAGCGATACCACAGAAGGGGATAACCATCACCCCCTAAACAGGACAGGGACATAAATCAACACTGAACCACTAGAGCAATCATACTGCTAAGGGAGACAATGAACAATGGCCACGTTTATCTTGCTCGCCACGGTATTCGAACCTGGGTCACTGGTGTGCCAGGCGAACGCTCTACCACTGAGCTGGGGTGGACAGGGGTTGTTAGGGAGGCTATTTTACGGAATTAATACTATACCGCGCTGCCTGCCAAACTGTTTACCTAACCTTTTGTTTGGGGAAGGGGTGAGGGGTGGGGGAGATTCGACTGGCATGGCCCAAAATAGATACCAAAAGAAAGGTTATAGGCCACGTTGCATTGAAACAATGCCTCCCCTTGGAAAGTAATATCACAAATACATTATTATTTATTCTGGTTTGTGGTAATGGCTATTGTCTGTTTGAAACTCTCTCTCTCTCTCTCTCTCTCTCTTTCCCTATCTCTCTCTCTCTCTCTAACTCTCTCTCTAACTCTCTCTCTCTCTTTGTGCACTTCTCTTTGTTTTCGTCTCTCTCTCTCCCTCTCTCTCTCTCTCTTTGTGCACTTCTCTTTGTTTCCCTCTCTCTCTCTCTCTCTCTCTCTCTCTCTCTCTCTCTCTCTCTCTCTCTCTCTCTCTCTCTCTCTCTCTCTCTTTCTCAGGAAGTGGCAAGTGGGGCCCACTGCCGTAGCTCAGCGGTAAAGCTTTCGCCTGGCACACCGATGACCCAGGTTCGAATCCCTTGGTGGGGCAACATAAAAATGGCCATTGTTTACTGTCCATCTTAGCAGTATGATTGCTCTGGTGGTTCAGTGTTGATTTAGGTCCAAACTCCCTCTTCAGGGATGATTATCCCTGTCTGCCATATCGCTGATGGTGGGTGCAAACGTTAAGCCTCAATGTTCATTCAATTTTAATTCGTGGCAAGTTGTGGCTGTTCTTTTTTTCTGTTTTTTTTTTTCTTCTCAGAAACAGAAACGCAAAGTAATACACAAAATAAACACGTAAATAAATGAAAGTAATCTGCTATTGGATACAACAACGGTGAATAACATATGCAAAGTTAAATGTTGAGTGTATAACAGATGCAGACAAACAAACGAAAACATCTAAGCAAGTAAATAAATAAATAAATAAATAAATAAATAAATAAATAAATAAATAAATAAATAAATAAATAAATAAATAAGAGACACAGGAAATTAGGAATTTACCAAATGTTTTATTGGATTTTTAAAAATTGGTGTAAGGAGGGGGATGAGTACTGTATTTTATTTATTTTATTTATTTATTTATTTATTTATTATTTTATCACTTTTATATAGCGCTTTTCCAGCTCAAGAGCTGCTCAAGGCGCTGTTCGAGGGTAGAAGGAGGATAAGGGTGCATGGGCGGGCTGAAAGGAGGGAGAAGGAGTATTATTGCGAGAAAGTATGCATAACTGGTGCACAACGATATATTTTTTTTAAAGCGCTGAAGTTGTACTTTGGTTTATCCAGCCTAAAGATGTTTTGTTTGTCGTTATAGTAAAACTAGTGGTTTTGTACCCTGGCAAGCCAGGGTACACAGGTTGCTGTTTAAAATGTAGACACAGAGACAACTGTTGTCTGCGAGTTTCATTTGGACGATGATACCTCCCCATATCCCCCTTGATACCTCACCATACACCCCCCCCTGATATCTCCCCGTCCCCCCCACATGATGCCTCCCCGAACCCACTTGATACCTCCCCATACCCCCTTGATACCTTCCGTACCCCCCTTGTAACCTACCTGTACCCTCCTTGATACTCCCCCGTTGATCGTTTCGCAGGTATGGATGAAAGGAATCGACCATCACCATACCCCCTTATATATACCCGTATCCCCGTTAAGCATATCCATGCCCCTTTAAACCTACCCGTAGCCCCCTTTTACCTACACGTACCACCACATCCCGATCCTTGGTAATAATAATAATAATAATAATAATAATAATAATAATAATAATAATAATAATAATAATAATAATAATAATATTGAATATAGAATAATACAAATAGAAATCATAAAAAACACCAAGGTTTTAAAAGAAAATTTGATATAAGATATTATAATAATAATAATAATAATAATAATAATAATAATAATAATAATAATAATAATAATAATAATAATAATTATTATTATTATTATTATTATTATTATTATTAGTATTATTAGTTTATAAATAATAATAATAATAATAATAATAATAATAATAATAATAATAATAATAATAATAATAATAAATAAGTTAAAAGTAAAAAGCCTAAATTAAAAAGAAAAATATCCATATTGTAGTGTAAAAAAGAAAAATAACATTAAAAAAATATGACCCGCGGGTGATTTGAACTTGGGTCGTCTGCACGGTAGGCGAACGTCTGTGCAAAAGTGTTTTGAATGGAAATAAAACAAAATTTGCGGTATTACAGAACGGCACGTTCTTGACACGGGTTGAATCAGAAGCGCTGCGGAATGAGGCTATTGCAGTTTGTGGACATTTTGTTTATTTATTTATCTCAGAAACTGTTAAATGTTCGGTAAGGAAATGTCGGCTATAACGATTTCGCGGGTTTTGAGCGCACAGCAGGCCAATCCGCAGCGCCCAGCACCTGCCCAAATCAGCGTCCATACCGGACAAACTTTACAGTAGAGGCGAAGAAGGACTTCCGGTTAAGCAATTTATATATATAGATGCGGAGCCGGAGAGATATCATCTAATACTGTCTGGTTTGGGAGGCATGGATGGTTAGTATTTGAATGTTCACGACCGAGGCTAGGCTACATCACTTTCGAGGAATTTTCGGTGAGAAGATACAGTAAGAATAGATACTGAGTTGAACAGAAACTTCGTGGATTATAGAGGACAGACTTTAATGCTCTTCTTCTTCTTCTTCTTCTTCTTCTTCTTCTTCTTCTTCTTCTTCTTCTTCTTCTCGAGCGAGAACACAAATTGTGACACAAATGTATGCATATCGGGTGACTTCATCATTGTGACGTAATCATTTTTGTTTTTGTGATCTTCTTCTTCTTCTCCTCCTCCTCCTCCTCTTCCTCTCTCTCCCTCCACCCCCTCCTCTCGCTCTCTCTCTCCCCCACCCCTCTCTCTCTTCTTCTTCACCGCACCTCTGCGTCGCAGGGGGCTGGAATGATCGCTGAAACGTAGCATAAGGTGTGAGTGTTTGGGAGCGAGAGCTTGAGAGCGTGTACTAAAGATAGACAAGCTTACATACAGAAAAGTTTCTTTTTCCAGGCACGTGCAGCTCGTCTTATCATCAGTTCCCAAGCTCACGCCCTGGACCGTGGAACGCCTAGTTGTGTCCACCGCGGGCGCAACAGGCAATATTGTCTCCCGCAAGACGAACAACATGATACCTGTCTCCAAATTAATGCTTTGATATAGAACATAATTAGACTGTCTTGTATTGATGTTTATATAATACTGACTATACATATTTTGGCATTGGATCAGCCAGTTTTCTTACCATTTATACTCTCGTGTACGACATAAGAGAATAAATGTCACCTTGACAGGTCAGAAATACTGTATTCCACGTTAAAAATGATAAAATAACACAAAGCACGGTCAACAGAAGGGCTTAAATCTTCTTGCTTGTCAAAGACTAATTACTTGTGGATACTGTTTTTCATTTGTAAGTTTCAGCTTAGCTTAGTTTAGACTCACGATGGATACAAAGACCAACGGTGACATTTGAATGGGTAAGATTCCCCGCGGCTTGGTCAAAAATGATTAGATGTCTGCGGGGTACCTTATCCACTGAGAGTCGAGTACCACAAAATAAAGCTAGATTAGAGCAGTTTATCCGCGATGCTGTTGCCCAAAAAAGCGTATACAAGCCTGCAAGACATCGAAGATTAAACTGTGAGTTTTACAATAGTGAATAAAAAAATAGTTAGGGGTTAATTTGAGACCTCTCTATAATTTTCACGTACATCGGCAGATAATCGAACGCCAGTGTTCACAAGTACACAACAAGACCTAAGTAACATATACAGATATAGCTTATCGAAGGACGGACGCGTTGAAAGATCTCTCTCAGAAGACTATGCAGGTGACGGGTGAAATCCATTCATCGCAGTATAGCCATAGCCTGACATTGTCAAAAAGGTAAATGGTCGATCTTTTGTTTCACCACGATTTATTGATATTATTATTGGATTATGCTTGTGAAGCCTTGCCATGTTTTATAAGTGTGAATGTTAGTAAAACTTTGCTTGACCACGTGGCTGACCCACGCGACCGGTTTTTGAGACCTCGAGGTAGCCCCTACTGACCCACTGTTGTTTCTCCTATTGGTATTATTGCAGACCAGTGGCTGTACCGGAGAATGTGTATATTATTAATTACTTCTCTCTGTGTTTATTTTAGCCATGATGTTTATATATAGGAATTAGGTTGGAGATTCCAGTGGACCACGGACTTAGAAGATTGTTCGTCTCTTATCTGTATGTGGAGACGATCTCGCTGAGGGCTGTTTCTGCCAACAGTGAGACGCTCTGCACTCCCTTTGTTTGCAAGGCGTTGCAGAAACTCGTCTTATGTTTTGCAGACGAGCAGGTATGGTCCGCGGCAGGAGATTAGGCCAAACATTAGGCCAAAAAGAACAAAAAGACCAAGGATGACACAATAGCAAGTATCGAGAACAGTAGCAGAATAGATCCATCAAAGATCTACCCATTCTCCGAACTATTCGAAGTAACTTTTGGACTGTTAAGTTAATCCTAGTTATATTACGTTTGGGACATTTAAGTTAATGTAGTGATTAGATAATTAGATATAGAGTAGAGGAAATAAATGTGTGATATTTACTGTTAACAAGTGGCTGGACTACCTATGTTTCATAGCCGTGCGAGAGCTAGTGTGTCAGTGAATCTTTTACACTTTTCTCCATATCTCTGTAACACCATCATCACACAGACCGGACCAAAGATATAAATGTATTAAGATTAGTCAGAGGGCGATCTAACTAGCCGATCTCCGCCGACGAACGACGAGAGGGTAATAGCATTCCATTGTGCAGAGCCCAGCAACAATAGAACCCACCGTCACACTACTACTACTACTACTACTACTACTACTACTACTACTACTACTACTACTACTACTACTACTAAAACACCCATTTATACGGCGCACGTATCACACACAAAAAAGATTCAAGGCACTAAATCAAATAGTCATATTGCAAGTTGTGGCGTGGATAAAATGATAAGCATTGTAAATAACACGATTTATTATTTATATCTCATTACAGCTGAAACTGAAAGCTATTACAGCTGGGTTTTTTGTTTTTAAAAGCAGAATGACCCAAAGGTATTTTGGAGTGAGTAAAGAGATAGCTACTGAAGAAAGAAATTAGATTTTGTATTTGATTTATTCAATAACTGGAAGCCAATGCTTTTCTTTCGGAGATGGAAAGATGTGCAACGACGTCAGGATGGCTCCCCAACAATTACGTAGACCTCAGACCTTTTACGTGTAAAAACACTTTAAAACGCCGAACACGCTTTGAGTTGCTCGTTGAGCTGAGTTGTGCGCTACATAAGAAGAACAATTTACTTTCCTTGACCTGGAAGTGTACAAAAGTCACTCTAAAAGTCTGTGTGTGTGTGTGTGTGTGTGTGTGTGTGTGTGTGTGTGTGTGTGGGTGTGTGTGTGTGTGTGTGTGTGTGTGTGTGTGTGTGTGTGTGTGTGTGCATTTGGGATAGTAGGTCGAGGGGGGTGAGAGGTTAATAGTACCCCACCGCCAGCACCGGCTGTAATCAAACCAGGTGAACCAAAGTGAAGAAGCGATCCACTAAAAATAGCAACAGTGGCTGCACGGGGTCAGAAGAAGATTCATAAACCTTTACCTCTATCAGAGACTTACAGAGTGAGCCTGCCTTAAGAGGTAATTTATGGCGTGCGTATGACTCGGCAGGCTCAGTCCCTCTGTATGTATCAGAGGCAGGGGGTTTAAAGGTTCTGTGAAAGTGCATCTGAGGACGGAGGGGCCGGGTAGCTCAATTGGTAAGAGCGTCTTGCTAGTAACCGAAAGGTCGCTGGTTCGAATCCCGGATTGGTCAACGTGTGATCATATTATTTTCCCCTTTACCAACAACTGGCCCGCTGGTGTCAGTATAAATCGGTCCAGTAGTCACCTATATGCGAAAGTGTCGTGTGACTATAATCTACAAACGATATCTGAGGACGCACAACCATAGTCTCCTTTACGCTCATGTGTCGGGGACTTTAAATTTATTCAACGTCAATTTCTGAGGACCAGTCCAAAATTACGAGAGTGAACAAAATAAAACAATTCCCACTAAGTCATGAAAAAATCATATATTCATACTTGTTTGGGTATTTTCTTCTTCCTTCTTGTTTTCTTATACGAGAGGAAACTGAGGACAGAGAAAGATGGAGTACATTGGTTAAACGATCATCTGTGGTGCCTCTACGACCTCCGAGTTACGGGATAGGATAGGATAGGAGAGGAAACTGTTAAAAAAACAAAACAAACATCAGGGTTGCTGAAAACAGAAAAAGATGGAGTACGTTGGCTAAAAGATCATTTGTGGTACCCCTACGACCTCCGAGTTACGGGTTAGGATAGGATAGAAGAGGAGAGGAGAGGAAACTGTTGTTTGTTTGTTTTTTAACACAAAAAAAAACCACAAACATAGAAACCCAAAGTACAAGTTCAACGCTAGAAGTTTGGTTGATTTCAAATCCCTTCAAAATTGTACAAAGTTACAATCTCCTCCATTCCTAAATGAAGCAGATCCTGGTGGTCACAACGAAAATGAACGAAACAATGA
>CM072521.1:24759173-24801673 GCA_036898135.1 Oncomelania hupensis | reverse complement strand
CATTCTGAAGCGCCGGCCAGAAGGTAGAAGTTGGCCCCTTTAAAAAAAATCACTAAAAGTATCAGATTAAATGCCTTCATCTTTCAACCATGAGGCAAGCTGGAAGGGATCCTAGGTCGAGATACTTGATGAACCTGTTTTCTTAATAAATTTGATAAGTTCTCTCTTGACGCTAAGAATCATCCCTATGCGTATCTCACGATTTGAAAGTTCAACCGGAGGTGGTGAGATTGCTAGCTTGCTAGTCTAGATTAGTTTCATTTTTATTACACTAACAGTAGGTCATGTCACGGTTAATAATAAACTTAAAATAAAAAATAATACCTCCACCGCCACCCATCCCAATTTTTGTTTTAAATCCGTAAAACATATAACTTACAAATATAATAATTAATAAAAATTTTATAAATACATAATTTTTTATGTGAGTGTCCATCAAAACTACAAACTAAATCTAAATATAGGCTAAAGATGACGAAGGTTTCTGCTGCTTTCCATAAAGTTAATGTCTGCCACCCACCCCCATCCCGTTCCTCATTGATAGAGCGTTCGCCTGGCACACCGTGGCCCAGGTTTGATTCCCGTGGTAGGCAAGATAAAAGTGGCATTTTGTTTTTCGCTGTCCAAACTTGTCCTTCCGGCTCCACTTGAAGAGATTAAACGCAGCAAAGTGGACTAGACTGAAGTTCGACCTGGACAAACAGCAAGACCCGGAGGTGGCAGAAATAGTTCAAGAAACAATTGGAGGGAAATTTGCATCACTGCTCATTTTGGGAGCTAGTGAAGTAGATGTCGACACCATAGCCACCGCCTTCAACTCAGCTGTGACAGATGCCGCCATAAAGATCCTTGGCAAGCACCGCCCAAAGAAGAAACCCTGGATCACACCCGAACTTTTGGATCTGTGTGATAAACGATGAGAGATGAAAAAGAAAAAGAACACCTCACAGGGAGCTGATGCCTACCGAAAAATCAACAATGAAATCCAAATAGGCATGCGCACAGCAAAAAAGAGCTGGATAGAAGACCAATGCCAGAAAATAGAGAACAGTCTTGACAAGAATAACAGCAAAACGGCCTACCAGACTGTGAAGCTGACAAGGGTTAAACAGCCCAAGGTCTTCAAGATCCAAAGCCAGTCTGGCATATGCCTTATAGAAGAACTTGGATAGATGGACAGAGTACTGCTCTGACATTTACAACCACACACCAAACGGAGACCCATCAGTTCTAACATGTCCCCAGAACATAGAAGAAGAAGAAATCCTTCCAATTCTCCGAGAAGTTGAGGCAGCAGTGCAATCGCTGAAGAAGGGGAAGTCAGCGGGAGTGGAAAACATACCCGCAGAATTGCTTCAAGCAGGAGAAGAATCGATGATTGAGGCCCTCACCATTATTTGAAACAAGATCTGGCAGAGTGGGGAGTGGCCTACACCATGGACCCAGTCGCTTGTCATCACTCTTCCCAAAAAAGGTAACCTTCAGGAGTGTGAAAATTAACGCACCATCAGCCTCATCAGCCATCCCAGCAAGGTCCTCCTGAAAATAATACTCAATAGGTTGAAACCCCAAGCTAGACAAATCATAGCTGAAGAACAAGCAGGATTCAAGGCAGGGCGAAGTACCACTGAACAGATTTTCAACCTCAGAGTAATCTGCGAGAAATAACTACAGCACCAATAACATATATATCGTGTGTTTGTAGACTTCAAGAAAGCGTTTGACCGAGTCTGGCATGTAGCTCTGTGGGCAACCATGAGAGTGTACAACATCAACCTTAACATCACTGAAGTTATTAAAAGCCTGTATGACAATGCTACCAGAGCAGTCCTCCACAACAGCGCCATCGGAAACTGATTCAGGACAACAATCGGTGTGCGTCAAGAATGCCTACTCTATCCAACACTCTTTAACATCTTTCTAGAGCGCATCACGTCAAATGCCCTTGCAGATCACAAAGGTACAGTCAGCATAGGGGGTAGAACAATCTCCAACCTCCATTTTGCGGATGACATTGATGGACTGGCTGGAGAGGAACAAGAACTTGAACAGCTGGTACAGAGGCTTGACACCACCTACTGGCTCCAGAGCCTATGGAATGGAAATAAGTGCAGAGAAGACCAAAATGATGACCAACAAAAAAATGGCATCAACATTGACATCAAAGTCCAAGGCCAATCCCTCAACACACTGCATAGTTTCAAATATTTAGGAGCCACTGTATCAGACAATGGGTCCGGACAGGAAGTCCTCTCCAGGATAGCACAAACAACTGCTGCCCAAACAAGGTTGAAGCCCATTTAGAAAGACAGAACCATGGGTCTACATTCCAAGTTAAGGCTGCTGCGCTCCCTTGTATACGCTTGCGAAACATGGATCCTCACAGCAGATCTACAACAAAGAATACAAAGCATAGAGATGAGGTGCTACAGAAGATTTCTGGGTATTTCCTATACCCAGCACATCACCAACAACAAAGAGACCATCACAAAAGCCATTGGACAACACGATGACATGCTCACAGTCGTCAAACGGAAACTCCGATGATATGGCCACATCACCAGAGCATCGGGCCTTGCAAAGACCATCCTGCAAGGAGGCAGAAGAAGAGGGAGACCGAAAAAGAGGTGGAAGGACAACATTGGAGAATGGACTGGCTTGACATTGAGCGAAGCATGAGGGTTACTGAGCACAGAAAGATGGAGTACGCTGGTTAAACGATCATCTGTGGTGCCACTACGACCTTAGAGTTACGGGATAGGATAGGATAATCAAAACTTAGCACAATGATTGGTTTTTGTGGTTCTTTATTGATTTAGGTCCGTTCATGATGCATGGTTATCCCTGTCATATGGCCAATGGTGGTGCAAACGTTACAATTCACTGTTCATTCAGAGACAAGAAATCCTTTGCCCAGGTTTATCACCTCGTGGTTAATACACTCTCGCCAATGACGTGCGGCCACACCGCGTATTTTGTGATTTTGTGGTACTCTATATTCATTACGATCCACCGCAATTAGGGGTGTCGGATAGCGCAGTGGTTGGAGCACTCGCTACTGTGTCGCGAGTTAAGCATCGTGCAGTGCGGTTAGCACTTGGATGGGTGACCGCAAAACGTGAAGCGACAAATAACAACGCCCCCAGTTGACTCAACTGTGACTGAGTACCTACTCTCTTAAGGGTGGGGAAGGTAAAGCAGCGAGGGAGAGGGATGGGCATCACCCTCATTACGCTGGCCCAAGATAAGTGTGATCTCCAACATCGCGCTCCCCTACGGCCAAAGGCTATGGGACTACCTTTACCTTTTACCACCGCAATCACCTGATTTTTGAAAAAGCTGTGGAGGATCTTACCACTGTTGATCATGGTACCCATCGTGAGTCTAAATTAAGCTAAGCTAAAATTTACAAATGAAAAGCAGTATCCAGAAATAGTTAAGATTTTGACAAGCAAGAAGATTTAAGCCCTTCTGGTGACCGTGCTTTGTGTTATTTTATAATTTTAACGTGGGAGACAGTATTTCTGACTTGACTTCGTGAAATTTATTCTCTTACGTCGTATATGAGAGGATAAATAGTAAGAAAACTGGCTGATCCAAAGCAACAATAAATACCGGTCAGTAAGATATATACTTCAATACAAGACTGATGTCTTAATTTGGAGACACCTACCACGTAGTTCGTCTTGCGGGGGGACATAATTGTGTGTTGCGCCCGCAATCCAGGGCGTGTGGATTAGGCCCTATTCCTATCCTATTCCTATTCTGTCCCGTAACCCGGAGGTCGTAGGGGCACCACAGATGATCGTTTAACCAGCATACTCCATCTTTCTCTGTCCTCAGCAGCCCTGATGGCTTCGCTCAGTGTCAAACCAGTCCATTCTCGAATGTTGTCCTCCCACCTCTTTTTCGGTCTCCCTCTTCTTCTACCTCCTTGCACTGTGCCTTGCAGAATAGTCTTTGCAAGGTTTGATGATCTGGTGACGTGGCCATACCATCGGAGTTTCCGTTTCTTCACCACTGTGAGCAGGTCATCGTGTTGTCCAATGGCTTGTGTGATGGTCTGTTGGACTTCGTCGTTGGTGATGTGTTGGGTATAGGAAATGCCCAGAAGTCTTCTGTAGCACCTCATCTCCATGCTTTGTATTCTTCGTTGGAGATCTGCCGTGAGGGTCCATGTTTTGCAAGCATATAGGAAGATGGA
Organism: Oncomelania hupensis; assembly: GCA_036898135.1. Lineage (NCBI taxonomy): Eukaryota > Metazoa > Mollusca > Gastropoda > Littorinimorpha > Pomatiopsidae > Oncomelania > Oncomelania hupensis. The sequence continues at coordinate 24,797,469 of CM072521.1, read as the reverse complement.
GATGACAAGGGAGCGCAGCAGTCTTACTTTGGAATGTAGACTGATGGTCCTGTCTTTCCAAATGGGCTTCAACCTTGTCAGGCAGCAGTTGTTTGTGCGATCCTGGAGAGGACTTCCTGTCGGAACCCATTGGGGTGGATTACGCCCACAGAGTTTATCATCGGCTGCTGAAACAAAAGAGAAAGGGAGCAGACCTTCGACTAGTCTTAGATATGCTGCATAAGTATCATAGGCTGCTTGGAGAGGGAGAGGGAAAATGGTGGGAGGGGTGGTGGACCTCTGTCTCACCAAGCTTTAAGCTCTGACCTATCTATAACACTCTTTGAGTACAGTGCTGCAAAGCTCTTTGCTCGTTTGCGGAACAAATGTTATTACCGTGTTTACCACCATCCGTAGAACGACAGTGATAGAAGGCATCGGTAATGGTTTTCCATTACTAATGGTTAGGGATCATCCTTTTTTAAGGGCCAGGATTATGAGGTTTGTTGTTGTTGTTGTTTTAATGCCCCTTTATATATTAGTCATTGTCGAGTATGACAGAATGATGGACAGTAAAAAAGGAAGAGGGTGTGGAGGAGGAGAAGAAGAAGAAGAAAAAGAAGAAGAAAAGGTGTAATAATGTTTTATAAAGTTGGTTAGATAGGTCAACACGTTCCCGTAATTTTTCGGAAATAAAATGGGGGTGGGGTGAAATGGGGAGGGGAAAAGGTTTAAGGATGTCATATTTCTCTGGGTCAGCTTTGTGAGGACCGTTCTTTACTCCTCTCCTTCCAAACAGACAAGAGGAAACAGGTGGAATATCTCTTAAATATTATAATGAATGATAAAAAACTGTCATAATGTGGTATTGGTAATACAGGGGTCAGTGTTGTTGACGTTGTTGTAGTTTGTTTGGATTTTTTTTTTAGGAGGTGGGGGTGGGGGTGCTGCTGCTGCTGTTGCTGATGATGATGATGACGATGAGAAGGAAGATGAAGATGGTGATGACAATAATACTATAGGAGCTTTTCTCCAAATTACTAATCAGGATCAAAGCGCGGCGATCTGTACCACCATACACGCTCAAAGTTTCATCCACTCTCACACACAGCAAACACATCTATCACTCAAACATGTGGTGTAAAGGCATGGAAATCGTTATTAGAAGACGGAAAGAAATATATTTTTTTTTGGGGGGGAGTGGTAATTTTTAGACTGACTGCATCCAATCCCATTATTAAAGGGAGGGAGGAAACCGGAGTACCCGGAGAAAACCCTCTGTGTCCTGAGTCGCCCCTTGCGGGAAACGAACCCACGACCTTCGGCATAGGAAACCAGTTCACTATCAGCTGAGCTACCATGATGATGCTTGGCTGTGGAAGTGGTCATGGAGGTAATGATTATGATGCCGAGGACAGCAACGATGAAGTCAACTGCAATAGATTTCACAAACACATACTTCAACCATACATTCCTACAAACCAAACTCTCGTTCTATCTGTGTATTAACTAACCAGTTCTTACCGTTTCTTTCCAATTCTAGCTATCAGATCAGCAGTATCATCCATAGCCGGCATATCCACCAACGAAGATTGTCGTTGTCGTTGTGGCTGTGTAGAAAAGTCACTGCGACTGGACGCAGTTCAACCAGGGCGGGCGGCAAACGAAGTGAACGCACGAGCACCACAAGAGTAGAGTGTCAGTACTTCAAGTAACACCAGACGAAGGAATCAGTATAAAAGTCAAACTCGAGTGGAGAAGGGGGAAATATACAAAATACAGAGTTTCGCTGAAGCAATCAAAGTAAATAAACGATGGTAGTACTGAATCAAGGGAGGTAAATAAACAAATTTCCGCAAAATCCAGGCAGGCAAGTAAACAAGTTTCGCTGAATCAAGGGCGGCAAGTAAACAGAGTTCCGTTGTATCAAGGGAGGCAAATAAAACAAAGTTCCGCTGAATCAAGGGAGGCAATTAAAGTTCATTTCAAGATCAATTCACGTTGTCGAAAACGAGAAGCACGAGCAGTAGCAAATAGCCACAACTGAAAAAGCATAAACTTAATGTAAGGTAATGTAGCCTATTACACAAGCTGAAGAAGGAGGGGGTTGACTGCAGTTAACACGTTGGGGTCTGTCCTTTTGTGCTAAAATTTTCCTGCCAAAGTTCAAGGTCATCTTGTTTTAAGACTAGTTAGCATTGGAAGAATAACTTTGGGGAGGGAGAGGAGAGATTTTATTTACGTAACACGAAGAAATCAATCGTATTTACGTAACACGAAGAGATCAATCGTACCCACATCTTTTGACAAAGAACTAGCAGGTCACATGGGGCATTACACGGTGAAAGTGAATTCTCGATAGCAAAGCGGAAGACAGCATTCACCCCTATCTATCACGATACATAGGTACTCTATCATGATACATAGGTACTCTAGCTACCGCTTTGCCATACAGGATCCACTTTCAGCGTGTAATGTCCATGAGGGCAGACTCAAAAACCTTGTTTTGAACTTTCAATATTTCAAAAATGACAAATTTTACCAAAATGATATACCTTCAGGCAGGCTTCAATCCTCTCTGAAGTAACGTTTTTCAATAAGCTTACCTAAGTCTTCAATTGTCCAATTTATATTCTATAAAAAGGTACATACGAAGTCAAAGATTTGGCACCGTTTGAATTTCAGAGTTTGGAAAAGTCAATTATGGGACCAGCAGACAAGGCTGAACAGTTTCGTGTTTGTTTCACTTACTTAACTACAATCCAACACTCGCGAACTCTTCACATAAAATTGACAGTTACCGACCTCAGTCCTCGAAACTGACGAAAGTTGGGCCACGCGACTCCAAGCCATCCACCAAAATTAGACTATCAGGTTTATGCTGATTTGCTGGCTGGTTGACTGACACACGGTAGGTTCTAAGGTAAAAAGTAATTGGTTTAAAATTAAAGCGGGAATTTCTCATCAAAATAGGTTAATTGTGTTGACGTGACTTAGAAGACCTAAGTGATATTGATGATTAATAGCGTACGCTGATTGACTAATTAAACACAAACACATTTTTTCTACACCATAATGTAAAACCACAAAGTAATTTTCCTATGGCTTCTTCAGTTCTTGATACTTTTTCTTCAACTTTTAAGTCGAGCACAACGACAAACAAACACGCACAACTGTGAAACGTCCACAAGAAGACAGCGCAGCAGTTCAATCTGTACTATGTTCTCTAGAAATAATGTACAAGGGAGACCAACAAAAAAACTGAATGTAAAACACAGGAAATGGAAAAGGTGTTCTCCCCTTGAAGGCATGGACTCGGAGATGATAGCATCTTTGACATAATCTTTATTTTATAGATTTTTTTTTCATTAACTCTGTTACCGTTAAAAAAAATATTTAGCTTGCTGGTGTCAGAAGAGCGTATTGATCTCGCTCTGTGAGGAATCGCGCTGTACAAAAGCCTTTTATTATTATTATTATTATTATTATTATTATTATTATTATTATTATTATTATTATTATTATTATTATTATTATTATTATTATTAGATACTATCATACGAAAAGTTAGGGAATATTTATTATTATTAGATACTATCATACGAAAAGTTAGGGAATAATAATAATAAAAGATCAATCTATCTTCCCCCTAAATGATTGTACAATTGCAAATGCATCGCCTTGCTAAAATATCTTTCAGTCTGAAGCTCGCTTCCAAAAATTCACTCTAGTTACACAAACCCAGCAAGCCCTAGACTCTATCCCCTCTCGGGCGTTCAGAATCACTCAGTATCTAAGACATTAGACCTCGGTTTGCATCAAGCAGCAAGTTGGCGCCTTGGCAGGCGTTCATAAGGTCAGCTTCAGCCAGCGCCTTGATACGGCTCTTAAGCTGGAACGGCGCTATCTACGATCAATTCAATAACACAAATAATAGAATACTACTACAAAGCAGGTAACACGTCTCCTCATCCTACTCCTCGTCTTCTTTCATCATTATCATCATCATCATCATCATCATCATCATCATCATCATCATCATCATCATCATCATCATCATCATCATCATCATCAGGCAGTGTACTAGCACTGAAAAGAGACAAAAGAAAAGATGGAAAGTTCTCGCATAACGAGAAAGCGCCAAAGATTTTACAACGTAATTCTCCCAAGTCCTCCTACTATACTGGTTTGGCCAAGTCTAGACTCTCGCAATGGGTTCCGTATATATTATAAGTCAACAAATATATCATAGAGATCCGATTCATGAAGCAGTCCTAAACAAAAATTGTCCTATACAATGGCAGTTATACCAATCCAATACTCGTTGTAAACGATGATTTTGTCGCCCTTGGTTTTGGTCTCAGACTTTTTGTTGTCTCAGTCTGTGTAAGGCAGTACTGAGATAACAAAGTAAATTAATAATGATAGGTGCCTACTCTACACAAACACTAACCCATGAGCCTGACATGACATGGCGAACTTTACTCTCCCATTCCTGCCAACTCCGCTTTGGCCTCTTTTGTTAAAAAGTATTACGCAGATAAACAAACACTAGCACCAAGGCCAAATAAGAAAAGTGCTTCAAAATATGAAATCCGTCGGGTGTCATCCGAATTATTTTAAAAAATAAGAAGAAGAAGACCCACATAATTATTTTCAAACTCCCGGTATGATGTATTATGTTCTTAAAATTAACATAATTATTTTTAAAATAAATCTCAATCTATGTATCCTAAAAACAAGTTTAAGGCTTTACATTCATTTTTGTTATTACAAAAAGTAACGTTTAAAAGATATGATTGTTGTATCCCATATGTATTCTCTGCTAGAAATATAGCTAGCAAAATCTCAGACTATCATGACAGCAGAGTTACTTACAGTACCTAAGTTAAAATTAAGACCATCTTATCTTTAATATGGAAATGCTGGTTTTCGACATAATGTTGAAAAGCGCTTGGCCATGACCAAGGGCCACCATGAACTGTTTCTCACATGCCTACCAGTGTTTTAAAGCATTCTATTTCCGAAACTCCTAGCAAAGATAGGTACCGCTGGAATACCTAGCAAGTACCTCTGAGCATGAACAAATCAAAGCTGAAGAACAAGCAGGATTCAGGGCAGGGCGAAGTACAACTGAGCAGATTTTCAACCTCAGACTAATCTGTAAGAAATAAGAAAGCGTTTGACCGAGTCTGGCATGCAACTCTGTGGGCAACCACGAGAGTGTACAACATCAGCCCCCAACATTATTAAAGTCATCAAAAACTTGTATGACAAGGCTTCCAGTGCAATCCTCCACAACTGCGCCATCGGGAACTTGTTCAGAACAACCATCGGCGTTCGCCAAGGATTCCTACTCTCTCCAACACTTTTCAACATCTCCCTAGAGCGCATCATGTCAGATGCCATTGCATACCATGAAGGCACAGTCAGCATAGGGGGTAGAGCAATCTCCAACCTCCGTTTTGCACATGACATTGATGGATTGGCTGGAGAGGAACAAGAACTTTAACAGTTGATACAGAGGCTTGACTCCACCTCCAGAACCTTTGGAATGGAAATAACGCAGAGAATATCAAAATGATCACCAACAACACCAATGGCATCAACACGGACATCAAAGTCCAAGGCCAATCCCTCAACACGTGCGCAGCTTCAAATATTTAGAAGCAACTGTATCAGACAGTGGGTCCAGACAGAAAGTCCTCTCCAGGACAGCACACTCCAAGGTAAGATTGCTGCGCTCCATTGTCATCCCCATCTTCCTATACTCTTGTGAAATATGTACCCCCACAGCAGACCTACAACAAATAATACAAAGCATGGAGATGAAGTGCTACAGAAGACTTCTGGGCATTTCCTATACCCAGCACTTTACCAACGACGAAGTCCGAAAGACTATCAAACAAGCCATTGAACAACACGATAACTTGCTCACAGTGGTGAAGACACGGGAACTCCGATGGTATAGCCAAATCACCAGTGCATCAGCTAGGCTTTGCACATACCATCCTGCAACGCACGATGCAAGTAGGCAGACGAAGAGGGAGACAGAAAAAGAGGTGGGAAGACAACATTCGAGAATGGATTTGCTTGATGACACTGAGTGAAGCAATGAAGACTGCTGATGACAGAGAAAGATGGAGTAAGCTCATTAAACGATCATCTGTGGTGTTCCAACGACTTCCGAGTTACGGGATAAGATAGGGTAGGACAGGATCTCTGAGCCACTCTTACTGAAAGAGCCAAAGACTTAAATTGTACAATACTACGTCTCATCAGCATTATACTAATAAGAAACGAATATGTACATAAGTCAAAGGAATGCTAATTTCGACAAAGACAAGACAAAACGGCACAAGGCACATTTTTGAGCTCTATGCCTTCTTCAGGTCGACAAAAAACAAGAGACAACAAAACAGTACTTCTTCTTCTTCTTCTTCTTCTTCTTCTTCTTCTTCTTCTTCTTGCCTCCTTTCTAAATATCATTTCTTTCTTGGAGTTGTGCTGGGAAGTATTGTTTTGTTGCCTCTTGAGGTTTGTCTGCCTGATGAAGAGCTTAGCTCAAAGTCTTTTTTTAGGCTTATGAACACATGTGAAGACTACAGGGGAAAAAAGGCACATGTCACACATTTCCACTTTTGAGATAAATGAAATTTTGTCTTTGAAAGTCGCTATGTTTGTTCTTACTGTATTTCTTGGGACACTAAGTGTTTTGTCTTAAAGATATATCACTTCTTTTGTATTCATGAGAATTTCTCTGTCCAGATTTTATAATTTAATTAAATATGGAGGATTTAAACCACCAAGGGTGGTCATGGACATGTGCCTTTTTTCCCTTTTACAGACCAAAACTTGAGACTTTCTTCTACAAGCTGAATTGCAATGTACTCAGTCAATTTAAAATGGATTATAATGCCTATTTTGCTGTGGTAAATGACTAGGTATGATGGAACTGAAGTTGGTTTTGTTATTTTTGATGCCTGTACGAAGACCACAAGGGAAAAAGGGCACATGTCACATTTTCCAATTATTTGAGTTATGTCCCTTACTATATAAACATAGAAGCCTAAAGGTTAGCAAAATAGTCAAATCCAACCCAAAAAAGGCCTATGTACTGCTACAGAAACACCCAAAGAAAAGGCATACAGGGGAAAAAGGGCACAAGTCCAGACTATAAAATGGGAAAAAGGCCTATTTCACAAACAACAATTCCTTTTTTGGGTTGGATTTTACTATTTTGCTAACCTTCAGGCTTATGTTTATATAGTAGGGGACAATGCTCTGTGGGTTCGGGCAAATAGAATAGACCCAACGTTTCCCGGCGTGTCGTAAGAGGCGACTAACAGGGGTGATGTTAGCACGGCATCACTGGGCGAAAGTCTTCTACACAGAAGTCACCGGCCAGGGCGGAGGAACCTCACGTTACTACAGGTTCAACGACCACGTGCTCAGGGCCAAGGCGAGCCACACTGTATTCGTGGATTTCGGCTGTGGCCAACAGCCTGGAGAGGATTGGGCCCTGCCAGGTCTTTTTTTGCCCAAGACACAACACATGATGAGGCTATCCACTAATTCCATGCCGGATCGGTCGTCGCCCGGCTACACAAGGACCGCGCCTTCCGTTGGCCACCAGGACGGAGGTGAAAAGTATGCTACTGATGGACAAATTAGCAAGATCCGCACGAGAAACAACATCGTCATAGGAACCTGGAATGTCAGGACCCTAACTGTGGAAGGAAAATTAGAAGAACTGGCCCACGAGCTGGACCACTATCGATGGAACGTTCTAGGTATCAGCGAACTGCGCTGGAAAGGCCTAGGTGAAACAACGACTGACAAAGGCCACAAGCTCTATTTCAGCGGTAGAGATGACAGGCACGAACACGGCGTTGGATTCTTGGTCCACAAGAACATTCTAGCCACTGTCATGGGTTGCCGCCCAGTCTCCAGTAGACTCATTACCATCCGTCTGAGAGCAACCCCTTTCAACATTACCATCATCCAGGCCTATGCCCCAACATCAGACTATGAAGACAGCGAAGTGGAGGATTTTTATGAAAATATACAGGCGGTCCTTGACCAAGTGCCGAAGAAGGACATAGTCATAGTGCAAGGTGACTGGAATGCCAAGGTTGGCCAAGATGCGCACCACAACTGGGGAGACACATGCGGACCCCACTGCAACAACGAGACAAATGACAGGGGTCTGAGGCTATTGGAGTTTGCCAGATACAACAATCTGGTACTGGCAAACACGCTTGGTCTCCACAAAAAATCCAGACGATGGACATGGCACAGTCCCGGCGGGGAACATCACAACCAGATCGACTACATCATGGTCAAGAAACGCTTCAGATCAAGCATCAACATTGGCAGGACACGCACTTTTCCAGGAGCAGACATTGGAAGTGACCACGATCTCGTGATGATGTCTTTCCGGCTCCATTTGAAGAGAGTAAATACAGCAAAGTGCACTAGGCTGAAGTTCGACCTGGACAAACTGCAGGACCCGGAGGTGGCAAAAATATTTCAGGCCACAATTGGAGGGAAATTTGCACCACTGCTTATTTTGGGGGCAGGCGAAGTAGATGTCAACACCATGACCAATACCTTCAACTCAGCTGTAACAGATGCCGCCACTGAGATCCTTGGCAAGCACCGACCAAAGAAGAAGCCGTGGATCACACCTGAACTTTTGGATCTGTGTGATAAACGAAGAGAGTTAAAAAAGAAAAAGAACACCTCACAGGGAGCTGATGTCTACCGAAAAATCAACAATGACATCCGAAAAGGCATGCGCACAGCAAAGGAGAACTGGATAGAAGATCAATGCCAGGAAATAGAGAACAATCTGAACAAGAACAACAGCAAGAAGGCCTACCAGACTGTGAAGCGGCTGACAAGTGTTAAACAGCCCAAAGTCTCCACTATCCAAAGCAAGTCTGGCATTTGCCTTACAGAAGAACAAGAAGTCTTGGACAGATGGACAGAGTACTGCTCTGACCTTTACAACCATACACCAAATGGAGACCCATCAGTTCTAGCATGTCCTGAGAGCAGAGAAGAAGAAGAAATCCTCCCAATTCTCCGGGAAGAAGTTGAGGCAGCAGTGCAATCGCTGAAGAAAGGGAAGTCAGCGGGAGTGGACAACATACCAGCGGAACTGCTACAAGCAGGAGGAGAAGCAATGACTGATGCTCTCACCATTATCTGTAACAAGATCTGGCAGAGTGGGGAATGGCCTACACCATGGACCCAGTCGCTTGTCATCACTCTTCCCAAAAAAGGTAACCTTCAGGAGTGTGAAAATTACCGCACCATCAGCCTCATCAGCCATCCCAGCAAGGTCCTCCTGAAAATAATACTCAACAGGTTGAAACCACAAGCTGAACAAATCATAGCTGAAGAACAAGCAGGATTCATGGCAGGGCGAAGTACCACTGAACAGATTTTCAACCTCAGAATAATCTGTGAGAAATACCTACAGCACCAACAACATCTATATCATGTGTTCATAGACTTCAAGAAGGCATTTGACCGAGTCTGGCATGCAGCTCTATGGGCAACCATGAAAGTTTACAACATCAGCCCTAAAATTATAGAAGTCATCAAAAGCCTGTATGACAAGGCTACCAGTGCAGTCCTCCATAACAGCGGCATCGGGAACTGGTTCAGAACAACAATCGGTGTGCGTCAAGGATGCCTACTCTTTCCAACACTCTTCAACATCTTCCTAGAGCGCATCATGTCAGATGCTCTTGCAGATCACGAAGGCACAGTCAGCATAGGGGGCAGAGCAATCTCCAATCTTCGTTTTGCGGATGATATTGATGGATTGGCTGGAGAGGAACAAGAACTTGAACAGCTGGTACAGAGGCTTGACACCACCTCCAGAGCTTATGGAATGGAAATAAGTGCAGAGAAGACCAAAATGATGACCAACAACACCAATGGCATCAACACGGACATCAAAGTACAAGGCCAATCCCTCAACACAGTGCACAGCTTCAAATATTTAGGAGCCATTGTGTCAGACAATGGGTCTCGACAGGAAGTCCTCTCCAGGATCGCACAAACAACTGCTGCCCTGACAAGGTTGAAGCCCATTTGGAAAGACAGAACCATCAGTCTACATTCCAAAGTAAGACTGCTGCGCTCTCTGGTCATCTCCATCTTCCTATATGCTTGCGAAGCATGGACCCTCACAGCAGATCTCCAACGAAGAATACAAAGCATGGAGATGAGGTGCTACAGAAGACTTCTGTGCATTTCCTATACCCAACACATCACCAACATTGAAGTCCGACAGACCATCACACAAGCCATTGGACAACACGATGACCTGCTCACAGTGGTGAAGAAACGGAAACTCCGATGGTATGGCCACGTCACCAGATCATCAGGCCTTGCAAAGACCATTCTGCAAGGCACAGTGCAAGGAGGTAGAAGAAGGGGAAGAGACCGAAAAAGAGGTGGGAGGACAACATTCGAGAATGGACTGGTTTGACACTGAGCGAAGCCATGAGGGCTGCTGAGGACAGAGAAAGATGGAGTATGCTGGTTAAGCGATCATCTGTGGTGCCCCTACGACCTTCGGGTTATGGGACAGGACAGGATAGGATAGGATAGTAGGGGACATAACTCAAATAATTGGAAAATGTGACATGTGCCCTTTTTCCCCTGTGGTCTTCATGTGTATTAATTATGGTAAATTTCCAATGCTATCAGTTCTCCGTTTTATTCCATTTATCCCAACATTACACGTTCATCCGGCTCTTGCAAAAGAAAATGCTACCGCTAGGAATAACTAGTAGTAGTAAATAGCCTATCAACGAGTCACTGTTTGAGACAAAGAAGCGATGGATGCGTCTGCTGCTAAAATCACCACCGCCGTCCGAGGAAATGCGGGAAACGCGCACAATTGCACAAGGGCGATGCTGAAACACAGCGTAGCTGAGACTCGCCGACTCCCTAGAGAGGCGAACGTAAGCTTTGGCTCGTCTCCGCTACGCTGTGTGGGTGATGCTGACACCCAGCGTATTTGAATAGATCTGCAAAAGCGCACTATATGTCATTGTAAGGACCTACGTCCTCAGCAGGTTCAGACACTGACGCAGACTGCTGCCTCTTGCTTCTGAAACCCATAAGCTCCTCACTCTTACTTGTTTGTTTTACATTTCTAATACAGAAACACCACAACTCTACCTATAAGTATAACAGTGCCATCATTATATTGACACAAACTATTTCTACTAAAATGGCAGTGATAAGAGCCAAGCATTATTTTATAAATCAGAAATGCTTATGGGTCTTGTTGCTTGTCTGGTGTATACTGCTTGTCTGTTTTGCTTTAGCGTAGAATATTTATTTAAACGTTGTTGTGGTGGTTGCTGTTGTGGTTGTTGTTGTGGTTGTTGTTGATGGCTTGTTTCCACAGACGAACTCGATCCATATAATCCTTACACATGGAATTCACAAAATTGTAAAATTAGCGTTCTCTATAGGAACCAACAAGACAGAAAATCAGTGCCCAAAGATTTCAGAACTTGAAATGTTCTCAAATGGTTTATAGAATTTCATAATTTCCATATTCAGTCCGTTCAAATTTTTGCATAATAAAACTACTATAACTAAAATATAACACCGTCATTCACAGACAGTGAAATTACTCAAAACAATGATGAAGAACGTTTTCTGTAGGCTTATAGTAACCATTTAGAAAGGGAAAAAAACCAAACAATTGCACAGATTTCAGACGTTGAAATCTATATTAGTCTCTCGCCATCGCCTACACTAGTCTTCTTCTATGTTCGGTTGAAATTGTGTTATAGACTAGAAGACAAAAATTGCCACAAATAACATCAAACACTGTCATTTACAGACAGTCAAAATCATGAAATGAAAACTAAAGTCTATCGATATGACTAATAGACTAATCCTTCTTCTATGTTGGGTTCAAATTATATTTGTATCATTGAAAACCTAACCTAAATAACATCAGAGCTAGTACACGCAGACAGTCGAAATCATGAAATTAACGAAGAATATACTATCCTTTAAAGTTTTTCAGTTTGGTTCAAATTGCATTGTACTTGAATCATAGAACTATACCATAAATAACATCAGAGCTAGCATTCACAGACAGCTGTAATCATGAAATCAATTAAGAATAGACTTCTCTTCTTATATGTTCTGTTCAAATTCTATCATTTAAAAATTACCACAAATAACATCAGCACTAGATCTATTCTCAGAGTCTAAATCATGAAACAAACGAAGAATATCATTTTCAGAGAGTCGAAATCATGAAATTAATGAAGAATAGACTACTATAACTTCTTCTATGTTGTATTACAATTTGCACCATAGAAAAACTACCACAAATAAAATCAGCACTGTTTTATCATTCACAGACATTCGAAATCATGAAAGTAATGAAGAATTGACATTAGACTACCCTTCTTCTATGTTCTGTTCAAATTGTATAATAAGAAACACCACCATAAATAATATCAGCACTTTGATATCATTCACGCAGACAGTCGAAATCATGACATAGAAGAATAACCTGTCTAGTAATATATAGCCTAGTAACCATCTACAGTAGGGATGGATGGAAGGGCCGCCGAAACCACAGACGGAATCTTGAGCCAGCCGCACTACGTAAGGAACTAAAAGGGACTGCGCTGGGCCTAATAGGCCTACAGTGAAGGAGAAGATGCACACCTTTAGAAAGACCAAAAATAAAAAGCGAGGGAACAGTTCACAGGTTCAAAGGCAGGGGAACCCAGCAGTGGATACAGCAGAAGGGTAGGGAGGACGGAAAAGAAGGGAGCAGAAGATCGAAGGAAGAAAGAGAGAAGACAGAAGGGGGAAGGAGGAGGAGGCGAGATTGGGGAACGAGGGACAGGAGGCAGAAGATGGGAATGGTGGAGAATGAGAATGCTACATTCACGGATGCCGCGTGAAAGGATGGTGGAGAGGGAGGGAGGGAATAACGGTCAAAAGAGGGGACTTGGTGGGGTGGGGGTGGAGTGGGGGTGGGGGAGCAAAGAATAATAAGCTGAAAGGTCGGAGGAACCTGACTGGGGTGAGGGAGGCTGGGATGGGAAAGGGGATGAGGAGCGACAAGGAAGGAAGGTGGGGTTTGGGGCTGGCATTAAATATGGGGAACCAAGAGAAGGGGAGAAGAGAATGAGAACTAGGGATGAGAAAGAAAAAGAAAGGTGAGCAAAGACAGGTGTGAGAGAGAGAGAGAGAGAGAGAGAGAGAGAGACAGACAGACAGACAGAGACAGGGAGAGAGAGAGACAGAGAGAGACAGAGTCAGATACAGAGAGACAGGCACAGACAGAAAGACATAGAGAATAAGAATATGCTGCTGCTGCTGCTGCTGCTGCTGATGATGATGATGATGATGATGATGATGATGATGATGATGATGATGATGATGATGATGATGATGATGATGATGAAAAAAAGGACGAACAGGATAGAGAAAGATAAGAAAGTCAAAGAGGAATTAATATTAATTAAATAAGAAGCCTGCGATGACCGGAATAAGAGGAGTTAACAGACAGGTGGCACCAGCTTGTGAAAAAAAGATGGGTAGAGAAGAACGAGCAGAATAATGAAAGAAGAGAAGAAGACGAAGCCGAGCTGGAAACAGGAAAAAGAGTGAGAGGGGACTGACTTGAAAGAAGGCAGGGGAGAGGGAGGATGGAAAAAGAGAAGGAGGAGGAAGAGAGAGCAGATTACGATTCAAAGACAGGCAGGCTCTACTGCCAGCGGATGCCGGGGTTGAACGGGGAGGGAAAAAGCAAAGGAAAAGTGCAGTGCTATTACAGCGGGATTCAAATCGGGTGTGTAATTCTGGGGGGAGGTGGGGAGGGAGAGAGAGAGAAAAAAACGCTAGGTGGGGGAGGGAGGAAGGAGGCTGCACATACCTGGGGGCAAGGATAATTTGAGAGGGATGGGAGAGGGGCAAAGTTCCGTGAGGGTAGGGCTAGTAGCTGGGGTTGTATAGGAGCGCGGTAGACGATCGGAAAGAGTTAGCAGGAGGGGCGGGGGGGGGGGGATCCAGAGATATGAAGACTTCCAAAACAACCCGAACTGCGGCGCTTCGAAACTGTAGACTAAACCACTTGAGTCTTTAGTCGGATTCCATAGTGTATCGATATTTAATGATAAAAATTTGCTAGTAGGTAACAAGACAATGAAGACTTTTCAAAAAGCAGCCTAAAATGAACTGCGGCGCTTCGAAAAAACAAACAACTTTGATTCTCTGAGACTGATGCCATAGTGGCTGGATACAAAGTAGACTAATAAAATATAGTCTACTTGTAGATAAAACGATAATATAATTTAAGACTTTCATAAAAGCAGCCTGAAGTGAACTGCACCGCATAGAAACTATAGTCTGGAGTCCGTGGAACTACAGATTCCACAGTGGGGATATAATATTAAGTCTATACTAGTAAATAAGCAGGTCATAATCATAATTACACGACAGACTTCCAAGTCTCTAACACAGCCTGAAAAGCACCGCCTCGAAACTATAGACTGAAAATGAGTCAGTGAAATTCCAGTGTTACTCTAAATATCAGTATCTACGAAAAGTAGATCAATCTAACTCAGCAACCATGCCTGCATCATCAGTCATGATCAACGAAACATTTAAGCCTATTGAAACCTGAAGACTTAATGGTAAGAACTCGTCTGTCAACAAAGAATAGTAAAGAAACTGATCGCTACATTGCTCACAGTTAAGGGTAGTTGCAGACACTATTTTCGCACCGAAACTCAGCAAGCTGTGTGCCTGTTCTTTCAAGTATACAAAGTGCCAAAACACATCTAAATTGCAGGGGAAAAAAACCTGAATATAGATTAATTAAGTGTGTGCGCGCATGTTAAGACGTACACCTTTACATAAAACAAGAGAGAGGGATAGTGAGAGAGAGAGAGAGAGGGAGTGAGAGAGAGGGGGGAGAGAAAGATGGAGGGAGAGAAGAGAGAGAGGTGGAGAGAGAGAAAGAGAGAGAGAGAGAGAGAGAGAGAGAGAGAGAGAGAGAGAGAGAGAGAGAGAGAGAGAGAGAGAGAGAGAGAGAGAGAGAGATTGTTTCTAGGACTTTTTGCTACTTTTCCTGCTATGATAAGAAAAGAATAGATGAAAGTGTGTGCGTGGGGGTGAGGTTGGGGAGGGAGTTCAAGGCCGGGTTTTTGTATGTGTGTGCATGCATGTTTGTGTGTATGCACTTCCGCGCGACTTTCTTTAGGAGGAAAATGGAGGGCGTGAAAAGAGCACCAAAGTGGACGAAAGTTGGAGCGTTGAAGCATATTTTCTTTTTGAAGCGACAGCTTTGATGTTGGTAATGAGAAACTTGTTTTCATTTTGAAAAAAAACAACAGTAACATGTTCGAATGGGAATGGTGATATGGTAATCATTTTAAATGTGCGCGCGTGTGTGTACGGAGGTGTACATTCCAATATGTGGCATCTATCTCTCTCTGCACCCACCCATCAAACCCCCACTCTTTTATTTTAAAAAGGCGCGCGCGCGTGTGTGTTTGTGTGTGTTTAGGTCTCAAGTTTCCCAAAATTATTATTATTATTATTATTATTATTATTATTATTATTATTATTATTATTTATTTATTTATTTATTTATTTATTTATTTATTTATTTATTACAGTACTTTATGAACTTTATGAACTATCTTGTTTGTGTTAGATTAAGACGTTTACTGTTCTAACATTATTGTTTCTAATTCACTGTTATTATTACAAGGGCAGGATGTAAAAAAGTGCGTCCCTGCATTTATACTCTTTTACCCTTGGAAAACACAATTATTATATTATCTGATCTCTATCTAACACAAACACACACACACGCACACATACACCCACCCACATACTTGCAATACATCACAAATGGGTTCATTTAAGAATGTAGGAATCGGAAAGTCATTTTTTGATGGAAAAGGGGTTAGGGCAAGGGTTAGTTGCAGCGCTGCAACTAGCCCTTACCCTAACCCTTCTCTAAAAAGTTGACCTATTTCGTCACCTATAGGAGGCGACGAAATAGGTCGAATTTTGCTTTAAACTTTTCCAAAAATTAACTGTATTTTCTCCGTCCCGGATAGTGCACTCCTATGTACTTAAAACACTCTCATGCACTACAACTGCACTCCCATGCACTAAAAGAGCACTCCCGCGCACTTAGAAAAAAGTGGGGTACTGGAAAAAAAGTGGGTTCCAAGCAAATGAACCCATTTGTTACTAGAAAAGACAAGGTCTGCTACCCATTTGTGCGCTTTTGTGGGTACCCACCCACCCACACACACACACACACACACACACACCCCACACACACACACTGGCATACAAACTTCAATTTTGATCTAGAGCGTTGGGTCTGGATTTGCCTCCGCAAATTTCCCGTCTGCCAATTTCTTCATCAGTTGGAAGAGATGAGTGTATTCACCCAGTCAAGGGATGAATTCAACTTCAAGATTACAGCCAGTTTAGTTACACGAGTGAGAGGAGAGGAGAGAGAGATTGAGCGAGAGAGAGAGAGAGACAGACAGACTGACTGAAAGACAGATAGAGTGAGACAGGGACAGAAAGAGAGAGAGAAAGAGAGAGAGAGAGAGAGAGAGAGAGAGAGAGAGAGAGAGAGAGAGAGAGAGAGAGAGAGAGAGAGAGAGAGAGAGGAGAGGCGGGAGGGGAAGAGGAGGAGCAAAAAAGGAGACTAAATGTGTGAGTATTGTTATGTGCGGCAGGGCCGGACCTGGGAAAAGTTGAGGGGGGGGGGGGTTACAGATTCAGCGAAGGCGCGAAGCGCCGAGCCTTCTAGGGGGGTCCGGGGGCATGCCCCCCCGGAAATTTTTTTTTTCAAGGATGCAAAATGGTGCAATCTGGTGCAATCTGAACCTTGAAAAAGCCATTTATGATGGTCTGGGACTTTGAGCTTTTTAAACAAATTGAACTGACAAACTCTGGGGTACAAAAATAATCATCTGCCCGTCCCTTAAAAAAACAACAACAAAAAAACACACACGAACATTTATTTATCAGCAGAGATGTTTTGTATACTATTATTGTTCACTACATTTTGTTGATCGTTAACAGTATAAAGCTTTACCTTGTGATTTATGAACATCACCGCCCTGCTTTCACTTTCAGTCTTGCTGCACTAGGTTCCTCGGCATTAGTACCATTTGTGAATTGTATCTTCTGGCAAAACAGTTCACTGCCTCTTTGAAGTCAATATCAACATCCCTGTGCACTTTCAGTAAAGCAAGTCCATTTAGTCTCTGTTGCCCCATTGTAGAGCGCAGGTAGTTTTTCAGGTTGCGCAACTGACTGTTTGAACGCTCACACTCGGCAGTAGTGACAGGCAGGGTGCAAAGGTTCTTTAGCATGATGAACAGGTTGGGATAAAAATCCCTGTCACAATGTTTCAGTGCTTCTGATGCCGTGGATGGGATGATAGCTGTCGCATTCTCAGCAGCACTTCGCCATTTGCAAACCCACCTTTGGTATTCTGCATAAAGGGTAGCGTTGTCTGGTAGATCAGACTCCCACAACATTGCCAGTGTCTTCACCCCTTCTGGAACCTGCATGAAACCATCCTGGTTGTCTATTAAAGTGCTTGGCACCAGACAGAGACCATCAACTGCTAGGTCAGCATTTTTGAACCTCGAGTCCAATTCGATTGACAGGTGTTCCAAGAAAGGAATGGCAATGCTAATCTTGAAATATTCTTCTGGAGTGGCCGCAGGTTGGTTGTCACGGATAGTCTGTCGGGATGCTTGACGAGGAACAATAACATCAGTTGTCAAAGCATTCGCCATTTTGCTGACTTCACCGAACCAGGCAACGAACGCTGTATGACGCGGTCAGCTCATCGCCTTCACGTCCGGGGATCAACTATAGCATTCTATGGAGACAATGTTTTACACAGACAACTTGAGAGACAGTTTTTCGAGAGATTTAATTTGCTAAACCACAACTCTTTCATTTTGTTTTTCTAACTATTTATTTATTGCACAACACACATCAAACATCAAAATACAAAATCTTCATCCTACCTTTCTAGTATAATTCCATCACTTAATGTGGAGGCAGAGAACAAAGAAACTGAGAGCTGAGACAGAGAGTGGTGGCTAAGTAGACATTCTTTGGCGGAGCTTGCTCCTTTCACTCGTGCATCATCTTATATATCAAAATGGGTATTCAGTCTCAACATTTCGCCTCCCAACTTAATAACGATTGGTCAACTGTGCAATTATGAATATTTATAACAACACCTATATGGACATGCGTTCTTTCTCTTATTAATATTAATTTCCAGACATTTTCCCAAACCGTCTCACTATCTCTTATCATCCTTACACCATTCTGTGGAGTTTCTTTCACCACCTAACCGCTACGCGATGTTAAAGGTGAAACAGAACTACATTAACCACACTCCACGTCTTTCCTCTAACTTTAATAAAAATTTACTTTCCCAGACCAAGACATCTCCTCACTACCTACATTATCACTTATAAACATTCACCTTACCTCTAAACCATTATTTCTAAATTACTAATAGTGCATCTATACTTGTAATCACCTCCACATCTTAATATTTACAAATATATTATACAATAACTCTCTATTGCTGAATAACCAAACCTATCAATGTCTTTATTTATATTCATGCTTCACAAATTTCCTTTATAACCCACTCCCATAATCAACAAACATATTTCTTGTTTTACTTCTTATTTCCTGTTTCTTGTTTTAATTTCACAAAACCCAAAACAATTTCTGACATTTCCACTACCCCTTTTAACCATCTATCTCAACAATTCATTTATCTTCCGCTTCCTTAAGGTTTGGATAATTTCTGCGCTAATGACGTTTTCGTTTGTATAACCTCTTATTATCAACACTAACACAGACTTCTTTAGATCAAAGCTAAGCATTTCCAGCAACTGTAATACGCTTCTAAAATTTGTTAAAACGTTACATCAATTCCAACAACTGTGGTACACTTCTAACATTGTATTAAAACCATAATTTGGACTCTGTCATAGCTGTGTCGACATCTCTTCTAATAGAAGACATGCAGTTACTGACCGCTTCGATTTCCCTGTAGGCATCGACAACATCTTTTGTCCTTTTCTGCAGCTTCACTGTCAAGGGTTTTAAGTAACGCAAACAATTGCGGACGACAACGAATGCAACGAGGAAAGCACTGCTGCTCAAGGTGTGGAGAAAGCCAGTTGCCTTGGTCAGTGTCTCACTGTCCCAATTGTCACTGTCTTCACACATTTGTCCCAAACAGTCGTGAACAACCAGAAAGAGAGAATCTGATGTATAAACCTCCAGTGCTTCATGTTTTTCTACCCATCTTGTTCTGCACAGATCAACAAGCTTTGTTTTTGTCGTGTCAGGCTGAGATGATTCGATGGTATCTTCAAGTTTTCTTTGTCTCTTTGGAGAGTTTGAGAAAAACAGTGACAGTTCCCTCAGTGCTCCCATCATGTTCTTCACTGCAGGCAAGCCGCGTGCTTTTACAATGCAGAGACTCAAGCTATGGGAAGCACAGTGTCTCAGGTAACAGAATGTAGTTACTTGTGATAAAAGAATCAGTGGTTGAAATTGAGTAGAGTGGAAGAGGATTTATTTTTTTATAGTGCCTAGGGGAGAGGGTTGAAATTTCTCCCCGGATTTACTTATGATTGTAAAAAAAAAAAAAAAAAAAAAAAAAAAAGAGAGGTACACAGTCAGGCCAGGGGGGGGGGGGGGGGGTTACGTAACCCCTGTAACCCCCCCCCCCTAGTCCGGGCCTGGACTGCGTGCTAACTCGAGTGTGCGTAGGTTGTTGTAGATGATGGTGGCGGTGGTGATGATGATGATGATGATGATGATGATGATGATGATGATGATGATGATGATGATGATGATGATGATACCTTTCCAGCTGCTGTTGTTGATATTGATGATAGTTTTGGCTGAGGTAGTGACGTTGTGTACCAAACAAAATGAAAGGAGCCATTCATCTCTAGGCAAGGATTGGAAGAGGCAATTTTCGTGAAGAAATTACAAATGAAAGACAATTTTTATACTCTATCAAGGCCGGCGATGAATGATGCTAATCTTTTGGAAAACAACTTCACTTTCTATTAAGACGCAGGCTTGTCAAAAAACAAACCTCAAGCAGCTGCAGCATATGAACTGACATTACATAACAAATTACATAAAGCATTGAGAGAGAGAGAGAGAGAGAGAGAGAGAGAGAGAGAGAGAGAGAGAGAGAGAGAGACAGAGACAGAGACAGAGACAGAGACAGACAGAGACAAAGACAGACACAGACAGATAAACAAAGACACAGAGGTAGAGAGACGACCACACAGTCGCAGACAAGGACGACAACGAGGAGGAGGAGGAGGTAGAAGGAGAAGAACAAGAAGAAGCCACTTTAGAGTGCATGAGGGTACTTCGTACACCCAAAGGAATCAAGTACTACAGGTGGAAAAGTTTCTCACCACAGAACCACGCGGAAGGAAACTATTCCGAACATCGGAGATTTCAAGAGCATTGTGGTGTCAAAGCAAAGTGAATAAGCTTTAGAACAGTTTGGGATCATCTGGATGAACAGAACCACCACAAAGAAGTTGCAATTCAGAATATCAGATGGCTTCGGAGTATCGCGAAATCTAAAAAGCAACCCAATTTTAATTAGCAGAGGTTTGAATCTTCGGTCTGAACGCTTCTGGCAACAGGTAATTACACGAATACGACGACGACGATGATGATGTTGATGATGATGCGTGGCAGTGGTGGTGGTGATGTTTGGCTGTGTTGGATGGTGGCACATTGATTTCGGTGGTGGGAATGGTGATAGTTTTGGCTGTGGTAGCGATGAAGATAGTGCTGTTGCAGATGGACGTAGTGGAGATTTTGTTTTTTGTTGTGGCTGCGCCCGCGGGGCGGGTGGTGCGGTTGCTGTTGTTGTTGTTGTCGTCGGCGATGATAGTGATCAGTGGTCATTACTGTCATCATCACCGTCATCATTATCTTCGTCATTAGTATGAATGAATATGTGTACAGCACAGGATTAATCAGAGGCCCATGTAGGCGGGACACATAGCTGGATTAATGCCTCAACAATCGCTAATACTCTGATCTGAACAAGTGCACGTGCTGCATGCATACCTTTCCACACCTCGTGGCGGCGAGCCTATGACGTGAAAGGCAACTAGCACAGGTGCTAACGCAAAGAATGGATTTTCTTTGTTCTTCTTTGTTCTTCTGTAGTAGGTGTGTGTTTGTGTGTGTGTGTGTGTGTGTGTGTTGTGTGTGTGTGTGTGTGTGTGTGTGTGTGTAGAGGGGAGTGGAAAGGGAGGTGGATGGGAGGGGTTGGTGTGTTTTTTTTTCTTCTTTTTTCCTTCCTTCCTTTTAAAAAAAATCGTCTTCTTCTTAATGTAAATTATTTTGTTTGTTCTGAATTGTTTATTATTAAGGACTAGGTGTGAGATAGGTCCATAGGCCCTATTGCTATTATTCTATTAAAGATGTCGACTTCGACTTCTTCTGTCCTTCATTCATTTCTTCTTCTTCTTCTTCTTCTTCTTCTTCTTCTTCTTCTTCTTCTTCTTCTTCCTCTAACCTGCACACATTGAAAATATCCCTATTTGGTATGAGGGGAGGGGGGGCGGATTGAGGGGGGGAATACAGCTCTATGTTCCCGCAGCTACTTTTGTTCCCAGATCTCTCTATTCCCATCGCTCTATGTGTGGATACAGACCACACAGCGTTGCTGAGACTCGCCGAGTACATATCCCAACTAGTGACAGGAAGAGGTAGCCTTGACTTGGTCTCAGCTACGCAGTGTGAACACGGACCTGTAGAAACAGAGCTGTAATGATGAAGATGCGACTGTCATAAAGCATATATTTAAAAGATTTCTTTTTAAACTAATTATTAAAATTTAAGACACTATTCATCTTAGGTTACGAAGATTAACAATACAAAGATATTTAGGTCAGAGCATGAAAATGTAGTCTGGATTTGCTCGTGTTGGTCTGAAGCATTTGAAAATAGGCGGTAACCTGTTAAAAGAAGGTTATCAGTATTTTGGCCTGCAAAGCTTGGGAACTGGAAATACGATAAACACCAAACACTACATACGAAATCTTCTGCACGTAGCCTACATCATCTCTCTCGCCCTTGACAACCAACTTATCAAATGGATGTTTCATGAGAGTTGGTTGGTAGGCCTATACCTCACTAAGATAAATAATAATTATAGAACTCGGTGCATGATATCCCATTCTGAAACGTCTCAGACATATAATGAAGGACCAACGTTCTTTCTGAGTAAAAGGTTTGTATAATATGAATATCCATGTACAAACTCTGCACTAAGTTGAACTGAATTTGCTGCAATACTTATGCTAGCAGTTTGAACTTGTCAAAGTGCATTTGAGTTCGAGACCAAATTTGCGGAAAAGCGCATACAATATCAAATTCAGGCTAAGGAATGACTATTTGTATATATTCATTCCTTTTGTTTGTGTGTCAATTATTTTTGCCAAAATTTAATCTTAAGCTTCGTGAGCAACCAGCCAATGCACTTACCGCCAGCAGAATACATAATACAGTGAAGTTATATGTGCGTGACCCAATGAGATTACAGTATCAGCTGTTGTTGTTTCTATGTTTCGGAAATAAAATTGTTCCTGTTTTCACAGTTTTTTGTGTGTGTGCATGTGTGTGGGTGCGCGCGCATGTGTGTGTGTGTATGGGTGTGAGTGAACTGACGATACTGATATTTGTCCATGGTTCAGGCGCGTTTTAAAAAAATCACAAGGGAAAAGATTGTCCTAGAAGTGCCTGTACTAAGCAAGTTCATAATCATAGGCAAATTCATCCCTTTAACACAGAGCAAAACAGTTTTGTTTATAACCAGCAGGAAAAAAAACATCCCAAGCATACGCTAGTATTCCAACTGTAGAGTAAAACGATGCAAAATTAAAATTCAGGTTATGACCCAGGCCATGCCTTATCAAATTTCACGTCTTCGACGTGTCAGAAGAGATTAAACAGACGATGTACCCACTATATCTTATAGTTGGTAATTCATGCATTTTGGGTTAGCAAGGACAACTTCAACATTTGGAAGTACTGGTTGGGTGCTAGTTGTACCTTGAAATGGATGTGAAGGAAATTAGATTTTTTTTGTAATTTAAAAAGAAAAAGGCGGCAGAGTCGGAAGGGGGTGCGGTGGGTTGAGAATGGGAAGTATTTGGTATCTATATTTAAAGATACAGCAGCAAGAACTTATTTTTGTTTATCATCATCATCATCATCATCATCATCATCATCATCATCATCATCATCATCATCATCATCATCTTCTTCTTCTTCTTCTTCTGGTCCTGATTTGGCTCGGAAGAGTCCGCTGGACCTAAAGCAATAATCATGTAATGTAATCTTCTTCTTCTTCTTCTTCTTCTTCTTGTCTCTCTCTTGATATTCAGCAACATTAAGTAAGACGTTTGCAACAAAGCTCTAAAAGTCAAAGTTTGCAAGTCTGCCACCAAAACCGAAGAACCAGACAGGAAAGAGTATCTTGTAAAGGTCTACATCATCCACATGAGCGTTCAAAAACACTGCACCAATTCTCTATACTTCCAAAGCGGAAAAGTTGCTTAATCGCCATCGGGATAGGTACCACGGATATAAAACACGGGGTCGTGCTGTGAGCATTATCAGTGAGTGGAGAGGCCCCTCTTCAACCACAGGCGCTTGTATCAGGACACGCGAGCGCCTATGCCTGTGACGCGTCTCCCTTTGGTTATCAATAGTATCTTCAAGAACTTGCAATCATTTTAGAGAGTTTCCGTGCTACCAGAGCTGTGAGATCCAACCAGATTTAGTGGGTTTTGATTAAAGGAAAATAGAATGCATCTATTTGAAGACAGTTACACGCGTCAATGATGACCTTGCTGTTCACCGTTGACCCTAACAAAGGTGATGATACTATCTTTAATTCAGTCGTACTGTTTTACAAAACAATGAGGTTAAGGTTTTTAAGTGAGTTTGAGGTAATTTTTTCCCACTTTTAAACCAGCTAGCATGATCATTGTAGAGATTATAATACCACAGTATTGAGGTGAAAATTCTCCAGTAAACATGCACGCAGCTGACAAAGTCACTCGATCCGTATGTCCCTTTAAAAACGTCACCTCGCGAGTTCCCTACTATGCAGTCATTACAACAGGCTGAGAACAAAGTCACATAGAAACAGCCACAGGGAGGCCCGCTGATATTATAACTGGGGACAGACACGCACATATTACCCCAAGTTTTCCGCGCCTCTATAATTATGTATTCTAATACCTGTAAGTCACGCAGTGCGTACAATTAACATACGATCTTTTCGATGGTCGGACACGAAGTTTAGATCCAATTTTCTCAACTATTAAGCTAGCGATACACGGTAAGACTAGATCTTATGATACCCGCATATGCCGCTGCAGATCTGATGTCTTTGCTGATACACGGTATGTATGAGTCATAAGCCTGTCGGTAAAGGCATCTCGTAGTCTACGGCTAACTAGATCTAAATAGTTGCAAAAGCAATTGTTGTTAGCGCGTGATAAATTGATGACGCTTGTTTTTCAAAACGTCATTACATTTTTTTTAAAGTAATATTAATATGCATTGCACAAATATATGATTCTTTATTTTCATATCGTTCATTGACATGAGTCACACGACAACAAAAATCACACTGTCGGCTGCACTTACGATCCAGCAAAATATTTAGCAGGCTTCATGAAACCGCGCCTGTATTGATGAAAGTGCGCGGTTTCTGGTCCCTTGGTCTTTGTAGACCTGCAATGATGTGTCCCATAAGCAGCTATGTTCATGGTACAACTCAATCAAAATTCCTGTTTGGTGCTTCGACAGGTCTGCCATTTTTCAGTTTGTAGGTCGCGGTTTGACCTTCACCTCGGAGTTCAATCAAATAGCTGTTTTGATTGGCTGTCTGACCTCCACTGTCGTATCGCGCCGTATCAATTTCCTCTTTGTATTATGCCTAAAAATCGATAAGAAACAAGAAAGTGATGTCGAGAAATAGAAAATAAAGAATAAAAGAAATTATTGGTTATTCATTCATTCTGTTTGCTTTTTTACAACTAAAAAAGAATACCACTGGTTGATGGTTGATGATATTTATTTCATATGATATGATACGCAAACCCGTGAAATCATGGTTCTAAATAATTTCACTGTTGATTAAAATTGTCACTTATCTGACGTGGATTCCCTGATGAAGAAGAAGAATTGTCTCTTTTGTTTAACTTTATTCTGTCCTCACGTTTGACCAAAAGGATTATCGTCCAGCTGGCTTCACATGGACGTCAGGGATATGACGAGCTCCATGTCATCAGAAGAATAAGCGTTGAGGATGGAAGTAGGTTAAACGATCATATCAGGAATCCGACAGTCGAAAATATTATGAAGAAGGAAGCAAAACAAAAATCCTTTCCCTGCGCACAGACAAATTAACAGGGACTAAATACACAATCTGTATCCTGTTGAATGACCAGCGAGGAACGCCGTTGACGTTGTTTGAATAAGAACCCTGCATATTCACGGGTTATTGTATCTTATTCTCAAAACATAATAATGTTCTTTCCTCGCTGTTCATCCACACTGTTCCAATGTTTAAGAATGCACCAACATTCTTTATGAACTAAGCTAAACATGTTAAATTAACTATCACCATATAAACTTCACGCGCTGAAGAATTTATATGAAACGAGAACAACATGTTAAAATAACTATTATCATACAATTTGCATACATTGAAGAATAATAACGAATCACCTTGATGAAGGACGATGAATGATTCGCATGGCGCAATGGACACAAGCACAAGACTACCCATTCCCCAGCTTCACACATCGAATCGTAACTTACCAGCTCAGGATTCGTTTGTGGTGTCTACGACACGTGTTGTTTAGGGTGAGACGAGCTTTTCGAACCAACTTTATGACCTCAGTCATCCGAAATAGTGGTCTGGCGTAAACATATGTTCCTTGCCCTCCAAGATGGTCGCTCGAATGGTTTTTTCTTAACGATATTTCCCACATCCAGCCAATCGAAAGGATAGTACACAAATTGTCTATGGTAACAATAATCTAAAATTGAACTACACTAAATAAAAACAATGTCGCATACTGCGTCATTCCGAAAACAATATTATTATCGTCACTGTCTATGACGTACTGTCTATGACGCATTGTCTGGCCTATAGCAGAATATCGAGGATGCTAGAGTAGGCGCTTGTATCGCGACAATATCCCCCCGCTTAAGTGAAAAATCAAGAATGCAATTTTTCCTTACACTCACATCGAGCGGCTGAGATAATCTGCCCCGATATTGTCTTTGCCTGGAATGACACGTACGGAGAAGTTGTACTGTTGGAGTTGTATGGCCCATCTCATCAGCCGTCCATTTTCTGTTCTTGCTTTTTGCAGATATTGTAGAGGCTGGTGATCTGTTTCGATAACAAACTTTGTTCCAAACAGGTATTGTTCAAACTTCCGTATTCCCCATACTATTGCCATGCATTCCTTCTCGATCGTGGCATACCGGCCTTCAGTTTCACTCAGCTTCTTGCTGGCGTACGCGATTGGTTGTAAACCATCACCATGGTCTTGCATCAGGATAGCGCCAATGCCTCTGTCTGATGCGTCCGTCCTCAGGACGTACTGTTTCTCTGGATCAGGGAGACAGATGACTGGCTTCTTGCACAACTCTCGCTTGAGTGACGTGAATGCTTCTTCGCATTTGTCGTCCCACTGAACTCGTTCAGGATGCCCTTTCTTCGTCTTTTCAGTCAGCGGCAGTGCGAGCGTAGCGAAGTTCGGCACGAACTTCCGATAATACCCTGCTAGACCCAAGAAAGCGCGCAAGTCTTTCTTCGTCTTCGGTGGTTGCGCGTTTCTGATCTTTTCAACCTTGTCCTCTTCCGGTTGAATTGTACCTTGACCAACTATGTGTCCTAGAAATGACAGGCTCTCAAATCCAAAATAACACTTGGAAGGTTTTGCTGTCAGATTGCACTCATGTAATCTATCCAACGTTGCTTTGAGGACTTGCACGTGCTCCTCCCACGTTTCAGTTGCTACCATGACGTCATCAATGAAATTGCTCATTGTGTCTTGCTTTTCCGTCGGTTTGTCCAATGAATGATTATCTGTCGGTCCTTTGGCATTTTCCATCTGAATCACGGGTATGCTATCTTTTGTCTCAGTAGTACCTTTCTGTTCATGTTCGTCGATCATCACAACGGCGACGATATGAGTTTTCACTTGCTTTTCTCTTTCAACGTACAGTTTCAGTGCATTAGCATGGTAGATCTTCTCATTGTCTCCTACTGCAATCTTGTAGTCACATTCATTGATGCGGTCAGTGACAACATATGGACCTTTCCATAGCATCTGCAGTTTGTTGGCTTTATCAGAAACAAGCATGAGAACTTTATCTCCAACGTTGAATTTTCGTGCTTTTGCTTTCATGTTGAAATGTTTCGCGTGTTTAGCGCTTGCTTTTCCAAGATTTTCTCTGGCGATTTTACAGGTTTCTTCAATTCTGTTCCGGAGGTCGATCACATACTGAAATGTGGTCCTAGTTTCTTCTGTCTGTTCTTCCTGTGTCCAGAGCTCTTTCAGAATCTGTAACGGTCCTCGTACAGTTCGTCCATAAAGAAGCTCAAAGGGAGAGAATTGTAGTGATTCTTGCGGTACTTCTCTGATAGCAAACAGAAGTGCAGGAATAAACCTGTCCCATTCTTTTGGTTGTTCTTGACAAAGATGTTTCAGCATACTTTTGATGGTACCATTGAAACGTTCCACCAACCCGTTACACTGTGCGTGTCTTGGTGTGGTCCTCAGGCCTTTCACACTCAATAGCCTGTTCACTTCGTCAGCTAGGGATCCTACAAATTGAGATCCGTTGTCTGTCAGAATCTCTCTCGGAATACCTAAGCGAGTCCACATTTCCCACAATGATTCGGCCACATCTTCGGCTTTGATGGATTTTAATGGTTTGGCTTCGACGTAGCGTGTAGCATAGTCCACCATGGTGATTATATAGCGGTGCCCCCTGTCGGACGCTGGTAAGATAGGTCCGATGATATCCACCGCCACACGATCAAAAGGTGTGTGGATTATTGGCATCTTGCCCAACGGCAGTTTCCGAACTTGACCCTTCGGTGACGTCCTTTGGCATATGTCACATGACGCGCAATAGCGTCTGATGTCTCCGCAGATTCCGGGCCATACGAAATCGTTCCAGATTCTCTTCCTGGTTTTGGTTACACCCAGGTGTCCTGACATCGGCGTGTCATGGGCCAATCGTAACACTTCGTTGCGATATTTCTTTGGGACAACAATTTGTTTGGTCTCTTTACCGTTTTGGAGAAAAGTACGGTACAAAATTCCCTTTCTCCAGCTGTAGGTAGTTTTAGAAGTTGATTTGCGCCCTCCTTTCCCATGCTTGGTCTCATTGTCAGCTAGCTTCCTTGCTTTCTCCAGGGTTGGATCCTCCTTCTGAGCTTGTCCCAACTCCACTGGAGTGACATCCCCGAGCAGAGAATTGGATGTTTTCAATGTTCTATCTGTTTTCCCCACAGAAGCTCTAGTTTGCATTGCTGCGCATACTTCTCGAATTGCGTAAACTGGAACAGGCGTCAGGTTCCCATCCTCAGACTTACGGTAGTTCCCTACAAGAACTTGCTCTACCGGCTGCTTCATAACGGCCACAACAGTCTTCCCTTCAAAGAATGGTGTGTTCATGTGTACCGTTGCAATTGGTAGTGTTAACTTTGCAGGCGACGAGGCCATCACTATCTCAATGGTCTCTCCTGACAAACATCGCTCGGGTACGAGACTGGAATCGACGATGGTGATCGACGCTCCAGTGTCGCGCAATGCTGTCGCTTGCTTTCCTTCTACTTCTACTTGGCACTCCGGCGAGAACGGTATCGCCGTACATAATGAACAGAGCTTGCCGTGACTCTGTACATCCTCCTGCCCTATACTTCCAGCTATTGCGGCGGCTGCTTTGTTTTCTTTCCCTCCTTTTGGGCACTGTCTCGCCACATGACCTTGCTGGTGACAAGTATAACAGGTTACTTCAGGCCTCCTTGTCCTGACGTTGTGGAGCTGCTTCTGCGTTGCCTCCACTTTCTTTTTATCTCCTTCCTCATCTTCTTTCCTTCTACTATGCTTGAGTCTATCTCCGAATCTATTCCTGGGTCTTTCATGATCAGACATAGTGGCTTGCTTTGCTGATTCGTAGGTTAAAGCAAATCTTATTGCATCGCCCATCGTTTCCGGCTCCTTTTCTCTGACAAAACGCGCTTGATCAAACGGTATCCCACTAAGAAACTTTTCTTGCAGTATCAAATCACGCAGATCGTCATATGTGTTGTCTTTCCCTGCAAGTTCCTGCCATCTGGATAACCAGAGATCTAACTTGGTAGCGTACTCTTGTGTTGATTCTCCTTGCTGTCTTCTGGCCTCTCGAAATTTTTTTCGATATTCTTCTGCCGTCAGCTGGAATCGGAACAATAATGATCGCCGTAATGTTCCGTAATCACCGGCATCAGCATCACTCAACATAGAGTAGACCTCCCTCGCTTTCCCTTTTAGCAAGGTGCCTAGGCGAGGAGCCCATTGATTAATTGGCCATTCTTGAATCTTAGCCGTTCTCTCAAATGTGCGTAGATAATCTTCCAGATCATCTTTGTCTTCCAGAAAAGGTAGTTTTATCTTCAATTTTTCCTGATAAAACTGCGATGAACGGGAATCCGACGGATCGGCAGCATTGTCGTTGGTGTTGTCACTGTTCACGTGACGTATTCGTTCGAGTTCTAATTCATATTCCAATGTTGCTTTATGTTTCCTTTCATCGATTTCAGCTTGACGCTTCCTTTCTTCAGCCTCAGCTTGTCGCTTTCTTTCTTCAGCTTCAACTTCAGCTTGTCGTTTCCTTTCTTCAGCTTCAACTTCAGCTTGTCGCTTTCTTTCTTCAGCTTCAGCTTGACGCTTTCTTTCTTCAGCTTCAGCTTCAGCTTGTCGCTTTCTTTCTTCAGCTTCAGCTAAACGCGTTTTCTCTTCCTTGACGTAATTGACAAGATCTGGACCCGACAACCCCAACGCTTCTCCTTCGGCCTTAAACTTTAGGAAAGGATCGTTGGCTTCCATTGCTTTCGCTTGAGCACGAGTCGTCATTTACGAATTCCAAAAATGTAATACGACAGGAAAGAATAAATTAGCGTTCGAAAAGTTCCGATTTCGTCACGCCGATTACGTCACGTCAATGACGTTATTTTCCCGAGGAGGAAAAAAAAATACAAAATGGCAACTCTTTGAAATATCTTCGAACAACACCAATGGATTCGTTATAACTATACGCTTTTACCGCAAATTCTGTTATTTGCTATTCGCGTATTAACAGCATAAAACCAAGAACTTGAAAAGAAGAGTTTTGTGTATCCGGCAATGGCACCCTCTTGTTAACACCAGTTCTACTTCGAACTCAAAGATTCTAATTCATTCTTGTAATGTAATTAGAATTGTGATAACGTGTCACTGTCTAGGCTCGAATCCAGTAGCTAAACTTATCAAATTCACAAAAGTTATCCCGCTACCTTTACCTTGATTCGCCTAATAAGATCAACTGTACGTGGCCTTATTTGATTGCCACACAGATACAATCCACCCTGGATGATACACCTGTGTCTCAGGGATTTACTGTGTGTATATTTATAAATTAAAAAATACACTCTAGTATAACTCGCGGTCCGTTCCTTTGTGGCGGATGAGTTTACTAGACCCTTCTGCTAATACTCTCTCACTACGAGTATTCTTCTAATTTTCTATGTCGCTCTTACTTCGGCGAACAGAAATGTTAGGCTACAAAAAACTGACTTAATGATCCTATGTGATTATTCCGTTTATCACTGATCTATTAAGCGAGACGCTACTGTCTGTCTACTGTTCGGTCCGTTGAACATAGAACATTTACCTTACCTTCAAAGGTGACTAGTAGGTCAACAAGTTATTTAGTCTTTGTACTAAATTATAACTTGTTCTCTCTCTCCTTCTAATATTGACACAGGTCCTCGTGTCTCCGGATTCACTATACAACAAATGCTATAGGATTCCAATATTAGCTTCAAACACTCAATCGGTTAAGACTGAGATAATAAAATAGACCACCGTTCTGCCTATTTTTTTACAGCATGTAATACCCGAAATTACTGCTGAACATTTGATTGACAACACGTACTGGGAGTCGTTTGCATAAGTTTATAAATATGCAACCTAATTATATCTGTAAATATAACTGGTAACTTATGATCGACGTGGGAAGCTGATGTTACATTGGTTGGTAGGGTAGTCCATAAGTCCGCCCATTTGTAAGAGCGGCTCCCTCCAACCTCCCGCGTTGAACAAATGAATGATACAATGATAATTTACATGTACAATGTAGTAAATATCATCACCACCAGTGGTAACACGACTTAAAAAGTGATTGTGACTCAAGCTATCCCGGACGAGCCCCCATTGTCGCGTTATATATATAATTATATTAATATATATATAGATGTTAAAAGATGAATGAACAGTTGAAAGAATTTTATATAAATAGAATCAATTTCCTCTTTGTATTATGCCTAAAAATCGATAAGAAACAAGAAAGTGATGTCGAGAAATAGAAAATAAAGAATAAAAGAAATTATTGGTTATTCATTCATTCTGTTTGCTTTTTTACAACTAAAAAAGAATACCACTGGTTGATGGTTGATGATATTTATTTCATATGATATGATACGCAAACCCGTGAAATCATGGTTCTAAATAATTTCACTGTTGATTAAAATTGTCACTTATCTGACGTGGATTCCCTGATGAAGAAGAAGAATTGTCTCTTTTGTTTAACTTTATTCTGTCCTCACGTTTGACCAAAAGGATTATCGTCCAGCTGGCTTCACATGGACGTCAGGGATATGACGAGCTCCATGTCATCAGAAGAATAAGCGTTGAGGATGGAAGTAGGTTAAACGATCATATCAGGAATCCGACAGTCGAAAATATTATGAAGAAGGAAGCAAAACAAAAATCCTTTCCCTGCGCACAGACAAATTAACAGGGACTAAATACACAATCTGTATCCTGTTGAATGACCAGCGAGGAACGCCGTTGACGTTGTTTGAATAAGAACCCTGCATATTCACGGGTTATTGTATCTTATTCTCAAAACATAATAATGTTCTTTCCTCGCTGTTCATCCACACTGTTCCAATGTTTAAGAATGCACCAACATTCTTTATGAACTAAGCTAAACATGTTAAATTAACTATCACCATATAAACTTCACGCGCTGAAGAATTTATATGAAACGAGAACAACATGTTAAAATAACTATTATCATACAATTTGCATACATTGAAGAATAATAACGAATCACCTTGATGAAGGACGATGAATGATTCGCATGGCGCAATGGACACAAGCACAAGACTACCCATTCCCCAGCTTCACACATCGAATCGTAACTTACCAGCTCAGGATTCGTTTGTGGTGTCTACGACACGTGTTGTTTAGGGTGAGACGAGCTTTTCGAACCAACTTTATGACCTCAGTCATCCGAAATAGTGGTCTGGCGTAAACATATGTTCCTTGCCCTCCAAGATGGTCGCTCGAATGGTTTTTTCTTAACGATATTTCCCACATCCAGCCAATCGAAAGGATAGTACACAAATTGTCTATGGTAACAATAATCTAAAATTGAACTACACTAAATAAAAACAATGTCGCATACTGCGTCATTCCGAAAACAATATTATTATCGTCACTGTCTATGACGTACTGTCTATGACGCATTGTCTGGCCTATAGCAGAATATCGAGGATGCTAGAGTAGGCGCTTGTATCGCGACAGTACAACGCAATCAAAATTCCTGTTTGGTGCTTCGACAGGTCTGCCATTTTTCAGTTTGTAGGTCGCG
This sequence comes from Oncomelania hupensis, assembly GCA_036898135.1. NCBI lineage: Eukaryota > Metazoa > Mollusca > Gastropoda > Littorinimorpha > Pomatiopsidae > Oncomelania > Oncomelania hupensis. Next base: position 24,764,394 of record CM072521.1, on the reverse strand, counting down.
GTTTGACCTTCACCTCGGAGTTCAATCAAATAGCTGTTTTGATTGGCTGTCTGACCTCCACTGTCGTATCGCGCCGTGAAAAAATAGAACATGCTCTATCGATAAGACTTGAGGACAATTCCTACCGATCCTGGAATTTCCGTAGTCATATGCGGGTATCATATGATCTAGTCTTACCGTGTATCGCCGCCTTTAGACACACAAAAACGTGTATAAAATAATTATATAAGCAAATGGTCATCTCTGAGCGTGAATTATGTTATGCGAAAATTGGATTTCGGGCTCAGAAGCACTTTAAATAAATGGCTATGATGTCAGGGATCTTCCGGTGCAACCGCGAATATAGTGAGTGTGCGTATCAGGGCACAAATCCCGGAAGTGGTACTCTGTATCAAAGGGGAAGAACTCTCCAAAGAGATAATGTTATCTATCTATCCGAGATTAATGTTCCCCTATCGTACTTCAACCGCTCGGAGTATACAGAAAATACATTGTAAACTTATCTAAATTAGTTAGAGCAGTGATGACATATAACTACGTCACGGTCAAAACGTGAAGCGCGTCAATATTATTGGTGGGCTTGTTAAAAGGTCGAGATAGCACGCTTGCCTCCAATGCAGAAGTTGCTAGTTTGGAGCACAGCTGGCACAGTGGTGTACGCAACGGCAAAACAATTGAAGCATTGCATGTCAAGCGATAAGAATGCAGACCGTGTAGGCAGTCGGCCTGGAGGGCCGAAACATAAATGGCATGACCCTAAGACACAGTTGGTTCAGTGCTGGGCAGGCAAAAACAAAGAATAAGGTACTGATTCAATGTCAAGCGACAATACTGCAGCTCGTACCGACAGTGGTCCAAATCCCATTGATGGCGTGGAGTACAAAAAAAAAGTCTTTTAAATACATAAAATAAATAAAATAATAACCCTGGGACACTGCGCCCTTACTCCTTCGGGGGCGAGTATGAACCGATGTCTAGTGTGTGACGCACGCATGCAATCCACAACACGGACTTGAAATAAAATCCTGACGCTCGTATGTCTTAGAAAGGCGAGTGCCAAATAGACCCATATGTCGCGAGAGGACTAGTTTTACCCTGCCTATTTACTATTTAGCCTTGCTTAGTCATTGTAACCTTAGAAAGTTAGTGTATTACACAGCAGACGATTACAGTATACGGAGGTACACACACCGCGAGCTTGACGCAAACAGTGTAGTGACGTCAGCACTGTGTGCCTGGACTCGAAACGTTTGATCCAATCAAGACTCAGGCTGAGCGGCTAGATCCAGTTCTGGCTGATTCAGTCCAAACCAGGTATTAGGTCAGTTGAGAGTAAGACGCCACAGGGTACACAGCTACACCTGAGTAGAGCAATACCTCCACTGAATAGACCAGGAAGCAGGACTTGAGAATCTTAGAATTCTATCAAGTAGCCACGGGGCCTGACTTTGTCAAACAGGTAAATGAACATACTTCTGCTTCATCGTGATATATTTATATTATTGTTGAAATTATGTTTGTAGAATTTGCCATGCATAGATGTGAATGGTTAATCCGAATTTGCCTTACCCCGTGGAAAAGCCGAACACGTGTTAAGCACGACCGGCCGACGCCATCTTGAATTATGTACGGAACCACTGTTGTTGAACCTATATGTATGTTTGCAGACCAGTGGCTGTACCAGTGAATGTTTATATTATTATTAATTCTGTATGTGTGTAGTTAGCCATGATTTATATTTATGTATGTATAGGAAATTAGAGTTGAGATTCCAGTGGACCACGGACGTAGCAGAATGTTCGTCGCTTATGTATAGAGATGTGGAGCTATCACTGAGGGCTACTTTGGCTTTCAGTGAGGCGCTCTGCACAGACCTATTATTCAAGGTTGTGCAGAATTTCGTCTCTTATATTACAGACGAGCAGGCGAGCTATAACGTGCGCCCAACTCAACAGGAAAGACGAGTTGGCTGTTTAGCCTCTACAGCACAAGCCTGAGAGAGCAACCCTGGAAAACACCCTGCAAGACCCCACAGCGTGGCAAGGGACCAAACTACACGACGACACATCGTGTACCAGAAGCTACCTCAACAAAGGACTTCAAACCCACAGTTAAGGGACACGGAAGAAGTGCACCCAAACTGATAGCAAAAGGACCACAGTAGTCCACTCTTCAGAACTATAGCAAAACGGACCACAGTAGTCCAATCTTCAAGAACTTTAGTAGCCAGTGCCCGATGAAGACATAACAGCTGCCTAGACTATCAGCGATCGAATTATTTGCAGTGACTCCTGACTTTTTAAGGGAGATTAGTACATCGAAGATATTGTATAGAGTAGAAGAAATAAATGTGTGATTTTAACTGTTATCAAGTGGCTGGACTACATATGATTCATAGCCGTGTGAAAGCTAGTGTGACAGTGATCTTTTACAATTTTTCTATCTATCTCTGTACCCCAGCCTTAACACAGACCGAGCTAAACAAATAAATTTATTAAAGTAATTCACAGGGTGACTAACTAGCAGTTCCCATCGAATAAAGCGTGAGGGTTACAGCATTCCATTGTGCAGAGCCCAGAACCAAATAAACCCCACGTTACGCCATACACCAGACATGTACAGTAGGTTCTAGTGATCCCCCTTGTCCTGGATGATGCTGTTGTTGTGGCTGCCACGCTTTAACTGAAAGGCAACCCGAAATTTGCCCGCTTTGCGTTACGAATAAAATCCCCAAATCCCCAAAATTATTGCCCCCGGCTTCTCTAAGGTGCTTCATGACTTTGGTCTTGCAGATGACATTGATGATTGGCTGGAGAGGAACAATAACTTGAACAGCTGGTACAGAGGCTTGACAGGAGGGGCCGGGTAGCTCAGTTGGTAAGAGCGTCTTGCTAGTAACCGAAAGGTCGCTGGTTCGAATCCAGGATTGGTCAACGTGTGATCATATTATTTTCCCCTTTACCAACAACTGGCCCGCTGGTGTCAGTATAAATCGGTCCAGTAGTCACCTATATGCGAAAGTGTCGTGTGACTATAATCTACAAACAGGCTTGACACAACCTCCAGAGCCTTTGGAATGGAAATAAGTGCAGAAAAGACCAAAATGATGACCAACAACACCAATGGCATCAACATGGACATCAAAATCCAAGGCCAATCCCTCAACACAGTGCATAGCTTCAAATATTTAGGATCCATTGTATCAAACAATGGGTCCCGACATGAAGTCCTCTCCAGGATCGCACAAACAACTGCTGCCCTGACAATGTTGAAGCCCATTTGGAAAGACAGGACCATCATTCTACATTCCAAGGTTAGACTGCTGCGCTCCTTTGTCATCTCCATCTTCCTATACGCATGCGAAACATGGACCCTCACAGCAGATCTACAACGAAGAATACAAAGCATAAAGTTGAAGTGCTACAGAAAACTTCTGGGAATTTCCTATACCCAGCACATTACCAACGGCGGTGTCCGACAGACCATCACACAAGCCATTGGACAACACGATGACAGTGGTGAAGAAACGGAACCTCCAACTGTACGGTCACGCCACCAGAGCATCAAACCTTGCAAAGACCAACCTGCAAGGCACGGTGCAAGGAGGTAGAAGAAGAGGGAGACAGAAAAAGAGGTGGGAGGACAACATTCGAGAATGGACTGGCTTGACACTGAGCGAAGTCATCAGGGTTGTTGAGGATAGAGGCAGATGGAGTACGCTGGTTAAACGGTCATCTGTGGTGCCCCAACGAGTTACGGGATAGGATAGGACTTTGGTTCTCCTGCTACCTTTATAGTACAAAAACGACATTTCCTTAATGTCTCTAACAAAAGTCACAGATAATAGTATCAAAGTCAAAGTCAAAGTCAAACCGGTTTATTCCATAGAACACCGTCCCACTACAAATTAGAACGGGGGGTACAATAGAAGTCACAGACAATAGACACACATCACTTCTTATGCTGTCTGGTGCTGTTTTGTTGGGGGGTTTTTCCAGCTGGAATTTCCCGCAATGACCTTCAAGGAAGGGGTGAGATTACACCTGGGAAATGTCAACAGGATCGGATGTTGAGTCAGTCAGTGTAATACCTATGATAGTATGACGTCAGGCGGCGATTTTATGTGAGGAGGAAGGTAGGTGTCTTTGTGTGTGTGTGTGTGTGTGTGTTGTGTGTGTATGTGTGTGTGAGAGTGTGAAATGGGGATGGGGAACAAGCGAGTGAGTGAAGGGGGATTGATGGAGGGATGGAGAGGAAGGACTTTACTGGTACAGCGACCTTTTGTCCAAAGGTCAATCCAATAACCTTACTCTCGATGCTACACGCATTGCTAACATTTGCTGACTTCGTGGTTTTCTGTAAGCCTATGTAGTTTCCGATACGCTAATCGTTGTCTAGCCAGTCTTCTTCTACTTCTTCCTCCTCCTTTCTTTTTCTTTCTTTCGTCTTCTTCTTTCTTCTTGTCATATTTTTCTTGTCATTCTTCTTCTGAAGTTATGAAGTAACGTTTGGTTTTTAGTATAGACCTAATTTCTAACCACACAAAAAAAGCATCCAGTTTACATACTTCTTGTATTCGTATTAACAACCTGCATTACTCTTTGAAAACATCCCTTGCCTACAAACCGACACAACCTTCCAGCCCTTCTAAAAAAACAAACTTACCACACCCCCCTACCCTAAACTATCTCTTCCTCCACCACCACAGTGCCCTAGCCAACAAATCGTCCCTTCTTTCTATCCCTCATCCCCCCGCCCCCCCTCCCTCCCCTAATACCCCCACACGCTCATTACTACATCCATTCAACTACCTCTCCCTCTCCCCCCATCCCCGCCTGTCCCCAACGAAGAAGAAGAAGAAGAAGAAGAAGAAGAAGAAGAAGAAGAAGAAGAAGAAGAAGAAGAAGAAGAAGAAGAAGGATGAAAAGGAGAAGGAGGAGAAGAAGATGAAGAAGAAGAAGGATAAGAAGAAGAAGAGGAAGAAGAAGAAGAAGAAGAAGAAGAAGAAGAAGAAGAAGAAGAAGAAGAAGAAGAAGAAGAAGGATAAGAAGAAGAAGAGGAAGAAGAAGAAGAAGAAGAAGAAGAAGAAGAAGAAGAAGAAGAAGAAGAAGAAGAAGAAGAAGAAGAAGAAGAAGAAGAAGAAGAAGAAGAAATGTATAGGTTTATTAATAGTATTACCTTAAGATGCCAGTTACACCCATTCCAATTTAAGCGTGCGTCA
>CM072521.1:24654173-24754173 GCA_036898135.1 Oncomelania hupensis | reverse complement strand
CGCTCCATGTGTCCGGGGACTGAAATTTACTTACTCCCCCTTGTTGCTACATGCACGTTGTGAAGTATGAAATTCCTTTAAAAAAATTTTTTATGTGCAATATATTTTTTTTTTTTTACACTTTCAGCTACATAATCTTTATAAAAACATGTTTTCTAAATAAGCATTTGTTTACAAACAATGTAAGATTTATCTAATAATATATTATCTCCATAAATAACTTATCATTTACCTAAGCAATACTTGTTGATTGATTGATTGATTGTTGCTTTAGGTCCAGCGGACTCTTCCGAGCCAAATCAGGACCGGACAACCCCCGATCCGCATAAAAGATCTGCTGAAACAACCCTAGTGGAAAAATTGAATGCCCTCCACCGGCCAGTCACTTCACAAAAAAGACATCCCACGCAGGGGACGGCTGAGGCTTTACCCCAACTACTCCAACCCCCGGTTACAAAAACAAAATAGAATACAAACATCATTATAAATTATCAACAAAACACATACATATAAAATGCCTATATTGCTAAATAATAACATCATAGGAAGCCCTAGTGACCACCCAGCAGAAAGCGTCCAATACTCCCAAGCTGATCCAACAGACCTCATACACAAACAAGGAGTCTTGTCCAGGAAGAGTTTTCAAGAAAAAAAAGGTAGGTCATTGATCTAGCGAAGAAGAAGATAGTATAGCAGAGTGATAGGACAGAGCAGGAATGGGAAAGAGCAAATGAGGAAGACAGCGACAGTGGGAATTTAAAGCACTAAATTTCCAGAAAGTGGGGATACTATTTATACTGAAACCCCCGGCACTCCAACGGGGGTACTGTTGCCGCAGTGAATCTGTCATGCCTATAAAGGAAAGACAGGTTTTCAACTGGGGCTTTCACTTTTCCCTTTATAGGTTAGAACAATCTACAGTGGCAAGATTGCTCATGACCCCAAGGGGTACCTAAGCAATACGTTGTTTACATAAATATATCATTATATAAGTAAATAAGGCATTGTTGCTAAATGTAAAAAAAATTGTGTTATTTTTTTTGTTTCTTTTGTTTTTTTAATTATATAATGCATTATTTAGCAAAAATTTGCTAAATAATGAATTATTTTGAAGATGGTGCTAAATAATTCATCATTTACTAAACAATTAATTGTTTAGGGACAGCAATTTTTATTATTTAGGGAATTCCAGGATTCGCTTGAAAACTTGGTTTTATAATTTTATTGCTTCCTATAATTAAATCTCCCCAATTATAAATATTGTGTAACCAAAATTTGTGATAATTATTTATTTTTCAACATAAATTGCTCCACAAAGTCGAAGATAAAACGTCTGTAACCTCACAAACATAAACGGATTTCGCGGAAGTACTCTTGAAGGCAAGGATACCCACGCGGAAATAATGATGGCTCCCTATTTACCGTTGCAGTCTCGTATAATAATTTTTTTTTTTCGTAACGCTTTGTTGTACCTTTTTATTGGGAAATAATACCAAATAAACAAGTGAAATAAAATAGTTGCCTCATTTTGAATCGCAAAACAGTGTAAAATCACGATTTTGCAAATTTCTGTATCACTACCACGCAACTTCACACTAATACGACATTTACCTGCGAATCCCCTAAATAATGAAAATTGCTGTCCATAAACAATGAATTGTTTAGGTTAAAAAAAATTCATTATTTAGCAACATCTTCTAAATAAAATATTATTTATCAAATTCAGCTAAATAATGCATGATCATTACTTAGAAACATTTTTATTACAATATTTAACACAATCTGCTAAATAATGCATTATATAGGTAAATATTTTCTTATTTAACAACAATGCCTTATTTACCTATATCATGATTTATTGACCTAAACAATATATTTTCTAGATAAATAATAAGTTATTTCCGGAGAAGATATATTATTTAGCGAAATCTTATATTTTTTTTTGGAAAACAAATGATTATTTAGAAAATATGCTTCTAAATAAAGATCATTTAGCTGAAAGTGGTGAAAATAACTATTTTACAAAGGGAATTCCATATGAAAGCTAAGGCCAACAGTTCAAATTCGAGTTCGAGCAGTTCGGAAGATAGTGAAAGAGAAGATTGTTTGCCATAATTAGTTGTTTTAGTCGCAGATGAGGAGAAAATTCGACAGAGGAGACGTCAGAGACAATCATGGGAATGGCCATTTCTTCAGTCGCAATGTCAAGGATGCACAACACGTTGTGATTGGTCCAAACTTATGATTTTATCTCAGGAATGAGAACACGTTCTATCCTCTGAATCTGCGATGGATTTGCGTAAGATTTTATCGTAAGCTTGTTGTACAACTCATTGCAGAGTGTGACCGGGTAAATCTTATGAGAATCGGCAGGTCTGCCTGGGGCTTTTGAGAATTAGATTTTGCTATGGGGCCTGTGGTATCAAGTGACGCTCAATGAAGTGCCTCCTTTGCTATTGATGCCTCGAGACGCTCCCTGGGGCCCAAAATTACTTTTAAAAAATTGTTTATACCCTTATCTGAGATCTTTACCTCATTGATGTAAATTAATGAAACTCTCCTATTATCATACTATCCATAGTATACGAGTTTGAAAAACAACTGACAACAGACTCACTATAAACTTTATTCCTCCTCCTACCCCCTCTCCCCCCTCCATCTCCCCTCTCCTCTCCAAGTAAATAGTCATTAGAAGTACAAGTCGGAAATATCCTTCCTCCAAAAGTAAACTTGCTCCGTCTATTCATAACTGTGGACGTGTTTATCAAATACATTTCCGGGAGCTAAAAATAAGTTCATGCGAGTGAAACCTCAAATATGGAACAGTGGAGGAATTAATGGTATTCTGGAAACGTTATAAAATGAGATAGAGGGAGTGAGTTGGAATGGAGTTCTGGAAAAGATTTTTTAAAAAGAGAGTTAACACATGGCAGGGGCAGTCGGAAGCGATCGATTGGACGTATTAACGAACTTTGCGTTTGCTCTTTTCAGTAGAGAGGGAAAAACTGTATTCAACTCAAAGAGCGAAAAATAAGGTTAAACTACGTGCTTTTTGTGGGGTAGTGTTTTTTTCTTCTGTAGTTCACCATATCTCCTCTAGCTCTAACTCTGTTTTACCCACAAGCACCAGTATCGGAATGTCAGCGGAGTCTACGTACTGTAATAGTAGCTAGTATAGAGTCCGCTGATATTCTGATACGGGCGCCTGTGGATTTACCTACTCTTGTTTTAAACAATGCCAGGTAGTCTGCCCAAAACAGGCTACCAAAGACTGCTCGAGGAGCACCAATGAACAGTCTCGTCAATTTGAATATGACATATGCCATACGGTGTGTAAATAAATACATCAGCGTCAGAAGTTCTGATTTCTCCTCCATGGAGTAGCTAGAAGAGACCGTCCACCGAAGCTCCTCGCATTTCAGCCCCATTTGTAAGCTTCCAATGTTCAATCGTTTTAAACACTTGTGCGGACTGCCGCTTAATAATGCCGTCAACGATCACGTATCAGCGATCGCACGTTGCCAGTCTTTCACTGGAATGAAAGTTGAGGATCTACGATGAATGACGCGTTGAACCACAGGGGCAACCAAGAAGAATGGACCCTCGGCAATAATTTCTTCGCCAGGCCCGGACTAGGGGGGGGGGGGGGTTACAGGGGTTACGTAACCCCCCCCCCCCCCTGGCCTGACTATGTACCTTTTTTTTTTTTTTTTTTTTTTTTTTTTTTAGGGGGCTACGTTACAATCATAAGTAAATCCGGGGAGAAATTTCAACCCTCTCCCCTAGGCACTATAAAAAAAATAAATCCTCTTCCACTCTACTCAATTTCAACCACTGATTCTTTTATCACAAGTAACTACATTCTGTTACCTGAGACACTGTGCTTCCCATAGCTTGAGTCTCTGCATTGTAAAAGCATGCGGCTTGCCTGCAGTGAAGAACATGATGGGAGCACTGAGGGAACTGTCACTGTTTTTCTAAACCTCTCCAAAGAGACAAAGAAAACTTGAAGATACCATCGAATCATCTCAGCCTGACACGACAAAAACAAAGTTTGTTGATCTGTGCAGAACAAGATGGGTAGAAAAACATGAAGCACTGGAGGTTTATACATCTCTCTTTCTGGTTGTTCACGACTGTTTGGGACAAATGTGTGAAGACAGTGACAATTGGGACAGTGAGACTCTGACCAAGGCAACTGGCTTTCTTCACACCTTGAGCAGCAGTGCTTTCCTCGTTGCATTCGTTGTCGTCCGCAATTGTTTGCGTTACTTAAAACCCTTGACAGTGAAGCTGCAGAAAAGGACAAAAGATGTTGTCGATGCCTACAGGGAAATCAAAGCGGTCAGTAACTGCATGTCTTCTATTAGAAGAGATGTCGACACAGCGTTCGTTGCCTGGTTCGGTGAAGTCAGCAAAATGGCGAATGCTTTGACAACTGATGTTATTGTTCCTCGTCAAGCATCCCGACAGACTTTCCGTGACAACCAACCTGCGGCCACTCCAGAAGAATATTTCAAGATTAGCATTGCCATTCCTTTCTTGGAACACCTGTCAATCGAATTGGACTCGATGTTCAAAAATGCTGACCTAGCAGTTGATGGTCTCTGTCTGGTGCCAAGCACTTCAATAGACAACCAGGATGGTTTCATGCAGGTTCCAGAAGGGGTGAAGACACTGGCAATGTTGTGGGAGTCTGATCTACCAGACAACGCTACCCTTGATGCAGAATACCAAAGGTGGGTTTGCAAATGGCGAAGTGCTGCTGAGAATGCGACAGCTATCATCCCATCCATGGCATCAGAAGCACTGAAACATCGTGACAGGGATTTTTATCCCAACCTGTTCATCATGCTAAAGAACCTTTGCACCCTGCCTGTCACTACTGCCGAGTGTGAGCGTTCAAACAGTCAGTTGCGCAACCTGAAAAACTACCTGCGCTCTACAATGGGGCAACATAGACTCAATGGACTTGCTTTACTGAAAGTGCACAGGGATGTTGATATTGACTTCAAAGAGGCAGTGAACTGTTTTGCCAGAAGATACAATTCACAAAAGGTACTAATGCCGAGGAACCTAGTGCAGCAAGACTGAAAGTGAAAGCAGGGCGGTGATGTTCATAAATTACAAGGTAAAGCTTTATACTGTTAACGATCAACAAAATGTAGTGAATAATAATAGTATACAAAACATCTCTGCTGATAAATAAATGTTCGTGTGTGTTTTTTTGTTGTTGTTTTTTTAAGGGACGGGCAGATGATTATTTTTGTACCCCAGAGTTTGTCATTTCAATTTGTTTAAAAACTCAAAGTCCCAGACCATCATAAATGGCTTTTTCAAGGTTCAGATTGCACCAGATTGCACCATTTTGCATCCTTGAAAAAAAAATTTTCCGGGGGGGGGGCATGCCCCCGGACCCCCCTAGAAGGCTCGGCGCTTCGCGCCTTCGCTGAATCTGTAACCCCCCCCCCCCCTCAACTTTACCAGGTCCGGCCCTGTTCGCTACCCGTCCGCTATCGGCGATCCACAAAATTATTGCCGAAAGTCCATTCTTTTTTTGTTAATGCGACTGTGCATGTGGTTCAACGGGTCATTCATAGTAGATCCTCCAATTTCATGCCATTGAAAGACTGTCAGCGTGCGATCATGGATACGTGAGCGTATATACATGATGCGTACTGCTGCGCTACCCGTCAGCTATCGGGGATCCACAAAATACTTGCCGAGGGTCCATTCTTCTTGGTTAATGGGCCTGTGGTTTAATGCTGTAGACGAGTATCGAAATGAAAACAGAACGCTCATCTATCTGTGAATGAATGATACAAGGAAAGATTGCAAGATCAGGTTCAAGCCTAAAACTTTCCATCCTTTTTAAAAATAACAGTTCTGAATCCGAATATTTAAGCTGTCGCGGATGCTTTCACGTCTCAGCTGGTGACCTTTCACCGTCCACACTCAGGACAGCGGTGATACACTGACAAGTGATACAGACAACGTGTAATGCAGCTATTAATGGTTTGTTGGCCCACACACCTTGACAAATGATAAAGTATCTTTTAAAAACAACAAAAATGACAGTTACCTCAGTCAGGTTGAGGCGTGGTGTGCGTACAAGAACGTGTAAATTCTGCATTTTATTTTGTTTTCTGACGTCACACTGATGAAATGCGCGTGCACGGGCCAGCTGTAATTAGGCCTGCACGCATAACTGTTCCAGTGATGTAGCTGGTATGTTTGTGTTGTCTGTCTGTCAGCGTGCCAAGGTTTGACTCTTCGAAGAAGTTAAGTTACAGGTAAGTTTTCACCTCGACTACAGCTCTTCACATAAAACAACAACAACAACAACAACTACACCTTCAACTTTTCCTTTCCGCTTTCTACCTTGCTGCCTCTTGCCCAATCCCTTCTCAACAGTCTACATCCCAGCTATTTTGCAACATAGCATTAAAACATTATCCTATCCTATATCCTATCCTATCCCGTAACTCGGAGGTCGTAGGGGCACCACAGATGATCGTTTAACCAGCGTACTCCATCTTTCTCTGTTCTCAACAACCCTCATGGCAGTGTCAAACCAGTCCATTCTCGAATGTTGCCCTCCCACCTCTTTTTCGGTCTCCCTCTTCTTCTACCTCTTTGCACTGTGCCTTGCAGGATGGTCTTTGCAAGGCCTGATGACCTGGTGACGTGGCCATACCATAGGAGTTTCCCTTTCTTCTCCACTGTGAACAGATCATCGTGTTGTCCAATGGCTTGTGTGATGGTCTGTCGGACTTCGTCGTTGGTGATGTGCTGGGTATAGGAAATGCCCAGAAGTCTTTTCTTTAACACCTCATCTTCATGCTTTGTATTCTTCCTTGGAGATCTGCTGTGAGCAGGGCCGGACCTGGGAAAAGTCGAAGGGGGGGTTACTGATTCAGCGAAGGCGCGAAGCGCCGAGCCTTCTAATGGGGTCCGGGGGCATGCCCCCCCGGGAAATTATTTTTTTCAAGGATGCAAAATGGTGCAATCTGGTGCAATCTGAACCTTGAAAAAGCCATTTGTGATGGTCTGGGACTTTGAGCTTTTTTAACAATTGAACTGACAAACTCTGGGGTACAAAAATGTTCCTCTTAAAACACACCCACACACACAAACATTTATCAGCAGAGATATTTTTGTATACTATTATTATTCACTACTTTTTGTTGATCGTTAACGGTATAAAGCTTTACCTTTTAGTTTATGAACATCACCGCCCTGCTTTCACTTTCAGTCTTGCTGCACTAGGTTCCTCGGCATTAGTACCATTTGTGAATTGTATCTTCTGGCAAAACAGTTCACTGCCTCTTTGAAGTCAATATCAACATCCCTATGCACTTCCAGTAAAGCAAGTCCATTGAGTCTCTGTTGCCGCATTAAAGAGCGCAGGTAGTTTTTCATTTTGCGCAACTGACTGTTTGAACGCTCACACTCGGCAGTAGTGACAGGCAGGGTGCAAAGGTTCTTTAGCATGATGAACAGGTTGGGATAAAAATCCCTGTCACAATGTTTCAGTGCTTCTGATGCCGTGGATGGGATGATAGCTGTCGCATTCTCAGCAGCACTTCGCCATTTGCAAACCCACCGTCAGTATTCTGCATCAAGGGTAGCGTTGTCTGGTAGGTCAGACTCCCACAACATTGCCAGTATCTTCACCCCTTCTGAAACCTGCATGAAACCATCCTGGTTGTCTATTAAAGTGCTTGGCACCAGCCAGAAACCATCAACTGCTAGGTCAGCATTTTTGAACCTCGAGTCCAGTTCGGTTGACAGGTGTTCCAAAAAAGGAATGGCAATGCTAATCTTGAAATATTCTTCTGGAGAGGCCGCAGGTTGGTTGTCACTGAGAGTCTGTCGGGATGATTGACGAGGAACAATAACATCAGTTGTCAAAGCTGACTTCAGCAAACCAGGCAACGAACGCTGTGTTCTTAATTATCAACTTAGCATCTTAATTAATTTTTCTAAAAAGTCGTTTTGGGGGGATTATGGCAGTATCAAGGTGAAGGTGCTGGAAGAGGCTTGCGGCCAGAACAAGAAATTATGGCTGCATTTACTAATTTAGGCTTATGGGTTGGGTTACTTGGTCGTTTCAACGGGAAAACGCTTTGGACGTTTCAACGGATCCCTTTAAATGGATTTCCGTTGAATTGTCTATAACTAACTCTTTGTACCTTGGACCAAAGGTGACTGAAAACTATCCTATCCTATCCTGTCCCGTAACTCGGAGGTCGTAGGGGCACCACAGATGATCAAACCAGTCCATTCTCGAATGTTGTCCTCCCACCTCTTTTTCGGTCTCCCCCTTCTTCTACCTCCTTGCACTGTGCCTTGCAGAATGGTCTTTGCAAGGCCTGATGATCTGGTGACGTGGCCATACCATCGGAGTTTCCGTTTCTTCACCACTGTGAGCAGGTCATCGTGTTGTCCAATGGCTTGTGTGATGGTATGTCGGACTTCGTCATTGGTGATGTGTTGGGTATAGGAAATGCCCAGAAGTCTTCTGTAGCACCTCATCTCCATGCTTTGTATTCTTCATTGTAGATCTGCTGTGAGGGTCCATGCTTCGCAAGCATATAGGAAGATGGAGATGACAAGGGAGCGCAGCAGTCATACTTTGGAATGTAGACTGATGTTCCTGTCTTTCCAAATGGGCTTCAACCTAGTCAGGGCAGCAGTTGTTTGTGTGATCCTGGAGAGGACTTCTTGTCGGGACCCTTTGTCTGATGCAATGGCTCCTAAATATTTGAAGCTATGCATTGTGTTGAGGTATTGGCCTTGGACTTTGATGTCCGTGTTGATGCCATTGATGATGTTGTTGGTCACCATTTTTGTCTTTTCTGCACTTATTTCCATTCCATAGGCTCTGGAGGTGGTGTCAAGCCTCTGTACCAACTATTCAAGTTCTTGTTCCTCTCCAGCCAATCCATCAATGTCATCAGCAAAACGAAGATTGGAGATTGCTCTACCCCCTATGCTGACTGTGCCTTCGTGATCTGCAAGGGCATCTGACATGGGGCGCTCTAGGAAGCTGTTGAAGAGTGTTGGAGAGAGTAGGCATCCTTAATAATAATAATTACTGTATTTATAATGCGCTTATCTTATAATAATTATAACTCTAAGCGCGCACTCACAACTCACGCACGCATGTGCACGCTTTAGACAATGACACATGTAACAATTACGCAAAAAATACATTCACTCAAATATACTCATACCACAAACAGACCAGACACTATATGCAAGAGACAGCTGGCGATTGGGTGCGTAGTGAGGTCATAGTGTTAGAACTGCTTGAAAAGGTAAGTTTTGAGGGCAGACTGGAAGGAGGTGGGAGAGGGTTTCTGACGGAGAGAGAGTGGAAGAGTATTCCAGATGGATGGGCCGTAGACAGAGAAGGAGCGGGACCCAAACGTGCTGAGTTTGGAGCGAGGAATGCGGAGGCGGAGAGGGTCGGAGGCAGAGCGAAGAGAGCGAGAGGGAATGTATGGGTGAAGTAAGTCAGAGAGATAGAGAGGAGCGGAGTTGTTGAGGGACTTGTAGCAGAGAGAGACTTGACGCACACCGATTGTTGTTCTGAACCAGTTCCCGATGACGCTGTTATGGAGGACTGCACTGGTAGCCTTATCATACAGGCTTTTGATGACTTCAATAATTTTAGGGCTGATGTTGTACACTTTCATCGTTGCCCATAGAGCTGCATACCAGACTCGGTCAAACGCCTTCTTTAAGTCTATGAACACATGATATAGATGTTGTTGGTGCTGTAGGTATTTCTCACAGATTATTCTGAAAACTGCAATGTTTTAAAAACAGTTTTAAAAAAAAAATTGAAACTCTTTGCATTAAACAAAATTTCAATTCCTTTTTTTTTTTTTTTTTTTTTTAGTTTGGAGGGGGGGTTCCGGAACCCAGGTAACCCCCCCCCCTGGGTCCGGCCCTGGTGAGGGTTCATGTTTCGCAAGCGTATAGGAAGATGGAGATGACAAAAGAGCGCAGCAGTCTTACCTTGGAATGTAGACTGATGGTCCTGTCTTTCCAAATGGGCTTCAACCTTGCCAGGGCAGCAGTTGTTTGTGCGATCCTGGAGATGACTTCCAATCGGGACCCATTGTTTGATACAATGGCTCCTAAATATTTGAAGCTGTGCACTGTGTTGAGGGATTGGCCTTGGACTTTGATGTCCATGTTGATGCCATTGGTGTTGTTGGTCATCATTTTAGTCTTCTCTACACTTACTTCCATTCCATAGGCTCTGGAGGTTGTGTCAAGTCTCTGTACCAGCTGTTCAAGTTCTTCTTCCTCTCCAGCCAATCCATCAATGTCATTGGAGGTTGGAGATTGCTCTACCCCCATATGCTGACTGTGCCTTCGTGATCTGCAAGGGCATCTGACATGATGCGCTCTAGGAAGATGTTGGAGAGAGTAGGCATCCTTGACGCACACCGAGTATCAAATGTTATATTATAGTACTATAATATAATAAAATATAATGAAAACGTTATCAAATGTTATATTATAATACTAAAATATCATCATATATTATTGAAATATATTATTTTCATAATAAAATAGTATGTTATATTATTATAATAAAATGGTATCATATAATATTAGAAGTAATACGATCTCGGGAGTTGATAACGCGTTCTTTGTTCACAAATCGCTATAGATAAGTCGACCGCGTTATGTGAAATAAATACAATATTGTGTCCACCTGTGTGTTAAAATCATTTCCTCCATCTTCCCGTCTTAATTCACAACGTCGGGTGGTTCCCACCCACCCTCCCACCCTTCCCCGTCCTCTCCCAAAGAACTCTTTCTTTATTTTATTCTGATTTCGCAGAGCATACTTGAACAGTGTTATCGTGCCTACATGGAATCAGTTCTTACATTTTCATTCATTTGATGGTTTCAGTCTCTCAGTGTCAAAAGTAGGAATTCCTTGAGCCGTAGTACCAATATCTGTAGCAAAATCATTGGTAAAAAGCAGACGCCCCTGTGTGAATTGTTTCAGAGGAGGGCCCTAGGCAAAGCCATCAACATCAAGGACGATTCCACCCACCCTCTCTCTTCTTGGTTTGAATTTCTACCTTCTGGGAAACGCCTCGGGAGCCTTAAGACCCGCACAGTACGTTACCGATCCAGTTTTCTCCCCTCTGCCGTGGCCTTGGATCAACTCAAACATGATGCGCTGATGGCTCTGCTTGGAGCTCCTTCCTCTGCTTGCTGTAACCGGCTCTATAGTGTATAAATGTGCGTACGTTTGTGCGTGTGTGGTTTGAGAGGGGGATGAGGTGGGACGAAGGGAGGAGGAGTGGGTGGGTATAAGGTTAGATGTGTATTTTATGTATGTACCGTTTTTTAAATCAAATATCAAATGTTGTTCAAATGTTGTCTGTATGTATAGTTTAACTTTAATTTTATTGTTTTATTGGTTTATGATATCTGTTTGTAAACCGGTTTGTGTGATGTCACTCTGTGAAAACTGTACCCTGACAAAGCTGTGTCTGTGATTAGATAGAAACAGCTTCTTCTGTGAGATTTTGTTTTACATTCTATTACATAAGTTACTATATCAATTAATAGCGTGTGCGTGTGCATATATAATCGTATCCTACATGTTGTAGAGATTTTAAACAAATATTATACTATCTTTAATTTTTTACTTGTGTTTTATTTGTATTTGTATTTTGTTAATTTTAGTGATCAAGTGCCTGTCATAGTTCCTTGTCAAAGGTAATAAAGATTTGTTGAATTGAATTGAATTGAAAAACCTCTCTCTCTGTCTGATCTCTCTCTCTCTCTCTCTCTCTCTCTCTCTCTCTCTCTCTCTCTCTCTCTCTCTCTCTCTCTCTCTCTCTCTCTCTCTCTCTCACTCCTAGCTCCTGGAAGCGACACTCAGGTAAATGGGAAGCAACTCCCTCTTTTGACAAAAGGCTATCAGTGCAAGGGAATCAACCCGCTTCTAACAAGGTATGGGTTCTTGACGAACTGTTATCATGAGTTGTTTCCCTGCATTCGTATTCCAATTGCCATTTTCTCAACTAGATGATGACGATGATGATGATGGAGGTGATCGTGGTGATGATAATAGAAAAAAACAAACAAGACAGAGGAAAACAGCATCATGGACGTCCAATATTATACCAATGTCAACACAGTGTTAATAATAATAATAATAATAATAATAATAATAATAATAATAATAATAATAATAATAATAATAATAATAATAATAATAATAATAATAATAATAATAATAATAATAATAATAATAATAATAATAATAATAAATAGGAAGAAGAAGAAGAAGAACGTTTGGCTTTGTAACAGTTTTTGTCTTCTTCTTCACCCCCGTTGGGGTGCCGGGGGTTTCAGTATAAATAGTATCCCCACTTTCTGGAAATTTAGTGCTTTAAATTCCCACTGTCGCTGTCTTTCGTATTTGCTCTTTCTCATTCCTGCTCTGTTCTATCAATCTGCTGTACTATCTTCTTCTTCGCTAGACCAGTCACCTACCTTTTTTCTTGAAAACTCTTCCGGGACAAGACTCCTCATTTGTGTATGAGGTCTGTTGGATCAGCTTGGGAATATTGGACGCTTTCTGCCAGGTGGTCACTAGGGCTTCCTATGATGTTATTATTTAGCAATGTAGGCATTTTATATGTATGTGTTTTGTTGATAATTTATAATGATATTTGTATTCTATTTTGTTTTTGTAAACGGGGGTTCGATAAATTAGAGTACAGCCTCAGCGTCCCCTGCGTGGGATGTCTTTATTGTAAAGTGACTGGCTGGTGGAGAGCTTTCAGTTTTACCACTAGGGTTGTTTCAGCAGATCTTTTATGCGGATCACGGGTTGTCCGGTCCTGATTTGGCTCGGAAGAGTCCGCTGGACCTAACGCAATAATCATGTAATGTAATGTCTTCTTCTTCTTCTTCTTCTTCTTCTTCTTCTTCTTCTTCTTCTTCTTCTTCTTCTTCTTCTTCTTCTTCTTCTTCTTCATTCAGTCATAATCACGATCAGTTTCATCAATCTTTACCGATATATAGGGTATTCAAATGCCGAAGGTACTAGCGCCGAACCGACGTGGTAGTTTCGACCTCGCAGAAGATGGAGGGGTGTATAAACCGAGGTCTAGTGTTACGCTGTTATTTATCAATAGTTGATTCAGCCCCGATGCTTGAATCTTGGCATGTGTAACTTGAATTCGTTTTTCCACGCAGCCTGTTCACTCGCCGTATAAAGGTTTCCAACTTTATTCAGCAAACATCAACAACTGCATACGAGATCGCTTTCCGAAAATCACTGTAACAATCATCCCTTCAAGCAGACAGTGCATTAATTATATAGCCTCTCTGCAATCGAGAAAAAATGCGAACATTCCAGAATGACGCAATAACACCCCATCAAAATAAAACTCGTCACCGGAACTATGCACTGTCTTGTTTACCAATCTACATGATTGTACCAGCTTTTACCCGTAACCTCTGGGAAATTCGGTCGATAATAAACAAGTGATTCCAGAAAATTCTCAACAATATCGACCGACGAAAATTATCAACATTATACAAAGCTTCTTCTAGCAACAGCGCAAAATCAAATCAAAGGTAAAATGCACGCCATCGTTGCAAGCTTTGGAAAACAAAATGGTCGGATCTATCGCGTGCGTCTCAATCGTAACATCTAGTCTGTGCACGCAAGCATTCCACCGCACGAACTATACGGATCCTGAAGCTCATGTCCTAGACGGATGAGTGCCAGAAACACCAATACACCCTGCATGCACTATAGGTGCTGTTCCCCCAACTCCTCCCCAGCCTGCACCCCTGTCCTGGGTGGCGCTACACTTTCAGTGACCATGCTTCCGCTGAGAAGGCAGACGAAATTCCGCAACACATGGGTGACGAGCAAAACCCCAAATAATTGTTGGGGTTCGATCTAGATTTGTGGGGTGGTTATTTTGCAAACAGTGAAAAATTGACCTTCATGAATGTGTACAGGAAAATCCCACTGCTTTGCAGAGACGGCCTATATTTACGTCGCCTCTTCACCATGGTAGACATTAGCAATCCTGGGCCGTCTCTACTACTCAGTGTGCAGTAAACTTAACAGTCGTTAATCTTGAGGACGGAGCTGCTTTCACTATCAAGGCTTCTCATACCTTGATGCTAAAGGTGGTCGTGCAAGGTGGATAATATGCGCCTCACCTGCCCGACACCTGTGTACTGCACAGGTAATAATCTATTTTAAGAATGAGAAAACATAACGCTATGGAGGCAAAGCCCATTACGGACAAAAGCATGCAAGTCCTTTGCGCTGTATGAATACTTGTAGTTTCACGCATGCACGCACGAACATCTACACACAGACAGATACACACACAAACACACACAGGTTTGCACGCGCGCACGCACGCGATCCCGCACCCACGCACACACAAAGCGCACATATACAGACAAACCAGACAGCTGGAAAGAAAGGGAGAAAGAGAGAGAGAGAGAGAGAGAGAGAGAGAGAGAGAGAGAGAGAGAGAGAGAGAGAGAGAGAGAGAGAGAGAGAGAGAGAGAGAGAGAGAGAGAGATGGAGACAGAGGTGCAGAAACAGATACAGACAGACGGAGAGACAGGCAGACAGACAGATATATAGAACCAATGAGAAAGGCCAGAGAATTAAAAAAAAAGGGATTAAGAAAGAATCTACACGCGTATGAAATAAAATTCCACAGCGGTCGACATGCACTTGTTTGTAATATGCAAGCCGACATTAGGAAAGCATTTTTACCGATGTCAGAAGTCGCCTGGTTTGCGTAAGTCTCGGTCTGGCATTACCCTAAACTCTTTCCCCCTCCGCCCCCAACCCATATCTTACCCCTCTACCCCAGCTCTTCTAACCCTCTTCATCTTTGGATTATGTGACATGCTCTGGATTGTGTGACATGCTCTGGATTATGGAAAATGCTACATTTCGGTGCTTTTTATGTTTGCCTCAAATAATACACATGCCAACAACAACAACAACAACAAAAACCGTAGACGTCCCTTGCACGACGAATTTTTCGGTTAACTAACCTTTTACCTGTCTGTAGAATGAATACGTACACCGACGTCCTAAAAGAGAGAACCGCTCCTTTTACTTTTTGACATTAAAAATAATTCACGCCCCTTTGAAACCACTGACGTAATATTGATAGCTGAAAACTCTGCTGCTTGAAAGCAAAAGATGTTGGTTAAGCCCCAATAATACTATTTTGTTTAAATACCAAGTTACCCCCGTTGGGGTGCCGGGGGTTTCAGTATAAATAGTATCCCCACTTTCTGGAAATTTAGTGCTTTAAATTCCCACTGTCGCTGTCTTTCTCATTTGCTCTTTCTCATTCCTGCTCTGTTCTATCAATCTGCTATACTATCGTCTTCTTCGCTAGACCAGTCTCCTACCTTTTTTCTTGAAAACTCTTCCGGGACAAGACTCCTTGTTTGTGTATGAGGTCTGTTGGAGCAGCTTGGGTATATTGGACGCTTTCTGCCAGGTGGTCACTAGGGCTTCCTATGATGTTATTATTTAGCAATGTAGGCATTTTATATGTATGTGTTTTGTTGATAATTTATAATGATGTTTGTATTCTATTTTGTTTTTGTAAACGGGGGTTCGATAAGTTGGGGGTGAAGCCTCAGCCGTCCCCTGCGTGGGATGTCTAGATTGTAAAGTGACTGGCTGGTGGAGAGCTTTCGGTTTTACCACTAGGGTTGTTTCAGCAGATCTTTTATGCGGATAGGGGGGTGTCCGGTCCTGATTTGGCTCGAAAGAGTCCGCTGGACCTAAAGCAATAATAATGTAATGTAATGTAATGTAAATACCAAGTTATGCAAAGGATGGTGGATGAATGGAGGCAGGCGCAGACGAAGGCAAAGAAAGAACTGGACAGATTATGTCCAAATGGGGCCGACAGTGAATATGTCATCCTTCCTGACAACAGCAATAGACAGACAAAAGCTGCGAGAACTCTCCGCGACCGCATCCCTTATGTCTCCCCAACGACCTGACAGGCTGAGGGATTAGATAGATAGATAGATAGATAGATAGATAGATAGATAGATAGATAGATAGATAGATAGATAGATAGATAGATAGATAGACAGACACACAGACACACAGACAGACAGATAGATAGATAGATAGATAGATAGATAGATAGATAGATAGATAGATAGATAGATAGATAGATAGATAGATAGATAGATAGATAGATAGATAGATAGATAGATAGATAGATAGATAGATAGATAGATAGATAGATAGATAGATAGATAGATAGATAGATAGATAGATAGATAGATAGATAGATAGATTGGTTTCTAGCCTGTTGGCAAGGAAAATTAGTCCCGATGTCTCCCCAACGACCTGACAGGCTGAGGGATTAGATAGATAGATAGATAGATAGATAGATAGATAGATAGATAGATAGATAGACAGACAGACAGACAGATAGATAGATAGATAGATAGATAGATAGATAGATAGATAGATAGATAGATAGATAGATAGATAGATAGATAGATAGATAGATAGATAGATAGATAGATAGATAGATAGATAGATAGATAGATAGATAGATAGATTGGTTTCTAGCCTGTTGGCAAGGAAAATTAGTCCCGCCTTAGACCACGCGGCCACAACGCTCGCTTAGGTAGGTAGATGATGTTTTCTTTTCTGGCAGCTAAAGAGTTAAACAAACAAGCAGTTAGAAAAAAAACAACACTGTAAAAAGTCTCCTTGAATGCTGACGTCTTGTTTACTGGCAGCGAGACCTGGTGAGAGCCATCCTCTTTAGCAATCTTCTAATTAACCGGGCGGCTAAAAATATGTTTAAAAGCTTCTACATAATAAAAATGTAGGTGTCCCCAACTGCGAATTTTGCTGACATCATGGTTTCAATAGCAGGCTAATAGTAATTTGACGGGATAGCTCAGTTGATAGAGCGGCGAGCTCGTGTTACAAAGGTTGCGGGTTCGACTCCCGGTGTCCCGGACATAAACTTTGGCTGTAAGCATTGGCCATCTTACATCTGCTCTGTGGGTTCGGGCAAATAGAATAGACCCAACGTTTCCCGGCGTGTCGTAAGAGGCGACTAACAGGGGTGATGTTAGCACGGCATCACTGGGCGAAAGTCTTCTACACAGAAGTCACCGGCCAGGGCGGAGGAACCTCACGTTACTACAGGTTCAACGACCACGTGCTCAGGGCCAAGGCGAGCCACACTGTATTCGTGGATTTCGGCTGTGGCCAACAGCCTGGAGAGGATTGGGCCCTGCCAGGTCTTATTTGCCCAAGACACAACACATGATGAGGCTATCCACTAATTCCATGCCGGATCGGTCGTCGCCCGGAACAAGGACCGCGCCTTCCGTTGGCCACCAGGACGGAGGTGAAAAGTATGCTACTGATGGACAAATTAGCAAGATCCGCACGAGAAACAACATCGTCATAGGAACCTGGAATGTCAGGACCCTAACTGCGGAAGGAAAATTAGAAGAACTGGCCCACGAGCTGGACCACTATCGATGGAACGTTCTAGGTATCAGCGAACTGCGCTGGAAAGGCCTAGGTGAAACAACGACTGACAAAGGCCACAAGCTCTATTTCAGCGGTAGAGATGACAGGCACGAACACGGCGTTGGATTCTTGGTCCACAAGAACATTCTAGCCACTGTCATGGGTTGCCGCCCAGTCTCCAGTAGACTCATTACCATCCGTCTGAGAGCAACCCCTTTCAACATTACCATCATCCAGGCCTATGCCCCAACATCAGACTATGAAGACAGCGAAGTGGAGGATTTTTATGAAAATATACAGGCGGTCCTTGACCAAGTGCCGAAGAAGGACATAGTCATAGTGCAAGGCGACTGGAATGCCAAGGTTGGCCAAGATGCGCACCACAACTGGGGAGACACATGCGGACACCACTGCAACAACGAGACAAATGACAGGGGTCTGAGGCTATTGGAGTTTGCCAGATACAACAATCTGGTACTGGCAAACACGCTTGGTCTCCACAAAAAATCCAGACGATGGACATGGCACAGTCCCGGCGGGGAACATCACAACCAGATCGACTACATCATGGTCAAGAAACGCTTCAGATCAAGCATCAACATTGGCAGGACACGCACTTTTCCAGGAGCAGACATTGGAAGTGACCACGATCTCGTGATGATGTCTTTCCGGCTCCATTTGAAGAGAGTAAATACAGCAAAGTGCACTAGGCTGAAGTTCGACCTGGACAAACTGCAAGACCCGGAGGTGGCAAAAATATTTCAGGCCACAATTGGAGGGAAATTTGCACCACTGCTTATTTTGGGGGCAGGCGAAGTAGATGTCAACACCATGACCAATACCTTCAACTCAGCTGTAACAGATGCCGCCACTGAGATCCTTGGCAAGCACCGACCAAAGAAGAAGCCGTGGATCACACCTGAACTTTTGGATCTGTGTGATAAACGAAGAGAGTTAAAAAAGAAAAAGAACACCTCACAGGGAGCTGATGTCTACCGAAAAATCAACAATGACATCCGAAAAGGCATGCGCACAGCAAAGGAGAACTGGATAGAAGATCAATGCCAGGAAATAGAGAACAATCTGAACAAGAACAACAGCAAGAAGGCCTACCAGACTGTGAAGCGGCTGACAAGTGTTAAACAGCCCAAAGTCTCCACTATCCAAAGCAAGTCTGGCATTTGCCTTACAGAAGAACAAGAAGTCTTGGACAGATGGACAGAGTACTGCTCTGACCTTTACAACCATACACCAAATGGAGACCCATCAGTTCTAGCATGTCCCGAGAGCAGAGAAGAAGAAGAAATCCTCCCAATTCTCCGGGAAGAAGTTGAGGCAGCAGTGCAATCGCTGAAGAAAGGGAAGTCAGCGGGAGTGGACAACATACCAGCGGAACTGCTACAAGCAGGAGGAGAAGCGATGACTGATGCTCTCACCATTATCTGTAACAAGATCTGGCAGAGTGGGGAATGGCCTACACCATGGACCCAGTCGCTTGTCATCACTCTTCCCAAAAAAGGTAACCTTCAGGAATGTGAAAATTACCGCACCATCAGCCTCATCAGCCATCCCAGCAAGGTCCTCCTGAAAATAATACTCAACAGGTTGAAACCACAAGCTGAACAAATCATAGCTGAAGAACAAGCAGGATTCATGGCAGGGCGAAGTACCACTGAACAGATTTTCAACCTCAGAATAATCTGTGAGAAATACCTACAGCACCAACAACATCTATATCATGTGTTCATAGACTTCAAGAAGGCATTTGACCGAGTCTGGCATGCAGCTCTATGGGCAACCATGAAAGTGTACAACATCAGCCCTAAAATTATAGAAGTCATCAAAAGCCTATATGACAAGGCTACCAGTGCAGTCCTCCATAACAGCGTCATCGGGAACTGGTTCAGAACAACAATCAGTGTGCGTCAAGGATGCCTACTCTCTCCAACACTCTTCAACATCTTCCTAGAGCGCATCATGTCAGATGCTCTTGCAGATCACGAAGGCACAGTCAGCATAGGGGGCAGAGCAATCTCCAATCTTCGTTTTGCGGATGATATTGATGGATTGGCTGGAGAGGAACAAGAACTTGAACAGCTTGTACAGAGGCTTGACACCACCTCCAGAGCTTATGGAATGGAAATAAGTGCAGAGAAGACCAAAATGATGACCAACAACACCAATGGCATCAACACGGACATCAAAGTACAAGGCCAATCCCTCAACACAGTGCACAGCTTCAAATATTTAGGAGCCATTGTGTCAGACAATGGGTCTCGACAGGAAGTCCTCTCCAGGATCGCACAAACAACTGCTGCCCTGACAAGGTTGAAGCCCATTTGGAAAGACAGAACCATCAGTCTACATTCCAAAGTAAGACTGCTGCGCTCTCTGGTCATCTTCATCTTCCTATATGCTTGCGAAGCATGGACCCTCACAGCAGATCTCCAACGAAGAATACAAAGCATGGAGATGAGGTGCTACAGAAGACTTCTGTGCATTTCCTATACCCAACACATCACCAACGACGAAGTCCGACAGACCATCACACAAGCCATTGGACAACACGATGACCTGCTCACAGTGGTGAAGAAACGGAAACTCCGATGGTATGGCCACGTCACCAGATCATCAGGCCTTGCAAAGACCATTCTGCAAGGCACAGTGCAAGGAGGTAGAAGAAGGGGGAGACCGAAAAAGAGGTGGGAGGACAACATTCGAGAATGGACTGGTTTGACACTGAGCGAAGCCATGAGGGCTGCTGAGGACAGAGAAAGATGGAGTATGCTGGTTAAACGATCATCTGTGGTGCCCCTACTACCTTCGGGCTATGGGACAGGATAGGATAGGATAGGATCTTACTATTGCTATTAGTCTGATGGTTGTTTCAATGTATAGTTTTCTATTCTCCCCCTTACCCGGTCGCCTAGGATTGTGCTCAGTCGTCTGAACGTCAGACTGTGCGCCCAAGGCAGCACGTGGGCTCTTCGGGCGGCTTGAGTTAGATCCTATATCCACCAGCACCTTGAGCAGCTATTGAGCTGAAAAAGCGCTATATAAGAATGATAAATAATAATAATAATAATTTAAAAGCTGGTGGGAACATGGAGATGGGTAATGTAGACCTGGCGTATATAGAAAAGGGAGAACATACCTGGGGGAACACCAGGTTTACCCTTTGAGAGCTGACCGCAATTTGGGACACTTAGCTTATAGTGTTCTGACAATCAAACCCTTCCAAAATAATGCTTGTTTACGGGAATGCCAAGTTTGTTGACTCATTGAGGCTGTGTATATATATGGGTAACAAATCAAAACCAAATCCTGTGACTACGCCAGACCACAACCTCGCTTCTCCATAACTAGAGGTACTCTACGTGTATACAGTACAGTGCGCGTATCGTGCCGAGGGTGATATATAGCATTAATTGCTCTAACAAAGATTCCGAAATAAGATCCTAAGTTAGTACAGGAAGCGCGTTGTCAAGCCGGAAAGGAACTCTTCTGTTTACAAAATCGGGATAGTCGCTGGATGGTGATCAGTCTATTTCGGGACAGATCTGAAGCAAACGCTAATCTGTTTACAAATTAAGGTTGTCGCCAGATGAGAATGAATCTATTTCTGGATAGACTATTACTGGGAACGTTGGATCTGGTATTTCTGAACTATTCGTCCAAGTTACAGAGTATCTGAGCCTGCTAAAAAAAAATCATACGCCGTCTATTGATCAATGTAGGTTTGAGTAATGCCTGATCAGCAGGCTCGAACACTCTGTGTGCTGTTCTCCAGGACCACGGTTTATTTATAAACAAGGCGGTACATGTAGGTAACTAATTTGTTTTGCCAAATCCAATTCTGTTTAGGTCTGGTGTTTCGTTCCTAGGACTATTTTTGGGTGAATGAGATATCTGGAGACTGAGAAATGAAGAAGAAGAAGAAGAAGAAGAAGAAGAAGAAGAAGAAGAAGAAGAAGAAGAAGAAGAAGAAGAAGAAGAAGAAGAAGAAGAAGAAGGGTAAAAAAGGAAGAGAAAAAAAAGCAGACAGGAATTAAGGAAGAAAAATGGAAGAATCCGCGTAACTAACATACTCAAATAAACTGACACAGTAATAAACACTGTCATAAATAAATAAAACTAATGATATTAATATAAATACCGTACAATAAGGTAGTAATAGAAATAAATTGCTATCATTATCTTCAGTATTGACTTCAGTCAGGAAAGAAGTTTTGAAGGTATAGAGTTTTGTGTGTGTGTGTGTGTGTGTGTGTGCGTGCGTGCGCGTGTGTGTTTAATATGTGTTTAGTATATGTATGAGTATCTGTGAATGTCTCTAAATATGGTAATAAATGAAAAGACGTTTAATAAAATAACAGTATCATGGATACTGGAACTTAATGTAATATATTTCAAGAAGCTTATTGCTAGTCTTTTTAAGTCTTTTAACGTATGTACATTATCAGTGTATCGTTTTTGTCAAAGGGTAGCACTTGTTTAAGCTTAGCTTTAGTGTATCCTGTATGTTTTCCATGTATTGTTTGCCTGTCTCATCAATAGCATTCTGTTTAAACCATCAAAGCATTGTACTTGTAATATATGTACATTTAAATCGGCAGGAGTTTGATTTCCCACATAAGGAGTTAAATTAGGAAATTGATAACATTTTTCTACACCGTATGAAATGGAAACACATTTAATTGCCTTGCAAAACATTCAACTTACCCTGGATTCTGTCCTGACATTTCACACCGGAAATGAATCTTTGGATGCAGGGTTTTCACACACAACTAGATTTTCGGAGTTGGATTATCACACAGGAAGTGATGCGTACTTACCACAATCTGTGCATCACGTGACCTTTCGAAAAAGTCTTTTTAGGATAGGGTGAAGGTCACGGCCACGTGGAAGAAGATCCATATGTCAAGGTTGGTCAGTAGAGCGTGCAACAAAATCAACAACAAACAAAACGGCAGTTGTTAGTATTAGTATAATGATATTAAACGAAATTACAATATCACAATCAAGTTATTGCAGTCATCAAATAAAGGAAACAACATTATGCAGTAAAGAGTTATTATTAATGTTAAGAACACACACCAAAACCAAAAGTGCTAAACATTTTATGAAATTAGAATCTAGATTACATATTACAATACAACTGTTTAAAAATAAGATGATAACAAAAGCATAATAAAGGCATGCAATCTCAGTGATTTGAATTTTGGTTATTTCGAAAATCACTCCACATAGACAAACAATGAAAACTATATTAAATGGAACATCGCAAGCATTTAACAATTAAATATAAAATTGTTTATAAGTATACACTTTAAGCTCCAATGACTTAAAACAAAGAAGCAAAAAAGCAGTATCAACAGCGTTTGATAATTAAACATCCCAAATCAAACACAACCACACTGAATGAACTAAAACACAACATTAGCGTTCATGTAACATGACTGGTGTGTGTATATATATATATATATATATATATATATATATATATATATATATATATATATATATATATATAGAGAGAGAGAGAGAGAGAGAGAGAGAGAGAGAGAGAGAGAGAGAGAGAGAGAGAGAGAGAGAGAGAGAGAGAGAGAGAGAGAGAGAGAGATGGCACATTGATAATGTTATTTGATAATAGCATCCTGTTATTTGATAATGACATGGGATGCTGTCAATCTAGACTTTCAAAAATAAAAAATCGATTTCCTGTCCGTCTTCTAATAGTAGCGATCTCTCTGCCTTTACACCACATGTTTGAGTGATAAATGTGAGTTAGCTGTGTGTGTGAGTGTAACATCTGAGCGTGCATATTGGTACAGATCGCCGCGATTTGAGCCTGATTGGTGATTTAGTAAAACACGTATTTAGCATCGATGATGATGCTGATGATGATGATGATGATGATGATGATGATGATGATGATGATGATGATGATGATGATGATGATGATGACTATTATATTATTATTATTAGTAGTAGTAGTAGTAGTAGTAGTAGTAGTAGTAGTAGTAGTAGTAGTAGTAGTAGTAGTAGTAGTAGTAGTAATAGTATTAGTATTATTATTATCATTACAGAAATGTGTTTTGCACTCAAGTGGGGTTATACCATTCAAAAATAATAGTAATCAGAAATTATTTTGTGTGCTCTGTGTTGCAGTTTGTACGATTGGTAAAATCTTTTGTATCGTGTACATGTTTTCTTCATAGTACACACTAAATACTGTTCACATAACTGAGAGAGAAAATTCCCCCGTCTGCCATATCGCCAATGGTGGGTGCAGACGTTACATTTTAGTGTTCACTCAGAAAAAAATCCTACTGTGGTTTCAGCTGCTTAGAACGTTAGGCTTCAGATTATCTGAGAACCAAATATTAATTTCATATACGAGGGGTGGCCTCGTGGCGCAGTGGATAAGTCGCCGGTTTCCTATGCCGAAGGTCGCGGGTTCGATTCCCGCAAGGGGCGAACGTATGTGACTTAGGTACGAGACTATTGATGTCACCGAGGGTTTTCTCCGGGCACTCCGGTTTCCTGACCCTCCATTAAATAATGGTACAGGATGCAGTCAATATAAAAATTTCAAAAATAAAAATTCGATTTTCTTCCGTCTTCTAATAGCGATCTCCCTGCCTTTACACCACCTGTTTGAGTGATGTATGTGTATTTGGTGTGTGTGAGGGTAAATGAGACAGGTGAGCGTGTATGTTGGTATAGATCGCCGCGCTTTGAGCCTTGGGGAAAGGCGCGTACATAGCATCCTGTATTATTATTATTATTATGTAAATCAAATTACTGGCCTTCTATCCTAGAGATACAAGATACAAAATATGTTTTTGTCAAGTGAATGCAAAAAGAATACATTAATTTAGTCAATGCTTACATTATTGTAGGTCGAGGTAGATTATCTTTCTGACAAGTTACTAAACATTGGCGTCTGTATCTGGTTATAAGACTGAGCAGCTAGCGAAGCTACAGTACATATTATGCGTGGCTATCTCACCTTTAAACTTGTACACAAGGTATTATTAAACTACACGATCGCGGCTGATGCCTAGACTGGCAAGGCAGTCACCTTCCCCTATTTCAAGTCCATCTGAGCACTAACCAGGTGGAATGGACCCTCGATTTCATAGCGGTAACTGTTCGTAGCGTACAGCTCGTGTAGCATACACATAACTATGTTGTCTACCGCTGCGCGATCGAGGATCCACTTTCTTTTTGTTGATATCGCTGATCCATTATAGTTGGTTAATAAAGTCCCTGTGGTCTGAACAAACTAGAATGCTTCTCTCTGAATCCTACAGACTGCGGCCCTTCAATACATGAAATAACATGAAGTAGAATGAAATAAATCAAAGTAAGTTAAAATGAAATAAAAAAATAAGAGCGTGGCACTGTGAAAGTCATGGGTTTAAATGCTGGTGTGCTTGCTGCAGAAAGTCTTCAACTTTACGCTACAGTTGATCTGCCCCAAAATCTTATGAATGGTTGTAATCTAGCGGGTTACATTGAAACATAAGGTTGGAATCTATCGGGCGACCTTTAAACACCAGTTGTTTTCCTTTCAGTCTACATTCCAAGGTAAGGCTGCTGCGCTCCCTTGTCGTCTCCATCTTCCTATACGCTTGCGAAACATGGACCCTCACAGCAGATCTACAACGAAGAATACAAAGCATGGAGATGAGGTGCTAAAGAAGACTTCTGTACATTTCCTATACCCAGCATATCACCAACAAGCGATTGCTTTTTTAAAGTTTTATTTTTGCATGGCCGGGAATAATTTGTACAATGTAATCCTTTGAACGAATAAAATATGTTTTAACCCGCAGGGGCCGAACTTGTGTGACTTAGCCAGGTACGAGACTTTCAGGTCATCGAGGGTTTTGTTCAGGTACTTCGGTTTCCGCTCTCCCTTCCATAATGCAGTCTGCCTAACATTAAAAAAAAAAGATTCAAATTTCAAAATGTATGTCTTAAAACCATGTTTACGTTCATTTGCAGCATTCCCCTCCCCGCTCCCCGCATATCCCCCATCTTTCACCCCATCCCACTCCCATTTTATTCCCACACCTTAGACAATATTGTATTGCTTTAAATAACCTAGAATTTAGCCGATTTGATTGTATACTAGTGCACATTTTAAATTTGGACGTCTCGCTGGCACTAATACAGTAAACTTTGACAATGTTATATTGCTTTAAATAACCTAAATGGAAAGATGGAGTACGCTGGCTAAACGATCATCTCCGGTGCCCCAACGACCTTCGAGTTACGGGTAGGGATAGGATAGGATATAACCTAGAATTTAGATACTAGTGCGCAGTTGGCACAATATATTCTGGAGCCTTTCTAATCTTTGTGGGTGGCGTAGAAGCGTAGCGGATTAGGCCACACGCTAGAAATGTTTCGTTAAGCAGCGACGGTAGGGGTAAGTACCTGGATGGGTGACCATACTTGGAAGTCAAAGGACGCACACAAAATAAAATAAAATAAGTACTAGGCCCTCCAGTCCACCCAGCTGTGAATGGGGGTACCTGGCTTTGTTTAGGACCGACAAATGCAAAGCAGCGAGGGAGAGGAGATGAGAATCGCCCTCATTAAGTTGGCCCAGAGAAAAGGGATGTCCCCAACGCCTCTCTCCTATAAAGCGACCGAAAGGTTACGGAGACATCTTTATCTTTTATTCTTCTTTGTTTCTATTCAAAATCTTTGTTAGTTGTCTCTATAATCTTTGTTTGCAATAGTCGGACCCTTTGCCACTTTCATCTCAATTTCCTTAATTTATTAAACGCATGTTTTAATGCTATCTTCGGTATGTAAAACATCACGTCAAAAAACTACTGCTCAAACTGATACCATGATATGGACTACAGACAAGCGTCACCTGCTTCATCAAAACTGCCGGAAGCGAACTCAATTACACAAATGGAAGAAGAAGAAAAAAAATATCAAGGTCGAAGCTGATTGGGTCATGATAGTTATTGCTACTGTTCCTGATTATTGCACATAGTTTATAGGCCTAAAGGTGTATTTACTTGTTCTTTGTTGACGATGACAGACATGATCATGTAAGACTTCTGGTTCTTGCCCTGCGACCCTTTCTCTCCATTACTCCATTAGTACGCCCCCTCTTCAAATAATCCGTTCTATTTTCAATTTCACAATTTCTTAAAGTCTATACCTCGCACAGAACTAATTCTTCTGTTTTATATTGAACTATACTGCTACACGTGTGTTTTTGTGTACTGCTAGCCATGGACTGAGCGGCCTTTGGCCTTGACCCCTCGATCTCAACCTCTGCATACGGTTTTTACGGTGGCTCAGGGGTGTGGTTCTGTCTGTCGTGCTTGCAGTTTGTTGGCTCGTGTGCGAACTGTGCGTGTGTGTGTGTGTTTGTGGGTGTGTGTGTGCGCGAAAGCTTTTGGGTTCTGGCCTATGATGTGCGTTTTAAGGGAAAGCTCGTTTAATTTCTAAAACGTTGTATGCTAACGTAGTCACTTGAACTGTATTTCTGTTAGGGCTGGGCGGTTTTACCGATACTAACTATATTCAGGTTCAGAAACGCGAGGGTACGGTATACCGGTGCTGGTGTCCAAGGTCCGGTTTACTGGGAAATCTCGACAACACATAACGCGACAGTGGGCGACATCTTGTCCGCCCACAGAGCAAGCCAAAGCCCAAACACGTGGATAGGCAGCTGTTCTTGAAGAAGAACTTATAAGAATAACAGCTTATCCACGTGTTTGAGCATGGTACCAGTCGCCAATCCTTCTGAACTCTTAACGTTCTTAAAGACCTTTCCCGTTGAATGTTTTTGTTTTATTTTGATTTTGTGGATTAAAGTTTGCTGATGTTCTAAATAGGGATTTATCATAATTTGTTGTGAAGGCGTTCAAGCAAAAATAAAGCTTCAATTTCTATGGAAATGTGGTTCTTTGAAACTGTTTTGAAGTGTGTGACAATCTTTCTTTTGCGTCGGCCACTACTGTCAGTGCCATATCCCATTTGATTGTAACACTTAGAATCGCGGTATACCGGTACGAAATACCGAGATGACCTACAAATACCGCGGTAATACCGGTACGACTTTGACCCATGGCCGGTACCCAGCTCTAATTTTTGTAGCCAACAGCCTGTCTTCGCATGCTACACACGTGTGTGTGGGTGTGTGTAGGTGTGTGCGTGTGTGTGTGTGTGCGTGCGTGCGTGCGTGTGTGTTATCTCGAATCTGAAAACATATTCCTTGGCAATAAAATTATTTGACTTGACTTTACTTGACTCGACTCTTTTCTTTTAAGTCGCAGGTCTCCATGCAACAGTCATGCTCCATGCGCGCAAAGAATAACAGCTGTGTGCATCATGTCCAAAGGGGGAATAAACATGAATACACATCTCCCTAACATACTCTTTTCATTTTCAGAATTTCTTCTCATTTCATTTAAGGTCTGTAAACATTTGGACTGTATACAATGACATTATTTATTTATTTATTTATTTATTTATTTATTTATGTAATCGTTGTTATATAGCGCTTTTCCATGCTCAAGAGCTGTGGTGAAAGGCGCTGGCCGATACAGGCTGTAACTCGGGCTGCCCGAGGCGCCCGCTTTCAGCCTTTGGGCGCATCTCATGAATCCCAGACAACTGAGCACAATCCTAGGGGAATTGGGACCTAGTGCTTGCTGAGAGTATTTGTGTAGCCAGCAATCACGAGTCTAGGACATGAGCGTCAGGGTCTTTAAATTATGTGCGATGCAATGCATGCGTGCACAGCCTAGACTTCGGTTTACACTCTCATCCGTCTTTCTATAAATCTGTATTTCTCCCTTCTATAATTACGCATTAAGAATATAGTCCTTATTGTTCCTTCTGTCTTTAATTTTCAGTGTTTTAGATCACGTACATTTGAGGTATTATACCTCTTGGCGTCCAAAATCACGTAAAAGAGTGGCAGAGAGGGGGTCCGATCACTTAATGGTTTTTCTTGGAAGAGGTCTGAAAACGTAACTAAATTTATCAGCGGATGTACGGTCATGGAGGCTTTTGCAACTTGCGCAACGTACTTACGTAGGTTCCGCATTTTTGAATTTGTTGTCTGTTCTGAGATTCCACGATCACTAGCAGACGACCGATCATGACGTATTCGCAAGGGAAGAAACTCTACTTCGGATTCATTGAACAGAACCGAGTGAAAAACTCAAAGTGAAATAAAGAGAGCAGATTCTTCGGACAACGAGAAGCCAACGAGAACGTTTTGTTTAATTTCAGACAGATATGATGAAAACCAAGAGAGAGATGTGTTTTCCAAGCCAATTTCAAATGGGGACGCTGCAAGGGAGGAAATGGTAAATAGAATCAAAGGCCGCACTTAAATCTAGAAGGACCAGGATGGCGTTGTCTCCACTGTCAAGCATTGAAAAGATGTCATTTGTTATGCGCATAAAAGCGTTTTCGGTGCTGTGCCCACCTTTGTAAGACTATTACCTCATATTACCTTAAAGCATACATATTTTCTGTATGCGTTGCCTGTATGTCTAATCAGGCTGATATTCTGTGCGCATGCGCAACATGGTGTGGTACCCATTTCAAGATGACGTAACCTCTCATGCAGCTACTGCACACATTCTGTCATTTTCACTTAGCTTCTCTCTCTTTTTTCTCTCTTTCTTCTCTCCTACATATCAATAACAGGGAGTGCTATATTGGGACTATTTAGGTCCCACTGAGTCTAATTCCTCCTCAGTCTACTAACAGGTTTTGATTTGAGATAAATCAGATACATGCCGCAGATACTAATACCGCTCACCCTACTGTGTAACATTTATTCCCTGATCAAGTTATAGCTGCTCCAAAAATACTGTAGCCTTCATTGTTGTATTTCAAGAGAGAAAATAAAACATTAATCGAAATGTTAATGAGCAATGTAACTCCCATCCCCCTTCCTCTCTCTCTCTCTCTCTCTCTCTCTCTCTCTCTCTCTCTCTCTCTCTCTCTCTCTCTCTGTTATTGGTAATTTTAATCGGTTAATGGACAGGTTGTATGATTAATAAAACCTTTATTCGATTAAAGTTCCAACCTCTCTACCCCCCCCCCTCCGTCCCTTTTTCTCTCCTTCTCTCTCTCTCTCTCTTTCGCTCTCTCTCAAGTATTTTCAATCGAAAGTATCTCCCTTTCAATGATTAGGTATACCAACCGAACTATTAAAAGAGAGATACTACGTTAACGCGTTACCAACAAACAAAAATCATAGTACTGTAGCTGCGGTGGTACTGGTCGGTGAATCCAGCAAAGTGGAATAATAGTCCGAACAGGAATAGGTTCAGAGGGAATAGGGTGGGAGGCAAAACACCCTCGACAACAAGAAGGAGAAATGTCAGAAAGTTGGAACAGCGCCTAAAGCT
Source organism: Oncomelania hupensis (assembly GCA_036898135.1). NCBI lineage: Eukaryota > Metazoa > Mollusca > Gastropoda > Littorinimorpha > Pomatiopsidae > Oncomelania > Oncomelania hupensis. The sequence goes on along the minus strand of CM072521.1, from coordinate 24,724,179 downwards.
TCCGTTGTTAAACATCCATTTGGTTCTAGGAGTTGAAATAGGGCTGGGTATAAAACAAACAGGCGCAAGAATGAGGGGCAAAACTGATTATAGATCATGTCAAATCAACAATTCTTTATCCCCAAAAAGGCGGAAGACAGGCGCAAGGTAACTGCAATGTACACAAGTAGCCTACAGACAATGCAATTGTGTAAGCAAAGGGAGAGAAAAAATGATGAAGAGACACAGTAAAACAAACATTGCTATAGTTCCGGACACACACACACCCATGCACATTCACACACTTTCACTCAATGTGAAATTCATACACACGCACAAGCACTCTCTCTCTCTCCCTTTCTGTCTCTGTGTCTTTCTCTGTCTGTCTGTCTGTCTGTCTCTGTCTCTGTCTCTCTCTGTCTCTCTCTCTCTGTCTCTCTCTCTCTCTCTCTCTCTCTCTCTCTCTCTCTCTCTCTCTCTCTTTTTTTTTTTTTTTCTTCAAACGCCAACAGCTTTTGTGGTGGTTTCTTTTGTTGCACTAAAGCGCTAGGGCGCTTCTTCTCGTGTCTTCCTGCAATTCGGCACCTGGAGTTTACACAAAACGAGATGAACGTCAAGCAACATTTGACGTTCCACAAAACCTCATGCCCATTGCGAGATGTGTATTGTATCACCGATGCAAGGTCTTTCTCGGCAATGAACCTAAGTATAGTGCTCAGTGGTATGAGGAACAGAATGAGCACAACAACCTACGACCACTTTAAGTGCAAGATTCGTACACTGACTTTGATGAGCTCCCTTTTCAGCTCCCACTTCACTTGTTCAAAACAACAATTCGAGTGTATTTTAAATGTGAAAAACGGATAACAGTTACCGTATACTACACCACCAACACCGTTCTAGCACAAGGTAACTTCTGTACAGAATGGATAGGGAGGGAGCAGAGAGCGCTAGTGGCATTCATCAACACGCTTGACAGCCACCTTACTGCAACCCAACGAGAGGAGGCCAAGCCAAAACATACAAAGGCTACCACTACCACCAGCTGCAGAGACAGCAGCTAAAGCACCAAGCAACTAAGCAGCTAACATTTCGCACCAGGCGTCTCCGACGGCGGCAACGTGAAGTTGATGAGGGTCATCTCTTATCCTAACAAGTCTTGTTTGTCCTCGGCAGCGTCAGTCGGAACTAAAACGATCGGTTGAGAATTATATTCGTGCCATTTCTTCTGGTGATGATAGTACGTATCCCCTATCTGATACTTGTGCGGTTGAAAGCGTTGTTGACGGTGACGATGAAATGATGGCTGCAACATGCGGACTTCTCGGTCCATTGCCATCATCATGCCTGTCCTACGTCCATACCGCTTCTGAAGAACCCCTCTCTCAAGTGTCTCCTCTAGTTTTTGATGAAGAGAACGGGTCGCACGGGCAGCAAGTCAAGTGTAACCTCTCAGTCTGACCTGAATGCTGAACATCAAATTACACATACCTCGTGCAATGTAGGGGTTCAAGCAACAGGTAACCGTCTTGAAGACTGCGTGACTCTTGAGTTTAATCGCTTAACAAACAACTTACGTGATGAAATAGCAGCACTTCGTTCTGCCCTACGGGAAACAAGGTACTCAGTGACGATTGAGGTGAATGACTTGGAGATGCTGGTGAAGAACACGGAGCGCCCTGACAATGCTTACCAGTCTGGTACTACCAGCTTCAGGTCCTCGCATTGTCCAACCAGTCACACTCAACAGTCACAACCTAAACCTTCCCAGTGGTTACACCCATATCACATCCTCGCAGCAAACCCTCTCACTCTATCCCAGTGGTTCGCAAACCAACACCACAGCCTCGCACCAAACCCTCCAATCCCAGCTCTGTGTATCTCAAACCCATACCACAGCAACCCATCAAACGCTCTTTCCGACACAGCTGCCCGGACCCAGAATTCAAGTGCTTTGGGCACTGTTGGCGACTCAAACATGCAAGATGACAGCAGTGTGTGTACAGAACGTTCAGTAAATGAGATTGCGTTTTCCGAGACATGCTCTTCACTTGGCAAACATGCTGTTTCTTATGGCACTAACTCACCTGGCTGGCCTGATACTGAATGGCCGCAACTCTCGGGTCTGAAATCAAATACAAAAACATTGATTCTGGGCGATTCTGTGGTAACAGGCCTGCATGAAGCCAAGATGTTAGTGGCAAACGAGAAGTCCCAGGTTGTTACAATTTCTGGGCTGGACAGGTCATCCCTTCTAAAAGCGCTGAGGCGTGCGGCTATTCACCCTGATGTCCCTATCTTGGTTCTGCATATCGGCATTAACGACTGCAAGTGTGGTTATGTGCTGGGTAACTCAACATGGCGTGCAGTCGTGTTAGAATGCCGTCGTTGTTTTCCCCAAAGCTAGAATCATGCTATCTACCATCCTACCACACCGTGATGGTCAGGATCTCATCAGCTCTTGTATTAAAAGCTCAAATCACTGCCTAAAACAAGTCTGTCAACAATTCGCTGGAGTTGTTGTAGTAGACAACGACGCTGCCTTCTACACCAAGAAAGGAAATGTTAACACTCTTCAGAAAAGCGCGCTTGCTCATCGAGAGGGAGAAAATCGCTGGACGATTTTGCTTTCGTTTGACCGGTAAGCGTCTTGACCTCTAGTCACGCGTCAGCAAGGCTCCCGCAGCAGAACTGTGTGTCCCTTTCTTCTCTTTTCGCAGTTTACATTGCACGCGCCGAGCCTCGGTTCCCGGTCTGAAACCCGATTTTCGTTTCGTTCAGTCTTGCCTTCCGAAAATCCAGACTAGGCCTGACAGATCAAGACGTTTTCAGTTGACTTTCTTCATGAATGGCAGGGCATGTGTTGACAATAATTTGTTTTAGTAGCCTAGTTTTCTCTCTTCCTTAACAATACATTTGTTGACATAAAGTACAGTTGTTGTTTTTTCTCTTCTTCTTCTTCTTGTTTCATTAGCGGCACAAATCAGTATCAATATTCAAGAGTTTTCCTTCATGTTATGAGGACATTTCAACTTAATTAGTTTCCAATTGATTTAGGTAATGAATTAATAACCGATGGTATTGCCACGCCACCAGAGCATCAGGCCTTGCAAAGACCAGCTTTGCAAGGCACGGTGCAAGGAGGCAGAAGAAGAGGGAAACAGAAAAATAGGTGGGAGGACAACTTTCAAGAATGGACAGGCTTGACACTGAGCGAAGCCATGAGGGTTGCTGAGGACAGAGAAAGATGGAGTAGGCCTACGTTGGTTAAACGATCATCTGTGGTGCCCCTACAACCTTCGAGTTACGGGATAGGATAGGACAGGATACTTCAATAGAAGCAGCTATATTATATTCCTTGCTTTTAAGAGGAGCGCTTTGCCCTGAGTTACTCTAACAAACAAGTCTAATTATAATTGCGAGCGCCTCTGGAAAGACAAGACAGATAAATAGGCTAAGCCACGGGCGCTTGTATCTGGACACGCGAGCGCCTATGCCTGTGACGCGTCTCCCCGTCACAGGCATAGGTGCTCGCGTGTCCAGATACAAGCGCCCGTGGGCTAAGCCTATAAAGACAAGCTACAGTAGCCGAGGCCAGCGTGTTAGGATATGACGTCATTGAAGAAGTACGTCAGCATCTTTTAAAAAGAAAAAAACAACAACAATAATACAACATGGCTTCCTTTTAGGATTTCAGGACAAGAAACGTTCAAGGCAAGGGCTTGCTATCATGTGGAGAAGAAAAGCAGGCATGTATTAAACAACACTATCGCAGTAATAGCGCATAAGGTCAGAAATCGTTACGACAAGCATCACGTATTCATCCCGGTACATATAATACACACAAAATGTCCGAAAATAATCTTACCCTTTTGGGTTTTACTCTCTGGATCTGGATAGCCCGCCTGTGGATGTAGATTGGCGGGTGCGCCACAGAAGCCGATGACGACTATCAACGTGACGTTTTAGGGTGTGCGCATCTAAAAAAAAAGATTCTTTAACAGTCATATTTACACTTCAGCTGGTCTTCTTGCTGCTGTACCTAGCGGTTTTAACAGTCCGTTTGCCCAGATGTAGGCAATGGGTACACTGTCTGTTTAAAAGGTTCTAATCTAAACAGTTAAAAACTTGATAAAAACACAGGGTTGTTCACACAGGTTTCTGCCGCCCTAACGCTGCTGAGAAGGCGTTGGGCGTGGGCATGGTGACGGTGGTATCGTCGAGGTTGTTCCACTCGATCACTGTCTTTATGAAGAATGAGCCCCTGTACTGCTCTGTCTTGGAGGGAGGAGCCTTGAAACAGCGGCTATTGTTGGTTGCCTGTCTCTGTATAATGTTCTGGTTCACATACCCCTCGTACGCTGTGGGTTTGACCCTACGTCTAGTGCCGCTCACAGGAGTGAGGAAGGAATCAGGGGGTAGGGCGGGTACAAGACCATTGGCGATCTTGTAGAGCATCGTCAGCCGGAGTTGCTGGCGACGTTCCTGGAGTGTGGGAAGTTTGAGGTACTCGAGCATCCTGCCAATGCATCCTGGGTCCCTGGACTTGTAGTCCTTGGTAATAAACCTCGCAGCCAGGCGTTGGATGCGTTCAAGTCTCTCAATGTCTTGTTTGTAGTAGGGATCCCATACCACCGACCCACACTCAAGGGTGGACCTAACAAGAGCGATGTAGGCAAGGCGACGGCACTCTTGTGGGCAGTTCCGAAGGTTCCGGCGTAGGAAGCCAAGTGTAGATCCTGCCCTCTTGCATAGGCTGGTGATGTGTGGTCCCCATTTGAGGTCTGCTGAGATTTGGATGCCAAGGTAGGGGTTCTGCTCGACCTGTTGGAGGATGGTGTCTCCGAGGCTATAGAAGAAGTGAGACTTGGATCTGGTGGAGAGTACGTAGCATTTCTGCGCATTGAATCTCATCCCCCACTGGGCGGTCGGATGGTTGGTTGTTGGTCGTTTTATTAACGTCTCTTTCATCGAGATGATAAGACATATTCACGTATTTGTATGCACGTATTATGCACACTTTTGCACCTCATACATACATATATATATATAAATTCCTAATTATATTAACTGATACACTGGAGAATTAAAGCTTTTGCTAATCTAACGCTTACATCAAAGCTTATGCTATCAATGGAATCGATAATATGAGTATCTTATCCTATCCTATCCCTGAACTCAAAGGTCTTTGGGGCACCACAAATTATTGTTTAACCAGCGTACTCCATCTTTCTCTGTTCTCAGCAACTCTCATGCCTTTGTTCAGTGTCAAACCAATCCATTCTCAAATGTTGTCCTCCCCACCTCTTTTTCTGTCTCCCTCTTCTTCTGCCTCCTTGCACCGTGCCTTGCAGGATGGTTTTTGCAAGGCCTGATGCTCTGGTGACGTGGCCATACCATCGGAGTTTCCGTTTCTTCACCACTGTGACCATATTATCATGTTGTCCAATGGCTTCTGTGATGGTCTTCCGGACTTCGTTGTTGGTGATGTGCTGGGTATAGGAAATGCCCAGAAGTCTTCTGTAGCACCTCATCTCTATGCTTGTATTCTTCGTTGTAGAACTGTTGTGAGGGTCCATGTTTCGCAAGCGTATAGGAAGATGGGGATGACAAGGGAACGCAGCAGCCTTATCTTGGAATGTTGACTGATTGTCCTGTCTTTCCAAATGGGCTTCAACCTTGTCAGAGCAGCAGTTGTTTGTGCGATCCTGGAGAGGACTTCCTATCGGGACCCATAGTCTGAGTGATACAATGGCTCCAAAATATTTGAAGCTATGAACTGTGTTGAGAGATTGGCCTTGGACTTTGATGTCCATGTTGATGCCATTGGTGTTGTTGGTAATCATTTTGGTCTTCTCTTTACCTAATACCATTCCATAGGCTCTGGAGGTGGTGTCAAGCCACTGTACATGCAGTTGTTATTGTTCCTCTCCAGCCAAACCATTAATGTGATCTGCAAAACGGAGGTTGGAGATTGCTTTACCCCCTATGCTGACTGTGCCTTCGTGCATGTTCTGCAAGGGCCTCTGACATGATGCGCTCTAGAAAGATGTTAAAGAATGCTGGAGAGAGTAGGCATCCTTGACGCAAACCGATTCTTGTTCTGAACCAGTTCCCGATGGCGCTGTTGTGGAGGATTGCACTGGTAGCCTTGTCATACAGGCTTTTGAACATCAGTTAGCAAAAATTGACGAATATCACTGCATTGAAATAATACATGTTTCACAGAAATAGATTCAACACATACGCAATTCACATTTTTACACTATTTGGTTTTAGTTGAGTTTATTATTATTCTATGTATTATGCTTGAAACTAATCGAGAAATTCCACAAGGTTTATCACAGTTTCGATTTACTCTTGTTAAATAAAATTGTTATCTTATTGTTAACTTATTTCGTTGGAAGAAAAGAAGAAAGAGGCCAGATTGGGGTTATAATCCCAAGGCGAACTTTAATTCTAACACTAACCGTAACTTGAACCTTTAAGTCTTTTCGTTGGTGACATGAGCAAATATCTTATGCAGTTCTAAATTCTAATATTTATAATATGCCCTTACATGGTCTGAAATACGAAAGAATGCTGTCTTTCTGGACCTCTAAATATACTGCGCTCTGAACTGATCTATCTTTTTTTTTTTTAAGCGCTTAATAAATACCCTATTTATTAATAAGTTTGCGAAGGTCAAGATAGAAGCCGCATAGACCAAGACGTACACTGGCCGCACGCTGTGCAGCGCCATGGACTATTGGCCCACACCCAAAGAGTTCTGATCGTAGGAAATAACACTCACCGATTCCATTGCTCCAGCGTTATTTAAACTGATCGCGCGTATGTGCTGGTGTGTGTGTGTGCGGGTATTTATGTTAACAGACCTGCTGGTTGGACAAGGGGTCTGTGTTTTCCTGCCCGCGATGTACACGATGTACACCATGTATTCTACCTCAGCGCAGTGTGAGACCGAGTCTGTGATACAGTCTGATGGAATCTCAGAAGCAGTGGTGACCTTCTGCCCCCATCCCTACGTCAGGTTCAGGGAAGACCAACCCTATCCGTACCCGTTCCTGGTCAGGTGCACCTTACGACCGCCCCCGGCCAACCTGGAGACCATCCAGCTAATCCAGCGACAGCCTCTTCCCGACGGCGGGGTCGCTCCTCATTTGCTGTCCACGGTCACCGTGGCAACTAACACCGTTTCCTCCGTGCAGGAAAAAGGCAGAATCATCGACAACAACGTTTTCAATACAGGAGACGTCAGGTTCATAGTGTCTAACAGCCTGGAATACGATCTGAACCCGGCGTTTCTTTACGGCTGTCAGTACAATTTGCCCATCAAGACACAGTTTATTGCCCCTCTTGTGTACGAAGATCCTCGGCCGGTCGACTTTTCAGTGTATCCCAATAAGACCTCCTACGACGTCACTGAGGATATTGTCCAATTGACCTGTAATATGACCATCACTGTAGTTGGCTCGACACTTCCCCAAATTCCAGTATTTCTGCAATACCAGTCAGGTGGAACTCTTTCTACAGACTGGATGGAGATTGCCAAAGTCATAGAGGATACCGACCATCGAGAGCTGTCCGTTACCTCAAAAGGGCTGGTGCGGGAATCCTTGACACGCACCGTGCCCAAATTTCAACCGCTGAAAGGTCTCAAGGGCAGTAATACTGTCTTGCTCCGCTGCTTTATCGTCAGCGACGTATTCAGCAAGTCCATAGAGATGCGGCTACACAATTGGCCCGTCGAAAAGGAGATAACAAGCTCCACCGCTCGCCAAGAAACCAATAGCGACTACACAGACAAGCCTTCTGAGGAGAACGCCGTAAGTACCAGTTTCAAGCAGTTTGGTTTTGTTAACTATTCTAATATAGAGCAGTTTCCAGCTTCAGAAACTCCATGTATACTGAAAGCCCTGACCACAGGGGCATTGCTCAAGTTGGCCGCCTGTAGCGTATCATTGATAGCAAAGCGGCAGATAGCACACAGCCCTTACGCTTGATAAATTATACAAAGGAACCAACTGAGTACCCTCCAAATCTCGTAGCAGCACTTTGCGTGCTTTTAACAAGAAACGTGTGCAAACATATATGACAACAAAACCATGGACAAATACTTCATAGTACAAAATATATAGTTTGTATCAAAGAAACTGACAATAAAAAATTACTTTTTCAACGGCGAAATCAATAAGCTGTAAAAATTCTACTTGGCCTGAAATATCCTTACACCAAACGAAAGTAGACACAAATGGTAGAGCTACCCTTTCGAAACCACGTTGCGAGTTTATTTACTTGTTTACTGTTGTATTTGTTTGTTATATGTTGCATAAAATTAGGCATGCAAACCTAGGTATTAAAATAAATACACAGTCTAAATAAAACATGAGAAAATTAACGCAACAGTCCCGCATCAGGAACGAAAGTACCGTTAGCTTGAAAACTTCCAAGATGACGTGCGGTATATTAACTGGTACGATATACTTATTGTTACGTAATAATTTTCAGTGAATAAGCAATGCTTCGTGTGCAGTTTTTCTGCAATGACAAGGACTGACATGAAGAATATTATTATATTATTATTAATCCCGCACTACGGAGCATTCGTTTCGCCAACGCGCCTGTTAGTCCTCTTAAATATCTATCATATATAGGGCTTGTGACGGTGGGCCTATTGTTGCTGGGCTCTGCACAATGGAATGCTATTACCCACTCGCCCTTCGTCGATGGGGATCGCTAGTAAATCGCCCGGTGACTCAACTTAATACATTTATATGTTTAGCTCGGTCTGTGTTTAGGCTGGGTTTACAGAGATAGAAAGAAAATGGTAAGAATTTCACTAGCTCTCACACGGCTATGAAACATACGTAGTCCACCCACTTGTTAACAGTAAATATCACACATTTATTTCCTCTACTCTATACACGATCTGCTAAGTACGATACTAACTTAAAAGTTCAAATGTCTCTTTGAATGGTTCGCTCCTTGATAGTTCTATGCAGCGACTGGTTCATCATCGGGCACTTGATGCGTTCTGCCCAAAGGGTCAGAGTTCTGGAAGAATGGACTATTGGTGTCCGTGGCTAACAGTTTTGGTGCACGGAGTCACGGAGTGAAATTAGCTCAAAATTAGAAGAGCTGTGTTGTGGTTGATTCTTTGATGAGCTGTGTTCTTGTGGATTCTTCGATGAGCTGGGTTGTTGTGGATTCTTCTCCTTGTGGACAGACTGGTGGGCTCTCGTCGCTCAGTGCTTGAGAAGCCGATGCAGGCCGACTTTCAGTGAAGACTTTTTCTTGTCTTTCGTCTGGCCGGGCCCGTCTGAAACATATGCGACGAAATTCTGCAACACCCTGTATGCTAGGTGTGTGCAGAGCGTCTCACTGAAGGCCAAAGTAGCCCTCAGTGATTAGCTCCACATATCTATATATAAGAGATGAACATTCTGCTAAGTCCGTGGTCCACTGGAATCTCCACTCTAATTTCCTATGCATATATAAATATAAATCATGGCTAACTATACACTTAGAGAAATAATTAATATTATACACATTCTCTGGTACAGCCACTGGTCTGCAAGAATACATATAGGCTAAACAACAGTGGGTCCGTAGGGTCTACATCATGGTGTCAAACCGGTCGGGTTCGCCACTTGGTCACGCAACGTTTGACTAACAATCCAGTTCTAAACATGGTAAATCTCACAAACATAATTCAACAATAATATCAATACATCACGATGAAACAAAAGCTAGTTCATTTACCTTTTTGACAATATCAGGCCGTGGCTAGCTTGGTTGAATAAAGTTTCAACAGTTCCTGCTTTAATCGTCAGTGGAGAGATCTCTTAGAGCGTAGCTCTGTCTTCCTTGCTGTCGACCACATGAATGAATCTACCTAGCTGTCTGCCCAAACCGGGTAGAACTGGTCTACCTAAGCGCCCTCCGGCCAGGGGTGGCCGTACTACTGCTCTACGTAAGCTGAATGAGGTCACTACCTACTGCGCGAGCGTCAACATAGAAAAGCGTAGCCTACCAAAGACTTCTGTCGTCTGCTGCAGAATAACATTACTGTACTAAGGTTACAGCTGACTAAACAAGGCAAGAACTTAGTGTGCTGTGTAAATCTAGCCTCTTGTTACAGGGCTGTGGTGCCGTGTCTAGTAGTTTCATTCGTCGGTCTAGGGAAACCATGGAGTGGCGCATCTAGGTGTTGATTCTGGTGTAGCGCAGCTGGGGTGTGCCAGGGAGTCGTTTTCCTTGAGCCAGCTCTCCGTAGAGTAGGTCACTGGGGTTGCGGCCGTCTTCCATCTGGACAAAGTGACCAAGCCACCTCATGCGCCAATGTTTCAGGAACGAGTACATATGGTGATAGTTCCTGCACTCTTGAAGATACCCCGTGGGAGTGCCGGGAGTTTTTGTATAAATAGAATCCCCACTTTCTGGAAATTTAGGGCTTTAAATTCCCACTGCCGCTGTCTTTCTCATTTGCTCTTTCTCATTCCTACTCTGTTCTATCAATCTACTGTACTATATTCTTCTTTACTAGACCAGTCACCTACCTTTTTTCTTGAAAACTCTTCCGGGACAAAACTCCTCACTTCCGCGTGTATCAGCTTGGGAATATTGAACGCACTCTGCCAAATGGCCACTAGGGCTTCCTATGATATTATTATTATTTAGCAATGTATGCATTTTACAGGTATGTGTTTTGTTAATATTTTATAATGATGTTTGCATTCTAGTTTGTTTTTTGTTATCGGGGGTTCGATAAATTTGAGTATAGCCTCAGCCTCCCCTGTGTTGGATGCCTTTATTGTAAAGTGACTGGCTGGTGGAGTGCCTTCAGTGTTACCACTGGGGTTGTTTCAGCAGATCTTCTATGTGGATCAGGGGTGAGTCCTCTTTCAGCGAAATTGTTATTTTGATTTTGTGGTCCTGATTCGGCTCTTTGCAGTCCGCTGGACCCTGTAAGCAATGAATAAATAACTAACAAATTGAAGACTTCGTAGTTTTACCGTATCTACCGCTTTGCAGGTGCCCAACTTGAATAATGTCCCAGTGCCCTAACCGCAAACAAGTTTGAACTCAAGCCGCCCAATGGGTGAACCTGCTGCACCAAGCGCGCTGTATTACGTCATGGACACGATTGTCTTCCTGCTCGACCTCTGTGTCTGAGGTGTTTGTTAGTGTATGTGTGTGTGTGTGCGTGTGTGTGTGAGCGCGGGCATGTGTGTGTGTGTATGTGTGTGTGTGTGTGTCCGGCCCTCTAACACGATGATCGGGTTCTCAAACATGCAGCTGTGGTTAGCTGGACATTTACGAATGATGATGATGGTGCTGCTGCTGATGATGATGGTGGTGATGGTAGTGATGATAATAATACTAATAACGGGCAATTTATACAGCGCTTTCCAAAATCCAAAAAGCACTTTACACAACAAACAAATGTTAACACAACATGCATACAGTGGTCAATAACGCGCAACCAAATACGCATCCCTATCCTATCCTATCCTATCCTATCCTGTCCCATAACCCGAAGGTCGTAGGGGCACCACAGATGATCGCTTAACCAGCATACTCCATCTTTCTCTGTCCTCAGCAGCCCTCATGGCTTCGCTCAGTGTCAAACCAGTCCATTCTCGAATGTTGTCCTCCCACCTCTTTTTCGGTCTCCCCCTTCTTCTACCTCCTTGCACTGTGCCTTGCAGAATGGTCTTTGCAAGGCCTGATGATCTGGTGACGTGGCCATACCATCGGAGTTTCCGTTTCTTCACCACTGTGAGCAGGTCATCGTGTTGTCCAATGGCTTGTGTGATGGTCTGTCGGACTTCAATGTTGGTGATGTGTTGGGTATAGGAAATGCACAGAAGTCTTCTGTAGCACCTCATCTCCATGCTTTGTATTCTTCGTTGGAGATCTGCTGTGAGGGTCCATGCTTCGCAAGCATATAGGAAGATGGAGATGACCAGAGAGCGCAGCAGTCTTACTTTGGAATGTAGACTGATGGTTCTGTCTTTCCAAATGGGCTTCAACCTTGTCAGGGCAGCAGTTGTTTGTGCGATCCTGGAGAGGACTTCCTGTCGAGACCCATTGTCTGACACAATGGCTCCTAAATATTTGAAGCTGTGCACTGTGTTGAGGGATTGGCCTTGTACTTTGATGTCCGTGTTGATGCCATTGGTGTTGTTGGTCATCATTTTGGTCTTCTCTGCACTTATTTCCATTCCATAAGCTCTGGAGGTGGTGTCAAGCCTCTGTACAAGCTGTTCAAGTTCTTGTTCCTCTCCAGCCAATCCATCAATATCATCCGCAAAACGAAGATTGGAGATTGCTCTGCCCCCTATGCTGACTGTGCCTTCGTGATCTGCAAGAGCATCTGACATGATGCGCTCTAGGAAGATGTTGAAGAGTGTTGGAGAGAGTAGGCATCCTTGACGCACACCGATTGTTGTTCTGAACCAGTTCCCGATGACGCTGTTATGGAGGACTGCACTGGTAGCCTTGTCATACAGGCTTTTGATGACTTCTATAATTTTAGGGCTGATGTTGTAAACTTTCATGGTTGCCCATAGAGCTGCATGCCAGACTCGGTCAAATGCCTTCTTGAAGTCTATGAACACATGATATAGATGTTGTTGGTGCTGTAGGTATTTCTCACAGATTATTCTGAGGTTGAAAATCTGTTCAGTGGTACTTCGCCCTGCCATGAATCCTGCTTGTTCTTCAGCTATGATTTGTTCAGCTTGTGGTTTCAACCTGTTGAGTATTATTTTCAGGAGGACCTTGCTGGGATGGCTGATGAGGCTGATGGTGCGGTAATTTTCACACTCCTGAAGGTTACCTTTTTTGGGAAGAGTGATGACAAGCGACTGGGTCCATGGTGTAGGCCATTCCCCACTCTGCCAGATCTTGTTACAGATAATGGTGAGAGCATCAGTCATCGCTTCTCCTCCTGCTTGTAGCAGTTCCGCTGGTATGTTGTCCACTCCCGCTGACTTCCCTTTCTTCAGCGATTGCACTGCTGCCTCAACTTCTTCCCGGAGAATTGGGAGGATTTCTTCTTCTTCTCTGCTCTCGGGACATGCTAGAACTGATGGGTCTCCATTTGGTGTATGGTTGTAAAGGTCAGAGCAGTACTCTGTCCATCTGTCCAAGACTTCTTGTTCTTCTGTAAGGCAAATGCCAGACTTGCTTTGGATAGTGGAGACTTTGGGCTGTTTAACACTTGTCAGCCGCTTCACCGTCTGGTAGGCCTTCTTGCTGTTGTTCTTGTTCAGATTGTTCTCTATTTCCTGGCATTGATCTTCTATCCAGTTTTCCTTTGCTGTGCGCATGCCTTTTCGGATGTCATTGTTGATTTTTCGGTAGACATCAGCTCCCTGTGAGGTGTTCTTTTTCTTTTTTAACTCTCTTCGTTTATCACACAGATCCAAAAGTTCAGGTGTGATCCACGGCTTCTTCTTTGGTCGGTGCTTGCCAAGGATCTCAGTGGCGGCATCTGTTACAGCTGAGTTGAAGGTATTGGTCATGGTGTTGACATCTACTTCGCCTGCCCCCAAAATAAGCAGTGGTGCAAATTTCCCTCCAATTGTGGCCTGAAATATTTTTGCCACCTCCGGGTCTTGCAGTTTGTCCAGGTCGAACTTCAGCCTAGTGCACTTTGCTGTATTTACTCTCTTCAAATGGAGCCGGAAAGACATCATCACGAGATCGTGGTCACTTCCAATGTCTGCTCCTGGAAAAGTGCGTGTCCTGCCAATGTTGATGCTTGATCTGAAGCGTTTCTTGACCATGATGTAGTCGATCTGGTTGTGATGTTCTCCGCCGGGACTGTGCCATGTCCATCGTCTGGATTTTTTGTGGAGACCAAGCGTGTTTTCCAGTACCAGATTGTTGTATCTGGCAAACTCCAATAGCCTCAGACCCCTGTCATTTGTCTCGTTGTTGCAGTGGGGTCCGCATGTGTCTCCCCAGTTGTGGTGCGCATCTTGGCCAACCTTGGCATTCCAGTCGCCTTGCACTATGACTATGTCCTTCTTCGGCACTTGGTCAAGGACCGCCTGTATATTTTCATAAAAATCCTCCACTTCGCTGTCTTCATAGTCTGATGTTGGGGCATAGGCCTGGATGATGGTAATGTTGAAAGGGGTTGCTCTCAGACGGATGGTAATGAGTCTACTGGAGACTGGGCGGCAACCCATGACAGTGGCTAGAATGTTCTTGTGGACCAAGAATCCAACGCCGTGTTCGTGCCTGTCATCTCTACCGCTGAAATAGAGCTTGTGGCCTTTGTCAGTCGTTGTTTCACCTAGGCCTTTCCAGCGCAGTTCGCTGATACCTAGAACGTTCCATCGATAGTGGTCCAGCTCGTGGGCCAGTTCTTCAAATTTTCCTTCCGCAGTTAGGGTCCTGACATTCCAGGTTCCTATGACGATGTTGTTTCTCGTGCGGATCTTGCTAATTTGTCCATCAGTAGCATACTTTTCACCTCCGTCCTGGTGGCCAACGGAAGGCGCGGTCCTTGTGTAGCCGGGCGACGACCGATCCGGCATGGAATTAGTGGATAGCCTCATCATGTGTTGTGTCTTGGGCAAAAAAAAAGACCTGGCAGGGCCCAATCCTCTCCAGGCTGTTGGCCACAGCCGAAATCCACGAATACAGTGTGGCTCGCCTTGGCCCTGAGCACGTGGTCGTTGAACCTGTAGTAACGTGAGGTTCCTCCGCCCTGGCCGGTGACTTCTGTGTAGAAGACTTTCGCCCAGTGATGCCGTGCTAACATCACCCCTGTTAGTCGCCTCTTACGACACGCCGGGAAACGTTGGGTCTATTCTATTTGCCCGAACCCACAGAGCAAAAAACTGGTAAAATACGCATCCCAACACCAAAAAAAGACTAAACAAACAAAAAAAAACACTCACTCAGGGCACCTAAGAAAAAACCTCTCCAAAAAGATGTGTCTTCAAGTTCATTTTAAAAGACGCTAGTGAAGGACTGTGACGGACGGATAATAACAATGATAACGATTATATATTTGTTACCTCACAATGGAATGATGATGACGGTCGATGATGATGACGACAATGACGATGATGATGATGATGATGATGATGATGATGATGATGATGATGATGATGATGATGATGATGATGATGATGGCCCAGGCAACCACGGATCACAACATCGGTTATGTCACTACAAACGGGACGTACAACTGGCCTGGAGATCGCGGGGTGAGTACCAGTTTTAGACACTAGAATGTGTGTAATAATCTAAGTACAGGGAGTTCCACTCTAAAAGGTATAAAGTTTTTCATAAGTGGAAATTATGGAAATTCAAATTTTCCCATCGAAAACAGGGGCATGAAGAAAACACAAAGAAGAACGTAAAATCAAATTTAGACCCAGAAGAAACATGACAGACATCGTCCCTTGATTTTCACCAAGGCCATCACATACACTGACGAGCTGACAACACAACAAAATGGCCATCCGTATCTATGGCATAAATCCACCAATGCAAGCTATTGGCAGAAGACAATCGATATCTATGGCACAAATCCACAAATGCAAGCTATTGGCAGAAGACAATTGGTATCTATAGCACAAATCCACAAATGCAAGCTATTGGCAGAAGACAATTGGTATCTATAGCACAAATCCACAAATGAAAGCTATTGGCAGAAGACAATTGGTATCTATAGCACAAATCCATAAATGCAAGCTATTGGCAGAAGACAATTGGTATCTATAGCACAAGTCCACAAATGCAAGCTATTGGCAGAAGACAATTGGTATCTATAGCACAAATCCACAAATGCAAGAGGTTGCTGACGTCACAGAAAGATGGAGTATGCTGGTTAAACGATCATCTCAAAATACACCCAAGGTTTTTTTGTCAGGGCTGCAACAAAATCCAAATTTTAGAAGCGACATTTTGGCTTTCAGCGCCAACACACTTCCACAAAAGATTAAGATAAAAGGCGCGCTGTCATTGGCGGACGAGTCTGAACAATTGATTAATCAAATATGCTGTGATATATATCGCCCCACTGTTGATCAAAGGAGCACTGTCATTGGGTGAAGTTTGAACAATTGACCAATCAAATCCGCTGTAATAAATCGTATTAGAGCGTGACGTCAAAAGTACAGGCGTTCCTCAGGCTACTATTCCGATCAAAGTAAACATGAGTCAGTGCCGATGATCAAGGTGTGCCGTTTTACTTTCACAGCTTTTAAATTACCCCCGGGCAAGTGACTTCCATGATTTGTCTTTCCCGACAACTTTTTTTACTTGCCCCTGGAACCTGGAAATTGGATTTGGCAATCTCTTTATCAATGAACTTTTACATATTTCGGGATTGATTGGTCCCGGCCAACGATCTTGACTGAAAAAGAGGAATTGGGCTGACGTGAATGGCTGAACTACAAATAAAATAATCTGATAATGCCCTTATGAAGTCCCCTACAAATACCTGTTGAATGGTTCCCGAGATATGAGGTACAAACGAATCAAGCACCCGATACAATATTGATTATGATTCAAGCATGAGATGATGATGATGATGATGATAATGATGATGTTGATGATGATGTTTATGATGATGATGATGATGATAATGATGATGATGATGGTGATGATGACACAGCCACCCACGGATCACAACATCGGTTATGTCACGGCAAACGGGACGTACAACTGGCCTGGAGATCGCGGGGTGAGTACCAGTTTTAGACACTAGAACGTGTGTAATAATCTAAGTACAGGGAATTATACTCTAAAAGGTATAAAGTTTTTCATAAGTGGATATAATGGAAATTCAAATGTTCCCATCGAAAACAGGGGGCATGAAAAAACCACAAAGAAGAACGTAAAATCAAATTTAGACCCAGAAGAAACATGACAGACATCGTCCCTTGATTTTCACCAAGGCCATCACATACACTGACGAGCTGACAACACAACAAAATGGCCATCGGTGTCTATGGCACAAATCCACAAATGCAAGCTATTGGCAGAAGACAATTGGTATCTATAGCACAAATCCACAAATGCAAGCTATTGGCAGAAGACAATTGGTATCTATAGCACAAATCCACAAATGCAAGCTATTGGCAGAAGACAATTGGTATCTATAGCACAAATCCACAAATGCAAGCTATTGGCAGAAGACAATTGGTATCTATAGCACAAATCCACAAATGCAAGCTAATGGCAGAAGACAATTGGTATCTATAGCACAAATCCACAAATGCAAGCTATTGGCAGAGGACAATTGGTATCTATAGCACAAATCCACAAATGCAAGCTATTGGCAGAAGAAATCGGTATCTATAGCACAAATCCACAAATGCAAGCTATTGGCAGAAGACAATTGGTATCTATAGCACAAATCCACAAATGCAAACTATTGGCAGAAGACAATTGGTATCTATAGCACAAATCCACAAATGCAAGCTATTGGCAGAAGACAATTGGCATCTATAGCACAAATCCACAAATGCAAGCTATTGGCAGAAGACAATTGGTATCTATAGCACAAATCCACAAATGCAAGCTATTGGCAGAAGACAATTGGAAGATAGATCTTTCCTATCACTACCTCATTCCACGGAGGACAGCTTCTAATAAGGATTATATCCAACATGCTATCCAGGGAGTGCAAGGAGGCAGAAGAAGAGGGAGACCGAAAAAGAGGTGGGAGGACAACATTCGAGAATGGACTGGCTTGACACTGAGCGAAGCCATCATTGTTGCTGAGGTCAGAGAAAGATGGAGTATGCAGCTGGTCAAACGATCATCTGTAGTGCACCAACAACCTCTGAGTTACGGGATAGGATAGTATAGGATCCAGGGTTTGCCAAATTGTTTCAACAAGAACTTGTCCTGGGTAAGCAACATGTCATTTGTAACTTTCCCGCTCAAAAAATTTGCAAAAACTCAAAACTCAAAATAAACCCAAGCTTTTTTTGTCAGGGCTGCAAAAAAATCCAAATTTCCGAAGCAACATTTTGGCTTTCAGCGCGAACACACTTCCACAAAAGATTGAGATAAAAGGCGCGCTGTCATTGGCGGATGAGTCTGAACAGTTGATCAATCAAATATGCTGTGATATATATCGCCCTATTGTTGATAAAAGGAGCGCTGTCATTGGCTGAAGTCTGAACAATTGACCAATCAAATCCGCTGTAATAAATCATATTAGAGCGTGACGTCAAAATTACAGGCATACCTCAGGCTACTATTCCGATCAAAGTAAACATGATTGAGTCAGTGCCGATGATCAAGGTGTGCCGTTTTACTTTCACAGCTTTTAACTTACCCCCGGGCAAGTGACTTCCATGATTTGTCTTTCCCGACAACTTTTTTTGCTTGCCCCTGGAACCTGGAAATTGGATTTGGCAGTCCCTGTATCAATGAACTCCAGTGCTATGGCTTTAGGCCAGACACCTTTATCACTTGTGTCCTACACAAACTTTGGGTATCCCAAGATTGACGCACTTTTACATATTTCGGGATTGATTGGTCCCGGCCAACGATCTTGACTGAGAAAGAGGAATTGGGGTGACGTGAATGGCTGAACTGCAAATAAAATAATCTGATAATGCCCCTATAAAGTCCCCTACAAATACCTGTTGAATTGAGATATGAGATACAAACGAACCAAGCGCCCGACACAATGTTGATTATGATTCGAGATAAGCATGAGATGATAATGATGATGGTGATGATGATGATAATGATGATGATGATGATGATGATGATGATGATGATGATGATGATGATGATGATGATGATGATGATGATGATGATGATGACCCAGGCAACCACGGATCACAACATCGGTTATGTCACTACAAACGGGACGTACAACTGGCCTGGAGATCGTGGGGTGAGTACCAGTTTTAGACACTAGAATGTGTGTAATAATCTAAGTACAGGGAATTATACTCTAAAAGGTATAAGGTTTTTCATAAGTGGAAATTATGGAAATTCAAATTTTTCCATCGAAAACAGGGGCATGAAAAAACCACAAAGATAGAACGTCAATCAGATTTAGACCCAGAAGAAACATGACGGACATCGTCCTTTGATTTTCACCACGGCCAGCACATACACTGACGAGCTGAAAACACAACAAAATGGCCATCGGTATCTATGGCACACATCCACAAATGCAAGCTATTGGCAGAAGACAATTGGTATCTATAGCACAAATCCACAAATGCAAGCTATTGGCAGAAGACAATTGGTATCTATAGCACAAATCCACAAATGCAAGCTATTGGCAGAAGACAATTGGTATCTATGGCACACATCCACAAATGCAAGCTATTGGCAGAAGACAATTGGTATCTATAGCACAAATCCACAAATGCAAGCTATTGGCAGAAGACAATTGGTATCTATAGCACAAATCCACAAATGCAAGCTATTGGCAGAAGACAATTGGTATCTATAGCACAAATCCACAAATGCAAGCTATTGGCAGAAGACAATTGGTATCTATAGCACAAATCCACAAATGCAAGCTATTGGCAGAAGACAATTGGAAGATAGATCTTTCTTATCACTCCCTCATTCCACGGAGGACAGCTTCTAATAAGGATTATATCCAACATGCTATCCAGGGAGTGCAAGAAGGTAGAAGAAGAGGAATACCGAAAAAGGGGTGGGAGGACAACATTCGAGAATGGACTGGCTTGACACTGAGCGAAGCCATCATTGTTGCTGAGGACAGAGAAAGGTGGAGTACGCTGGTAAAACCATCATCTGTGGTGCCCCAACGACCTCAGAGGTTCGGGAATAGGATAGTATAGGATCCAGGGTTTGCCAAATTGTTTCAACAAGAGCTTGCCCGCCCCGGATAAGCAACATGGTATGATATATCACCTCACTGTTGATAAAAGGAGCACTGTCATTGGCTGAAGTTTGAATAATTGGCCAATCAAATCCGCTGTAATAAATCGTATTAGAGCGTGACATCAAAATTACAGGTGATCCTCAGGCTACTATTCCGATCAAAGTAAACATGAGTCGGTGCCGATGATCAAGGTGTGCAGTTTTACGTTCACAGCTTTTAACTTAACCTATAGCAAGTACTTCCATGATTTGTCTTTCCCGAAAAAACTTTTTTTAACTTGCCCCTGGCACCGGGAATTTGGATTTGGCAGTCCCTGTATCAATGAACTCCAGTGCTATGGCTTTAGGCCAGACACCTTTATCACTTGTGTCCTACACAAACTTTGGGTATCCCGAGATTGACACACTTTTACATATTTCGGGATTGATTGGTCCCGGCCAACGATCTTGACTGAGAAAGAGGAATTGGGCTGACGTGAATGGCTGAACAGCGAATAAAATAATCTGATAATGCCCCTAAAAATTCCACTACAAATACTTGTTGAATGGTTCCTGAGATATGAGGTACAAACGAGCCAAGCGACCGACACCATGAGATGATGATGATGATAATGATGATGATGATAATGATGATGATGGTGAAGATGATTATGATGATGATGATGTTGATGACCCAGTTTTAGACACTAGAACGTGTGTAATAATCTAAATACACGGATGATGACCCAGTTTTAGACACTGGAACGCGTGTAATAATCTAAATACACGGAGTTCCACTCTAAAAGGTATAAAGTTTTTCATAAGTGGATATTATGGAAATTGGAATTTTCCCATCGAAAACAGGGGCATGGAAAAACCACAAAGATAGTACGTCAATCAGATTTAGACCCAGAAGAAACATGACGGACATCGTCTCTTGATTTTCACCCAGGCCAGATGATGATGATGATGATGATGATGATGATGATGATGATGATGATGATGATGATGATGATGATGATTACCCCCAACGTGTGTACATATGTCTTAACACAATTTTAACCCAACCAGACTGCTTCACTACCACATGCTCAAAGATTACTTTTGCCTGAATTTAAATCTGTGAGCACCCTTCGCTGCGCACGCTAAAGTTGTGGAATCATTTCCTCAAAAACGTGGTATCCACAGTATTACGAAGAAGAAGAAGAAGAAAATGATGATGATGATGATGATGATGATGATGATGATGATGATGATGATGATGATGAATGTTTTTATTACTATCATTATTATTGCTACCGATATGCCTCTGATAATACAACATTCAGAAAACAGTAGTACGTTTTAGAGGGCAAATAAATAGTAAGCTAAAATGTACTAACGTGTATCGTAATAATACAAAATGGATGTGAAAATAATGTCTTGCTTTTTCAGGAATTTTCTGAGGAGAACATCGCGGTGACTATTTCGCTAGCCGTTTGCGGGGTCTTATTTTTTCTCACCATTATCCTCGCTGCTTTCATGGGCAGTGTTCGTAGGAATCGGGCAACGCCACCTCAGCTAATCGGCATGGTACCCGCAGCAGAACTTGCACCTACAGCAGCTAATACACGTCACAAACACGGGCAGTATTTGGCTTCACCACAGCAAGCATTTACGGCATTCAGGGAACTCAGTGCTATCGAGGGTGACTCTAGCGTAGACAGCTCTCTAACCAGCCTTTCCAGCGCCTCGTAGGGTAGTTGAAAACTTGTGGTTCTTTCTAAGGTGGTTCTCCGTGCAACTTCGGTCAGGCATTTTGTCATGCTATTGAAAGACATTCGCTAGCTTTTGCAGATGTTCAATTGTTAAACTGAGACGAGTCAAATGGCCGTATGTGGGTACAGCATAATTCCACAAGTACACAAAAGTACTACTAACATCTTGAGGCGGTACAAAATGTCCAATGGAGTGAAAAGAGGCAGTGCTTCGAGCCTTAGACTGAGTCAAAAGAAGATGTGTGTGGACTAGGTAGATGTTGATCTAATAAATTGCCAAAATGGTAATTATAGTCATGAGACTTGTTCATCAAGTAATTAAGATTTATAATTGATATGTGAGCTGAAAAGTAATGCATGATATTCTGAGGCTCCTTGACCTCCCTGTAGCAGCTTTCACCACCACAGTTGCGCCACCAGACTGTGCTACTGTTGTTCAGACCGGCTGTGATGAAGAGTTTTAAGATGGTCAGAACTGGGTTGAGTTTGAGTTGAATGATGTTGTCCCTGTGTTCCTTAAACCTTTTGTTAAAAGTCATGTATGTTTCTCTATGTAGATCATGAAGCAGAGCCTTCCGTAAACGACGTAGACCCCATCAACGGTTTGGTAGGTAAACCGATGGGAAATGTTCAAATATTATTACACATGCAAACACATCTTTCACAAGAAATAAGTAAATATCGAATTAAACGTACCAAGGTAACAGAAAAAATTAGTTTGGGGTTCGCTATTTTAAATGTTTTGCTATTGTAAGACATTCGGAGTGGACAGATAAGGAACGTGGTTGAACATTGTGTCATGCCTGTGTCATGTTAATAAAATTGAAACTGAGTTGAATAATGTGCCTAAAACCTACATGTATATAGTCTACTAGTATCTCTGTGTCATGTGTGTGTGGGCATGTAAAAACGACGTTCTGATGACACACAAATGAAACCCACATGGTTTCTTCTGACTTTTTTGGAAGGCCGTACTATTTTGACGTCAAAATAGTTCCCCGTTGAGTTAGAGCTGTTTCAGCATTAGGGTTAGGTTTGGGTTAGGGGTTAGGGTTTGGGTTAGGAATAGCTTCAAAAATGTGAAAATGTCAAAATAATGTCAAAGAAATAAAAAGTGTGTCAAAATAATCCCTGGTTTTTTTTTCTTCACAACAGTCATCAGAACGTCGTTTCTATACACATGTGAGTGTGTGTGTGTGTGTGTGTGTGTGTGTGTGTGTGTGTGTGTGTGTGTGTGTGTGTGTGTGTGTGTGTGTGTGTGTGTGTGTGTGTGAGAGAGAGAATGAATAATAGACTACCTACATGTAGGTTGTTTTGATGCATACTGTTCAACTCGGTTTCAATTCTATTAACATGACAGAATTGAAACATAAATGTTCAACTACTTTCCATACCCCTCCTATTCCTATAATTTCCTACAATAGCAAAACATTTAAAATAGTGAACCCTCACTTAATCTGAAATATAAGCGTCAGAGGATCAACTTTGGTCAGCAGCAACAATGCACCATTTTGTTCTCATCATTGATTTATTGTCTAAACGAAGGGTAGACCTGAGTACAAGGTTGACAAGATAAGCTATTATTGATGCGCTGTCTTTGACTTTTGTGAAGTTTGATAATACATACATGTACACCCATTGTCTAATTTTTTTAGCACATCAATATTTGCACGATGGTCCCATTTGAAGCCCTGTGGGTTCGGGCATTAAATAGAATAGACCCAACGTTTCCAGGGTCTCAGTTAGTAAGAGGCGACTAACAGGGGTGATGTCAGCACGGCATCACTGGGCGAAAGTCTTTGTCGCGATACAAGCGCCTACTCTACGCATCCTCGATATTCTGCTATAGGCCAGACAATGCGTCATAGACAGTACGTCATAGACAGTGACGATAATAATATTGTTTTCGGAATGACGCAGTATGCGACATTGTTTTTATTTAGTGTAGTTCAATTTTAGATTATTGTTACCATAGACAATTTGTGTACTATCCTTTCGATTGGCTGGATGTGGGAAATATCGTTAAGAAAAACCATTCGAGCGACCATCTTGGAGGGCAAGGAACATATGTTTACGCCAGACCACTATTTCGGATGACTGAGGTCATAAAGTTGGTTCAAAAAGCTCGTCTCACCCTAAACAACACGTGTCGTAGACACCACAAACGAATCCTGAGCTGGTAAGTTACGATTCGATGTGTGAAGCTGGGAAATGGGTAGTCTTGTGCTTGTGTCCATTGCGCCATGCGAATCATTCATCGTCCTTCATCAAGGTGATTCGTTATTATTCTTCAATGTATGCAAATTGTATGATAATAGTTATTTTAACATGTTGTTCTCATTTCATATAAATTCTTCAGCGCGTGAAGTTTATATGGTGATAGTTAATTTAACATGTTTAGCTTAGTTCATAAAGAATGTTGGTGCATTCTTAAACATTGGAACAGTGTGGATGAACAGCGAGGAAAGAACATTATTATGTTTTGAGAATAAGATACAATAACCCGTGAATATGCAGGGTTCTTATTCAAACAACGTCAACGGCGTTCCTCGCTGGTCATTCAACAGGATACAGATTGTGTATTTAGTCCCTGTTAATTTGTCTGTGCGCAGGGAAAGGATTTTTGTTTTGCTTCCTTCTTCATAATATTTTCGACTGTCGGATTCCTGATATGATCGTTTTAACCTACTTCCATCCTCAACGCTTATTCTTCTGATGACATGGAGCTCGTCATATCCCTGACGTCCACGTGAAGCCAGCTGGACGATAATCCTTTTGGTCAAACGTGAGGACATAAACTGTGTTAAACAAAAGAGACAATTCTTCTTCTCCATCAGGGAATCTACGCCAGCTAAGTAACTTTTTAATCAACAGTGAAATTCTTTAGAACCATGATTTCACGGGTTTTCGTATCATATCATATGAAATAAATATCATCAACCATCAACCAGTGGTATTTCTTTTTTAGTTGTAAAAAAGCAAACAGGACGAATGAATAGCCAATAATTTCTTTTATTCTTTATTTTCTATTTCTTGACATCACTTTCTTGTTTCTTATCGATTTTTAGGCATAATACAAAGAGGAAATTGATTCTATTTATATAAAATTCTTTCAACTGTTCATTCATCTTTTAACATCTATATATATATATATTAATATAAATTATATATATATAACGCGACAATGGGGGCTCGTCTCGTGATAGTTGGAGTCACAATCACTTTTTAAGTCGTGTTACCACTGGTGGTGATGATATTTACTACATTGTACATGTAAATTATCATTGTATCATTCATTTGTTCAACGCGGGAGGTTGGAGGGAGCCGCTCTTACAAATGGGCGGACTTATGGACTACCCTACCAACCAATGTAACATCAGCTTCCCACGTCGATCATAATTACCAGTATATTTACAGATATAATTAGGTTGCATATTTATAACCTTATGCAAACGACTCCCAGTACGTGTTGTCAATCAAATGTTCAGCAGTAATTTCGGGTATTACATGCTGTAAATGAATAGGCAGAACGGTGGTCTATTTTATTATCTCAGTCTTAACCGATTGAGTGTTTGAAGCTAATATTGGAAGCCTATAGCATCTGTTGTTATAGTGAATCCGGAGACACGAGGACCTGTGTCAATATTAGAGAGAGAGATAACAAGTTATAATTTAGTACAAAGACTAAATAACTTGTTGACCTACTAGTCACCTTTGAAGGTAAGGTAAATGTTCTATGTTCAACGGACCGAACAGTAGACAGACAGTAGCGTCGCGCTTAATAGATCAGTGATAAACGGAATAATCACACAGGATCATTAAGTCAGTTTTGTAGCCTAACATTTCTGTTCGCCGAAGTAAGAGCGACATAGAAAATTAGAAGAATACTCGTAGTGAGAGAGTATTAGCAGAAGGGTCTAGTAAACTCATCCGCCACAAAGGAACGGACCGCGAGTTATACTAGAGTGTATTTTTTAATTTATAAATATACACACAGTAAATCCCTGAGACACAGGTGTATCATCCAGGGTGGATTGTATCTATGTGGCAATCAAATAAGGCCACGTACAGTTGATCTTATTAGGCGAATCAAGGTAAAGGTAGCAGGATAACTTTTTGTGAATTTGATAAGTTTAGCTACTGGATTCGAGCCTAGACAGTGACACGTTATCACAATTCTAATTACATTACAAGAATGAATTAGAATCTTTGAGTTCGAAGTAGAACTGGTGTTAACAAGAGGGTGCCATTGCCGGATACACAAAACTCTTCTTTTCAAGTTCTTGGTTTTATGCTGTTAATACGCGAATAGCAAATAACAGAATTTGCGGTAAAAGCGTATAGTTATAACGAATCCATTGGGGTTGTTCGAACATATTTCAAAGAGTTGCCATTTTGTTTTTTTTTCCTCCTCGGGAAAATAACGTCATTGACGTGACGTAATCGGCGTGACGAAATCGGAACTTTTCGAACGCTAATTTATTCTTTCCTGTCGTCTTACATTTTTGGAATTCGTAAATGACGACTCGTGCTCAAGCGAAAGCAATGGAAGCCAACGATCCTTTCCTAAAGTTTAAGGCCGAAGGAGAAGCGTTGGGGTTGTCGGGTCCAGATCTTGTCAATTACGTCAAGGAAGAGAAAACGCGTTTAGCTCAAGCTGAAGCTGGAAAACGAAAGCGACAAGCTGAGGCTGAAGAAAGGAAGCGTCAAGCTGAAATCGATGAAAGGAAACATAAAGCAACATTGGAATATGAATTAGAACTCGAACGAATACGTCACGTGAACAGTGACAACACCAACGACAATGCAGCCGATCCGTCGGATTCTCGTTCATCGCAGTTTTATCAGGAAAAACTGAAGATAAAACTACCTTTTCTGGAAGACAAAGATGATCTGGAAGATTATCTACGCACCTTTGAGAGAACGGCTAAGATTCAAGAATGGCCAGTTGATCAATGGGCTCCTCGCCTAGGCACCTTGCTAAAAGGGAAAGCGAGGGAAGTCTACTCTATGTTGAGTGATGCTGATGCCGGCGACTACGGAACATTGCGGCGATCATTATTGTTCCGATTCCAGCTGACGGCTGAAGAATATCGAAAAACATTTCGAGAGGCCAGAAGACAGCAAGGAGAATCAACACAAGAGTACGCTACCAAGTTAGATCTCTGGTTATCCAGATGGCAGGAACTTGCAGGGAAAGACAACACATATGACGATCTGCGTGATTTGATACTGCAAGAAAAGTTTCTTAGTGGGATACCGTTTGATCAAGCGCGTTTTGTCAGAGAAAAGGAGCCGGAAACGATGGGCGATGCAATAAGATTTGCTTTAACCTACGAATCAGCAAAGCAAGCCACTATGTCTGATCATGAAAGACCCAGGAATAGATTCGGAGATAGACTCAAGCATAGTAGAAGGAAAGAAGATGAGGAAGGAGATAAAAAGAAAGTGGAGGCAACGCAGAAGCAGCTCCACAACGTCAGGACAAGGAGGCCTGAAGTAACCTGCTATACTTGTCACCAGCAAGGTCATGTGGCGAGACAATGTCCAAAAGGAGGGAAAGAAAACAAAGCAGCCGCCGCAATAGCTGGAAGTATGAGGCAGGAGGATGTACAGAGTCACGGCAAGCTCTGTTCATTATGTACGGCGATACCGTTCTCGCCGGAGTGCCAAGTAGAAGTAGAAGGAAAGCAAGCGACAGCATTGCGCGACACTGGAGCGTCGATCACCATCGTCGATTCCAGTCTCGTACCCGAGCGATGTTTGTCAGGAGAGACCATTGAGATAGTGATGGCCTCGTCGCCTGCAAAGTTAACACTACCAATTGCGACGGTACACATGAACACACCATTCTTTGAAGGGAAGACCGTTGTGGCCGTTATGAAGCAACCGGTAGAGCAAGTTCTTGTAGGGAACTACCGTAAGTCTGAGAATGGGAACCTGACGCCTGTTCCAGTTTACGCTATTCGAGAAGTGTGCGCAGCAATGCAAACTAGAGCTTCTGTGGGGAAAACAGATAAAACATTGAAAACATCCAATTCTCTGCTCGGGGATGTCACTCCAGTGGAGTTGGGACAAGCTCAGAAGGAGGATCCAACCCTGGAGAAAGCAAGGAAGCTAGCTGACAATGAGACCAAGCATGGGAAAGGAGGGCGCAAATCAACTTCTAAAACTACCTACAGCTGGAGAAAGGGAATTTTGTACCGTACTTTTCTCCAAAACGGTAAAGAGACCAAACAAATTGTTGTCCCAAAGAAATATCGCAACGAAGTGTTACGATTGGCCCATGACACGCCGATGTCAAGACACCTGGGTGTAACCAAAACCAGGAAGAGAATCTGGAACGATTTCGTATGGCCCGGAATCTGCGGAGACATCAGACGCTATTGCGCGTCATGTGGCATATGCCAGAGGACGTCACCGAAGGGTCAAGTTCGGAAACTGCCTTTGGGCAAGATGCCAATAATCCACACACCTTTTGATCGTGTGGCGGTGGATATCATCGGACCTATCTTACCAGCGTCCGACAGGGGGCACCGCTATATAATCACCATGGTGGACTATGCTACACGTTACGTCGAAGCCAAACCATTAAAATCCATCAAAGCCGAAGATGTGGCCGAATCATTGTGGGAAATGTGGACTCGCTTAGGTATTCCGAGAGAGATTCTGACAGACAACGGATCTCAATTTGTAGGATCCCTAGCTGACGAAGTGAACAGGCTATTAAGTGTGAAAGGCCTGAGGACCACACCAAGACACGCACAATGCAACGGGTTGGTGGAACGTTTCAATGGTACCATCAAAAGTATGCTGAAACATCTTTGTCAAGAACAACCAAAAGAATGGGACAGGTTTATTCCTGCACTTCTGTTTGCTATCAGAGAAGTACCGCAAGAATCACTACAATTCTCTCCCTTTGAGCTTCTTTATGGACGAACTGTACGAGGACCGTTACAGATTCTGAAAGAGCTCTGGACACAGGAAGAACAGACGGAAGAAACCAGGACCACATTTCAGTATGTGATCGACCTCCGGAACAGAATTGAAGAAACCTGTAAAATCGCCAGAGAAAATCTTGGAAAAGCAAGCGCTAAACACGCGAAACATTTCAACATGAAAGCAAAAGCACGAAAATTCAACGTTGGAGATAAAGTTCTCATGCTTGTTTCTGATAAAGCCAACAAACTGCAGATGCTATGGAAAGGTCCCTATGTTGTCACTGACCGCATCAATGAATGTGACTACAAGATTGCAGTAGGAGACAATGAGAAGATCTATCATGCTAATGCACTGAAACTGTACGTTGAAAGAGAAAAGCAAGTGAAAACTCATATCGTCGCCGTTGTGATGATCGACGAACATGAACAGAAAGGTACTACTGAGACAAAAGATAGCATACCCGTGATTCAGATGGAAAATGCCAAAGGACCGACAGATAATCATTCATTGGACAAACCGACGGAAAAGCAAGACACAATGAGCAATTTCATTGATGACGTCATGGTAGCAACTGAAACGTGGGAGGAGCACGTGCAAGTCCTCAAAGCAACGTTGGATAGATTACATGAGTGCAATCTGACAGCAAAACCTTCCAAATGTTATTTTGGATTTGAGAGCCTGTCATTTCTAGGACACATAGTTGGTCAAGGTACAATTCAACCAGAAGAGGACAAGGTTGAAAAGATCAGAAACGCGCAACCACCGAAGACGAAGAAAGACTTGCGCGCTTTCTTGGGTCTAGCAGGGTATTATCGGAAGTTCGTGCCGAACTTCGCTACGCTCGCACTGCCGCTGACTGAAAAGACGAAGAAAGGGCATCCTGAACGAGTTCAGTGGGACGACAAATGCGAAGAAGCATTCACGTCACTCAAGCGAGAGTTGTGCAAGAAGCCAGTCATCTGTCTCCCTGATCCAGAGAAACAGTACGTCCTGAGGACGGACGCATCAGACAGAGGCATTGGCGCTATCCTGATGCAAGACCATGGTGATGGCTTACAACCAATCGCGTACGCCAGCAAGAAGCTGAGTGAAACTGAAGGCCGGTATGCCACGATCGAGAAGGAATGCATGGCAATAGTATGGGGAATACGGAAGTTTGAACAATACCTGTTTGGAACAAAGTTTGTTATCGAAACAGATCACCAGCCTCTACAATATCTGCAAAAAGCAAGAACAGAAAACGGACGGCTGATGAGATGGGCCATACAACTCCAACAGTACAACTTCTCTGTACGTGTCATTCCAGGCAAAGACAATATCGGGGCAGATTATCTCAGCCGCTCGATGTAAGTGTAAGGAAAAATTGCATTCTTGATTTTTCACTTAAGCGGGGGGATATTGTCGCGATACAAGCGCCTACTCTACGCATCCTCGATATTCTGCTATAGGCCAGACAATGCGTCATAGACAGTACGTCATAGACAGTGACGATAATAATATTGTTTTCGGAATGACGCAGTATGCGACATTGTTTTTATTTAGTGTAGTTCAATTTTAGATTATTGTTACCATAGACAATTTGTGTACTATCCTTTCGATTGGCTGGATGTGGGAAATATCGTTAAGAAAAACCATTCGAGCGACCATCTTGGAGGGCAAGGAACATATGTTTACGCCAGACCACTATTTCGGATGACTGAGGTCATAAAGTTGGTTCAAAAAGCTCGTCTCACCCTAAACAACACGTGTCGTAGACACCACAAACGAATCCTGAGCTGGTAAGTTACGATTCGATGTGTGAAGCTGGGAAATGGGTAGTCTTGTGCTTGTGTCCATTGCGCCATGCGAATCATTCATCGTCCTTCATCAAGGTGATTCGTTATTATTCTTCAATGTATGCAAATTGTATGATAATAGTTATTTTAACATGTTGTTCTCATTTCATATAAATTCTTCAGCGCGTGAAGTTTATATGGTGATAGTTAATTTAACATGTTTAGCTTAGTTCATAAAGAATGTTGGTGCATTCTTAAACATTGGAACAGTGTGGATGAACAGCGAGGAAAGAACATTATTATGTTTTGAGAATAAGATACAATAACCCGTGAATATGCAGGGTTCTTATTCAAACAACGTCAACGGCGTTCCTCGCTGGTCATTCAACAGGATACAGATTGTGTATTTAGTCCCTGTTAATTTGTCTGTGCGCAGGGAAAGGATTTTTGTTTTGCTTCCTTCTTCATAATATTTTCGACTGTCGGATTCCTGATATGATCGTTTTAACCTACTTCCATCCTCAACGCTTATTCTTCTGATGACATGGAGCTCGTCATATCCCTGACGTCCATGTGAAGCCAGCTGGACGATAATCCTTTTGGTCAAACGTGAGGACATAAACTGTGTTAAACAAAAGAGACAATTCTTCTTCTCCATCAGGGAATCTACGCCAGCTAAGTAACTTTTTAATCAACAGTGAAATTCTTTAGAACCATGATTTCACGGGTTTTCGTATCATATCATATGAAATAAATATCATCAACCATCAACCAGTGGTATTTCTTTTTTAGTTGTAAAAAAGCAAACAGGAAGAATGAATAGCCAATAATTTCTTTTATTCTTTATTTTCTATTTCTCGACATCACTTTCTTGTTTCTTATCGATTTTTAGGCATAATACAAAGAGGAAATTGATTCTATTTATATAAAATTCTTTCAACTGTTCATTCATCTTTTAACATCTATATATATATTAATATAAATTATATATATAACGCGACAGTCTTCTACACAAAAGTCACCGGCCAGGGCGGAGGAACCTCACGTTACTACAGGTTCAACGACCACGTGCTCAGGGCCAAGTCGAGCCACACTGTATTCGTGTATTTCGGCTGTGGCCAACAGCCTGGAGAGGATTGGGCACCGCCAGGTCTTTTTTGCCCAAGACACACTACATGATGACACTATCCACTAATTCCATACCGGCTCAAAGGAGCGAAGCCATCAGGGCTGCTGAGGACAGAGAAAGATGGAGTATGCTGGTTAAACGATAATCTGTGGTGCCCCTACGACCTCAGGGTTACGGGACAGGATAGGGATAGGGATAGGGTCCAATTTTCAGGGAGGATTAAGAAAATGGACAATGCAGACAACTTGCCCCAGGCATGGTGACTTTTGAAAACGATAGACTGTTGTTTAACCACTGTCACTGCCGTCAACTTTTATTTCTTACAATAACAATATCTTTAAAATACTGAACCTCAACACCTGCGCACACAATGACAATGTGGGTTTGTCAGGGACTGGTGCTGCACATGCCATGACATCCATTATATATATTTATAATATATTTATATATATTTATATATATATATTTATATATATATTTATATATATTTATATATATATTTATAGATATATATATTTATAGATATAGATATATATATATTTATAGATATAGATATATAATGGATGTCATGGCATATGCAGCACCAGTCCCAGTCTATATATATATAGTCATTGTGTGCGTATGTGTTGAGGTTCACTATATGGCCTGACTACCCCCATCATGTCTAGGCTGGAGATCTTTGGGCAAAAAGGGAAATTTTATGTATACGCAGAAGATTTACTTATGGTGTCGCGATGCACGCAGATGCATACAGGAAATTGCATGAGGTTTGTGGGGGTGGTTCTTATAAATTTATTATTATGTATAATAATTATTAATTAATTAATGTAAAAAAACTTTCAGGCATAAATTTATTGAAATCATTAAAAGCGTGTATGACAAGGCTATCAGTGCAGTCTTCCACAACAGCGCCATCGGGAACTGGTTCAGAACAACAATCGGTGTGCGTAAAGGAGCCTACTCACTCCAACACTCTTCAACATCTTCCTAGAGTGCATAATGTCAAATGTCCTTGCAGATAACAAAGACACAGTCAGCATAGGGGGTATAGCAATCTCCAACCTCCGTTTTGCTGATGACATTGATGGATTGGCTGGAGAGGAACAAGAATTTGAACAGCTTGTGCAGAGGCTTGACACCACCTCCAGAGCCTATGGAATGGAAATAAGTGCAGAGAAGACCAAAATGGTGACCAGCAACACCAATAGCAGAAACATGGACATCAAAGTCCAAGGTCAATCCCTCAACACAGTCCATAGCTTCAAATATTTAGGAGCCATTGCATCAGACAATGAGTCCCGACAGGAAGTCTTCTCCATGATCGCACGAATAACTGCAGCCTTGGCAAGGTTGAAGCCCATTTGGAAAGACAGGACAATCAGTCTACATTCCAAGTTAAGGCTGCTGCGCTCCCTTGCCATCGCCATCTTCCCATACGCTTGCCAAACATGGACCCTCACAGCATATCTACAACGAAGAATACAAAGCCTGGAGATGAGGTGCTATGGATGATTAACGATGAATGGTGCCGTCGACGCTGTTGAAAAATGCTGAAAGTGAAAGAACGTCATCTACTTGCTCACCAGCCACACACATTAAATGTTGAAGAGGCTAGTTACTGCGATTTTTGCCTGGTCGTTGAAACGTGTAAATTCAACCTAAAGGGCAGGGACACAAGTTAAACACTGATCGGGTGAGGAGCGACGATGATCAATTTCTAGACGTGCCTCGTTTTTGGCCAAATCGGCGAATAATATAGAAAAATGTAGAAAATATTATCACAGCGTTAAAGAGGCCGATCGTCGAAGTTCATTCCATTTTATACCCATTGAACTGCTCAGTTCATTTGTGTTTAGAGACCAATAGACTTCCTTCACATTATTAGGGGAGACTATCGACGCGTAAAACAGGATGCAGTTCAACGCCCGTTCGTAGATACGTGTACGAAAACCATTCAAGCACACACATGTAAAACATACAGCAACAGTGTAAATAAACTCACCTGTTTTCACTGTACCGTAGAACTGTACACACCGAAACTCAGCTGTTACAGGAATAGATATTTACAAGTGTTTGTCTCCGTAATTCACGTCGATTCTGTTTCTCTTTGATTTTTGTTTCATTCAAATTGTTCTTCACCTGTGGATATAAAACCCTTGATCATTAGCCTAAAACAACACACTTTCCACTGGAACATTTCTGTTGTTGTTGTTGTTGTTGTAGGTGTACTCCTCTAATATATTACTATAATAAATGAAATCATGCACATACTGGTTTTGTTGTTGTTGTAGGTGTAGTTCTCTAATATATTACTATAATAAATAAAATCATGCACATACTGGTTTTTATAGACCTTAAGTACCGTTGATATAATAATTATCCATAATTATTTCAATGCAATTCTAAGAAACACACTGACAATTTTCAACAACACACTAGGACCTTTTGTATAATTTATTTAGCTTATAAAATCAGAGTTTGCCGTAAGAATATTTAGTGCGAAAGATTAAATTAATATTGATTTTCTAATAGTAAATTTGATGTCTTATTTCCCCTAGCTTATACATACAAGAATGACTTTCACCTAATCATTAACTTTCATTAACATGTTAATTTGAATCCGTCAATAATCACATTATGTGTACTAACATTTGAAGCTAAATAAATTAAAGAAAGACGGATTGGATTTTATTGCGCGTTAAGCCAATAGTCTTATCTTCATATACAACCAACAAATATTCTCAAATGAATTTAGCTAGTTATTTTCTTGTAAACTGGTGCCAGTTCTTAACCTATATCTAACTCCAACAAATATTCTCAAATGAATGTAGTCAGTTCTTTTCTTGTAAACAGTTACCAGCTCTTAACCTTTCTCGCAGAAAAAAAAAGGTTAGATGTTTATCACATAAACACATAGCAAAAACAATTGTATTCACAATCATACTACTACGTCTGTTTGAAACTAAATTCTCTTTGCCTGTGTCAGTGATTTCGAAACTCATTTCACAGCGTGATTATAAGAGAAAAAGAATATGCTTTACTGAAATTCGTACAGTAGTCTAAAACACTGATACGGAGTCGAAATTGAGGGAGACCTCCACCGACTACAATTTAACAAGCACCACCACACACATCACAGACAATGAAGGTCAAAACAACATTATCTATAACACTTTTTTTTTTCGATTACGCTACGCACATACTGCCGAAACGAAAACTGAATCCCTGAAGAAAGCGAGTCAGTTACTACTAGCATGAGAGTTCCAAAAACAGCCCCAGCAAGGGTTATGTTGAACCGCTCCTAAGCACTTTTTTTCTGGCGCCTCTCTAAACAACAGCACTGCGCATGCGTGCACAAGCTAGCCTCATCAGTTTCTTATGCGCGCTTGGGTGTAGATGGAAGAAAAGAACAACGCAGGTGGGGCGAAGCTGTGGTGAGGGTGAAGGGAGAAAGGGAGGGTGGAGGTGGATGTTTGAGAGAGCAAACAAGGTTAGTTATGTGGTTTAAAAACAAAGAATAAAATAAACAAAGAAAGTTTGGAAGACGTCAAAACCGAAATAGAAGCATTGACGTTTGGGGAGCTGTTTTTAGGGCGAGTGGGTTGAGACATGGGAAGAGGGAAGAGAAACGGCTATGACGTCATAGGTAAGTGGCGCGTGCCTGCTTAATAGACAGGTCAGCAAAACATCGTCAGATTACCTGAGACGTAGGCCACTAGCATTATAACATTGCATATTCTGTTTACAGTAATATTAACCTGATTAAGGTCACTGCTCATTCTCAGGGGGTCTCGAATTTCCGGTTTGCGTTGCTGCAGCCAAAGCACGCAGCCTAGCTGAGACAGGCCGAGTACCTCTCACTAGTGGAAAGGGGAACGTAAGTCTCAGCTATGTAAGTCTCAGCTATGTAGTGTGTATCACAAAATGCCAGTTTCTGCATTTTTCTCAGCCTGATTGGTGGATTTTATTTTACATTTAATTCGATTCTGCATCACGCAGCGTGGCTGAGACCCCCCCCCCCTCTCTCTCTCTCTCTCTCTCTCTCTCTCTCTCTCTCTCTCTCTCTCTCTCGTCTCAACAGCTGTTGATCAGGACTAAACCCACCGCAGATTGCAGATTTTTTTTTGGAAGTAATAGGCTTACACAGCGGCATCGACATCGCATTCCTTTTCAGCCCTTTTCCCTTCGCTCTGAGCATGCCTGCCACATGGTGTCGTGCGCTATTAAAAAAAGAACCTTGGATTGAATTGGATTGGCCTTGAGAGACGGATAAAGAGAAATAGACTAGTCTACTCTCATCTATTTTATTTATTTATTTATTTAATCGTTCTTATATAGCGCTTTTCCAGCTCAAGAGCTGCTCAAGGCGCTGGCCGATACAGGATCTAACTCAAGCCGCCCGAGACGCCCATCCGCAGCCTTTGGGCGCATGGTCTGACGCCCGGACAACTGAGCACAATCCTGGGCAGCCAGGGATGGGGGAGAAGGACATAGGTGCATGCTGGGTGTGTTCTTGTCACCGGCACTCACCCGTCTAGGACATAAGCGTCAGGATCTTTAAAGTCCGGTATGATGGAATGTATGCGACACAGACTAGACCTCGGTTTATACTCTCATCCGAAGGAGTAGGAAAACAGGAGTAAAGTGTCTTTCCCAGGGACACAACACAATGGCCCGGCCAGGGCTCGAACCCGGGACCTTCAGATCCGCAAGCCGAAGCACTACCATTAGACCACAGTGTCTACTCTGTATGCTTCTATATTTCACATCCGGGTAAACGATTTAACGCTTAACATCTGCATTAAGAGTGTTTCATGTCTGCACCTTGTCAATAGAAAAATTAACTTTATTAGGTTAGTCTACAGAATCTTCTCTAGATTAAAGGCGGTAATCTAAAAGAAGAAGAAGAAGAAGAAGAAGAAGAAGAAGAAGAAGAAGAAGAAGAAGAAGAAGAAGAAGAAGAAGAAGATACGGTTTAGGTACAAAGAACTTTTATATGAACACGATGTATAGCTACCATAGTATAAAATTATCATAGTGAGATTCGGATAATATATATCAGAGACTCTACATTTAGCCTAATGAGTTATCTGAAAACAAAGACGTTTTAGGTAAACACAACTTTTTTTTTTATTTTCTTACAAAATATATCCACGCTTAATAATGTTAGGAACGCGACGTTTAGCTACCATGGTTTAACCATATGAAGATTCTTCGGAAAATCTACCTGGAGAGCAAGAAGGTCATTGATCTTATAGACCGGTAGTGGTATGTTTCCTGATTTATCCGCTTGAGATATAACGTTATGGGGTTAACCTCCGTTGATCTAAACCGATGACCCAGGTTCGAATCCCGTGGTGGGCGATATAAAATGTGTCCATTTTCACTGTCCATTTTTAGCAATATGATTGCTCTGGTGGTTCAATTTTGATTCAGGTCCCTTCTCCATTTTCCCTGGGATGGTTATACCCGTCTGCCATAGCGCCAATGGTGGGTGTAGACGTTAAACCTCAATGTTCATTGATCTAAACTTAGTAAGCTTACTTGCTAGTAATCCTACATCTGAAACTTATCTGGCATGGAGAATGAGAAGAGGGGGGAGGGGGGGGGAGTGGGAAGGGGAATAGGTGCCTTGATCAGTACGTAAAGTAGCTGCCGATGGCGTTTCCTCTTCTTCTTCCTTTTCTTCTTCTTCCTCAAACTCAATGATGATAATGATGATGATGATGATGATGATGATGATGATGATGATGATGATGATGATGATGATGATGACGCGTGTGGATGATGATGACGCGTGTGGATGATGATGATGATGATGATGATGATGATGATGATGATGATGATGATGATGATGATGATGATGATGATGATGACGACGACGACGACGACAGGGCCCCAAGATCAGCGTCAGAGATCCTTTTGAAATTGAAAGTGTTTCCCCACTGCAAAAAAAAAACACAAACAAAACATTAGGCCGATATAGGCCTATATCCTCTTTCAAAAGTACGGTTTTTATATCGTTGCGTTCCGTTACTTGATTCATTGTGTGTGTATAGTAGTTTTAGTAGTAGTAGCAGTAGTAGTAGTATTAGTAGTAGTAGTAGTAGTATATAGTATGTATAGTGTGTTTGGTGCGCGTGGTTGTGAGTTCATTTTCTTCAGTGTTATATTTCAATCAGAGGACAAAACTTTGTATAATAATGCTCTGTCAAAAATTCTGAATAAATACACAAATTACTTACAAAGCAAAGCTTTCTGCAGGATCGCCCTGTCTTCAACAGTGTAAATGAGAGGTGGGGGGGGGGGGGGGAGAGATTGTAGCTGGGCTGCCTAATCGTTGGTGAGCTGTGTTCAGGATAGTAGCCTGTGGCTGGTAGCTCCAACTCCTTCGCAATTTAATTTCAATGGCTTTTTACGGTTTTGATATAAACAAATAAACTCATGTGTTTGTGTGCCTATTAATTAATAGCATTAAGGCTGATTCTAAAAATAGCACCGCAGCGAAAAGGCGTATAGTGGGAACAGTTGTTTGTTTATGTAACAAGGAAGAGACGCTTAAAGGTCAACGATTATCGGTCGGTTTGAGCAACGACTGCCCATTATAACAATATCATCTTTTAATGCGTCCCTAGCATGCCTGCGACATGGAGTTGTGCGCCATACACGTGGACATTGGATTGGATAATGTGACAGCGAGGTGCTTTTCCAAGTAAACTCCTTGTGACAAAGAGTTCCCCCGTTTGCGTGCCGGGGGTTTAAGTATAAATAGTATCCCCACTTTCTGGAAATTTAGTGCTTTAATTCCCACTTTCGCTGTCTTTCTCATTTGCTCTTTCTCATTCCTGCTCTGTTCTATCAGTCTGCTATACTATCTTCTTCTTCGCTAGACCAGTCATCTACCTTTTTTTCTTGAAAACTCTTCCGGGACAGGACTCCTTATTTGTGTGTGAGGTCTGTTGGATCAGCTTGGGAATATTGGATGCTTTCTGCCATGTGGTCACTAGGGCTTCCTATAGTGTTATTATTTAGCAATGTAGGCATTTTATATGTATGCGTTTTGTTGATATTTTATAATGATGTTTGTATTCTATTTTGTTTTTGTAAACGGGAGTTAAAAAAATTAGAGTATAGCCTCAGCATCCCCTGCATGGGATGTCTTTATTGTAAAGTGTCTGGCTGGTGGAGAGCTTTCAGTTTTACCACTAGGGTTGTTTTAGCAGATCTTTTATGCGAATCAGGGGTTGTCCGGTCCTGATTTGGCTCGGAAGAGTCCGCTGGACCTAAAGCAATAATCATGTAATGTAATGTAATGTGACAAAGAGTAAAACAAACACCCTTGGTACCATGGCCCTTTAAAGCGAGAGAGACATAGTCGGCAGTGGCACACAGCATAGCTGAGACTCGCCGAGTACGTACTAATGTAGTAGGCGAACGTAAGCCTTGAAGGCAGTGTGTGTGTGTGATAAGACAGAGAGGGCCAGTCCGTAATATTTGTATTTCCGTAACAATGGCATCCGTTTTCCCAGGATTTGGCAGAAGGTTACTTCCACTTTTCCCTAGTCTGGTATCCGTACAGGTATAAATGTCCCACACTGGTTAGCAGAGACGGTCGAGGATAACGTCGCCTCCTCTGCCGCTGGTCGTATAGCCTACCTATTACGCCGGGTGGCGAAACAGAGTTAGACCAAAGACCTTATTACGGAAAGACAGGGAACTTCCATTATGTCCTATACAAAAATGCGAGACGCTCTCACGGATTATCTCCCTTTGCTCGGGCTGGCTATATTTCACCATCTGCTATATGAATGATCTGTGCGTGGTAACTTATTGAGCCTATGCCATTGCAAAAGAACATTTTTATGGCAACGTTTGCAAAAACCAAACTTTTAACCATCATTATTATTAACATTCCGCTACTGCTGTCTTTTTTTTGTTTGTTTTTGTTTACTTATTGACATTTATTAGGTGCTTTTATGCTGCTTATGTGTGTATGTCATAGGTTCGTTTTCTGCCCTGGAATTTATTATTTTTTAATCAACGACAGATATTTTAATATTAAAATATGCATGACAGACTGTTTCATTTATCTGAAACTGTAAATCCGTAATCGTGAGAGAGAGAGAGAGAGAGAGAGAGAGAGAGAGAGAGAGAGAGAGAGAGTGAGAGTGAGAGAGTGAGAGAGAGAGAGAGCTCTGTCATTCAATCAATTAATCACAATAAAGCACAATAACAAAATGTTTCACTAATAGTGTGAATTTAATTTATATCAGGTGTCCCCCTACCCCCCAACCCTCTCACCTCCCACATCACTGGCTTAATAACATCATTCACTTCATGGAAAATAATTAATTAATCAGACAGAACAATCAGAACCTACTGGCTAGACTACAACATTCCACGCAATATAGATCTAATGCGCAGAAATTCACAGATCATAACAAGGACTGAGTTTCTACATTACATTTTTTTTCCCGTTTACTCTCAAACGAAAAGTGATTACAACAGATCAAGGACCACTTTTGTGCCTAGGTAAGGGGTTATTTTGCACAGTATTTGATCACGAGGAGAAAACAGACTTAGTCTAATTTAACTTGTTAACATAAGCAGTTTGACGAAGCCAAACTGCCAATCTGACATCTACCTTTGAAATATAAGCACAAATATAGTCAAACAACCTAGCAATAACGTAAACAGTGAGCGACCTGTTGAACGTAAACTGTCAGCAAGTAAACTGTTTTGGATTTAGCACATAGGTATAACATGAATCATTCAAGCCGCTCTCCGATTGTTTTAACACTAACAACACTGCAGCGGTCTTAGTTTAGGCCTACATAAACACAAAAAATGAAGTTTTTCAATTGCAATTTACCTTTCTTTGTCTCTTAGAAATTTGAAAAAGGACTTGCCAACACAACTTTTCTTGTATCTGGCATTATGGCAATTGATAGCTGTGCAAAAGTCACCGACCTGTTTCACTCGGTCGCCTTTTGACATTCTGCCACGAGCCATTTACAGCATGTCGACAAGGGCGCATAACTCGTACATTTCGTCTCGCGGTTCTGTACCAAGTTCGCCCTCTTTCTATCATAAGCTCTTTGGTTAGACTTACTGTCTTCCCTTCTTTTAATTTTATTTCGGGACGGGGAAAGCTATTACGCTATACTTCAAGAAAACCTGCCGTCTGATCACGACCAGCGATAGAGATGGTGGAGTGGTGACGTAAGCCTAGGCCGTTTCTGCTACGCAGTGTGGATATAATGACGACTGAGTTCCGATTACCACCTGTAAACCTGTCTGAGACAGCCAAAGATATGTAGCAGGCCTTGGATGCTTTGAATTTAGGCTTATACTGTAATAAATTTGGACTTCGCATAAATATTGCCGAAACAAAAGTTATGGTATTGTCCCTGGGTAACTTTAGATCATATTTACATCAAAGTCCCAGACCACCCTCAACACAGTGCATAGCTTCAAATATTTAGGAACCATTGTACCAGACAATGGGTCCCGATAGGAAGTCCTCTCCAGGATCGCACAAACAACTGTTGCCCTGGCCTATTTAGAAAGACAGGACCATCAGTCTACATTCCAAGGTAAAGATGCTACGCTCCCATGTCATCTCCATTTTCAAATACGCTTGCGAAACATGGACCCTCACAGCAGATCTACAACGAAGAATACAAAGCATGGACATGAGGTGCTACAGAAGACTTCTGAGCATTTCATA
Source organism: Oncomelania hupensis (assembly GCA_036898135.1). Lineage (NCBI taxonomy): Eukaryota > Metazoa > Mollusca > Gastropoda > Littorinimorpha > Pomatiopsidae > Oncomelania > Oncomelania hupensis. The sequence continues at coordinate 24,683,025 of CM072521.1, read as the reverse complement.
TGCCCAGCACATCACCAACGACGACGTCCGACAGACCATCACTGAAGCCATTGGACAACACAATGACCTGCTCACAGTGGTGAAGAAACGGAAACTCCGATGGTATGGTCACGTCACCAGATCATCAGGCCTTGCAAAGACCATCCTGCAAGGCATAATGCAAAGAGGTAGAAGAAGAGGGAAACCGAAAAAGAGGTGGGAGGACAACATTCGAGAATGGACTGACTTGAAACTGTGCGAAGTCATCAGGGTTGCTTATGACAGAGAAAGATGGGGTACGCTGGTTGAACGATCATCTGTGGTGCCCCAACGACCTCCGAGTTACGGGATATGATAGGATAGGAACTTTAGATGATTGCCAGTTTTTAAATGTAAAGGAGAAGTAATTGAGATTGTTTGGGAATACATCTATTTAGGTATTCATTTTAATTATAATAATAACATTGTTAAAACAACGAAAGCCCAGAGCTTGTCAGCTGAAAGAGCAATGTATGCACTTCTAAAGAAGTGTAGAAAGTTGGATTTACCCCCTCGATGTTCAGCTTGACCTCTTTGAAAAATGAATCAAACCAATTTTGTTGTATAGTATGGGCGTTTGGTGGCTTGGAAATATGTGATAAATTACAGTTGAAGTTCTTGAAAATGATTTTACATGTAAAGTCCAGTACACAAACTTTATGGTACTTGGCCAGATGGGGTTTTCTCAAGTTTCTATCCTACCATATCCTATAGGATAGTTACTATTGATGCAAAATGATACTACTTTGCTTTTGGTATTAATTGTGTATAAATTGTAATAATAACTCTGCTAAAATGTCTATACTTCTGTTTCGACTCTGCTCCTTTTTATTTTTTTAAACTCGGAGTATAAATTGTCCTGGTTGACTGCTTTACATTTTTCATTGAAAATTCTTGATATGTCCTTCATATGGACTAACGGCTGTAAATATTCCCGGCTTTATTTTAACAAAAATATTCGTTAAGCAACACCTGAAAGATAAGGTTTTACAATTCTGGCAGCAAATGGTTAATGAAAATAGCACCTGGGTTACATATAGGATTTATAAATATCAGTTTTGTTTGTCACCTTTTCTTAGAAGGAATTTATTGAAAATCAGGCTTAGATGTCACAAATTACCCATTCAATCACAAAGATACATAAATATGCCAAGAGAATTGGGCACTATATGTGACCTGGATGAAATTGGTGACGAGTTTCACTATTTTATTTACATGCAAAAATTCTGTGCTTGTACAGAAAGGAACTTCCCCTCTTCTAAAATCCTTCTGGAATCATCCGAACGTTTTAAAATGTCAACAGTTGATGAATGCCAAATCAAAGAACAGATTGTTGAATTTAAAGCCGATTTATTGGAGTTGTATTGTCCCTCTTTCTTTAATTTGCCGCTTTATGTATCTCCTAATTGTCTGATTTACCTATGATTGAGATTGAGTTGCATGCTTGCGTTAATTTGTATTTATTACTTATAATATGTTTATGTGTGACTTGTTTTCCGTCTTGAGTGTTTGACTTTCCGTGATTTATGTGTGACATATTTGATCAGTAAAGTTTGTGTATTCACTGTTTTCCGATATGTTTTATTTTTATCCCATCCCCCCGATTCGGCTAAAATGACTCATGGGCTTAGAGCCTAATATTTTCTTGAAATTGTGCTTGTTTTGTGTAATAAAAGGACAAAGGAAAAAGAAACAAAGGCATCCAGAGGAGAGCGAGAGAGAAATAGAAGAAAAAGAAGAAGAAGAAGAAGAAGAAGAAGAAGAAGAAGAAGAAGAAGAAGAAGAAGAAGAAGAAGAAGAAGAAGGAAGAGGAGGAGGAGGAGAAGAAGAAGAAGAAGGAGGAGGAGGAGGAGGAGGAGAAGAAGAAGAAGAAGAAGAAGAAGAAGAAGAAGAAGAAGAAGAAGAAGAAGAAGAAGAAGAAGAAGAAGAACAAGAAGAAGAAGAAGAAGAAGAAGAACAACAACAACAACAACAACAACAGGAAGAAGAAGAAATTGTTTTTATATAGTGCACTTCTGAGATTAAAAAGTTGTTTAAGGCACTGGAAGAAGAACTGGGAGGAAAAAGAAAGAAAGAAAAGACAATGACGACGACGACGAAGAAGAAGAAGAAGAAGAAGAAGAAGAAGAAGAAGAAGAAGAAGAAGAAGAAGAAGAAGAAGAAGAAGAAGAAGAAGAAGAAGAAGAGAATCAGACAGACAGAAAGTGAGCTGTGATGCTGGTGTGGACAATAGCAGCAGCAGAAGAAGAAGAATGATGACGTTGACGATGGTGATGATGATGATGATGATGATGATGATGATGATGATGATGGTGATGATGATGATGAGACAGACAGACAAACAGAGACAGACGATCGGACAGAGATCAAGAGAGGAGCAAGAAAGAGAGATCAGATGGTGCTGAAGACGGACCATAACTGGATGTTGATATCTCTGTGACAGCCTGGAGCAGCACAAAAACACCAAATCCTCCGCCCCTATTTCGTCAAATCGTAAAACGCAAGAGCGGGAAATAGGCCCTCGGACGGAAGAGCTCCTTAGGGGCCGTAACCCGGTATTAGCGAGTTGTCGTTCCTGGGTTAACCTCTCGTTTGCTGGAGCGGTGGCAGCGTTTTGCCGAACGTGTCTGGAATATGGCCCGTGAAAAGACGGGTTATAAAAACTTTGCATGCTAAAGCTGACCAGTGTTTGGGATCCGATGGGTTAAAATGATCCAGATAGCTGTAGATGTCGAGCAACTCGAACATTCGATTGCATCGAAATATTTTTAATCAACAGATTTGTTTTGTTTTGCTTGCTCAGTGGACCTCAATGATAATTTTATAATGTATATTTAGGCGGTTCTTACTTTCAAAAGAACTACTGCTATTTAAAACGTTTTGTTTGTCAGAAAATTTATTGGAGAAGGCAAATCAGCTTTTGGATAAGACTTATTAAGAGTTGGCTGATTCATCGCGCAGCTCTTGGCAAGTCACACGAATCCATTACAAAGCTGTCTCATGAAAAAGTGATGCTGTTTTAGGAAATCTTCGCTGAAATGAACACACTTCATCAGTTACTTAAGAATATGTATCTTCTTCTTCTTCTTCTTGTTAAAATTATTATTATTATTATTATTATTATTATTATTATTATTATTATTATTATTATTATTATTATTATTATTATTATTATTATTATTATTATTATTATTCTGCTTCTGCGTCTTCATCGTCCCTGGCATCCTCATCCTCTTCTTGCTGGGGTAAAAGGGACTCAGCGATAGAACGCCCTCCTCGCTTGAGGAAGGCCTTGGGTCTAATCTCCACGGTGTCCTGACTTTTTTTCTCACAAGAGTCGACTTTTCGTAGGGACTCTTTATACAGTATTTCATATTCCCCTTCTGTCACCGCAACGGCACGTTACAGAACGCGGTCATTTTGTCAAACAGGCAAATGACGGCCTCAGAAAAATGTCGGTCGTTCAAGGTCGCTCAGTTGTCCGTTGCGTCTGACAGTGCACTTAACGCCGCAAATTGGCGCCTTAAGATTCTGTTGTTTTTTGAGCTGATAAATGCCCTGTATAAAAATGTTTCTTTTTTTGTCATTGTTCTTCTGTAGCCCTTTTTTCTGCTACAGGATCTAACTGAGGTCGCCCGAGGCGCCCTTTGCAGCCTTTTGGGGCTCATCGCTTTAATTTACAAATCTCTTTATGGACGTCTTTTGGCGTCGCCTCTTGCGGCCAAGGACTGTTGTGCAGGGTGGACGAGGAATTAAAGTGTGATCTCAGGGAGAGAAAAAAAAGTGGATTCCGGTAAACGACCGCCGGCGAAGTTAAAGTTAAGATCCAGTCCCCGCGCTGGGAGTCATCGATCTCGTTTAGCCACATTCGCCGCCAATACAGCCACCGTCCTGTGCCCTTAACTCCTTGCCACCTTCCTGCAACTGTTTTAGCCTTTCCCCCTGCTTTCCTAAGCTTCCCTCTCCTATCAAAACAGTAACCGTTCTGCGAATTCATTCCTCCTTTCTCGCAGCATGTTGTTAGTGTGCCTTCTATACGACTATTGCGACTGTTCTGTGAATGTTGCCCTTGCTCGCCAACCATAAGCCTTTCTTTCTCCTCCTGCCCTCTTCTCCCCTCATCCACATTTCCTATCAAAACAGTCACAGTAGTCTGCAGATCCAGCCCCTCTGTGTTCGCTCTCGAGTGCCTTGTAAATTGAGCCATTGTGCGTACTCCCCAGTTTCTGTGGCGTCTTGTGACTTCTGTCCTCTCCCGCCAGCCATACCGCCGCGCTACGCGCCTTAGCACTGGAGGAGGGAGCGATCATTATTCTGTCTCTGTCCCTCGCTCGGTCAAAGCATAAATGAGAGATCACGACAGGCGAGGATAAGCACCGGGCCCGGAGGGAGCGGTCTCGTGGCTCGTAATTTCTGGCCCCTGCCAAGACAACACTGGGAACAGATCCGTCACACAATGGATAGGAGCAAGTGGGACCGTTAGCGAGGTTTATAATTATGGAGAGCTGGAAAAAGATGCGATAAACTGTCCGGTTAAATCACCCTGAATGGAATTATTATTATTGTCGTTGTTATTGCTGCTGTTGTTGTTGTTGTTGTTGTTGTTGTTGTTGTTGTTGTTGTTGTTGTTGTTGTTCTTCTTCTTCTTCTTCTTCTTCTTAAGCTAACAAGATGCAAATAGGATAACTTTTGTCGTTTAAATCACGTTTTTGTTTCGCATTACCTCAAACATGACTTTACTCATATCTATTATTTTTAACTAGGCAGATTAACTGGCACCTTTCAAGTCATTCCTATTTGCACTTTCTCAAAGGTCAAGGTCGCTAAGATCCATGAAATTCTAAACACTTTTATTTTTTGCGCTGTAATTTAAAAACAGGAATCTTAGTGTTCATGAGGGTGCAAAATGATTTAAATTAAATTAATTAAAACTGTAGGTGCCGAAATAGAAAGAAGCTCCGATAAAAAGCCTATGGTTGGAGACCTTTTCTGGTTGTTGGTTTTTTTGGCACTGACATAATCAAATCTTATGAAGATTTTGAGGCGAATGTACGAAGTTGTAAGCAGTTGTCCTTGGAGCTTAGGGGGGATGAGAGAAGAGAAAGAATAATGTGGACCTTGGATGGGACCTACTCCCCCGTCAGTACACACAGACAAGTAAATTAAAACCCTTGATCCAACACATCGGGTCATTGTCAATTATCCGCGCCGCCCGCCGGTTGAATTAAAGAACAGGGGGCGCCCTTTTAGGAGATGGGGTGGGTTAGCGCGGTGATCGCCTACCATTTTTGCTGCCCTGGATTATTTCCCTGCTTTTCGGTGCTTTTGGAGCCTAAATCGCTCTGTTTTAGTTTCTTTTAGTTCCACGTTGCCCACTGCCGTAACTCAGTGGTTGAGCGTTCCTTTCGCCTGGCACACCTGATGACCCAAGTTCGAATCCTGCGATGGGCAAGATAAAACGTGGCAATGTTTCATTGTTTATCTTAGCAGTATGACTATTCTGGTGGATCAGTGTTGATTTCCTGGGATGAGGGAGGCAAAAGGTGTGTGTAGAACACAACTGATATAAGCGTCTGGCTTAGAGAGATGGAACTGGAGCGGGATTGCCTCAGAGAGAGATAAAATCCTATTATTGTTCAGCTACTTATAATTTTATTACTCCAGGACTTATAGTTTTCTTGAATATAGTTTTAATTATTATTCTACTACCTTGAGTGATAAAGAAGAGAAACCATAAAATTAGCAAAACGTAAATCGGTGTTGCAATCATCAGGCCTTGCAAAGACCATTCTGCAAGGCACAGTGCAAGGAGGTAGAAGAAGAGGGAGACCGAAAAAGAGGTGGGAGGACAACATTCGAGAATGGACTGGTTTGACACTGAGCGAAGCCATCAGGGCTGCTGAGGACAGAGAAAGATGGAGTATGCTGGTTAAACGATCATCTGTGGTGCCCCTACGACCTCCAGGATACGGGACAGGATAGGATAGGATAGGAAATCGGTGTTGTGTTCCAACTGCTGTGTATTTTACCTCTTCAGTGTTTCAAGTTTATCTCTCTGTCTCAACTTGTGTAATTGTATAAGAAAGGCCTTTTGAGGAATGCGTGTATACGTGAAACTGAAACAATAAAAACTGTTTACAAACTAATATCAAGTTTGTAGGAATCTTCTGAGAGTCAAGATAATTATTCTATAACACGCACAAGGAGAAAGTTATGACAATTTGGCGAGCCTGCGTTCCAATTTTACGTTTAATTATTATGACACCACAATCCCTCTTTCTAATTCTCTTGACCCGAGAAGAAAGCATTTAGGCATTTTGGAAGTAATTTAAAAAAAAAATAAGGGTTTGTTAATTTTGAAAACTTTAGGGCAAAATATAAACGCATAATTTATAATTTACGTTGCCGTATGTGTCGAAGTCTATAAAACAAATTATGCTATAAATATACCGCAAAATAAGACAAAAGTACGTACACATTTTGTTCAAGAGAGAGTTATGATTACTACAAATGGTTTTGAAAAAGTCAGTTAAGTATTTTTACATGAATAATAATGGTAAGAATTGCGTTCGACACCATACAAAGCAACTTATTGCTAAATAAATAAGTAAAGAAAGACACAAATAAATTATGTAATTAATACAATAAAGTAATTAATAAATCATTAAAACCCAAATAAACATAATCAAGATCATTTAGATCTATTTCATCAAAACATGCACAAATCCTCACTAACTATGATTCATATAACTTTAAGTGAATAAATGTACAACATATGTTCATTAAAAATTATTTTATGGTATTAACAAAATATGGATAATATCTGTGTTATTAATATATATATACAAAACCTAGTCGTACACATTCAATACCGAGTGTGTATACGGTAGGCCTACAGTTAGATGAGATTAGATTAGATTAGATTAGGTATTCAATGTTTATAGGGTCAGCAAACTGCTAAGAGCCGAATCAGGACCACAAAGTCAGATCAGAGACGAAAAATGAAAGTAAGCGCGAAGAGAAATAATATGTTAAGACCAAGTTTTCAAACCTTCTCCGGGCTCAGCGTGCTGTAGCAGCATGAATATTGGCAGAATATAAGACCCGAATCACTCAGTCAATAAGCTCACTCAATCAATCAACTTTAGAATAAGCACCCACAGTACTGACTTTGTCATAAATACTAATGATAATGATTCTAAACTCTGACCAATGATGGCAATCCATCAGGTTAAAACCATAAACTATGCTTTATAGACTTAAAATCATAACAAGGCCAATAAAATCAATATTTAATTTATTGTCTGTTCACACATTTAGGTGATATTAAGCAATTAAAAACCAACATAAAAATACCAAAGACATGGCAATTTTATATTATACAGCAAATATCCTTTAACAATCCGATATTTTATAAGAAAAGTATAACAAACTAATTTTTTTTACAAATCAGTTTACAGGAAAATAACAAAGGCTTGTTAAAAGTCTTTAGCTAAAAACACATTAACAATACGATATTATGAGAGAAATGTAACCAACAAAAAAAAACTAAAGAGAAAAAGCCGTTTACAGGAAAAAATAACAAAATTTTGTTGAATGTCTACGCTAGACACACTATAACAATCCTATAATAAGGAGATTTTTTAGTTATCTATTCATTGCTTACAGGGTCCAGCAGAGTGCAAAGAGATGAATCAGGACCACAAAATCAAGACCACCACTTCGCTGAAATCTAATCCGCAAAAAGATCACACAAGCCATTGATCACACGATGACCTGCTCACAGTGGTGAAGAAACGGAAACTCCGATGGTATGGCCACGCCACCAGATCATCAGGCCTTGCAAAGACTATTCTGCAAGGCACAGTGCAAGGAGGGAGACCGAAAAAGAGGTGGGTGGACAACATTCGAGAATGGACTGGTTTGACACTGAGCGAAGCCATCAGGGCTACTGAGGACAGAGAAAGATGGAGTATGCTGGTTAAACGATCATCTGTGGTGCCCCTACGACCTCCGGGTTACGGGACAGGATAGGATAGGATAGGATAAAAGATCTGCCGAAACAACCCTAGTGTTAACACTGAAGGCACTCCACCAGCCGGTCACTTTACAATAAAGACATCCCACTCAGGGGACGCTGAGGCTATACTCTAATTTATCGAACCAAATAGAATACAAACATCATTATAAAATATCAACAAACATCATAGGAAGCCACAGTGACCATTTGCAGAAAGCGTCCAATATTCCCAAGCTGATCCAACAGACCTCACACACAAATGAGGAGTTTTGTCCCGGAAGCGTTTTCAAGAAAAAAAAGGTAGGTGACTGGTCTAGCGAAGAAGAAGATAGTATAGTAGATTGATAGAACAGAGTAGGAATGAGAAAGAACAAAGGAGAAAGACAGTGACAGTGGGAATTTAAAGCACTAAATTTCCAGAAAGTTGGGATACTATTTATACTGTAAACCCCCGGCACCTCCACGGTGGGTTCGGGCATTAAATAGAATAGACCCAACGTTTCCCGGCGTGTCGTAAGAGGCGACTAACAGGGGTGATGTTAGCACGACATCACTGGGCGAAAGTCTTCTACACAGAAGTCACCGGCCAGGGTGGAGGAACCTCACGTTACTACAGGTTCAACGACCACGTGCTCAGGGCCAAGGCGAGCCACACTGTATTCGTGGATTTCGGCTGTGGCCAAAAGCCTGGAGAGGATTGGGCACCGCCAGGTCTTTTTTGCCCAAAACACACTACATGATGAAACTATCCACTAATTCCATACCGGATACTGATGGACAATTTAGCAAGATCCGCACGAGAAACAACATCGTCATATGAACCTGGAATGTCAGGACCCTAACTGCGGAAGGAAAATTAGAAGAACTGGCCCACGAGCTGGACCACTATCGATGGAACGTTTTAGGTATCGGCGAACTGCGCTGGAAAGGCCTAGGTGAAACAACGACCGACAAAGGCCACAAGCTCTATTTCAGCGGTAGAGATGACAAGCACGAACACGGCGTTGGATTCTTGGTCCACAAGCACATCCTAGCCACTGTTATGGGTTGCCGCCCAGTCTCCAGTAGACTCATTACCATCCGACTGAGAGCAGCCCCTTTCAACATCACCATCATCCAGGCCTAAGCCCCAACATCAGACTATGACGACAGCGAAGTGGAGGATTTTTATGAAAATCTACAGGCGGTCCTTGACCAAGTGCCGAAGAAGGACATAGTTATAGTGGAAGGTGACTGGAATGCCAAGGTTGGCCAAGATGCGCACCACAACTGGGGAGACACATGTGGACCCCACTGCAACGACGAGGCAAAAATGACAGGGGTCTGAGACTCTTGGAGTTTGCCAGATACAACAATCTGATACTGGCAAACACGCTTGGTCTCCACAAAAACTCCAGACGATGGACATGGCACAATCCCGGCGGGGAGCATCACAACCAGATAGACTACATCATGGTCAAGAAACGCTTTAGATCAAGCATCAACATTGGCAGGAAACGCACTTTTCCAGGAGCAGACATCAGAAGTGACCACGATCTCGTGATGATGTATTTCCGGCTCCACTTGAAGAGAGTAAATACAGCAAAGTGCACTAGACTGAAGTTCGACCTGGACAAACTGCAAGACCCGGACGTGGCAGAACTATTTCAGGCCACAATTGGAGGGAAATTTTCACCACTGCTCATTTTGGGGATGGTGAAGTAGATCTCAATACCATGACCACCACCTTCAACTCAGCTGTGACAGATGCCGCCACTGAGATACTTGGCAAGCACCGACCAAAGAAGAAGCCGTGGATCACACCTGAACTTTTGGATCTGTGTGATAAACGAAGAGAGGTAAAAAAAAAGAAAAAGAACACCTCACAGAGAGCTGATGTCTACCGAAAAATCAACAATGACATCCGAAAAGGCATGCGCACAGCAAAGGAGAACTGGATAGAAGATCAATGCCAGGAAATAGAGAACAGTCTGAACAAGAACAACAGCAAGAAGGCCTACCAGATTGTGAAGCGGCTGACAAGTGTTAAACCGCCCAAAGTCTCCACGATCCAAAGCAAGTCTGGCATATGCCTTACAGAAGAACAAGAAGTCTTGGACAGATGGACAGAGTACTGCTCTGACCCTTACAACCATACACCAAATGGAGACCCATCAGTTCTAGCATGTCCCGAGAACAGAGAAGAAGAAGAAATCCTCACAATCCTCCGGGAAGAAGTTGAGGCAGCAGTGCAATCGCTGAAGAAAGGGAAGTCAGCGAGAGTGGACAACATACCCGCGGAACTGCTACAAGCAGAAGGAGAAGCGATGATTGATGCCCTCACCATTATCTGTAACAAGATCTGGCAGAGTGGGGAGTGGCCTACACCATAGACCCAGTCGCTTGTCATCACTCTTCCCAAAAAAGGTAACCTTCAGGAGTGTGAAAATTACCGCACCATCAACCTCATCAGCCATCCCAGCAAGGTCCTCATGAAAATAATACTCAACAGGTTGAAATCCCAAGCTGAACAAATCATAGCCGAAGATCAAGCAGGATTCAGGGCAGGGCGAAGTACCACTGAACAGATTTTCAACCTCAGAATAATCTGTGAGAAATACCTACAGCACCAACAACAACTATATCATGTGTTCATAGACGTCAAGAAGGCGTTTGACCGAGTCTGGCATGCAGCTCTATGGGCAACAAAGAAAGTGTACAACATCAGCCCTAAAATTATTGAAGTCATCAAAAGCCTGTATGACAAGGCTACCAGTGCAGTCCTCCATAACAGCGTCATCGGGAACTGGTTCAGAACAACAATCGGTGTGTCAGATGCTCTTGCAGATCACGAAGGCACAGTCAGCATAGGGGGTAGAGCAATCTCCAATCTTCGTTTTGCGGATGACATTGATGGATTGGCTGGAGAGGAACAAGAACGTGAACAGCTGGTATAGAGGCTTGACACCACCTCCAGAGCTTATGGAATGGAAATAAGTGCAGAGAAGACCAAATTGATGACCACCAACACCAATGGCATCAACACGGACATCAAAGTCCAAGGTCAATCCCTCAACACAGTGCATAGCTTCAAATATTTAGGAGCCATTGTATCAGACAATGGGTCCCAACAGGAAGTCCTCTCCAGGATCGCACAAACAACTGCTGCCCTGACAAGGTTGAAGCCCATTTGGAAAGACAGGACCATCAGTCTACATTCCAAAAGTAAGACTGCTGCGCTCCCTTGTCATCTCCATCTTCCTATATGCTTGCGAAGCATGGACCCTCACAGCAGATCTCCAACGAAGAATATAAAGCATGGAGATGAGGTCTACAGAAGACTTCTGGGCATTTCCTATACCCAACACATCACCAACGACGAAGTCCGACAGACCATCACACAAGCCATTGGACAACACGATGACCTGCTCACAGTGGTGAGGAAACGGAAACTCCGATGGTATGGCCACGTCACCAGATCATCAGGACTTGCAAAGACTATTCTGCAAGGCACAGTGCAAGGAGGTAGAAGAAGAGGGAGACCGAAAAAGAGGTGGGAGGACAACATTCGAGAATGGACTGGTTTGACACTGAGCGAAGCCATCAGAGCTGCTGAGGACAGAGAAAGATGGAGTATGCTGGTTAAACGATCATCTGTGGTGCCCCTACGACCTCCCGGTTACGGGACAGGATAGGATAGGATAAGACCTCCACGGGGGTATATAATAAGGAGAAGTGTAACACACATTTTAGGCATGTGAGGCAATGTACAAGTAAAGTGTAACAAAAGCTTTACTAAAAGTCTATAACGGCTTGCGATAAAAGTAACACAAATACGGTTTTCGTAAACACAGAAAACAAACTTAAAAAAGAAAGTTTCCTCTTTTAAAAAAATTTAAATTAGTTCGGAAAACACATCATTGAGATGAGGAAAAAAGAAAGTCAACACACACAAAAATCCATACATTTATCGTCATAGCGGTGAAGTAAACCCAAAAAAAACCCAGTCTACTGTTCTGTTCTCTTATTTCGGTATTAGTAACATGTTTATATATAATGTCTTCTGCAATTATCCAGCACATCACCAACGACGAAGTCCGACAGACCATCACACCAGCTATTGGACAACACGATGATATGCTCACAGTGGTGAAGAAACGGAAACTCCGATGGTATGGCCACATTCGGCCTTGCACATCAGGCCTTGCAAAGACCATCCTGCAAGGCACGGTGCAAGGAGGCAAAAGAATGAGGGAGACAGAAAAAGAGGTCGGAAGACATTCCTACATCATTCGAGAATGGACTGGCTTGACACTGAGTTAAACCAGGAGGGCTGCTGAGGACAGAGAAAGTTGGAATACGCTGGTTAAACGACCATCTGTGGTGCCCCAACGACTTTCGAGTTACTGTTAAGGGTACGATAGGATAGTATTTATATATAATGGTATTTCAAAGTTCAGCTTTTACTTGTCAATGTAAAAAAAGATCAATTGATAGAAAGTGAACAAAAATATATTTTCAAAAGTCTGGAAGTAGAAACAAAATATGGCAGGTCATGCGTATCGCCTGATATTTAGCAGGATAAACCACGATAACAACAACACAAGAAGAACAACAACAACTAAAGGGTACTTCGCGACCCCTACATGTATAGGATTACCGAGACTGCCGTTGAGGTTACAAGGAAGACGAAGACGAAGAAATAAGTTTTATATCATTTGTTAATCGACTCCAATCGTCCGATATCTCCCTGTTACGTTGAAACGAACGAAAGTGAGTCTAAAGCGCGCACGATAGATCTAATCGTTTCGTTTTGCAAAGTATTCAATAATGGAGTTTATTTACCTTTGATTTGAGTTTGCACTGTTGTTAGGAGAGGCTTTGTATAACGTTGATAATTTGCGTTAGTCGATATTATTTGAGAATCTTCTGGATATGCGTGTTTACTCTTGATAGAATTTTCCCGATGGATATCGAAGGTCGTGAATGTTCCCGGAAGTAGAGAAAATGTGTATTGACGTAAGTCAGTGATGACGATCTTTAGTTCGATTGGTGGCAGTGCGTCATTTCTACATTGTTCGAAATTCTTCCGGAAAAGAGAGAGGTTATTTAATCGTGTGCCGAATTGCTGTTGGGATAGTAAAGTTGTTGATAGTGATTTGGAAAGTTGCTGTGAAAGTTGAGTTGAATTGAGAATTGTATGCAGTTGTTGGTGTGTGCTGAATAAAAGTGGAAAACTTCATACGTCGACTTTGTGACTTGTATGCTGTTTGGACGGGCTGTGTGAATAAACGAATCTGAATTACACAACTATCAGGAATTCAAGCATCGGGGCTGAATCAGATACTGATAGAAAACACCAACATCAAACAGAGTGTAACATTTTGGGGGCCAAGCCGGGATTCACGCCATAGCCAAGGGTTCAACTGCTACAACAAGCGAGTCAACGTTACGAGAGGCAGTCATCGAGGGTAGCCGCCAACGAGTTGCGTCGAGAGGGGCCAACATACTGGGACTACATCACCGATAGGTTCGGGTTGACTGCAAGGGCGTGTAGTTGCTGAAGAGTTGCTTCGTGAGCGAACAACAGATCGGGACTACGTGGCTACCGTAAGACTACGTCGAGGGACAGTCTCGGAGCTACATCGCCAGTGTTACAGCGAGCGTCGAGCGGACGTCGCGTCTACTTCAGCACAGGAGCGTGTACATCAACACCAGCGTGGTGCAGCGTCGCATACGACGAGGACAGCGGGGCCTGCGTCAACGAAGGCGACTAGTGACAAGCATCAGCGCTACTGCAGAAAGCGTGCTGTTCTAGAACAGTCTAGAAAGGTACAGCACAGTCAAGAACTTTCCAGAAAAAGAACTCTACAGTCAAGAACTTTCTAGAAAAGAACTTTCCAGAAAAGAGCTTTCCAGAAGCATCAAGATGGCTGACTTCTGGCAGAAAGGGGTTGAACTGAATCTAAAAGGCAAACAGTTGACGGAGTACGTCAAGTCTCAGGAGAGAATACGAGAAAGAGAATTGGAAGAGAAGCGTCTAGAAAAAGAAATAGAACTAGAACAGAAGCGTCTAGAATTAGAAGAGCAGCGTCGCCGTGAAGAAAGAGAAGAGCGGCGTCAAGAAAGAGAGATGGAAGAGAGACGATTAGAAGCTGAGCATCAATACCAGCTAGAGTTGGCGCGTATCCAGAACAATCAGCATGCGCCACAAGTCACCAACGACCATACGGCTCCAAAATTGCCAGCTTTCGTCGACGGGAAGGACCAGATCGACAGCTATCTGGCGAGATTCGAAAGGTTCGCCGAAAGCTCCAATTGGCAACCTCGAGACTGGGCGATTCGACTGAGTGCACTTCTGACGGGGCAAGCTCTCGAAGTTTACACCAGACTGTCGAACGATGACGCCAAAAACTACGACGTCTTGAAAGAGGCCCTGTTGCAGTGCTACAACTTTACAGAGAAGGGCTACCGTAAACGCTTCCGTGAATGCCGGCCTAAGTCAGACGAGACGCCAAAGCAGTTTGTGGAGCGCCTGTCGTCATATCTACACAAGTGGGTGGAGTTATCAGGCGAAACGAAGTCTTACGACAGTCTCCATGACCTGATCGTGAAGGAACAATTTCTCAATGCCTGTCACAAGGACCTAGCGACCCACTTAGAAGAACAAAAGCTGCAGACGCTTAAAGATGTGACTGAGGCTGCTGAAAGATATCTCATCGCTCATGGGAAAACCCTGGGGCCACCCAGCGCGACGAAACATTTTCAGAAGACTGCAAACCATGGGAACCAGATCCAAGGGAGCCAGACGAGCCAGAGGCAGACGGACTCCACGCCACCTCCCAGGGAAGGGCATTCAAGGGGCTGTTTCACCTGCAACGCTACAGACCACAGAGCGGCTAACTGTCCTCAAAACAAAAGTAGCGGACAGCGGAGCAGTACGGACAATTCAGCGGCGGGCAACCGGCAGAGGCGGTTCTCCAATCAACGGCAAACCAGTAGATCTGACCATCAAGTGTGCGGCGGGAGCGTCATTCTTCCGAGCGAAACCGAGCGCACAGCTACTCCTGCGGACGTGCAAGAGTGCATGACTGATGGCCAACTCCTCCTTGCCAACGGAAAATCCATCCCCGTCGTCGCTAGCGCAGCTGTGACCGTACAGAACATGCCTGTTTCCAAGGGACGCGTCGGAAATCATGAAGTGACTGTTTTAAGAGACTCTGGCTGCAGTGGGGTCATCGTCAGAGAAGACCTAATCGCTAAAGAACAGTTCACTGGCGATTCAAAATGGACACTTATGGCCGACAGCAAATGTGTGAGAGCGCCAGTTGCGAAGATTCATGTCAACACCCCTTTCTACATAGGCGAAGTCGAAGCGGTTTGCCTGAAGAAGCCGCTGTATGATTTGATGATCGGGAATATTGACGGCGCGAGACGACCCGACAACCCCGATCCAGAGTGGAGTCCTGCCTCAACTCAACACGTCGAAGTTGTGGAGGAGGATCCATTGCCGTTTCCCGATGGAGACCTTACAGAGCTGCTACGGGACAATGTGGTTACTCCGGCTCAGCCCTGCCGACCAGAGATCGTCGGTGCTGTTACTACCAGGGCCCAGGCCAAGAGAGACAAGACGTCTACGCCACTGAAGGTCGCCGACAACTCCAAAGCTGCCATCGTGGACAGAGATAAGCTGATCCAGCTCCAGGAAGCTGATAGTACTTTAAACAAGTACAGGAACCGCCAAGACCACGTGACCAAGGGCAGTGGTACGGTCTATTTTGAGGTGAAGGCCAAGATCCTGTATCGAATCTTCCAGCACCCGAGGGTCAACGGAGGGAAACCACTACGTCAAGTCTTGGTACCGTTACCCCTAAGGCGCCAGGTGATGGAAGTAGCGCATGACTCAATCATGGGAGGTCACCTGGGTATCAAGAAGACGTCGGATAGAATCCAGGCGGTGTTCTACTGGCCAGGACTTCATGCGGACGTCAGCCGTTTCTGCCGATCATGTGACATTTGCCAGAAGACCATACCTCGAGGAAGGGTCCCGAAAGTGCCTATGCAGAGGATGCCTCTGATCGACCGACCTTTCAAGAGGGTGGCCTTAGACTTAATCGGCGAAATAAGACCTCCGAGTGAAGAAGGTCATCGATGGGTACTGACTTTAGTGGACTATGCGACTCGGTACCCAGAAGCAGTGCCACTGAAGAAGATTGACACTGAAACTGTAGCAGAGGCACTGGTGGACATGTTCAGTAGACTTGGAGTGCCTGAAGAAATTCTGACAGACCTCGGGACACAGTTCGTCTCTGACTGTATGAAGGAGGTCAACAGACTGCTGAGCATCCGGCATTTGACTACGACACCCTACCATCCGATGTGCAACGGGCTTGTCGAGAAGTTCAATGCTACGCTGAAGTCCACCCTGAAGAAACTGTGCAGCGAGCAGCCCAGACAATGGCATCGCTATATCAACGCCTTACTTTTCGCCTACAGAGAAGTACCGCAGGAGTCCACCGGCTTTTCTCCGTTCGAGCTGCTGTACGGAAGAACCATCCGAGGGCCGATGCACATCCTAAAAGAACTGTGGACGAAAGAAGTAGACACCCCAGAGGTGAAGAACAGCTACCAGTACGTGTTAGAGCTACGGGAGAAGCTTGAGCAGACTCTCGATATAGCCAGAGAAAACCTGAAGAAGTCCCAAGACTGTGGAAAGCACTACTATGATCGTAGGGCTGTGAACAGGAAGTTTAAACCTGGCAACAAAGTGCTAGTGCTGCTACCTACTGATCATAATAAGTTGCTGATGCAGTGGAAAGGCCCGTACGAAGTGGAGACCGTGGTGGGAATCAACGACTACAAGGTGAAGGTCGGTCAGCATTCCAAGATATACCACGCCAACCTCCTTAAGCTGTACGTGGAAAGGCCATCAGAGACTGTGCATGTGGCAACAGCGGCTGAGATCGACAACAGCTTTGATAGCGAGGAACTGTTGGAACTTGGAGACTTCCACAGCAAAGAGGGCATCGATGATGTTAAGCTAGGACCAAGCTTGACGGAAGGTCAAAAGTTGGAGCTCAAGGACCTTATGGGCGAATTTCCCCATAGCTTCAGCGATGTCCCAGGCTCTACGACTTTGATCGAACATGAAGTCTACACCCAGACCTTGAGGGAGCTGTTCCACCGACCCGCAGAAGCCAACCTGACCGTGAGACCCAGCGAATGCATTCTGGGAGCTGACAACGTCGACTGCGTCGGACATCTGACGGAAGAAAAAGACAACGGAGGACGCAATGATTCCAGGGAAGCCCACGTGATCATCGTCTTTGACCCTGGGCCGATGATGACCGCAACTGACGAGGGCGTCGATTCCTTGCGAACGAAAGAACATTGACCTTGTGTGAATGAACTGTGAACATTGACAATATCCAGATAGACTTGCGGATGAAAAACATTGACTCTGTGTATATAAACTGAGAACATTGACAGTAAATGAGACAGTCTGAAGTAAGTTTTAATTCTGTACATTGTTTGTGCATTACGTTTCAACGTTGTTGAAAGAAATTAAGTAAATTTCTTCTTGAGTGGGGGGTTATGTTACGTTGAAACGAACGAAAGTGAGTCTAAAGCGCGCACGATAGATCTAATCGTTTCGTTTTGCAAAGTATTCAATAATGGAGTTTATTTACCTTTGATTTGAGTTTGCACTGTTGTTAGGAGAGGCTTTGTATAACGTTGATAATTTGCGTTAGTCGATATTATTTGAGAATCTTCTGGATATGCGTGTTTACTCTTGATAGAATTTTCCCGATGGATATCGAAGGTCGTGAATGTTCCCGGAAGTAGAGAAAATGTGTATTGACGTAAGTCAGTGATGACGATCTTTAGTTCGATTGGTGGCAGTACGTCATTTCTACATTGTTCGAAATTCTTCCAGAAAAGAGAGAGGTTATTTAATCGTGTGCCGAATTGCTGTTGGGATAGTAAAGTTGTTGATAGTGATTTGGAAAGTTGCTGTGAAAGTTGAGTTGAATTGAGAATTGTATGCAGTTGTTGGTGTGTGCTGAATAAAAGTGGAAAACTTCATACGTCGACTTTGTGACTTGTATGCTGTTTGGACGGGCTGTGTGAATAAACGAATCTGAGTTACACAACTATCAGGAATTCAAGCATCGGGGCTGAATCAGATACTGATAGAAAACACCAACATCAAACAGAGTGTAACACTCCCACAATCACACAAACTAAAATTGTAGGCATCTTACATTAGAAATACGTGGAACTTAAATTAGCATTAGGAGTGTAAAAATTGAGATGGAACAAAGACACTAATTGGCTGCAGAATCTTCAAGAAGCTGAGGACAGCAGCCCCATGGGAAAAAGATAAGGAAGAAGACTAGGAAGCTATATCTGAAGAAATATACGAACATAAGAGACAGTCATGCGATAAAAAAACATATCTGAGTCAGGCCAACAAAGCTGGTTTGAAAACATCTCCCTTCATGATTCAATCGAACAAACATCCTTCACACTATCAGACATAAAACAGACAACACATTTTTGGGATTACATTAATTGGCTGATAAAAAATCATTTTGATATGTAAAAACAGCCTTTTGGGGAGATTTTCATCAATAGTTAAAATCAGCAAAGTCTCGAGTTCAATCAAAATGAAATACACTGGAAGACGGTGTAAGTTAATGACCCTCTTGTTGCACTGTATAAGTAGTACTTGAGACTGAAGTAAACCAAAATCAAATAATCCAAGACAAAAATGCCTTGAATTTCACTTACTCGAGATATACAATACACATTTCATAAACAAAAGACTGATAGAAAAGTATCCAGCAAGAAAATAAACGGACAACACATGGAACTTTTAGAGAAAGTTTAAAACAGAATCACACTTTTTAAAATTAGTATAGCAAAATGATAGTAAAAAAGCACAGCTCGGCAAAAAGATAGTTGAAAAGTACAATATGTTTGCTCGAAAAACGTTAACACAATGCAGAGTACCCAATTAAATTTCTTTGCCAGGAAGAAAGTCAGCGTGATGGAAAATTTCTGTCTGGTATTGGCACGACACTCTTCAAACTGGACCATCTTGACCCTAACCCCCGCTTTTCTTCCTCCCTCCCCTTTCCTCGCACAAACAACTCCAGATTTTGACCCCCTAACCCCATCACCCACCCATCTCCAACCTTTCCTATCCTATCCTATCCTAACCCGTAACTCGGAGGTCGTAGAGATGATCGTTTAACCACCACACTCCATCTTTCCCTGTCCAACCCTTCACACACTCAAATATTTTCCAACCTCCAAACTCCGACAACTTGATAATTTAACAGTTTTGTCTGACACCTCACAAAAGATAATCAACTCCCTTAATAAGTAGTGGCCCCATATGGCTTACGTTTTACGGCTCAGGCATTGGGTTATGAGATATTTCACTGACCGGAATTTTGACGGGTGGCCACACCTGGTAAAATTAGTGACCACATTTGGCTTACGTTTTACAGCTTATGCATTGAGTAGGAGTTTGTGGCGCCATGTTTATCACGGCCCGGTTCAAGTTTATAAACGTGTGTAGCTGTGCAATTTCACTACAACAATGCACTTTTTCATGACGATGTAATTTACTCTTTCACGATTTGACTATAATATGAAACAACTTTACTCGACACGCAACAAGTGAATTCAACTGCCTTAGCTCGTCCAGTCGTGTGTAGCAGACAATCTGTGTTGCGTGTAATCATACAAGGAGGAATTTAGGATGACCTCTAAACTCATGACGTCACACTCTCGCTTCTGATTGGTCCTCGTAAGCCAGGCTTACGAATTTTTGCAGTGATAATAATAATAATAATAATAATAATAATAATAATAATAATAATAATAATAATAATAATGGATGCTATATACGCGCCTTTCCCGAAATCAATCAGGCTCAAAGCGCGGCGATCTGTACCAACATACAGTAGAAATCAAACATGCGCTATCCTTGTGAAATTTTACGTTAGTCAATATGCAAGGAAATACATAAGGAATTCATAAGATTAACACAAGTGCGGCCAGGTGCTACAGGCCAATGTGGCCGGTTTTACCCCCATCCCCACCTCATGTACCACCATCCAAACAATACAAACCTTCAGCGGTGTAGAATATTAGCTATTAGAAATAACTTTACAACAAAAGATGGAAGTATGGGAGAAAACAAGCAAAAACGTTTGTTTCTTGTAGCGAAACTTAAGAAAATCTTTATGTAAATGGGGAAGAAAGATTTAAAACCTGCGGCGATGGAACACAATTAATTACTTCAGACATTTTAATCTTTAAAACAACATCGTCATCGTTTTTCTTTTTCCTACTCGTCACCGCCATCATCATCATCATCATCATCATCATCATCATCATCATCATCATCATCATCATCATCATCATTATCATCATCATCAGCATCATCATCGTTATCAGCATCATCATCACTGTCATCATCATCATCATCATCATCATCCACAATACACAGTAGATATGTAACCATAAAAATGCAAACACATTTTGAAATACAAACAAATATTACTAACAATATTTCCAGGGTTCAATTCTAATGAACCCTTACGATCAAGACTAGTCAGGATGACTGAAAACTCTTTAGAAAAGAGGTAATGTAGCAAAGGAACTATTTGTTCCCACAGTGTCGACCCATTTTCTTGAGTATGAGAAAGATTGAACACAATTCATCAACTGTTTTTCTTTAGAATTATATATACTAGTCCAGAGTTTGCAGATAGATTCATCCACCCATGATTGACGACGCTCATCCAAATCCCTCATTATGGATGGTGATCCTGCGAATCGTAAATCTAACTTTACTCTGCATCGTCATCATCAGTCCCTCAGCCGGTCGGGCAGTTCGTGAAACATGAGGGATGCTGACGCAGTTAGTTTCCGCCACTTCTGTCTGTCTGCAGCCGTTGTCAGGAGGCATGGTATATCCAGCGCCTTCCATGTGCTAACGTCATCTGTCCAGCTCCTGCCACCTCCTTCCACTGTGCCTTGCAGGTTGGGTTTTGCAAAGATGTGCATTCATGGCGTACATTGTTGATGTCGGGGAGCAAGCTGCGGCATGAGAGAGGTGGAGGATGATGTAGAAGGGGAGAGGGAGGAAAGATGTTGGCTACAACTCTAACAGTCCCTCCTGTATGGGAGATTAACTTTGGTTGGAAGCAGGAGAACTTCGGGAGGTCGGAAATGGGGTGGGGTAGAGACGTTTAAATTATGGGATACGGGGAAACGGGGTTGCTGCTTTGGGTGACCATGTCATGGAGAATGACGCAGACTCGACTGCTGTGTTGTATCCACTAAACAGGTCCAGCTGATGTTGGGGTTTCTGAAAAATAAAATCACGGGTATAACTTTTAAATATTTTTTAATGCACTGATTTGACTTAGATGGTTGGATGGATGGATGGATGGATGGATGGATGAATTGGGCATTTGAAGACTGAAAACCAAAGCAGCTCTACTTTGAATAGTCACTGACTGTCAGACTTACGTGATTACTTGACAAATAAACAAGATCTATCCCTCACCGTGTGATTGCACGTGGACGCTGAGCTCCAACTGATGGGCAAAGTCCATAAAGCACAACCTGCACGTGTACGGCTTGTCACGCGCGTGCGTGCGTCGCACGTGACTGTCGTGAGCTGCGTGCGAGGCAAACGCTTTCCCGCAAAACTTGCACTGGAAATAGGAAAGGACGTTGTCAATAATTATAATGGAACAAATAACGATGAGTGAATGAATGGATGGAAGGAAATGTACTAAGCCCTTTAACATTTGTAAAATTGAAAGGGTGATCACATTGATGAAACTTGATCTATTAGCAAACTCTAATGGCCTCAAAGATTTGACGATTTAGTTTTGCCTGTGCACAGGCATCTGTTTAACCTTTAAGTTTAGTACAGGGGTACAATCATGGATGATATTTCGTATTTTCTAAACTATAGAAGCAAAGATTCAAAATTCAAGCGTAAGGTTAGGGTTAGAGTTATAAAGTTTTCCGCACTTTTACAGATTGAAGGGTACAGAAAGGTTATTGATATTAAGAAACGAAACGTTTGTTGATATATTACATCTAAAAATTATTGTTCAGTTGAACAGTAAATAAATAACCAAACATACTGTGGAATTTTATATCTCGTTTCTTCCATAAATCTTCCTCGAACCGTTTGCGCTTGATAAAAACATATTTTACTGTTAATACCTTCATTCCCTCTCCATCCAACCCCCACTGCATGTACACACTCCCCACTCCCGTCTTCACGTCCCATCAGCCTATTCCTCTAAAATAAAGGTTGCATTGCGCCAGTCCTCATGCCATAGTGTGGAAAACGAAGCAGATTATGTTGGCATAGACCTTTTATTTTGGCATGTTCCGTTCTGCACATGCAGTGCTGTACGTCAAAAATAAATAACACCATACAACAGCGCTAGGAAAATTGTATAAAGAAAAGCCAAATAAAAACCACATCAAGCAATCCTACAATGAAAACCATAATGAAATACAAAACACACAAACAAATTAACACCAAATAACTCAAAATAACTAACACGATGCCGCCACTGAAGCTGGCTTTCACATGTACTGTACACAATGCAATGGCGCCCTGTTGCAATCAACTCAATGAAGGAAACTCTTACTCGGCATTATGACGTAAGTTGCCGAACAGCGTGATTCATGACGTTATCACCATCACCTACTGACATAAATCTGCATAACAAACATTTGAACAACACTGATATTCACAAAATGTTATTCTAAATCAAAACTAAATGTAAAAAAAATCAAAGCAACAACATTTAAACGTTATGACATTTAAACGGCATGCGACTCCAAAACTACATCAAAAACAAACTTATTGTAATAAAAAGTAAATAAATACATAGAACAGGGCATGCAATATTTACATTTATACACGCAATTAAAAAAAACTATAACCATTATTCGAACACCACCCTTCTTTTCTCCATCTAAAACAAAACAACATTGTATACGACATGATTTAAAAATTGTTTTCATTGATTTACAAAAAAGTGCGTGCGTCTACCTTAAATGGTCGTTCGCCGGAATGTTGTCGGATGTGGGTTCTGAGGATGCTGGAAGCTGTGAAACTTTTACTGCAGTAGACACATTTGTACGGCCTCTCTCCACTGTGGACCTGGAACATATTAAACAAACATACTGCAGCCTTGCCGATAACAGGACATACCCTGCACTCTGCTACACGCACAGGAGCCCGTACTTGAATATCAGAGATGCTGCAAAAGCTTAAATAGGGTCGCTCTCTATATATACTAGTTTACTAGTACAGACTGAGAAACTGATTCTCCAGAGGGACGCTCTCTCTTCTAGATATATTATGGAACGCCAGTGGCTGCATTCTGTCATCGGTATCACGGATAGCATTGCAAAAAAGTTGACATTGAATTTTGTTGTGGTTCTTTTAATCATAGGCAAATCGTGATTATGCCGCTTTTACAATTACTTTGTTGTTTACAAACAACAACAACAACACCCGGGACAAAAATATACAACCTCTTCTCCTTCATCATCATCATCATCCTCATCATCCTCATCATCATCATCATCATCATCATCATCGTCGTCGTCATCGTTGTCGTCGTCGTCGATTTAAATAATGATTGTTCATTAGTAATGACGATGGCTAGCGGTAAGCATTATAATAAAAATCGTCACGGACAAAGCCTCCACTATCAGCAACAGCAGCTCCAACACCAAAAACACCATCAGCATCATCATCATCATCCCCACCACAAACACTATCAACATCATCTCCATCATCACCACCACCGCCTCCTTCACCACCACCACCACCACCACAACGAGCAACAACAACAACATTGCGGGCTCTCCTGTTAGTCGAAAATGGGAGGGTCGCAGCCCCTGTAAGGAACAACAACAAGTCATTCACGCACTCGCATGTGTTTGTTGAGACTTGAGGATTGACTGAATGATTTGCCGCACACGGCGCACTTGTGTGGGCGGTGCTTTTCGTGCACGTGCAGCACGTGGATTCTCAGCCGATCTCGTTTCTCGAACGACCTGCACAGAATAGAAACAGAGTTATTATTCATTAGTCGTCACTTCGGACGGTCTCGTTTTTTGAAGGACATGAACACTTTAGCTATTGTCATTTAATCTTGAGATAAAGATTAGAACGCATAGTTAGATCAACCTTTTTTTTTTTTTTTTTTTTTTTAAATATTACTCTGCATTTTAAAATGGAGAATAAGACAGGTCCTTTAACATGCCACAAGATGAACATTACCTGGGAAGATTTTCATTAAACGTACCTTCTATATACGAAGAATGGAAACTTTCCCATTAAAATTCTAAGAGTAACTTTTAACTTCAATTAGAGAAATAATTATTTCAAGTGTTCGAAAGTTACAATTTAATAACTTCAAAAAAATTATTATTATTATTATTATTATTATTATTATTATTATTATTATTATTATTATTATTATTATTATTATTATTATTATTATTATTATTATTATTAAATTATTATTATTAAATTATTATATCGAATTAAATAGTAATGTCTATATGCTAGAACTAGTAGAAGCTCTGGGGAATACTTTGTCCTCCCTGAATTAAATAAACCAACACTGCATAAGCTAAGGATCGATCGCAGAAGCTTGACCGACCAAGAGAGGCAAAGGATTTCTTTTGTCGGCAGAGACGACGTATGGCTTTCCACATCATGTCGCCACAGCGCCGCACTAAGGAACCCAGTCATTCAGTCAAATTACTTTCAATCAATATATTGGAAAGGCGCCCGACAGGCTACCGCGTACTAGAATTTAAATCTTACAATTATAATTATAAATGCCAAAAAAAAATAAATGTTAAATAAATTAATTAATTAATATTTCAGGCTATCGCGGTCAAGCTGCTAAATGTATTTGAATTTTACTGTTGGGTTAATTGTATTTATGCGTACCGTTAAAAATTCAAATTAGATTGTGACGGAATGGGAGGCGACTGATCACGCTTTGGAGAGATTGTCTCTTTTGAGGCTGTCCTTTGTTGGGTTAGTCTGGCTTTGGGTGGCTCCTGCTGTGCAGAATCCTTTGGTGTATAGTCATTGGATTATGCAGGGCAAGGCGACACGACATATGTTCTCCCCGCCTGACCATGCGTCTTCTGTTTTTGGTGGTGGACAGGACTACATTGTCGGCGGGCATTGTATGCAGGTTTGTGGCAGCGACCTGCAAAGAGTGTCGTGGCACTAGTAGCCGGCAATGCGGTTTACTATCAGGACGCTTCCTAGCCTTGCAAGGCAATTGTTTAGTTACGTTAATCTTACGAAGGGCTATGTTTTTTTTTAAACCACACAGTTCGAGTTGGGACGTATCCTCGTGGTAGTGGAAGAGAGGCGGGAGTCTACATAGTAAATCAGTAAAATAAAAAAAATAATTTGTAATTAATTGTAAATGATTAAATTTTACCTACCTGTTGCAAAGATGACACGGAAATTTTCGGTCACCCTGGTCGACGCAACGCGTATACTTCAGATGCTTGTCCCTGTAGTATTTGTAGGCGAACACTTTACCGCAGCGTTCACAACTGTACCCCTCACTACCTGGGACAGATAGCATAAAGAACGGGGCATTAATTCGCTTTTCTGTGGGTCAGCTTTCTTTCGGCAGAAAAATTATCGTCCCTGCAGCATTTGTCGGCGAACGCCTTTCCATACGAGTTTTACAACTGTATCCCTCACTACTCGGGACACATAGCATAAAGAACGGGGGCTTTAATACGCTTTTCTGTGGGCCAGCTGTGTGAGAGTACAGTCCATCCCGTCCACTCCAAGTATAAGAGAAGCGAAGGCACATTGCCACCCCAACACAATCCTCTCACCTTGTCCTTCCCCCACCTAACCCTCCCCCCCACCCTCCCCCACCCACTCATCTTTCGAGGGTTTAGACCAATTCTGTAGTGTACGACAATAAAACGCAAAACAAAACAAGTCCATGTTTGTCTTAAATGAGACGTTCACATCCTACTGGAGAACATAATTTCTTATTATAACCTAACGCTTACATTCTCTTACTGTATGTTTTAATCGTAGGCTACATTAATGTTAGCTGCCATTTCGCGCGGAATGTTTGTCACGCGTTTTTGTAATGTGCTGACGCTCTCATTGTAATTGCTCTCATTGAGATGAATACATTTGTATTGTATCATATTATATTATATTATATTATATTATATTATATTATATTATATTATATTATATTATATTATATTATATTATATTATATTATATCGTATCGTATCGTATTGTATTGTATTGTATTGTATTGTATTGTATTGTATTGCATTGTATTGTATTGTATCATGCATGAAAACCATCTTCAGCTAGTGCGAACATTAAAAGTCAGGTGTCCTAAGATTCAGACATACTACTACTACTACTACTGCTACTACTGCTACTACTACTACTAGTGCTACTACTACTACTACTACTACTACTACTACTACTACTACTACTACTAATAATAATAATAATAATAATAATAATAATAATAATAATAACGGACTTTATCACGCGAATTTGTCTTCAATCGGTCTCAAAACGCGGCGATCTAAAAAAAATAGGTATTACAGAAGTCAGAATAAAAATCAATTTTTATGTTTTGAAATTTTAGCTTGACTACATCCAATATTATTATTGAAGGGAGGGCGGAAACCGGAGTACCCGGAGAAAACTCTCGGTGTCCTGTACAGTCTCATACCTAACTCATGTAAGGTCGTCCCAGCTCACTATCCTCTGACCTCCCGACAAGTAAGTCACCAAAGCATAAACAAAGTAGGTGATAGAAACATGCACACAATGGCCATTTTCTCAAATCTATTCAAGATTCAAGATTTAATCCCTTTACTCGCCCCTTTTGGGGTGTGGAGGATACAAAAACATAAGCATAACAATCATAAAGCGGTTGTTAAAAAAAATAAAATAAAAATAAAAATAACAGCAACATTACTAACATTCCACTTTAACATTCACAACAATAACATTTTGCTAATATTGTTAATAGTATACGCCCTTTCCTAATTGTATAAATTTACTCAATTTTAGTAACACATGTTTTCTTTCCCGAAACAAATGACACACGTTAAACATTGACTTGCACGATAAATATTTACTACATATAAACATTTATCGAATATGCTTGTGTTTTGGACCCTCAAAATTAAAGTGAAATTCATCCCCAATTGAACCCATATTGCAGTCCCTACAAAATCTTTCTTTCCTTGTTACACCTTCCAGCCTTCCTAATCCTATCATATTAACACTTGCTTTAATTAGTCTCTTTAAAAAAACTAATTTAACGTCTATTCCCGTAAATGATATTAGTAATGTAATGTAATGTGATATAATGTAATGTAATCTGTCCCTCACGGTAGCAATGCAGTGAAAGAAACTTCTTTCTTTTTCTTTAATCTCCCAAAACACATTTTCACTTCTTCTATCTTTTAAAAATCCGATCCTCGGACATGTTCATAAACTATCTTACTCCCATAAATCTGAAATAATAATTACGCACTGCAACGGGCCTCCTTAAACATCAGATTAAGAACAGTTTATGGGCTGATTAAAGGGGAAATGTTTTAGCCTCTCGGGACGCCAATAAATTTCTGCTCCAAGGTCTAAAACTAGGAAGCCAAAGGAGGGGACACACGCAACCAGTCTTTTACTATCAAGATTTCGTTTGGGGGCTCCAACAGGCCATAGTGTATAGGCTTTCTTCTCCTAATTGGGATGGTGAGATTTGGGACGGGGTGAGGCGGAGTCGGGTGGAGTGGGTTGATGGGGAGTCATAATAGACCAAAGAGTGTGGGTTTCTTTCTTTCTCCCTATGTCAGGAAAGACCCCAGCCTGTGAAAGTAGAGCTTATCCAGCTCAATGTGCTGGATTTTGCTATTTATTATTATTTCATCGTTCAGTTTTTATAGCGCTTTTTTAGCCAATAAGAACTGCTCAAGGCGCTGGATTTTACTATCAGGTTTAAAGATCTTTAACATACCTAATAGCGCATTAATGCGCTTTCTTTTTTCCTCATTAGGGTGGTCAGTTTTGGAGGGGAGGGGGGGGAGAGGGTGGAAGATTGAGATTTTAACATGGTAAAAAATATGGCTTAACAACTCTACCTCTTCTTTATCAGAAATGTCTGTAAGAAAGGCGATCAGGATGAGGAGGTTGAATTTGATGGAAAATCGGATAATTATATTACAAATAGAGAAAGGCTATTCCTTCGTGTAATGATCCCAAGAGGCACGAAGCAAAAAATACAAGAGAAAAGAGAGGGAGGGAAAAAAACATACGTATAGGTAGACAGAGTGCGAAAGAGAGAGAGAGAGACATAGACAGTGACAGATGCGAAAGAGAGACAGACAGACAGAGATAGAGACAGAGAGATAGATATACAGAGACACAGAGACAGAAAGAGAGGAGGAGGACCAAAAAAATGAACAAAAAGAAAGATAGGAAGAGAGAAAGGGGGGAAAAAAGCACTTCATAGCATCGGGAAGGAGAAATCTGGCGGCCATTTGGGGCTACTGTTGAAGAGTTGAGGGAGGTTTATGAGAGAGAAGATCAGACACAACTAAGCATCCTTTTCTTCAGGTCGCGGTCCCCTGAACCCCGGGGACCTATTCACAAGTGATCCTGTCCCTTTCCGTCCCCCATCATCCTGAGAATCTAGTACTGAGATTCTAGCGCAGAACTGCGAACGCCTT
>CM072521.1:24609173-24651673 GCA_036898135.1 Oncomelania hupensis | reverse complement strand
AAACTTTACTTTCCATGCAGACCAAAGGTAATATTCTATGAAATAAAAACTAAATCTGCAACTAGCCTATTACTACTGTGCTAACATTGAGAACGAATGGAAGAAAAAGCGCTATACAAATGATACATCATCATCATCATCATCATCATCATCATCATCATCATCATCATCATCATCATCATCATCATCATCATCATTTTAGTAGTAGTAGTAGTAGTAGTAGTAGTAGTAGTAGTAGTAGTAGTAGTAGTAGTAGTAGTAGTAGTAGTAGTAGTAGTTAATTTTGTTTGGTGGTATGTATAACTTATGAGTACCTTATAATGTTATATTCACTACCGCCGATTCAGAAATAAACGATTTTTTTTTTTTACAGATTTTCTCAAATAAAGCAATCTAGGTTTGCCTTCAGTTTTGGATGCTTAAAGTGTGTGGAGATGAAAATTGCGCCCAAACTAATAAAATGTCTTATATATGTGTAAAATTTTACAATGTGATCTCAGACAAAGTTTACGTTTAATTATGCCTACTCGATACTTTCATATTAAACCTTTTTATTTTTAGAGTTATCAGTGAGGCAAAAAAAAAAAAAACTACCCCATAAAAACTCTTTCTTCTTAGACTTTTCTCAAGCAAAATAAATATAACCGCTTTGATGTGTTTTCAGTTGTTTTCCTTTGCATGAAATAAATCCACCTTAACTTATTTTCTCATGATTTCGACCCATCCATGCCACAATAATGATCTTTCTGGCTCTATCCGCGAGTTAGATTCTACAAACCTAAGTCTTGTGCATACGGCTACTAAACCTTTGTATCGCTCCATTACTGCCAGTAGTGAATCTTTAACGGCTTCCAACCGATGAAACAAAACAAAAATTGACTACCTGCATGCACACCTGCGTAATTCTACTACAGTTGTGTTGGTTTTTTTGGCCCTGAAAATTGAATTCTTTCCCAATTTATTGTTTTCTCGTTATAGAATTGCTCATTTCATGCTCCATAATTCATCTGTTCTTGCCTCATTTGTATTTTCTTTTTCTCTCTCTCCAGTTTCTTAGTTTTGGTTCTTCTGCTTTCCAAGAGTCTTTAAGTTCAAGTGCTAGACGCCAGAGTCTGAAACGTGAAAAAGTTCATAAATTCCTCTAACGCATCATTACCGTTCTTTTTCTTTTTATTTTTTTTTAACTGCTTTTCTTCCCCTCCCTCCATTTTCCCTCTTCAAATGTCTAGTGTAATGTAACAAAGCAACAAGAGCAACAGAAATTAATCAAAGACAAAATGATGATGATGATGATGATGATGATGATGATGATGATGATGATGATGATGATGATGATGATGATGATGATGATGATGATGATGACCATGATGATGATGATGATATTCTCGACGAAAATGGCTATGGAAAACAAAAAGAAGAAGAGAAAGAAGTAGTAGTAGTAGTAGTAGTAGTAGTAGTAGTAGTAGTAGTAGTAGTAGTAGTAGTAGTAGTAGTAGTAGATAACTGCTTCTCCCCCGCCCCCCTATCCCCATCACCACAGCCACCATCACCACACAACCATCACCACAAATAATAATAATAACAACAACACAACAACAATAGCAACAACAACAACAATAACAACAACAACAACAACAACAACAACAACAACAACAAGAAACACAGCAAAATCAATTGAAATAATCCCGTCCCCCCAAAAAAGTGTCACCCACTATCTTGTTCGTCTTTTTCCGTCTTCGTTTCGGAGGCGACGGACTTGAGGCTGACCGGGATTCCCATGAACTGTAAGTACACGTGATCGCAGTACCACACCAGCAGCTCTTCGCCTGCGACGATGTCGCGGCAAACCTGCGACAACAAAGTAAAATGCATTAGTTAAACTTTTTTTTTTAAATTGATACCTAAAATCAAAGTTACATCACACGGCACAGTGGAAGGAGGCAGGCGAGAGGAAGACAAAGGTTCGAACGTGGACGGTGCTGGACATCTCACAGCACGCCTCCTGACAACAGCGATAGACAGACCGAAGTTGCGAGAACTCTCCGCGCCAGCATCCCTCATGTCTCCCCAACGACCCCACAGGCTAAGGGATTATAGATAGATAGATAGATAGATAGATAGATAGATAGATAGATAGATAGATAGATAGATAGATAGATAGATAGATAGATAGATAGATAGATAGATAGATAGATAGATAGATAGATAGATAGATAGATAGATAGATAGGTATGTAGCTAGGTTCACCCCTTGGGGTCATGAGCAATCTTGCCACTGTAGATTATTCAAACCTATAAAGGGAAAAGTGAAAGCCCCAGTTGAAAACCTGTCTTTCCTTTGTAGGCAAGACAGATTTACTGCGGCAACAGTACCCCCGTTGGAGTGCCGGGGGTTTTCAGTATAAATAGTATCCCCACTTTATGGAAATTTAGTGCTTTAAATTCCCACTGTCGCTGTCTTCCTCATTTACTCTTTCCTATTCCTGCTCTGTCCTATCACTCTGCTATACTATCTTCTTCTTCGCTAGATCAATGACCTACCTTTTTTCTTGAAAACTCTTCCTGGACAAGACTCCTTGTTTATGTATGAGGTCTGTTGGATCAGCTTGGGAGTGTTGGACACTTTCTGCCGGGTGGTCACTAGGGCTTCCTATGATTGTATTATTTAGCACTATAGGCATTTTATATGTATGTATTTTGTTGATGATTTATAATGATGTTTGTATTCTATTTTGTTTTTGTAACCAGGGGTTTGAGTAGTTGGGGTAAAGCCTCAGCCGTCCCCTGCGTGGGATGTCTTTATTGTAAAGTGACTGGCCGGTGGAGGGCATTCAATTTTCCCACTAGGGTTGTTTCGGCAGATCTATAATGCGGATTGGGGGTTGTCCGGTCCTGATTTGGCTCGGAAGAGTCCGCTGGAACTAAAGCATCAATCAATCAATCAATCAAGTAGCTAGGTAGGTAGGTAGATAGATAGATAGATAGATAGATAGATAGATAGATAGATAGATAGATAGATAGATAGATAGATAGATAGATAGATAGATAGATAGATAGATAGATAGATAGATAGATAGATAGATAGATAGATAGATAGATAGATAGATAGATAGATAGATAGATAGATAGATAGATAGATAGATAGATAGATAGATAGATAGATAGATAGATAGATAGATAGATAGATAGATAGATAGATAGATAGATAGATAGATAGATAGACACTCATTTTTATAAATTATGGAATTAAACCCCCTGTAGGTATCCATAAAGCAGGCCTACATAGCCTGCAAAATATAATGGAAGTGGAGATGGGTCACAGCATTGGCCTACATAATGTTGTATGACAGCACTTTAAAACAATGGTCTTAAATTGTCTTACGTCGGTAAAAAAACGGAAACGTGATCATGTCACGCCTCTCTTAATGCAGCTCCACTGGCTCCCTGTCAAGTTCTGCATTGAATACAAAATTGCTGTCCTAGCTTTCCGTCACTTCGACCAGTCACTTCCACCATATCTGTCTGAGGTACTCACTATCTACACTACAACCCGTTCTTTGCTCTCATCAGATTAAAAAAAACTGTTGAAAACGCCCAAGCGTCTGCTTAAGACAGTTGGCGACCGGTCTTTTAGTTTTCAAACACCCAAGGTTTGGAATGCGCTGCCTGCCGATTTAAGACATTGTACAGACCTTGTTTCCTTTAGAGCTGCTTAAAAACGCACTTGTTCCGCAAGGCGTTTTCTGTGTAAATAGTATGAACAGTAATAATACTTTCTCAACGATGCTGTACATGATGTAGTGCGAATGTTGTAATGATGCGTACAAATGATGTGTGTAAGCGCATTGAGTTGTTATTCTAATGAAAAATGCGTTGTATAAATGCAATTTATTATTATTATTATTATTATTATTATTATTATTATTATTATTATTATTATTATTATTATTATTATTATTATTATTAAAGTTATTTTCTTAAATGTTTGGTCTTGGGGAACGGATCGGAAAACCCAAGGAATTTTTATTTTTGTTAGTGTACAAGTGTATCTAACTCACGGACGAGAGAGAGAGAGAGAGAGAGAGAGAGAGAGAGAGAGAGAGAGAGAGAGAGAGAGAGAGGAGGAGGAGGAGGAGAGAAAAATATATCAAAACTATTTGTTTTTTTCCCCTGAAGTAGAATCAAGGAAGACTGACTTTGTAGAGTATTCTGCTTGCAACAGGAAGCCAGTGAAGGGAGAGGAATTAAATGGCATCAAGGCACACATTTAAAAAAAAAATCACTAAAAAATGCAGAGAATATTTTCTACCTCGTAGTAGAGTTGTTCCCCTTCCTGTACCACAACGAGGTTCTGTTCCGCCAAAGTGCGCGCGCAATTGACGTACGACATCCAGTTTCCGGACGCGCCCCTTCCGTCAATAAAATGACTCAATTTCCCGTCCACAAAGACCTGAAAAAGGAAACAATGTTAAAGTACTTTCCGTAATATAATGCATTTCATTCAATATGTGTAATTGTAGAGCTCAATTACCACCTCAAGGATATGCTCAAGGCGCTAACCAAATTCAGAATCGAATCACACGGCGCCCAAAGATGCACAATATCCTGCAAGCCTACAACCTGAGCCGCCTGATCGACCTGTACGTGTTTGTATTCAAGTTTTCTACCTGTAAGTTGTCAGAAATGTTCGGTTTCTTTAACATGGCGCTGCAACTAACCCGAGTTACCGTGAGCGGATGAGTTTTTGCTGACCGTTTTGGAAGCAGACCGATGTGGGTTAGTTTGCGTTGCTGTTGTTGTTTTTGTGGTGCTCATCAGTATCATACCACTAAATAACACAATTAAAATTACCACCAAATAACTAATCATTCTGTCTTTTCTGTCATTTGTGTACATAGTTGTAAATAGTCTATTTCTGTCTTTTTTTGTAATTTGTGTACATAGTTGTAAATAGTTTGTAGTCTACCCTTACTGTTCTGTCTTTTGGTGTACTGTAGCAAAAGCAATGTTTTATCGAGTGCATGTATTTATATGTAATGATTATGTAAAGCGTGGTGAGTCTGGTCATAGGCTGGAGTACCCGCTATATAAAAATCCGTTATTATTATTATTAATCACTCAGCCATTCTCACCTCCCACATGTAGCTGTTGTCGTCGAATGTTTTGATCTCGCTGGTGTTGACTACTTTCCCTTTGAACGGACCATACTTCACTCCCTTGGCGATGACGTCATTTCGATTGAAGACGCCATTTTGCATTACCCCAGCAATACATGTCTGTGATATGGACAGTTCTGGAAACAAAACAAAGCATATTGCACAACATTGAAATGTCATCTGTATTTATAACAACACTAAATGTGCGCATTGAGCATGACCCTGTGACATGGAATTCAGCGCCTTACAAGTCTACTCATCATTATTGTCGTCATCATCATCATCATCATCATCATCATCATCATCATCATCATCATCATCATCATCATCATCATCATCCTCATCCTCATCATCATCATCATCATCATCGTCGTCGTCGTCGTCGTCAGCGTCAGCATCATCAAACGTTCCCTCTAATTAATATTTGTTAAAGTAATGTTACAATTTCATTCAATAACTCATTTAAACATGGGAACCTACAACATTAGAAAACAAGAATTTCTTACGAATATCTCATTCTAAGTGAATAAATTAGTTGTGTAAACTCATTATTCAACTCACCATGTGATATTTAAGACACGTGCGAAATAAATAAGCGTATAATGAAAATCTCCGGTTCAGAACATTTTATAAATGAATTAGAAATAGTAGCTGCATGCGCATGTTCAAACATGATTCCTGAGTGTCATCGCCTTGTGTTGTAATATATATCAAACTTCGTCATGATGAAAATGACTACAATGCATGAAGTCCTATGATACCTAACCACAAAATTTGAGAAGGACCAAACAATAGTGGTAAAGACTGTGGTAGTCATGATGAAGGTGATGATGATGATGATGATGATGATGATGATGATGATGATGATGATGATGATGATGATGCTTATGATGATGATGCTGATGCTGATGATGATGATGATGATGATGATGATGATGATGATGATGACGACGACGACGACGACGACGACATAAACAGTAATGATAACCACAAAAACGTTGACTACCATAACGACGACGACAAAGATGACAGTGCTAAATACCTCCAGGAAGATCATGGACGGGAGGGTCAGCTCTGTTGATCCTCCAGCCGAAAAACGGCAACGACATCCGATCGTTTCTCTGAGGTAGTAGTTTATCCATCCCTGCGCAAACAAACAAGAGCCGTTGTATTCAAATATACAGTCCCCGCCAGCGCCTTGAGCGGTTCTTGAACTCTGAAAAGCGCTAGATAAGAACGAGTACTATACGAATGAGTTGTTTTTTTTTTTTAAATTAGGTATTAACAAATAATGTCTTCGATTTAAAAATATCTTTGTGGGAGAAGAACAACCGATGACGTGATCCACTCAGTGATGGAGCGTGTGACTGGTGTACCGATGACCCAGGTTGGAATCCCGTGGTGTGCAAGACAAAAGGGGCCATTTTGCACTACCGTAGCAACATGACTGCTTTGGTGGTTCAGTGTTGATTTAGGCCCCTTTCCCCTTCTCCCTTGGGATGGTGATCCCCGCCTGCCGGATCGCCAACGTCAAACTTCAATGTACAGTCACAACAGTTGAGTGAAATACAATAAATAAGATCTCACACAAAGGGGTGTTGTCAAGGTGGAGACCAATATTATTCATTATTAGCAGCCCTAGGAACACTGCCATTATTTTCAAACTTCTACGTTGACATCGTTAACTTTCCAGGAAAGAATACGTTGGAATAAGCTTTAATTCATCCATCATCGTCAACATCATCATCATCATCATCATCATCATCATCATCATCATCATTATCATCATCATCATTATCATCATCATCATCATCATTATCATCATCATCATCATCATCACCATCAGCATCATCATCATCATCATTATCATCATCATCATCATTATCATCATCATTATCATCGTCACCATCAGCAGTCCCGCAGCCGGTCGAGCCTTTAGGTAGACTTGAGGGATGCTGACGCTGATGCAGATAGGGTTTACCACCTCCGGTCTGTTATAGTTATTTAGTTAGTTATTCATTGCTTACAGGATCCAGCGGACTGCAAAGAGCTGAATCAGGACCACAAAATCAAGACCACAACTTTGCTGAAAGAGGACTCATCCCTGAACAGCATAAAAGATCGGCTGAAACAACCCTAGTGGTAACACTGAAGGCACTCCACCAGCCGATCACTGTTTAATAATGGCATCCCACGCAGGGGACGCTGAGGCTATAAGCTTACTCTAATGTATCGAACCCCCGTTTACAAAAACAAAATAGAATACAAATATCATTATAAAATATCAACACAACACATACATATAAAATTGGCAAATAATAATATCATAGTGACCATTTGGTAGAAAGTGTCCAATATTCCCAAGCTGATCCAACAGACCTCACACAAATGAGGAGTTTTGTCCCGGAAGAGTTTTCAAGAAAAAGGTGGGTGACTGGTCTAGAGAAGAAGAAGATAGTATAGTAGATTGATAGAACAGAGTAGGAAAGAGGAAGAACTAATGTGAAAGACAGCGAGAGTGGGAATTTAAAGCACTAAATTTCCAGAAAGTGGGGATACTATTTATACAGAAACCCCCGACACGGGGTTAGGTTAACGTTTACATTTGTTTTATTGTCTTCTTCATCGAAATGATAAGACGAAAAAAAAAGGGGGAGGGGGAGGTGGAGGGAGATTAATTTTAGATAGTCAGAAAATGCAGTACATGAATGAAGAAATACATTGCGGCGTTCATAAGTTAATACTTATGCATCATAATGATCTGGCCAATTGGTTACGGGGTTAAGCTTACTTCGGTCTGTTGTCAATGAGGAGTGGCATGCATAAGACGTACATTACACTACCTATCAACTCCGCGCTTGGCTCTCCGATCATGCTATACATGTTATACAGACAGTGCAGCAAGCAAGAGAGGCAAGAGAAGGGCCTATTCCGGATTGCCTACTCAAGGCAACGATTTGGGATGGATCACATCGTGGACCTACAACGCTTTTTGGTATTCAGCAAATACCAATAGGGCTATTGAGGCGGTGAGTTCCTAAGAGAGTGGTTTTAAACTATTAACCTCTTTTGCGCAAGTCTTCTCAGAAGTAAAGCCGAAGACCGAATTTAGGATTATAGGTAATAGGGTTAAATCATGCTCCTAGGATTTTATAACCATTGAGGTTTGTTAAAAGATAACAAAAGTAACATGGTTTACCTGACTGTGTATCGGCCACTTTGATACCGCTGATGGCGTGAGCTCTGCCTGTTTGGGATGCTGAAGGGCTGCTGTACCCGTATAACACAAAGTCCAGGTCAGCGCGCGTGAAACCGAACGTGTGCGCAGGTGCAGAAGGAGGGCAGAAGAACATCCGAGAGTTAACCTCCGGTGGAAGAGGAAGTCGCGGCGGCATGGGCGGTGCGCGCAGCCCTGGGAAGCATGGAACGAAAGACTGGACTGACGTGGATGGAAACCCGTGACTATGGGATGGCCTTGGTGGAAACCTTACAAAGCAAAAAAATAAATAAATAAATAACAGCCACACACACGATTAACATTTTTATATACTTCAGGACACAAATATTGTGAGTCTTAGTGTCCTGCCGAAGAAATGGAGCATTAGCTTGCTTTACTTGTATTCTTAATGCAATGCAGCGGTAACAAAGGTTTTTTGTATAGTTTGTGATTTCATTTCATGAATGAAACATTCTGTAGCCTATCTCAGCGCAGGTGTTAAGCATGCCACGAACTGGAGACTCAGCTCAACGATCAATGGACCCCGAAAGTCTCTGCCGCCTTCTTTGTTCTTTGCGCCTCCAAAAAGTCTCAGTGTCGTAATCTCGTAGGCCTAATGCAGCTGTCTGCTTTGCTTACATATGACTGCGTTAGCTGGTCATACTTGAGACATGGAAAAAACAACGAGAATTGCTAGCATTCAACCTTTACAAACATGAGAAACAAATTGATTTAAATACTAATCTAAAAGAATACTAGTTTTAAACAAACACTAAGCCCACAGACAAAAACAATACAATGTATTGTATTGCATGACAAGGAGGTTATCTACATCGCAGCCCACACCCCCACGCTGAACCGTGACCGGGGCCGACACCAATTGCCAGCGACCTACATTTCGCTCATTCATTCACATTGCCGAGAGTGTATTCACGGTGATGTGAACTGAATCCCAGTTCTCACCTTCAGTCTATGCTGATGAAGGCGACAGGATAGTCGCTGAAAGCTACACGAGTAAGTAGCCATTTACACATGTGTGACTGGCCAGCGCTTTGAGAAGCTCTCTGAGCTTATAAGTGCGCTATATAAGAGTAATCTCTTTCTTTTTTGTCAAAAAATCTGTAGCCGATATCAATACAATATAAATTTTCGAGCTAAGCCCTTCCTTCATCAGGGCAAGCAAAACAACAGAACGAAATAATACTTCCCAACAAAACTATTTTAAAAAATGAATGAAAATTATGTTATTTAAAAAGGAAGCAACAAGAGGAAGCGATAATAATACTAATAGGCGAGTGCATGATAGTCCCATTATTTAAAAGATTGGAATTAGGGAAAATACACTGAGTCAAGTTTAAAATTTAAATCCTTTTTTATTTGTAAATTTAAAAAGAAAAGAAAACATGCAGTTGAATTGTTAAGTTTAAGAGAAGGATATATACTTTGCAACTGAAGGAAGAATTAAATACAATGGAAAGTAAAGTAAGAAGGTGGAACAGAGGGACAAGGGAGGAAGGAATGGGGAAGGGAAGTGGGGGGTGGACAGAAGCACAGAGGACACAAGTCACTGAGAGCGAACTTCGTAACTTAGAAAACATCGCTTGCTCAGAAAGCCAGTTGCATATCCTAGTCACTATAGGTCTGAGTGGTCATGCTGAGGTCTCCTGTTATGTACCTCCTGCAGGTAAACTAATGCTGTCAAACCCTGCATCTTGTATTGTAGAACGTTCAGGCGCCTTGCTTTTGAGACCCCTGAAAACCCCAACACCTTTGCTGAATATGATGGTCTCTTCGGGGTGGGTTTTAAATGGGTTGGGCCGCATCTGCCTCGATGGGGGCGGGCCTGTTCTGATCACCCATAACCGTAAAAGCCAGTAGGGAGGGGCGTGGATAGCAGGCCGATGTTACCTTTGATGGCTGCCGGGAACGTCCAGTGTCAAGCCGCCTACTGTCATAAGTGGCCAGGTTTTTTTTAATGATGATGACGATGACGATGTGCATTTGGAATATTAGACCTGCCGAGGACCCATCAGCGGAAGATTTTAAGTTAGGGCTAGAGTTAAAATGTGTGAAGCTGTGTAGGTGTTTTTTATTTTTATTTTTAAAAATTGAAATGGAGATTTCCTAATGATAATGATAATGTGCATTATAGAATATCAGAACGGTTTTGGGGGTTACAACAAATGTTTGTGAGTGGGAAGGTAAGATCGCGAGCCATCTCTCATATCCTGAGAAGGCGCTGCAGAAGCAATAATTATTTCTTTATTGATCACAAACAAGACAATTAGCCCCATTATAGTCACTTTTTTGTGTGGCGAAATGTAGATCTACATTGCGGAGAGTGGAGTAAAATATAATAACTTCTACAAATAATTATTAATGGCTGTTTAAACAGTCAGCATGCTACTACATCATCTTCGTGGACAGCATCACATAATCCCAGACACTCAGCCTTATCAAAAAGTAGCGTGGATTTTTTTTTTACGGTCGGTTGAGTGACTTCATCCCTCTTCATTGCACGCTCGATCATCTCCGCAGGAGTCTGAGATGTCGCCACTGAACCAGGCAGGTGCACGAAATTTTCGCTTGGCTCGGAATCTTAACAGGTCGATGTCTGTTTCCCACTGCGTAGCTGAGACTAATCGAACGTATAGTAAACTTCCGTTAGTCTCAGCTATGCAGTATGTGCCTATGTCGTTGTTGTTGTTGTTGTTTTTAAGTATCAGGCATACTCTAACGATTACACTCGTATATCGGGTCCTCACCCCTCTGATCTCAGAAGGAGAGAAGTTTGGAGACTGCAGGGAGATTTATGATTTCAGTACGCGCCTGTGGTAAAAAAAATCAAAAACAAATCTCAGGCAAACTCCTCCGATAACACTCGTATATAGTATCGGGTCATCATCGCTCTGATTTTCAGAAGGAGATAAGTTACCTGGATGCAGGAAGATTTATGATTATCATTTTATTTCACTATCAGGGTGGAATCAGCTTTGCAGACTAAACTTCTTTTTTTTTTTAAAATAAGACTGTCGATCTCGTGTTTTGGGGGGGGAGGCGGAGGGGTTTCGGTCGAGGGGGGGAGGGAGGGGGTGGGGGTGGGAAAGGAAGGATCCACGTTTTCCACGTCCTATAGCTGTGCCCAACCATCATCAACCCATAATTCAGCCTGTCCCGGTGTTACTCCGTTCCCCCACCCTGTGGGGTGGTGGTTAAAGGTAGTGCGTTGTGAAAGCGCGGCTGGGCATGAATAAAAGATACTAAGTGAGGCATTTAGCGGGAGAGTCAGCTCAGTTATGGCTCATCACTTGCTTGGGGAGCAGGTAGAAGCAGGGATTAGGCAGAAAATGAATAATGGAACGGAGGGAAATCGGTGACGTTAAACCCATAAACATCCGCTAGTGGCTACTTCGCGCTTGGGATGGGAACTTACATCAACGGAAGCAAAAAAATGTTAAAAGTTCCCACCTCCCATACCCTCCCTTATTATAATCTGGTTTTGGGTCCTACCGAGGAGAGAGACGTTACTTACCTTTCTGGCAGGGACAGCTTTGTGTGTGGGGGCGGTACTCATAACCTCCTCTCCTTCTTTCTTCTGCTTTACCATCCAGTTCCCAAAGTGAGCCAAATCCTGTCTACTACCTATTCCACAGCTGGGTGTACTGTGGTGATCATTGCGTCACTTCGAGATTCACGTTGGTTGTGATCTATCACATATTAAGCTTACAGCTAGTTTGCTAGGTATTATAGCATGCTCAGTGCGGTGAAGTTGACGTGACGAAGGGATTTAAAGTGACCCATTTGGACCACGCCCCCCTCTGCAGATTCTTTTTACATTCATAGTTAGTGTTACCCCACACTGAAAAATAACGCCCTATCTCCCCACCCACCTACCCGTCCACCCACCTACCCACCCACCTCTCCCCACCTCCCAACCCCACCCCCCCAAAAAAAAAACTCTTTCGAATTCCCAAAGTATAATTATTTTTTAATCCATAAATTCTTCATTCCGTAGTTGTTGTGTCTATTAATAGCAATCGCTAGCCAACCGGTCTTGCACTAAAAATAGCGTCTGCCAAAGCCCGTAACAGACGGCATTCATAACAAAGTTGCTCGGTAAGTTTTTTTCGTTTGTTTGTTTTAGGTTAATGCAGTTAACACTAACCTACCCCAGACTCCCCCCCCCCAAAAAAAAAACACGCTCTTGAAGTCTTGTGGTTTCTTCAGAAATAAGATCACTTAGTGAAAGACTGGCGTGCCAGATTGCAAGAAGAAACAGATCGGCATTGACAGACGCATGCACGCTGTTGTACAGAACATGGAAATTGTCAACAGATGTTTTGTGTGCTTTTTAGTGTTACTACTGGTCAGCCCTTGACCGATAGCATTTCGTCCAATAATAAGCCATAAAACGTCCTTTCAATCATGCTGCCCGCGTTCATTCTCTATTCTTCCTCCCTTTCCCCCTCTCTCCTATTCCTCCTCCTTTCTGACCCCTCTCTCTTCTTCTCACCCCGTTGGGGAGCCGGGGGGTTCAGCATAAATAGAATCCCCACTTTCTGGAAATTTATTGCTTTAAATTCCTACGGTCGCTGTCTTTCTCCTTTGTTCTTTCTCATTCCTACTTTGTTTTATCAATCTACTATACTGTCTTCTTCTTCGCTAGACCTGTCACCTACCTTTTTCTTGAAAACTCTTCCTGGTCAAAACTCCTCATTTGCGTGTTGGATCAGCTTGGGAATATTGGACGTTTTCTGCCAAATGGTCACCGGGGCTTCCTATGATGTTATTATTTGGCAATGTATGCATTTTATATGTATGTGTTTTATTGATATTTTATAATG
Source organism: Oncomelania hupensis (assembly GCA_036898135.1). Classification (NCBI taxonomy): domain Eukaryota; kingdom Metazoa; phylum Mollusca; class Gastropoda; order Littorinimorpha; family Pomatiopsidae; genus Oncomelania; species Oncomelania hupensis. Next base: position 24,638,457 of record CM072521.1, on the reverse strand, counting down.
ATGCTTGTTTTTGTTTTTTTTGTAAACGGGGGTTTGATAAATTAAAGTATAGCCGCAGCGTCCCCTGCGTAGGATGTCTTTATTGTAAAGTGACCGGCTGGTGGAGTGCCTTCAGTGTTACCACTAGGGTTGTTTCGGCAGCTATTTTATGCGGATCAGGGGTGAGTCCTCTTTCAGCGAAGTTGTGGTCTGATTTTGTAGTCCTGATTCGGCTCTTTGCAGTCCGCTGGACCCTGTAAGCAGTGAATAACTAACTAACTAACTAACTAACTAACTCTTCTTCTGTGCTTCGTTGAAGAAAGAAATGTAAGATTATGACTAATTGAATTCTTCTGTCGAAGTGAAATAAAATTTGAGACGAAAATTCGAGTCTTGAGGTATAGACTACTCCTTTTTACCTTGCTTAAAGGGACACAGTCTGACACATAAGCTTCCCCACTCCCCTCCTCACCCCTCGTGACAATGAGTTTACCTGGGAATTTGCATTGTTGTAACATGACAAGATGATGTGGTGGTCACTCGCTGTTTAACCAACCCCACCGCTAAGCTTTGAATTTTCGACTTCTCACGCGTGATATATGTTAACACATCACGTTTCCTAAACGCACAAGGAGACCAGCTATATTAGTCCGCTGGACCCTTTAAACAATGATTAACTAACTAACTAGCTATATATGTGGTTATGTTGTACACCTGAGGCCAGCTGACACGTGACTGGCTCGCTTCGTGTCTACAGCAAATTTAGTTTCGAGCGAAGCGTTTCTTTCAAATATGTTTCTCTCCAACGCCCGCAAAGCGCCACAATCGGACGGAATACACTTTATAACGTCCAAACAGAGAAACGGCAAAATGATGTTCTGTTACACAGTTCGCGGTGATGCTGTTTTCTCTTTGAATTTGTAGTAACCATATCACGTCGCAAGCTATTGATAAACACACACAAAAAACATACGGAATGTATTGATTTATATAAAAACTATTTCTTTTAACAGAGGTAATTTTTGTTGAAAGCTTTTGTTGTTATGGGGGGGTTGGGGGTGGGGGGTTCTTCAATGAAGCACCACTCATAGCGAATGTTAAAAGGATTAGTCATTCTGAATCGGTGAAAAGTTGGTAACTTTAAGTCCAAAAATGTCACATGGACGACTGTTTGGGTGTGTCTGGAGTACAGTTTTTTTTTTTAATTTATTTTTTATTTATTTTATTTTATTTTTTAAAGCAGACAAATTTTTTTTCTCCCCATTTAGCGTTATCCGCTTTTGTGCTGACTTTCCAGTCCTCATCAGTTACAGTTATTCAACCGAAACAGTCGAACTTTTCTCTCCAGGGCGAGAAACACAGATAAAACAGACTAAGACTACTGAGATATATGCGCATGAAACTGTAATCATTCAACAAATCTGAGCTGTACAATCACTCTTAAACTGCGACTGAGGTCGAATTTAAAAAATACGGGGTAAAAGAACAACAACCCAACATAAACCCAATAACAACCCAACAACAACCAAATAACAACCCAACAACAACCCAGCAACAACCCAACAATAACCCAACAACCAATAAAAGGTCTAATTCACGCTAAGAGATGACTATTTGCTTACACTTATACTCTAACCTTTTTCGGTCCCGAGCTGCTGTAAGCTCGGGAACTATTGTTTTTGGCTTTGTCCGTCCGGCGTCCGTGACATTTAATAATAATAATAATAATAATAATAATAATAATAATAATAATAATAATAATAATAATAATAATAATAATAATAATAATAATAATAATAATAATAATAAGGATATTTATATAGCGATTTTTCCCAAGGAACAATATCAGTTCAAAGCGCAGTACTCACGCATTCATTCTAAATATCCGGCTTCATACAAAATAAAATCAGACACTTGCTAACGAATAAGAGACGAGGGAGGGAGAGAGGGAAGATGAAAGAGCTAAGAAGGGGAGATGGGGGCGGTATATGATGATGGGAGGCAAGATCAGAAACATTTAAGGAAGAGATGAGTTTTCAAGTTGGATTTGAAAGTAGCTATGTTTGGAGAGCTGCGAAGAGAGAGGGGAAGTGAGTTCCAAGTTGAAGGGCCAAGCACTGAGAAAGATCGACAGCCAGCAGAGGAGAGCTTGTAGCGGGGTATGTGAAGCATGAGGGTGTCAGAGGAAGAACGAAGATTTCTAGAAGACATTTCCGTACGTTTCCCTGAAACTAATGGACGGATTTATTTTTTTGAAATTCTTTTGTATCTAATATTTGCTTGGAAAATGAATCTAAACTTTGTGTCCGACCGTTGAAAAAGGTCGTCTGCTATAGACACTGGGTGATTTACCGCCCTTAGAATATATAACGTACAGGCGCGGAAAACATCCAGTTACATGTGCGGGGCTCAAGGCAGTTACAGAATCAGCGGCTTTCCACTGGCTCGTTCTATACGACTTGGTCTTCGGCCTGTTGTAGCGTTTGACAGCGTAATGACTGCATGGTAGGAAATTCGCGAGGCGACATTTTATTAAAGGGAGTGGGGACGCTGAGTGCACCTTTATTTGAGAGCTTTCACTTTCACCACAAGAATGCTTTTTTTCTTTTTTTACAATTAAATTTCTTCTATGATCATGCTCTCTAGTGTAAAGGTTTGAAAGGAAAACAAAAGACAACATCCGACTCATTTTACATTTAAGTTCTACAATCATAAAACTAGTTTAAACATATTATAACATTATAGATCAAGTTTAAAATAAAAGAAATGTGGGCTCCACATGCCATATAGTGTAAAAGTTTGAGAAAAAAAAGTGTCCTCAGACGCCTTAACAAAACCTAAACTTCGTATATAATATATATATATTATAGTCTCGTCTGAATAAACTGTATTCAGCTGCTCGCCTCAGCTGTCTCTGATACTTTGTTTAAACAGTGACGGGGTATTTGTAGATAAGAGACGGTTGGGGAAGGTGGAGGAGGAGGGGAGAGAGAGAGAGAGAGAGAGAGAGAGAGAGAGAGAGAGAGAGACAAACTAGTACACGTTTTATTTAATTTAATTTATTTATTTTGGTTGTTGAAGGGCAAGATGACCCTGACCACTATGACATTGGTCAAGCTGTTCAGACAGAAATAAATATTATTACTGATGAAAACAGTACTGATTTTATTTTGGGGTGGGGTGTGAGTGGGGTGCGGGTGGGTAATTTGTTATGATTAAAGTTGACTGTAATTAAGAAAAAGGCCTGTAGGTAAAGTAGTTATGATAATGATGTAGCTTTACAAGTTTTGGATTGTGCAAAGTGTAGCTTTTTCTCCATCCAAATGTCTAGTTTTCCTGATTTCATTCCCTTGTAGGCGTGTTTGAACACATACATACATGAAAAACTGACAAAGACTGGCTGATTGATTGATTGGTTTATTGCTTGGTCGATTGATTAATTGAGTGAATGAGTGAGTTAGACAGTGATTGAGTGATTGTAGTTAGTCAGCTCTACATTATTCACGTAGTATTATTATCCATGTAATACGTCTGTTGCTGTAATAAATATAATTACAGTTTCAACTAAAACAGTATACCGAGTATCTTAAAAAGATCTTTCTTTGATGTTTGTTCCCTCTTTGTTTCTTTGTTTTTTTTCTTCCGTTCTGTTCATGTATTTTCCTGTTAATTTGTTCCTTGTTTTCTCTTTCATTTTTTTATCTTCTTTATTTTTTTTTCTTAGACTTTTGCATTTCTTTTAATATTGTCTTTCTTTCTTTCTTTATTGCTTGCTTTCTTTCTTTCTTTCTTTCTTTTGTTCATTCGTTTCTTTCTTATTTTCTTTTCTGCCCTTTCCTTCTTTTTTTAAATTTCTGATCACGTATTTGCTTTTATCCCCTTTTCTTTCTTTCTTTCTTTCTTTCTTTCTTTCTTTCTTTCTTTCTTTCTTTCTTTCTTTCTTTCTTACTTTCTTGCTTTGTTTTCAGTTTTCTCTCAATTTATGTATTTTTCTGTAAATATTTTCATTTTTTCTCTTTCTTTTCTTACTGTTCATTTTTTTTTATGTTTTTATTTTTTAGAATATTTGTTGTGTGTTTGTTTAGTCACATTCACTCTAGTTTTAATTTCGAATATGAAATACATTTTGTTGATTTATAACACCGCATTCACATTTTAATTAAATAATTATTCACTAAATGGTCAAGCAAATGAGAGAGAAAGAGAGAGAGAGAGAGAGAGAGAGAGAGAGAGAGAGAGAGAGAGAGAGAGAGAGAGAGAGAGAGAGAGAGAGAGAGAGAGAGAGAGAGAGAGAGAATTAACATAACGCAGAGACATTTTGCACCCCACCCACCTTGCCATTTCTCATTTTTTCTCTCTCTCTCTCTCTCTCTCTCTCTCTCTCTCTCTCTCTCTCTCTCTCTCTCTCTCTCTAAATGTGAACAAAGATGAAAGAAAGAAAGAAAGAAAGAGAGAGAGAGAGAGAGAGAGAGAGAGAGAGAGAGAGGGGGGGGGGGAGGGAGAGAGAGAGAATAAACATAACGCAGACACATTTGGTACTCTCCTCTCTCTCCCCTCTCCCCTTCTCTCTCTTTCTCTCTCTCTCTAAATGGTCAACAAAGACGAGAGAGAGAGAGAGAGAGTAAACATAACGCAGACACATTTTGTACTCTCCCCCTCTCTACCCTCTCCCCTTCTCTCTCTCTCTCTCTCTCTCTCTCTCTCTCTCTCTCTCTCTCTCTCTCTCTCTCTCTCTCTCTCTCCCCCTCTCTCTGTGCGATGTTTTACTTTTGTTACCAATTGTTGTATATAGTAATCCAGCAGGAAAAGTGTTCTCCTTTCCCAAACATGGTTTGCGACCATCCTGATTGTCCTCTCCCAACTTCTTTCCTATTTTCTTCAAAACCAACAATCAACCCACTCTCACCGCCCCCACCCCATCACAAAGCAGAATCAATCACAATAACTGTAACAGTCTTTACAATCATCACCCGCAGTACCTTTTTTTCCCGAGCAAATTGATCCCAAAACGTCATAATGACATTTGACTGACAAAGGGAGAAAAACCTGGTGTCCACGTGACTGACCTTGCGCCGACGTCGTCATAGTCTATAATTATCTCTGTCGCCAATTTTACCTAAACATGGCCAAAACACTAAGCCACCTCCGTCGGACTAAGGGCATGTTAGATAGAAAACACAGATTACAATCTGTTTTCTGGTCAATGTTACATTATTCGCCTTAGGCTAAATGTTAAGGTGGGTGTTTTTTCTTCTCTTTTCTCCTTTTTCCCTTTTGCAAGCATATTGCTAATAAAGAGATTGATTTTTTACAGTATTTTACTATTAATTCCTATGATCGCTGTTCTATCTGGGCAGCATCCTCCACTCACTGTACAAATACAAACCTGAACCCCCCCCCCCCCCCTGAAGTCTACAGAGTCTTCACTGTGAATATGATGAAGGCGGTAGTCAACAGAAGAAAGAAGACGAAGAAGAAGGAGAAGAAGAAGAAGAAGAAGAAGAAGAAGAAGAAGAAGAAGAAGAAGAAGAAGAAGAAGAAGAAGAAGAAGAAGAAGAAGAAGAAGAAGATGATGATGATGATGATTATCATGATTATCATGATTATCATGATTATCATGATGATTATCATGATGATGTAACCTTTTTAATACAGTTATGTGTGTAGGTGTGTGCCTTTGTGTGTGTGTGTATGTCTGTGTGTGCGTGGAGGGAGAGGATGATTATTTGCTATTATGTTTATTTTATTTTCAGTTATTAGTATGCCAATAGTTATTTTATTTCAAGAGTTGACCTGACCACAAACGCAAGACCCACGCTTAAATGCATAAGACCAAAAACAATGAAAAGTATCAATTTCCAATTTCCATGTCTTTGTATTCCTACGTGCGAGAATAGGTATAGAATGGGAATAGTCTTGTGTCGAGATATGAGACACAACAATCTTCAACCGTGGCAGATTGCTTTAGAGGTCAGGACGTTGTTGTTTTATAGCGTTCTGTTTCCCTCTCCTTAACAAATCTTTAGTTTTAACTAGCAGAAAATAGGCACACTTACGCTCCACAGGCACACACACCTGCTACACACACAGAGACACACACACACATACAGACAGACACACGCACACACACAGATATTGGAATACTTATTGTGTGTGCAGTTTTTCTCCTTTTTAACGAACTCCACTTTGCTAGCAGAAAACAACCCACTCTCACACACACACACCCACGCTCACACACACACAGCATCAAAAATATTGGTGCAATGAACAATGTTTTTTTTTCTCTCTCTCTAAAGAAACTATCTGGTGGTCAAAAAGCTGTGTACTAGGACCCCCTTTGACCGTCCCTATCAGTCCACCTCCCTCCCCTCTCTCCCCACCGCCCCCGCTCCCTTCTTGTACCTCACTCACCCCCAAATCAAAAATCCCCCTCACCCATACACCCTCACACACACACACAATTAATTAAATTGCATATATGTGCGCGTATGTGTTTGTAAGCGTGCGAGAGTTAGTGCAGAATGTAAACAGGTGTAATTTTTAAAATTCCTTAAAACAAAAAAAGTTATTGTAATTGTTTATTTGCGTTCTTTTTATTAGTAATAGATTAGTCTATGTGTAGAGAACAGAGGTATATAGAAATGCCACTGTTGTACGCTATCAACAGATATATGATAAGTAATAATACTACATACTTTGTGCTTCAAACCTGTTTTAATTCTTATTACTATTTTGCAGTGTATTGATGTGTGTGTGCGTGTGTGTGTGTGTGTGTGTGTGCGTGTGTGTGTTGTTGTTGTTGCTGCTGCTGCTGTCGTTGTTGGTTTTTTTTCTCTCCGCATTTTGTAATGTTGATTTGAATATTAGTTTAGTAGAAATCGTATTTCGTTAGTTTAGTAATATAGGCCTGACCATGTTGTTTCACTGCCAGCGTAAACGACCTTATGATGCACTCGGGATCAAGAAGAATTTAAAAAATCCTTCAGGCCTAGTTATTAATTTGTGCTTCTTTAGTTAGTTGTATTAGTGTAACGTATTACATTACATAATTATTGCTTTAGGTCCAGCGGACTCTTCCGAGCCAAATCAGGACCGGACAAGCCCTGATCCGCATAAAACCACCCTAATGGTAAAACTGGAAGCTCTCCACCAGCCAGTCACATTACAATAAAGACATCCAACGCAGGGGACGCTGAGGCTATACTCTAATTTATCGAACCCCCGTTTACAAAATCAAAATAGAATACAAACATCATTATAAATTATCAACAAAACACATACATATAAAATGCATACATTGCTAAAGAATAACATCATAGGAAGCCCTAGTGACCACCTGGCAGAAAGCGTCCAATGTTCCCAAGCTGATCCAACAGACCTCATACACAAATATGGAGTCTTGTCCCGGAAGAGTTTTCAAGAAAAATGGTAGGTGACTGGTCTAGCGAAGAAGAAGATAGTATAGCAGATTGATAGAACAGAGCAGGACTGAGAAAGAGCAAATAAGAAAGACAGCGACAGTGGGAATTTAAAGCACTACATTTCCAGAAAGTGGGAATACTATTTATACTGAAACCCCCAGCACCCCAACGGGGGTGTGTAACGTATTATCAAAATGAGCCTTTTATAACATACGATTACACTGCACGTTATGCGACGACTACATGTATTGTATGGAACAGTAGTGCGCTTTCTTGCTAGCCATGTTTCGTGTTAAGCAACGTCGGGAAGGGTTAGTACTTGGATGGGTGATCATGGTTGGTTGAAATACGCGCACGACACGCTCCAGTCCACCTAGTGTGAAATGGGTACCCCGACCTGTTTAGAACCCGGGAGAGTAAAGCGAGGGAGAGAAAATAGGCACCGCCTTTATTAAGCTGGCCTTGTGAAAAGGGAGATCCCAAACGCTTCCCCCCCTAACGACCGAAAGATTACTGGGGGACACCGTTACGTTTTATTATACTTCATATTGCCGGGATTATTCATAATCATTAATAATCTTATCAATGCAATACATGTGATATTATATAGGTATATTGTATAAATATAAAAACATAATAATAATCCTTCGGATGAGAAAACTCACCCGGGTCTAGTTTATGCACGCACGCATTCAATCGCACGGACTTTAAAGATCCTGCCTTCCATACCCTAGACGTGTGAAGAATGCCAGCTAACCTAATTCCCCCGTTGGGGTGCCGGGGGTTTCAGTATAAATAGTATCCCCACTTTCTGGAAATTTAGTGCTTTAAATTCCCACTGTCGCTGTCTTTCTCATTTGTTCTTTCTCATTCCTGCTCTGTTCTATCAATCTGCTATACTATCTTCTTCTTCGCTAGACCGGTCACCTACCATTTTTCTTGAAAACTCTTCCGGGACAAGACTCCTTATTTTGTGTTTGAGGTTTGTTGGGTCAACTTGGTAACATTGGACGCTTTCTGCCAGGTGGTCACTAGGGCTTCCTATGATGTTATTCTTTAGCAATGTAGGAATTTTATATGTATGTGTTTTGTTGATAATTAATTTATAATGATGTTTGTATTCTATTTTGTTTTTGTAATCGGGGGTTCGATAAATTAGAGTATAGCCTCAGCGTCCCCTGCGTGGGATGTCTTTATTGTAAAGTGACTGGCTGGTGGAGAGCTTTCAGTTTTACCACGGGGTTGTTTCAGCAGATCTTTTATGCGGATCGGGGGTTGTCCGGTCCTGATTTGGCTCGGAAGAGTCCGCTGGACCTAAAGCAATAATCATGTCATGTAATGTAATGTAGCTTATCTAATGCACCCAACAATCACTAGGTCCTTTCATTCCCCATGCCCTATCGTCCAACATTGTGCTCAGTCTTCCGGGCGCCAGAGGATGCGCCCAAGGCTATCTCTACCAACGCCTCGAGAGCTAGAACTGCGCTATATAAGAACGATTATATAAATACTACATCCAGAGGTATTAATTACTGCATGCCTAGGGCAAGTGATGTGTAGTTGTTGTTGTTTTATTGTTATTTAGACATACATGTAATTCATTGATAGATTAAATAAATACGTCATACGAACTGCTTGTCATCACAAAACAAAGCACTATATAGCACATACCAATGCTTTAACTTTCCCGGGGCTCTGCTGTATTGTTGACATTACTTACACACCGGTCGAATTTACTGCAAAAATAAATAAATACTACAACTGCTACAACTGCTACTACTACTACTACTACTACTACTACTACTACTACTACTACTACTACTACTACTACTACTACTACTACTACTACTGCTGCTGCTGCTGCTGCTACCACTACTACTGCTACAACTGCTACTACTATTACGACGACGACGATAGCGACCACTTATAGGTTAGTTATACTTTTTTCCCATTTGCGAACGCCTTCGATTTCCTGACGTCATGATATATTAATGACAAATCTACCAGCATCTATGAGGTCAGGCTACCTTTTCTATGTAGATTTTCAAGTACATTGCTATATATTTTAGCAATCCATATTGTTTACCCGTGCTCAATGGTTTTGCGCCCTGTAATCCTAAACTGTTACGATAATAATGTAGGACAGATCTCATCCTATAAAAGAAGTTAATTGACATTCCGTCGGCAATTGCCAATACCCACGCTGCTCGGGCGCTTGAATCTGGACACGCAAGCGCCGATGACGCGTCTCCGTTCTGTGCATCATATATAGACTGATGGACATAAGGGAGATATCCAGATACAAGCGCCTGTGCCACGCTGTGTGCATTCAGACCCATGGTTTTTTAAAACTGAAAATTAACTGCTCAAACACATCTAAACATGTAGAGAAAATGTCTGATGATTGACTAAATTTAAAAAAATCGTGAGAAAGAAAGAAAGAAAGAAAGAAAGAAAGAAAGAAAGAAAGAAAGAAAGAAAGAAAAAAACAGAAATAAAGAAAGAGAGAAACAAGAAAGAAAAGAAAAAAACACGCAAGATAGTTAGTTAATTATTCATTGCTTACAGGGTCCAGCGGACTGCAAAGAGCCGAATCAGGACCACAAAATCAAGACCACAACTTAGCTGAAAGAGGACTCACCCCTGATCCGCATAAAAGATCTGCCGAAACAACCCTAGTGGTAACACTAAAGGCACTCCACCAGCCGGTCACTTTACAATAAAGGCATCCACGCAAGGGATGCTGATGCTATACTCAAATTTATCGAACCTCCGTTTACAAAAAGAAAATAGAATACAAACATCATTATAAAATATCAACAAAACACACACATATAAAATGCCTACATTGCCAAATAATAACATCATAGGAAGTCCCATTGACCATTTGGCAGAAAGCGTCCAATGTTCCCAAGTTGATCCAACAGACCTCACACGCAAATGAGGAGTTTTGTCCCGGAAGAGTTTTCCAAAAAAAAAAGGGTAGGTGACTGTGTAACGAAGAAGAAAATAGTATAGTAGAATGATAGAACAGAGCAGAAACGAGAAAGAACAAAGGAGAAAGACAGCGACAGTGGGAATTTAAAGCACTAAATTTCCAAAAAGTGGGGATACTATTTATACTGAAACCCCCGGCACCCTCACTGGGGGGGGGGGGGGTTGGGGGGAGGGGGGGGGTTGGGGGGAGGGAACGCACAAGAAAACAAGAAAGAAATAAAATAGTAATTAGAAGCAAATGTGTACATAAGCCAAAGCAATGCTACAGTACTTTCGAAAGAAAAAATAAAACAAAACACAAGACAACACGTTACAAAGCAAATTTTCGAGCGAAGATATGCTTTATGCAGGCGGACAGGCAATACACAAAAGACAACAAAACAATACTTTCCAACCCAAAAACAAAACTCCAAGAGGGAAAGAAGACGAAGAAAGATGGACAGAAAGATGAAAGGTACTGTTATCGTTGATGAAAGGTATTGTTATAGTTGTACAATGATAAAGGGAGAGAAGCAGATGTCAAATGTAACGGGTCATGTGGGCAGTAATAGACGATGACGTCATGTAGACTAAAACTATGAGGTCAACACCATAGGGTCTGCCTATCCTATACTTAGCTTTCGCAAAAACTTCAACAATCCCTCATTCGCCTTTAGCTAGCTCTCTTCTGAAGTTCTCAACCCTCGTTCCCTTTTTCTGGTCGGTTATCCCTGTGTCTGTTGCTCGTCTTTGTTTCCCACACTATTAGTTAATTCCCGCTGACAACTTTAAAACCACCACCACCAGGAACAATAACAACAACAACAACAATGTCACCCCTACCACAACCAACAACAGCAACAGCAGCAACAACTTTGAACTGTCTATGCAACCATACTAATGTTAATGTTATCTACCTCCATCATTTTTTTTCAAAGGTCCACTTTAAACTCTCTCACTCTCTCTGTCCATCTCTCTCTCTGTCTATCTCTCCATCTCTCTCTGTCTCTGTCTCTGTCTCTGTCTCTGTCTCTCTCTCTCTCTCTCTCTCTCTCTCTCTCTCTCTCTCTCTCTCTCTCTCGCTCTCCCCTTTTTTTTTGGGACCAGCCTTATGATGGCGATGACATCTCATGTGCATCTCCCCTTTCTGGTTAAAATACGCGCATTCATTTCTCTCTCTCCCCCGCTTTCTCTCTCTCCATCCCTTCTCTCTCTCTCTCTCTCTCTCTCTCTCTCTCTCTCTCTCTCTCTCTCTCTCTCTCTCTCTCTCTCTCTCTCTCTCTCTCTTTGTTTTATTTCTTTCTCAAATTTGCTAAAAGCAACATCCATAAATATACACTCACTGAATCTAATTTTCCAATTTTGTACAGCAGCCCACACTAACAGTCTGGCCGTTAGGTCAGACGAGTACACACTCATCACTAGGGAAATTAACGTTTAAAACTTATCAATGGAGAAACCGTGCTATAAACCTATACGCTGGCAATTCAATATTCAGTATTTTAATGTAACATCTTTTCAAAACAATGAGATTTTAGACAAATTCGCTGCTTTATTAAAATACAAACTTCATTGGCACTCAGGTCGACCAAGTGCGCTTACAAGAATGTCTTGTACTTCTCGAGTTCGATCCTGATTCGCCCCCGCAGTTCATTGAGTTGGCATGATTGCGCTATATAAGAACAATAATTATGTTGCCTTCTTTTTATATTTATGTATTCATCACTATCCGCACACAGTTCATCCGAGATTCATCGAGTATCTCTCACTATAATAGAGGCAAGCGTATGACTCGGCGACCCCCAGCTATGTTGGGCATGTGTATTGGTCGTAGTCAGCCTCTAGTAAAACAGCAGTAAAAACGGGTCTGTGGTACAAAATATAATGATAAGAAATGAAATAAATGTGATTGCTCTTTCTATTGTGCAGTCTCCCAAGCTCTAATAGCGGCTAATGGATTTTTTTTTTAAAATACGAGATCGAATATGCACAAAATTAATTTGAGTTCCTGTAACTTGCGTCACTCAAGACATCCTAAGAAACGACACTAAGAACACCCATAGTGAAAGAGTTTATATAAATGGAAAAATGGAAAGTAGAAACCGTGGAAGGAAGAAAAAAGTACAATACACAAAAGAAGATATTAGCGTTGGACGGGAAATCCTCGTTGGGAACACTGAGTTAATAGTTATTTTTCTACAAGAGGAGAAGAAGAAGAAGAAGATGATGATGAAGATGAAGAAGAAGAAGAAGATGATGATGATGATGATGATGATGATGATGATGATGATGATGATGATGATGATGATGATGATGATGATGATGATGATGATGATGATGAAGAAGAAGAAGAAGAAGAAGAAGAAGAAGAAGAAGAAGAAGAAGAAGAAGAAGAAGAAGAAGAAGAAGAAGAAGAAGAAGAAGAAGAAATAAAAATGAAAACACCAATGGTGTTTTCATTTATAAAACAACGTAAAAATCAAGAAAAACAACTTTAACATTTTATTTCTTTTAAACACAAATATAATTATTTAAATCTGTAATAAATAAACCATTTAAAGTATGTTGTTTGGGTGTTTCAAATAAGTAAGTGATGGCAAATAACATTAACATGTTGTAGAAGGAGAGAGTGTGCCCGAACACTGCTCCCGTCAAAGTTGAATGAATGAACATTGAGGTTTGACGTTTACACCCACCATTTGGGATATGGCAGATGGGGGTAACCATCCCTATGAACAAGGGGTAAGGGGCCTAAATCAACGCTGAACCACAAGAGCAATCATAATGCTAAAATGGACAGTGAAAAATTGCCACTTTTTATTTCACCCACCGCGGGATTGGAATCCAGGGTGGCCTCGTGGCGCAGTGGATTAGTCGCCGGTTTCCTATGCTGAAGGTCGCGGGTTCGATTCCCGCAAGGGGCGAACGTATGTGACTTAGGTATGAGACTATTGAGGTCACCGAGGGTTTTCTCCGGGCACTCCGGTTTCCTCCCTCCCTTCAATAATGGTATTGGACGCAGTCAATACAAAAATTCAACAACAAAAAAATAAACATTCGATTTTCTTTACGTTTTCCAATAGTGATCTTCCTGCCTTTACACCAACTGTTCGAGTGATGGATGTGTATTTGTTGTGTGTGTGGATGAGACAGGTGAGCGTGTATGTTGGTACAGATCGCCGCGCTTTGAGCCTGATTGATTTGGGGAAAGGTTCGTATATAGCATCCAGTATTATTATTATTATTATTATTATTATTATTATTATTATTATTATTATTATTATTATTATTATTATTATTATTATAAATCTGGGTCATTGGCGTGCCGTCAAAGTTGACAGTTTGTCACTGCGTGATCCTTTGAGGGTAAGGTCGACACAGCACAGTTTGCTCTCAAACAAAACCAATAGTGGTCCTCATATACAGAGTGGAGGGCAGTATTGCAGGATGCCTGTCACATGACCTTCAAGGTATAAGGCAATGTCATATTGTACACTGTGACGGGAAATCTTCAATGGGAGCGCCGAGTCATTGCTTCCTTTCGACATTAACGTCATGCACGCTCTGCATAGTTACATGCGCTAAACTATTTCGTAACGGTAGGCATGCGTATAAATAAATAATGATTATTAAGATTGAGGATAGTTAATAATTGCACACTGTATATTCGTCAATTTAAAGAAATATCAACAAAATCAAATTTGCTTTCTTGTTTGCATTGCAATTCGTTCTGGTTGTGATTGAATGAACATTGAGGTTTAACGTCTACACCCACCATGGCGATATGGCAGACGGGGATAACCATCCCAGGGAAAGAGGGGTAGGGACCTGAATCAACACTGAACCACCAAAGCAATCATACTGCTAAAATGGACAGCGAAAATGGCCACATTTTATATCGCCCACCACGGGATTCGAACCTGGGTCATCGGTGTGCCAGGCGAACGCTCTACCAATTGAGCTACGGCGGTAGGACTGATTGTGATTGCTGATTGTGCAGCGTTTTAAACTATATTAATTTAAAAAAAATCAGTTGAATATTTAAATAGCCCACCAAAACTGTTTGCCATAATAAGTCCTGCTGCTTCATTTATTCTTTTTTAATTCATCGCCTTTACCAAAAATTCAATGCAATTAAAACAATACAATACAATAAATACAATACAATACAATACATCACAGATTAACACATGCTTATAACATCTAACAAAATTAAATTATCACAGAAAACGCAGTATAATGAGAAAATACCTACAAACATGTGGTAAGATGCTTGAGATTTGAGTAACCCGGTTCCTAATAAATGCAATATGATATTTAGCCTGTGTCTGTCTCATTTTGGTGAGATTAAAGTAATCTTGACAATCAACACCCTTTACCTTAAAGTGCTGATACCCCTCTCCTTCTACTACCTTCGGGTGAGAGTATAAACCTAGGTCTACTCCGTGCATACGCGCATATTCCATCGACTTTAAAGATCCTGACGCTCGTGTCCTATCCGGCTACACAAATACACCCAGCACGCAATAGGTCAATTATCTTCCCCATCCCCAGTCTCACAGGGTTGTGCTCAGTTGTCTGTGGCGTCAGACGACGCGACTAAGGTAGCTATTGGGAGCCTCGGGCGGATGGAGTTACCTACACCTTGTATCGGCTAGCGCCTAGATAAGCAGCTCTTGCTGGAAATGCCTTATACAAAATCGATTAAATAAATAAATAAATAAGCCTAAATAAATAGATAACTCTAATACAATTTTTTTTTAAGTCTTTACATAGATAATCCCTTTTGTCTAACGAAAACATTTAGCGAAAGTGGAGTTGTTTGGTCACTTACCCGCCAAAATTGAAGAACTGCGCATGCGGTCTAGGAAAAATTGATGGTCGCCAAGGCTCCATGATACTACCAGAAATTAATTGAGCAATTTTGAAGCAAAAGACTGTGAAACTAACATACAAAATTGAAAAAAATAAAAAGTGGAAAACAAAATTCCACTCTGCGACAACAATGTTTTTTTTTTAAATTCAGTTCCAGTAAGTCTTGTACCACTAGTTTAGCCAGAAAACACGGAAGAAAATCTTTTTAGTCCCAGAAAAAGTAAGCAACTAAAACAATGGAGTGAGCAAAAAACCTGAGACAAGACGAAATCAACACCCCCCGTAAATACAACCTCTTTATAGATCCAGCCGGACCACCAATACGCATGCGTCACTAAAGAGTCTGTCTCCACCCCTTTCGCGACGTCATTAGCATGCTAGTCAGTTTCTGCTAGCGTCGGTTCGCTGTCGTCAACGATCGGCAATTCCCGGGAGGGCCGGGTCTCTGAAACTGATCGATGAAGCTTGATGGTTCGGCAGCCAATGGGAAGCGCGCTCTCTACGGCGGAGGATCGCCCGCAGCCCGGAGTGTTTGTTCCGTGTGATTGGGTTCGCGTAGTGACATGACGGTGCAACTGACATTGACATCTAAGCGTTCCGGACGCTGGTCTCACGGCCTACGATTCTAATAATGCAAATTGCTTTCACCCCCACCCCCCACCCCACCCCCACAGCTTTTAAAAAATGGCACAATAAACGTGGTTTAAATTTAATTTTTCATTATTTCCCTTTTCTTCTTCTTTCCTTTTTGTTTTCTTTCGATTTCTCCAATTTCTTAATATATTACACAACCACACATTCAGGGACATTACATTACATTACATAATTGTTGCTTTAGGTCCAGCGGACTCTTCCGAGCCCAATCAGGACCGGACAACCCCCAATCCGCATAAAAGATCTGCTGAAACAACCCTAGTGGGAAAACTGAATGCCCTCCACCAGCCAGTCACTTTACAATAAAGACATCCCACGCAGGGGACGGCTGAGGCTTCACCCCAACTTATCGAACCTCCGTTTACAAAAACAAAATAGAATACAAACATCATTATAAATTATCAACAAAACACATACATATAAAATGCCTACATTGCTAAATAATATCATCATAGGAAGCCCTAGTGACCACCTGGCAGAAAGCGTCCAATATTCCCAAGCTAATCCAACAGACCTCAAACAGAAATAAGGAGTCTTGTCCCGGAAGAGTTTTCAAGAAAAAAGGTAGGAGACTGGTCTAGCGAAGAAGAAGATGATGGTATAGCAGATTGATAGAACAGAGCAGGAATGAGAAAGAACAAATGAGAAAGACAGCGACAGTGGGAATTTAAAGCACTACATTTCCAGAAAGTGGGGATACTATTTATACTGAAACCCCCGGCACCCCCACGGGGGTTGTCCTCAGTCGTCTGGGGCGTCGGACGATGAGCTTAAAGACAGCACGTGGGCAAGTGTGCGCCTCGGGTGGCTTGAGTTAGATCTTGTATCGTCCAGCGCCTTGAGCAGCTCTGGAGTTGGAAAAGTGCTATATAAAAACGATAAAATAAAAATAAAGAAAGAATTTTAAAATATTTCCATTTATATTGTTGTTCCACATCCACCGCTGCACCAGTCTTAGGCAACTCTCCAGTTGCTCCCTGAATGTGTGTGTACCCCCGTTGGGGTGCCGGGGGTTTCAGTATAAATAGTATCCCCACTTTCTGGAAATGTAGTGCTTTAAATTCCCCACTGTCGCTGTCTTTCTCCTTTGTTCTTTCTCATTCCTGCTCTGTCCTATCAATCTGCTATACAATCTTCTTCTTCGCTAGACCAGTCACCTACCTTTTTTCTTGAAAACTCTTCCGGGACAAAACTCCTTATTTGTGTGTGAGGACTGTTGGATCAGCTTGGAAATATTGGACGCTTTCTGCCAGGTGGTCACTGGGGCTTCCTATGATGTTATTACATGTATTTGGCAATATAGGCATTTTATATTTATGTGTTTTGTTGATATTTTCTAATGTTGTTGTTGTTGTTTTTATATTCTATTTTGTTTTTGTAAAACGGGGTTCGATAAATTAGAGTATAGCCTCAGCGTCCCCTGCGTGGGATGTCTTTATTGTAAAGTGACCGGCTGGTGGAGTGCCTTCAGTGTTGCCACTAAGGTTGTTTCGGCAGATCTTTTATGCGGATAAGGGGCGAGTCCTCTTTCAGCGAAGTTGTGGTCTTGATTGTGTGGTCCTGATTTGGTTCGGAAGAGTCCGCTGGACCTAAAGCAATAATCACGTAATGTAATGTAATGACTGAGGACATGACGACCGGAAATGGAGAAGAGTGGGAAGAAGGAACTTGCAGTGTTTGCTGGGCGGACTAGTCTAGGACATGAGCTTCAGGATCGTTACAGTCCGTGCGATGGAATGCGTGCGTGTACAGAAGAGACCTCGGTTTAAACTCTCATCCAAAGGATTATGGGGCGCTTGCCTGTGCATCAAGTTCGTGGTTGTGGTTGCTGCTGTACTTGTTGTTATTTTTTGGGATCACTCGAAGCGGTCAAACAGCTTAGAACCACTGTCTAGATGGTTATCGCTCAACATTCAATTCAATGGCCACCCATCCAAGTATTAACCCTTCCCGACGCTGCTTAACATGAAACATTTCTAATACAATAATAATTTATTTTTTATAGCGCAAAACCAAACTTAAAGCTTGCTCTAAAATTACATGCGACACAGGGCATGGCCTGAGGTAGGTGCGCATTTATGTATGGAGGGGACTCGAACAGTGACATGTTTTGTTATGTTTAGAAGCGACTACATGAGTGTTTCCTCTTGGTCCATTCTGATACTGTTTATACTGTGCCTCAGATTTAATTTGAATACATATTACGGTTTGTGTAGTTCCACCGCAAGTTACAACTATCCACTCAATCCGTTATATATCTGAAATGAAACTAATACGTTTAAATAAATCTTCTATAATTTTATTTATTTATTTATTTATTTATTTATTTATTTATTTATTTATTTATTTATTTATTTAGGAGCTTAAATCAAAACCCCAACGACCTTCGAGTTACGGGATAGGATATGAATTTATTATTAATGGTTTAGCTGTAAGCAGTGAGGCGTCTTAAATAGCTTTACAATGTAAATGTAATATTCTCCTTTCGCCTAATCATCATCATCATCATCATCATCATCATCATCATCATCATCATCATCATCATCATCATCATCATCATCATCATCATCATCATCCGATGATTGATGATTTATCAGTACAACTTATGTTAATCTGATGAATAAAAATTGATGCAACAACAACAACAACAACCGATGATTGTTTTTCCTACACAGGTCTTCAAATGGAGATAATCCATGTAATATTCCTTAGCAGACGATCTTCAAGACGCTCCAACCCAAAGTTCAGCTTCAACATTTTCAAATATCGGACACAAATTAAAATTTATCAATATATAAGATACGCAAATAGTCCTTTAGGCGTGTATTTGGCTTTTTAACTTTTTTAATATAAATTTTTTGCTCTGTGGGTTCGGGCATTAAATAGAATAGACCCAACGTTTCCCGGCGTGTCGTAAGAGGCGATTAACAGGGGTGATGTTAGCACGGCATCACTGGGAGAAAGTCTTCTACACAGAAGTCACCGGCCAGGGCGGAGGAACCTCACGTTACTACAGGTTCAACGACCATGTGCTCAGGGCCAAGGCGAGCCACACTGTATTCGTGGATTTCGGCTGTGGCCAACAGCCTGGAGAGGATTGGGCACCGCCAGGTCTTTTTTGCCCAAGACACACTACATGATGACACAATCCACTAATTCCATTCCGGATCGGTCGTCGCCCGGCACAAGGACCGCGCCTTCCGTTGGCCACCAGGACGGAGGTGTTAAGTATGCTACTGATGGACAATTTAGACAATTTAGCAAGATCCGCACGAGAAACAACATCATCATAGGAACCTGGAATGTCAGGACCCTAACTGCGGAAGGAAAATTAGTAGAACTGGCCCACGAGTTGGACCACTATCGATGGAACGTTCTAGGGATCAGCGAACTGCGCTGGAAAGGCCTAGGTGAAACAACGACCGACAAAGGCCAAAAGCTCTATTTCAGCGGTAGAGATGACAGGCACGAACACGGCGTTGGATTCTTGGTCCACAAGAACATTCTAGCCACTGTCATGGGTTGCCGCCCAGTCTCCAGTAGACTCATTACCATCCGCCTGAGAGCAGCCCCTTTCAACATCACCATCATCCAGGCCTATGCCCCAACATCAGACTATGACGACAGCGAAGTGGAGGATTTTTATGAAAATCTACAGGCGGTCCTTGACCAAGTGCCGAAGAAGGACATAGTCATAGTGCAAGGTGACTGGAATGCCAAGGTTGGCCAAGATGCACACCACAACTGGGGAGACACATGTGGACCCCACTGCAACAACGAGACAAATGACAGGGGTCTGAGACTCTTGGAGTTTGCCAGATGCAACAATCTGGTGCTGGCAAACACGCTTGGTCTCCACAAAAACTCCAGACGATGGACATGGCACAGTCCTGGCGGGGAGCATCACAACCAAATAGACTACATCATGGTCAAGAAACGCTTCAGATCAAGCATCAACATTGGCAGGACACGCACTTTTCCAGGAGCAGACATCGGAAGTGACCACGATCTCGTGATGATGTCTTTCCGGCTCCACTTGAAGAGAGTAAAATAATACAGCAACGTGCACTAGACTGAAGTTCGACCTGGACAAACTGCAAGACCCGGAGGGGGCAGAACTATTTCAGGCCACAATTGGAGGGAAATTTGCACCACTGCTCATTCTGGGGGCTGGTGAAGTAGATGTCAACACCATGACCACCACCTTCAACTCAGCTGTGACAGATGCCTCCACTGAGATCCTTGGCAAGCACCGACCAAAGAAGAAGCCGTGGATTACACCTGAACTTTTGGATCTGTGTGATAAACGAAGAGAGATTAAAAAAAAGAAAAAGAACACCTCACAGGGAGCTGATGTCTACCGAAAAATCAACAATTACATCCGAAAAGGCATGCGCACAGCAAAGGAGAACTGGATAGAAGATCAATGCCAGGAAATATAGAACAGTCTGAACAAGAACAACAGCAAGAAGGCCTACCAGACAGTGAAGCGGCTGACAAGTGTCAAACAGCCCAAAGTCTCCACGATCCAAAGCAAGTCTGGCATATGCCTTACAGAGGAACAAGAAGTCTTGGACAGATGGACAAAGTACTGCTCTGACCTTTACAACCATACACCAAATGGAGACCCATCAGTTCTAGCATGTCCCGAGAACAGAGAAGAAGAA
Organism: Oncomelania hupensis; assembly: GCA_036898135.1. Classification (NCBI taxonomy): domain Eukaryota; kingdom Metazoa; phylum Mollusca; class Gastropoda; order Littorinimorpha; family Pomatiopsidae; genus Oncomelania; species Oncomelania hupensis. The sequence goes on along the minus strand of CM072521.1, from coordinate 24,617,885 downwards.
GAAATCCTCCCAATTCTCCAGGAAGAAGTTGAGGCAGCAGTGCAATCGCTAAAGAAAGGGAAGTCAGCGGGAGTGGACAACATACCCGCGGAACTGCTTCAAGCAGGAGGAGAAGCGATGATTGATGCCCTCACCATTATCTGTAACAAGATCTGGCAGAGTGGGGAGTGGCCTATACCATGGACCCAGTCGCTTGTCATCACTCTTCCCAAAAAAGGTAACCTTCAAGAGTGTGAAAATTACCGCACCATCAGCCTCATCAGTCATCCCAGCAAGGTCCTCCTGAAAATAATACTCAACAGGTTGAAACCCCAAGCTGAACAGATCATAGCTGAAGAACAAGCAGGATTCAGGGCAGGGCGAAGTACCACTGAGCAGATTTTCAACCTCAGAATAATCTGTGAGAAATACCTACAGCACCAACAACATCTATATCATGTGTTCATAGACTTCAAGAAGGCGTTTGACCGAGTCTGGCATGCAGCTCTATGGGCAACAATGAAAATGTACAACATCAGCCCTAAAATTATTGAAGTCGTCAAAAGCCTGTATGACAAGGCTACCAGTGCAGTCCTCCACAACAGCGCCATCGGGAACTGGTTCAGAACAACAATCGGTGTGCGTCAAGGATGCCTACTCTCTCCAACACTCTTCAACATCTTCCTAGAGCGCATCATGTCAGATGCTCTTGCAGACCATGAAGGCACAGTCAGCATAGGGGGTAGAGCAATCTCCAATCTTCGTTTTGCAGACGACATTGATGGATTGGCTGGAGAGGAACAAGAACTTGAACAGCTTGTACAGAGGCTTGACACCACCTCCAGAGCCTATGGAATGGAAATAAGTGCAGAGAAGACCAAAATGATGACCAACAACACCAATGGCATCAATACGGACATCAAAGTCCAAGGCCAATCCCTCAACACAGTGCATAGCTTCAAATATTTAGGAGCCATTGTATCAGACAATGGGTCCCGACAGGAAGTCCTCTCCAGGATCGCACAAACAACTGCTGCCCTGACAAGGTTGAAGCCCATTTGGAAAGACAGGACCATCAGTCTACATTCCAAGGTAAGACTGCTGCGCTCCATTGTCATCTCCATCTTCCTATATGCTTGCGAAGCATGGACCCTCACAGCAGATCTCCAACGAAGAATACAAAGCATGGAGATGAGGTGCTACAGAAGACTTCTGGGCATTTCCTATACCCAACACATCACCAACGACGAAGTCCGACAGACCATCACACAAGCGATTGGACAACACGATGACCTGCTGACAGTGGTGAAGAAACGGAAACTCCGATGGTATGGCCACGTCACCAGATCATCAGGCCTTGCAAAGACTATTCTGCAAGGCACAGTGCAAGGAGGTAGAAGAAGAGGGAGACCGAAAAAGAGGTGGGAGGACAACATTCGTGAATGGACTGGTTTGATACTGAGCGAAGCCATCAGGGCTGCTGAGGACAGAGAAAGATGGAGTATGCTGGTTAAACGGTCATCTGTGGTGCCCCTACGACCTTCGGGTTACGGGACAGGATAGGCAGGATAGGATAGGAATATAAATTTAACTCAGACGCATTTTACCATTAAAGAAGGAAAGAGACGATCGGTTGGATGGGAGAGATTGCTCGCCTAATAAGAATTCTGGTTTGCATCCATCTTCAAATTTGCAGGAGAACGGGTTTAGTTCTCAAACGAGTCGTAGTTTTTTTGATAGCGCGCTTGATATAGAAAAGTTTACGTCGGGGCAGATTTAGTTTTGATCTTATTTGCGGACAGCAGCAGCACATTGTAACGATCTAAAAGCAAGGACAATTACTTTTTCTTCAGCTGAATATCCTTGACCGGATTCATTTAAATAACAAACTTGAGGCCCATCAAGAACGGGAGATGGCGTGAAGATAAGCTACAGAACAGTACAACATAATAACATAATTATTATAAAACATAGTCAAACCTTAGTGACCTATTCCAAAATACACGTGAACATCCTTGACTGCTTAACCGAATGTTTTAATATAAATCACAAAGGACAAAACCCGCGTAACTGTAGAAAAAGAAGCCGCACTCAATCACCTTTCCATGTCCTCTGCCTCTATTCTCTGACCAGAACGCTATATGAACGGGAAAGAATAAGAAACGATATAATGCGTTTATGTCGCTCAGAAATCGCTCTCCTTTCCACCCAGCAGCGCTAGCCTATATAGTTTCACATGGGCAAGTTCCAGGTTTGTATTGATGTGTGGCGATGACTGGATGACTCTTTTTTGTTTGGAAAATCACTTGCAGAGAAGTGATGCTATACATTGTTATAATGTAGACCTAAGATAGCTTCGGTCGATTGGAGTCGCCTTACTTCAACGAGATAAAGTGCTTTTCCACAATCTTTTAATCGAAGACGAGAGAGAGATAAGAGAGAGAGAGAGAGAGAGAGAGAGAGAGAGAGAGAGAGAGAGAGAGAGAGGAGCAGACGCAAGAAACATTACGCAGTGACATCACGTACTCTTAAAAGATTGTGGAAAAACCTTTCATCGTATGGCGACTACGTTCGACCGAAGCTATCGTAGGTCTAACTTACAACAATGTACCATCACTTCTCTACAAGTGATTGGCAAAAGACATGGGAACGAACTTACGTGACTTGGGTGCGAGTTTTTCAGGTTATCGAGGGCTTTCTCCGGGTACTCCGGTTTTCTTCTTTCCTTCAATAACGGTTACTGGAAGCAGTCTAGCTAAAATTTCAAACACGAAATTCGAATTTCTTTCCGTTTTCTAATAGCCGACCACAAGTTTGAGTGATGAAGGAAGGAACATTGAAGTATAAGGTGACACACCCACCATTACGGGATAACCATCCCAAGGAAGAGGGGATGGGGACCTAGATCAACACTGAACCACCAGAGCAATCACACCGCTAAGATGGAATGATGATGATGATGATGATGATGATGATGATGATGATGATGATGATGATGATGATGATGATGATGGTGATGATGATTATGCTTGATGCTGCTGCTGCTGCTGATTCTGCTACTGCTGCTGCTGCTGATGATGATGATGATGATGATGAAGATGATGATGATTAGGCGACAGGAGAATATTACATTTGCATTATACAGTTATTTAAGACGCTAAAACCATTAATAATAAATTAATACATAATAAATTGAACAACTTAAATGAACTGACTTTGGCTACGCCCACCTCTACAGATCCGTTTAACATTCACAGTGAATGCTGACCCACTAAAAACAACGAGCTTACAACAAATAAAAACAATAACAACAACAATAAAACTTTCGAAAGTATAATTATTTTTTCAATCAATAAATTCCGTTAGTTTGTGTGTATGTGTGTGTGCGTGCGTGTGTGTATGTGTGTGTGTGGGGGGGGATGTGCGTGTGTGTGTGTATTTGTGTGTATTGTGTGCGAGTGTGCGCGCGCGCGCCTGTTAAGAGCAACCACTAGCTACCGTAGATCGTAGAGCGTATTGCGGTATCGTTAAACAAGGGACATCACTCCCTGTCAGAACAGAAATTGAAAATCCAAAGTTTAACGGTTGGTTTAAGCAACGCTAAGTCAACTTTATCAATGTTTTATCTAATAACTACACGAATTTCATGCTAAGCTTATTTTCGCCAAAATTAAACAAAGCCTTGGAATTGGGTCTCTTTAATTACAACTTCAGCTTAGACCCTTACTGCACCTTATTTTTTAAACTCTTTACGCAGCAGAACAACGTCCCCCCAAAATTATGCAATGTAATTTTGCGGATGAGAACGTAAACCCAGGTCCAGTCTGTGCAGGCACGTAATCCACCGTACTGACTTTGAAGATCCTGACGCTCGGGTACATGGCGGGTGCCCAAATACACCCAGCAAGCATTAGGTGGTCCTTTATCCACTATTCCAGTTCGCTCAGAATTGTGCTCAGTTGTCTCGGGGTCATACGATGCGTCCAAAGGCTGCAAGTGGGCGTCTCGGACAGGAATCATTTATTTTGGAAAATATACATTTATAAGCTGTACAGGAGTAGTAGTAGTAGTAGTAGTAGTAGTAGTAGTAGTAGTAGTAGTAGTAGTAGTAGTAGTAGTAGAAGCAGCCACCCGATGCACATCTATTCAGACTCCTTTAAGGAGTCTGACAGAGCCTAGGCCAGGAGAGGTTTAACCAGTCATGGCAGCAACTGGCACACTCTGCTAGATAATACCTTAAAGGAATAGTAGTAGTAGTAGTAGTAGTAGTAGTAGTAGTAGTAGTAGTAGTAGTAGTAGTAGTAGTAGTAGTAGTAGTAGTAGTAGTAGTAGTAGTTCCTACACGCTTCACGCTATAGTGACGGAAAAAGCGCAATTTCACTGTAAATATATACAGAATGTTGCTCTACAATATTCCGCTCTTTCCGTCTCAAAAACCCAATTGCCTTGTTGGATTCTTAAATTGCATGAAACCAAGTGAGGACACTATCCGGCGTCAACAAACGGTTCAAAAATATTCTCAAACGGTTCATAAAAGACAGTTGACCTAGAAACTAATACAGTTTGACTTAATTCGTCCCCTAGAGGAGACGAAACTATTTTCATGAGTTCACTGCAGTGAAATTGCGCTTTTCTCGTGACTATAGAGCTTTAAGCGTATACAAAGCAGTGCTCACCACTACTACTACTACTACTACTACTACTACTACTACTACTACTACTACTACTACTACTACTACTACTACTACTACCCCTTTAAGGGTGTGCCAGTTGCTGCCATGACTGGTTAAACCTCTCCTGGCCTAGGCTCTGTCAGACTCCTTGAAGGAGTCTGAATAGATGAGCATCGGGTGAAGCAGCAGCATCAGCATCAGCAGCAGCAGCAGTAGTAGTAGTAGTAGTAGTAGTAGTAGTAGTAGTAGTAGTAGTAGTAGTAGTAGTAGTAGTAGTAGTAGTAGTAGTAGTAGTAGTAGTAACACAAGGTTGTAAGCTCAAGACTTTGAGCGGATGTTTAAAAAAAGTCTGCGACTTAAACCCCAGGCAATACGGTCTTTCATATTTCAGTTCCTGAAGTTTGCATGTATTTGTTTTATTATTCAACTGCTAGGCTGCAGTATGCAACCAATCGCCTACTTGGAACACACTGGTCATGAGGCGATGGCTAACAGTGCAGGTCATTGTTGGTGTCAAAGTCAAAGCATTTTTTTTTATTCCACAAAAAGAAAAATTCATGGGTCTCTGGTACATAATCAAACAACGATGCACACACACGCGCGCTCACACACACACGCACTCACACCCACACCCACACATACACACACTGGCTTCCATGGGTAAAAAAAATAATAGGCATCCATCCATCCATCCATTTTGTACAACACTACTGTCTACACACACGCACCTAACCATAGGTCAAACAAAAAACTGTTACGTCTAACTCTCGTTTTTCAATAATTGTTTTAAAGCGTACTGTTTTGTCGGGCCTCAGGGTAGCAGCTATAGCACTAGTCTAAAATGTTGGTTGGCAAGCATACAGAGTGTCTGAGCTTGCACTTGTAGAGGGCATGTAAGCTTCAGAAGGCTCGGATACTATGTGTGCGATGGTCGGTGTAAATCGTCGCGTTTCATCACGTCACATTGTATGCTCTAGCCAACATAACAGGAGCATTACACAAGTTGCCTTGGGTGCATGTAGCTGTCTCTCTCTCTCTCTCTCTCTCTCTCTCTCTCTCTCTCTCTCTCTCTCTCTCTCTCTCTCTCTCTCTCTCTCATAGCAAAGCGGTCCCCCTTTGGGGTGCCGGGGGTTTCAGTATAAATAGTATTCCCACTTTCTGGAAATTTAGTGCTTTAAATTCCCACTGTCGCTGTCTTCCTCATTTACTCTTTCCCATTCCTGCTCTGTCCTATCACTCTACTATCTTCTTCTTCGCTAGATCAATGACCTACATTTTTTCTTGAAAACTCTTCCTGGACAAGACTCCTTGTTTGTGTATGAGGTCTGTTGGATCAGCTTGGGAGTGTTGGACGCTTTCTGCCGGGTGGTCACTAGGGCTTCCTATGATGTTATTATTTAGCAATGTAGGCATTTTATATGTATATGTTTTGTTGATAATTTATAATGATGTTTGTATTCTATTTTGTTTTTGTAACCGGGGGTTCGAGTAGTTGAGGTAAAGCCTCAGCCGTCCCCTGCGTGGGATGTTATTGTAAAGTGACTGGCCGGTGGAGGGTATTCAATTTTCCCACTAGGGTTGTTTCAGCAGATCGTTTATGCGGATCGGGGGTTGTCCGGTCCTGATTTGGCTCGGAAGAGTCCGCTGGACCTAAAGCAACAATCAATCAATCAATAAATCAGCAAAGCGGTAGATAGCACACACTAGCGTATCAGAGAATGAGATTTTTATTATTATATAAGCTCGTAGTCTATCTATCTATCTATCTATCTATCTATCTATCTATCTATCTATCTATCTATCTATCTATCTATCTATCTATCTATCTATCTATCTATCTATCTATCTATCTATCTATCTATCTATCTATCTATCTATCTATCTATCTATCTATCTATCTATCTATCTATCTATCTATCTATCTATCTATCTATCTATCTATCTATCTATCTATCTATCTATCTATCTATCTATCTATCTATCTATCTATCTATCTATCTATCTATCTATCTATCTATCTATCTATCTATCTATCTATCTATCTATCTATCTATCTATCTATCTATCTATCTATCTATCTATCTATCTATCTATCTATCTATCTATCTATCTATCTATCTATCTATCTATCTATCTATCTATCTATCTATCTATCTATCTATCTATCTATCTATCTATCTATCTATCTATCTATCTATCTATCTATCTATCTATCTATCTATCTATCTATCTATCTATCTATCTATCTATCTATCTATCTATCTATCTATCTATCTATCTATCTATCTATCTATCTATCTATCTATCTATCTATCTATCTATCTATCTATCTATCTATCTATCTATCTATCTATCTATCTATCTATCTATCTATCTATCTATCTATCTATCCTGTGGAGAACCGCTGCACCTCTTAAAGAGTAGATGTGACAGATCTCTCTCACACACTTCGGATCAGAGAGTCATCAGCTTGTCCTTGACAGTGAACCTCCACGTGTCTGTTCAATTCATACAGCCATGTAAATTTAGCAAATCAAACACCCTTCCCGTTGGGCATTTTCAATGCCTTGTACCCTTCTCCTTTCCCTCAGGTAGATATAGTGCTGAATGAGATAAACCGTTTTAATATTGTACTTCTAGCAATGATTAATACATGTTACGTTCAGCATTTTCCGCAAACAAAGCGATTTTAGTCGTGTTTGTTTCCCACCAATTTTTGTTGCACCTTTTCACACGTAAAACAACAAAAAATAATCCCATAGACTACTTCAATTGCACATAATATATAATTTAAATAAAAGTCGGATTTTTCCGCGTTGAAAGCTAATTCTAATTGTAGCCTTATTTTGGATTCCTTAAATTTGTTCCGTTGCAATTATTCACCTTATATCAAGTGTATAATTAAAAATAAAGTCGGATTTTTAGCGTACAAAGCGGTTGTTGAAAATTCGAATTCAATCAAGTTAGCCACGGCCTGACATTGTCAAAAAGGTAAATGAACATACTTCTGTTTCATCGTGATGTATTTATATTATTGTTGAATTATGTTTGTAAAATTTGCTATGCTTAGAATGGAATTGTTAGTCCTACGCGACCTGACCACGTGTCGAACACGACCGGGTTTGACGCCATGTTGAAATCCGTATGGACCCACTGTTGCTTAACCTATATGTATGCTTGCAGACCAGTGGATGTACCAGAGAATGTGTATAATATTACTTCTTTCTCTATGTGTATAATTAGCCATGATTTATATTTATATATGTATAGGAAATTAGAGTGGAGATTCCAGTGGACCACGGACTTAGCAAAATGTTCGTCGCTTATATATAGAGATGTGGAGCTAATAACTGAGGGCTAATTCGGCCTTCAGTGAGACGCTCTGCACACACCTTGTATACACGGTGGTGCAGAATTTCGTCTCATATGTTACAGACGAGCAGGTATCGTGAGCCCGACCAGACGAAAGACAAGAAAAAGTCTTCACTGAAAGTCGGCCTGCCACAGCTTCTCAAGCACTGCGCGACGAGAGCCCACCAGTCGATCACCAAGGAGAAGAATCCCCAGTAACACAGCTCATCAAAGAAGCAACCCCAACACAGCTCTTCGAATTTACAGTTAAGTGGGTTTTGTACCAGTGCACCAAACCTGTTAGCTAAGGACAACACTAGTCCACCTTCCCAGAACTCTGACCCTTTGGGCAGATCGCATAAAATGTCCGATGATGATACAGTAGCTGCATAGAACTATCAAGGAGCGATCCATTCGAATTGACATGTGAACTTTTACATGTAAGTTAGTATCATATTTAGCAGATCGTTTATAGAGTAGAGGAAATAAATGTGTGATATTTACTGTTAACAAGTGGCTGGACTACCTATGTTTCATAGCCGTGTGAGAGCTAGTGTGGCAGTGATCTTTTACCATTTTTCTTTCTATCTCTGTACCCCAGCCTAAACACAGACCGAGCTAAACATATACATGTATTAAGTTGAGTCACAGGGAGATTTACTATCGATCCCCATCGACGATAGACGAGTGTGTAATAGCACTCCATTGT
>CM072521.1:24311673-24604173 GCA_036898135.1 Oncomelania hupensis | reverse complement strand
CCTTCCACCCAACCTTTAAACACTCTTCTTCCTCCAGTAATAACCACTCTTTATTGTTTTGGCTGACCAGCAATCGAGCATTCAAGCGACAAAGATGAAAGCTAATTATTGATAGAGCTAAATATAACAAACTACTGGCAGATAGATAAGATGTATGGACATACCCTCTCTCGCTTGGCTCAAAGTTAACTGTAATCTTTTCACATTGCACCTTATATTAACGTATTTCCATTGCACAGGCGCTCGTATCTGGATACGATAGCGACCTAACTAGTTGATGCCATTGCTGTTGTTGCTTATCAGTTTGGTTTTCTCTGCACTTATTTCCATTCCATAGGTTCTGGAGGTGGTGTCAAGCCTCTGTACCAGCTGTTCCAGTTCTTGTTCATCCATCAATGTCATCCGCAATACGGAGGTTGGAGATTGCTCTACTCCCTATACTGTGCCTTCATGATCTGCAAGTGCATCTGACGTGATGCGCTCTAGGAAAATGTTGTAAAGTGTTGGAGAGAATAGGCATCCTAGATTGTTGTTCTGAATCAGTTCCCGATGGCACTGTTGTGGAGGACTGCACTGTTAGCCTTGTCATACAGGCTTTTGATGACTTTAATAACACTTTCTACTTAAAAAAATACTTAAGCCGAGCTTACGAGGACCAATCAGAAGCAAGAGGGTGACGTCATGAATTTAGAATTCAACATAAGCTCCTCTTGTATGAGTACACGCAACACAGGTTGTCTGCTACACACGACTTGGCGAGCTAAGGCAGTTGAATTCACTTGTTGCCTGTCGATCTTATAAAGTTGTTTCATATTATAGTCAAATCGTGAAAGAGTACATCACATCGTCATGAAAAATGCCTCGTTGTAGTGAAATTACACAGCTATACACACGTTTATAAATTCGACCTGGACTGTGACAAACATGGCGCCTCTAACTCAATGCAATGCATATGCCATAAAACGTAAGCTAATGAGGCCACTAAACTCACAAGATATGGCCACCTGTCAAAATTCTGTTAAGTGAAAAATCTAATAACCCTATGCATAAACCGTAAAATGTAAGCCATGTGTGGTCACTACTTTAGGCCTAATTAAAAAAAATGTATTTCTGTTTTGTTTCTAAAACAAAAACAAAACGCACCATGACTGTTACACTGAAACTGATTACTATCAACGGAAGTTATAGTTGAGGTAATCCCACATGTCAGAGAGCCAACTTCCGCCAAATAATCATTATGACGATAATAAAGTGTTCTGGAATCTTGAATGTTTAATGTGGAAATACGAAACTCTCGCAGCAATAATGGTTTTGGATGCAGTCTGTCTAAAATTTCAAAATAAAAATGGTGAATTCCTTTCCATCTTCTAATAGCGACTTGCCTTTACACCACATGCTTGAGGAATAACTGTCTTTTTTGTGTGCATGTAGGCCTATGTATGAGTGTCTGCAACATGTGAGCATGTATGTTGGTTTGTGTCTGATTTAGAAATAAGGTGCGTATAGTATCCATCATAATAATAATAATAATAATAATAATAATAATAATAATAATAATAATAATAATAATAATTATTATTATTATTATTATTATTATTATTATTATTATTATTATTATATTGGCAAAAGTAAACCTTGGCTGTGCTGAGTGTGAAGGCAGCGTTAGCATCTATAGCAAAAGATCAAAGGTTGCGTCCATCTACTTAGACCTCAGGGCAACCAACAGAATCAGCGCTGGAATTCAGAACCAACCATAATTCTTCTGTGACAAGCCAACCACCGATTCGATGACAACTACCAGCTAATTGCTATGCTGAGTATCGGAACATGTAACCAGCATGGAGCCCAAGTGCTTTAAAAACTGCACACATACAGTGTACGGAATTTATTCAGAATAACAATGCACGTTATTAAACACAACCATGCATTTTCTGAAAAAAAAAAGTTTATTTAAACATCCAAGTTCAACACACATCCATCTACGACTCAAGGGAAGCAACCTTGCATTTTTTTGTTACTGTTAGCCTTTACAAAAAAAAACAGTCAAATTAGGTCGCGCATAATTATACTCAAGAGTGGAACTGTTGAACCTTATTTATCGTATGCATGGACAATTATGAATATATAATAAGGAAGACATTGAACTGACCTTTACAAAGTATCATTACTATAACTGCAGGCATCGAATAAATATTAATTAATGTAAATTAATTGTTGCTAAAAGCTGGAGTGCATAAAATGCACAAAAACAACGAATCAAAGTGTTTTAAACTTGTAAATCTTTCTTGCCAGACACGAGAAGAACCAATAATGGCACTCACGCTGAAATACTTCCTATCCTATCCTATCCCGTAACTCGGAGGTCGTAGGGGCACCACAGATGATCGTTTAACCAGCGTAATCCATTTTTCTCTGTCCTCTGCAAACCTGATTGTTTCGCTCAGTGTCAAACCAGTCCATTCTCGAATGTTGTCCTCCCACCTCTTTTTCGGTCTCCCTCTTCTACCTCCTTGCACTGTGCCTTGCAGGATGATCTTTGGAAAGCCTGATGATTTGTTGACGAGGCCATACTATCGGAGTTTCCGTTTCTTCACCACTGTGAGCATGTCATCGTGTTGTCCAATGGCTTTTGTGACTGCCTGTCGGACTTCATCGTTGGTGATGTGCTGGGTATAGGAAATGCCCAGAAGTCTTCTGTAGCACATCATCTCCATGCTTTGTATTCTTCGTTGTAGGTCTGCTGTGAGGGTCCATGTGTCGCAAGCGTGTAGGAAGATGGAGATGACAAGGAAGAGCAGCAGTCTTACCTTGGAATGTGGACTGATGGTCCTGTTTTTCCAAATGGGCTTCAACCTTGCCATGGCCCCAGTTGTTTGTGCGATCCTGGAGAGGACTTCCTGTCGGGACCCATTGTCTGAAACAATGGCTCCTAAATATTTGAAGCTATGCACTATGTTGAGGGATTGGACGTGGACTTTAATGTTCGTGTTGATGCCATTGGTGTTGTTGTTCATCATTTTGGCCTTCTCTGCACTTATTTCCATTCCATAGGCTCTGGAGGTGGTGTCAAGCCTCTGTACCAGCTGTTCAAGTTCTTGTTCCTCTCCAGCCAATCCATCAATGTCACCCGCAAAACGAAGGTTGGAGATTGCTCTATCTCTGTTACGTTTGAGACGCGCACGATAGATCCGATCGTTTTGTTTTGCAAAGCATGCAATAACAGAGTGTATTTACCTTTGATTTGATTTTGCGTTGTTGTTAGAAGAAGCTTGGTATAATGTTGATAATTTTCGTTGGTCGATATTATTGGAAAATTTTCTTCTAGCCTAAAGAAAGTTGTATGACGTAAGACAGCGCATAGTCCTGATGACGAATTTTATTTTTATTGGCTGTAATTGCGTCACGCTGGAAAATTCGAACGTTCTCTAGAGTATAGGGAGACTATATAAGTGCCGCACTATTTCAGAGTTTGGAAGTTGAAAAGAGAGAGTTGAGAATTGAAAAAAGGGAAAGTGGAAAAAGCAATTGAGCGATTGTATGCAGTTGTTGATGTACGCTGAATAAAGTTGGAAAACGTCATACGACGACTCCTGCCTTGTTGCTGAGTGAACAGATTGCTTGGATAAACGAATCTGAGTTACACTTAACATGATTCAAGCATAGGGGCTGAATCAAATACTGATAAAAAATAAAACTAACAACAATGTAACATTTTGGGGGTCAAGCCGTGATCTACGCCATAGACAAGGGTTCAACTGCTACAACAAACGAGTCAACGTTACGAGAGGCAGTCATCGAGGGTAGCCGCCAACGAGTTGCGACGGGAGGGACCAACATACTGGGACTACATCCCCGATAGATTCGGGTTGACTTCAAGGGCGTGTAGTCGCTGAACAGTTGCTTCGTGAGCGAACAACAGACCGGGACTACGTGGCTGCCGCAAGACTACGCCGAGGGACAGTCTCGAAGCTACACGTCGCGTCTACTTCCGCACAGGAGCGTATACATCAATACCAGCGTGGTGCAACGTCGCATACGACGAGGACAGCGGGGCCTGCGTCAGCGAAGGCGACTAGTGACAAGCATCAGCGCTACTGCAGAAAGCGTGCTGTTCTAGAACAGTCTAGAAAGGTACAGCATAGTCAAGAACATTCCAGAAATATCAAGATGGCTGACTTCTGGCAGAAAGGACTTGAACTTAATCTAAAAGGCAAACAGCTGACGGAGTACGTCAAGTCCCAGGAGAGAATATTGTGAGAAGAAAGAGAAATTGAACAGCAACGTCAAGAGACAGGAAAGCAACGTCGCCGAGAAGAAAGAGAAGAACAGCGTCTCGAGAGAGAAGAACAGCGTCGCCGAGAAGAAAGATAAGGGCAGCGGCAAGAAAGAGAAGGACAGCGACGGCGTGAAGAAGGAGAAGAGGAGCGAAAGCGTGAAGAAAGAGAAGCTGAGCGTCAGTTCCAGCTAGAAATGGCGCGTATTCAAAATAATCAGCATGCGCCACACGTTATCAGCGACCACAAGGCTACCAAATTGCCAGCGTTCGTCGACGGGAAGGACCAGATCGACAGTTATCTGGCGAGATTTGAAAGGTTCGCCGAAAGCTCTAACTGGCAACCTCAAGACTGGGCGATTCGACTAAATGCACTTTTGACAGGGTAAGCACTCGAAGCTTACACCAGACTGTCGAACGATGACGCCAAAAACTACGACTTCTTGAAAGAGGCCCTATTGCAGTGCTACAACTTTACAGAGAAGGGCTACCGGAAACGCTTCGGTGAATGCCGGCCTTTGTCAGACGAGACACCAAAGCAATTTGTGGAGCACCTGTCGTCATATTTACACAAGTGGGTGGAATTATCAGGCGAAGGGAAGTCTTACGACAGTCTCCATGACCTGATCGTGAAGGAGTAATTTCTCATGCCTGTCACAAGACAAGGACCTGGCGACCCACTTAGAATTACAAAAGCTGCAGACACTTAAAGATGTGACTGAGGCTGCTGAGAGATATCTCATCGCTCACGGGAAGACCCTGGGGCCACCCAAGGCGACGAAACATTTTCAGAAGACTGGAAACCATGGGAACCAGATCCAGGGGAGTCAGACGAGCCAGAGACACACGGACTCCACGCCAGCTCCCTGGGAAGGGCATTCAAGAACAGCTGTTTCACCTGCAACGCTACAGACCACAGAGCTGCTAACTGTCCTCAAAATAAAAGTAACGCACAGCAGAACAATACGGGCAATACAGCGGCGGGCAACCGACAGAGGCGTTTCTCCAATCGACGGCAAACTAGTAGCTCTGACCATCAAGTGTGCGGCGGGAGCATCATTCGTTCGAGTGAGACCGAGCGAACAGCTACTCCTGCGGACGTGCAAGAGTGCATAACTGATGATGGCCAGCTTCTCCTTGCCAACGGTAAGTCCATCCCCGTCGTCGCCAACGCAGCTGTGACCGTCCAGAACATGCCTGTTTCTAAGGGACGCGTCGGAAATCATGAAGTGACTGTCCTAAGAGACTCAGGCTGCTATGGGGTCATCGTCAGAGAAGATCTAATCGCTAAAGAACAGTTCACTGGCGATTCAAAATGGACACTTATGGCCGACAGCAAATGTGTGAAAGCGCCAGTTGCAAAGATTCAAATCAGCACCCCTTTCTATATTGGCGAAATAGAAGCGGTTTGCCTGAAGAAGCGTCGAAGTTGTGGAGGAGGATCCATTGCCGTTTTCCATTGGAGACCTTACGGAGCTGCTACGGGATAATATGGCTACTCCGGCTCCGCCCTGCCGATCCGATATCACCGGTGCTGTCACTACCAGGGCCCAGGCCAAGAGAGACAAGACGTCTACGCCACTGAAGGTAGCCGACAGCTCCAAAGCTGCCATCGTGGACAGAGATAAGCTGATCCAACTCCAGGAAGCTGATAATACTTTAAACAAGTACAAGAACCGCCAAGACCACGTGACCAAGGGCAGTGGCACAGTCTATTTCGAGGTGAAGGCGAAGATCCTGTACAGAATCTTCCAGCACCCGAGGGTCAACGGAGGGAAACCACTACGTCAAGTCTTGGTACCGTTACCCCTAAGGCGCAAAGTGATGGAAGTAGCTCACGACTCCATCATGGGAGGTCACCTGGGCATCAAGAAGACGTCGGACAGAATCCAGGCGGTATTCTACTGGCCAGGACTTCATGCGGACGTCAGCCGTTTCTGCCGATCATGTGACATTTGCCAGAAGGCCATACGTCGAGGAAGGGTCCCTAAAGTGCCATTGCAGAGGATGCCCCTGATCGACCGACTTTTCAAGAGGGTCGCCTTAGACTTAATCGGCGAAATAAAACCTCGGAGTGAAGAAGGTCATCGGTGGGTATTGACTTTAGTGGACTATGCAACTCGGTACCCAGAAGCAGTGCCTCTGAAAAAGATTGACACGGAGACTGTAGCAGAGGCGCTGGTGGCTGTCACGTGGGGTTTATGGGCTCTGCACAATGGAATTATGGACCCTCACGTATATTCGGTGGGAACTGCTAGTAAGTCACCCTATGAATTACTTTAATAAATTTATTTGTTTAGCTCGTTCCGTGTTAAGGTTGGGGTACAGAAATAGATAGAAAAATTGTAAAAGAATACTGTCACACTAGCTTTCACACGGCTATGAATCATAAGTAGTCCAGCCACTGGATAACAGTTAAAATCACACATTTATTTCTTCTACTCTATACAAGATTCTCTAAGTACTAATCTAACTTAAAATGTCTCAGTCACTGCTAATAGTTCGATCGCTGATAGTCTAGGCAGCTGTTATATCTTCATCGGGCACTTTCTATTCGAATTCATGTAGATTTGGACTACTGTGGTCCGTTTTACAGTTTCTGAAGAGTTGGACTACTGTGGTCCTGTTATAATCAGTTTAAGTGCACCTTCGTGTTATGCACTTAACTCATGAGTGGGGGTTCGAAGTCCTTCTGTGAGGTAGCTTCTGGTCCACCTGTGTCGTTGTGTAGTTGGGTTCCCTTGCCACGCTGTGGGGTCTGACAGGGAGTTTTCCGGGTCGCTCTTTCCGTCTTGTGCGGTAGAGGATACTCCGCCAACTAGTCGTTTCTGTGGAGTGGTGCGCCCAGGATAGCTCGCCTGCTCGTCTGTAATATAAGAGACGAAATTCTGCACAACCCTGAATAATCGGTTTGTGCAGAGCGTCTCACTGAAAGCCAAAGTAGCCCTCAGTGATAGCTCCACATCTCTATACATAAGCGACGAACATTCTGCTACTTCCGGGTTCCACTAGAATCTCACTCTAAATTCCTATTCATACATGAATATCAATCGTGTCTAACTATACACATACAGAATTAATAATAATATAAACATTCAGTGGTACAGCCACTGGTCTGCAAACATACATATAAGTTAAACAACAGTGGTTCCGTACGGGATACAACATGGCGGCGCAACCGGTCGTGTTTCGCCTCGTGGTCGGCTCTTCCACGTGGTACGGCAAATTCGGATTAATAATTCACATTTATGCATAGCAAATTCCACAAACATAATTTCAACAATAATATAAATATATCACGATGAAACAGAAGGGTGTTCATTTACCTGTATGACAAGTTCAGGCCCGTTGTGACTTGATAGAATTCTATGCTTCTAAGTCCTGCTTCCTGGTCTAAGTGTGTAGAGATTTCTCTAGCTATCTAGCTGTTCACACTTCGGTGTATTCCTCCCAACTGACCAAAACTGTGCGTGGTTTGGACCCAGTCAAACTGGCTCCAACCACTTTGCCTACGCTCTCCCATTGGTTCCAACGGTCCGATTCAAAACTTAAGTGCTGACGTCACTGCGCTGTGTGTGTGGCTCAGGCTCGCAGTGTGCTGTAATTTAATTGCTGCTGTGTAATAGACTGACTCTCTACTATTACAAAGACTACACAATGCTAAATAGTCAACAAGCAGAGTTAATACTAGCCAGTTCGCGACAGGCTCCCTCAACTGAAAAAAGGCGATGACTACTGGATTCGACCTTTTTCTACTACAGAGCCTAGTTTAACACTGCACTATCCTAGGGTCCTATTTACACACTAGTTAAGTTGCTCTACCTGAGCTGCAATGCTGTGCCAGGTAGCTATGGACACTAGTGACAGGGTATTACTGGGCGGGGACGAATTCTGGTGCTGTGGCCCTTAGTTGTGTTGGGTGGGCGACAGCTGCTGTGTCCTCCACGAGATGGCGACTGAGGTAGTCGGCTCCGTGGTTTTCCTTGCCGGGGATGTACTCGATTTGGAATGAGTATGCCTGAAGGGTGAGTGCCCATCTCATCAGGCGAGAGTTCAAAGACTTGGAGGCTGCCAGGAACGATAGTGGTTGGTGGTCCACCTGAACTGTGAAGTGGGTCCCATACAGGTAGAGTTGGAATTTCTGTATGGCCCAGACTAGTCCAAGACATTCTTTCTCCGACGTGGCGTAGTGGGTCTCGGCGGGTCTCAATTTTCTGCTGGCGTAGGCGACAGGGAATAACGTCTCTGCATTCTTGGGGTCACGCTGTAGCAGTACTGCTCCGAGGCCTAAGTCGCTTGCGTCGGTGCGAAGAACGAATGGCTGGGTCAAATCGGGTAGGTGGAGTACTGGCGCCGATGTCATTCTGTCCTTGAGTGTTTGGAATGCTGTCTCACCTTCCGCTGTCCATATGACTTTGTCCGGGGCGATTTTCCGGGTTCCATTTGTCAGTGGTACGGCGATGCTGTTGTAGTTGGGGATGAACTTCTGGTAGAAGCCGCAGAGTCCTAGAAACGACTGCACTTCCTTCTTGGTCTTGGGCCTAGGAGCGTCGAGTAGGCGTTTCACTGTCTTTTCTACCGGTCGCAGGCTTCCTTGACTGATGGTGTGTCCCAGAAATTCTAGTTCCGTGAATCCAATCTGACATTTGGTGGGTCTTGCCGTCAATCCCGTGTCTCTGAGGCGGGCGAGTAGTTGCTGTAGGAGCGTGACATGTTCCTCCCACGTAGGTGTTGCGATGAGGATGTCGTCCATAAACGAATGTAGGTGCTCGCTGCTCAGGGGTGCCAGGAGTTTTCGCATCATGGCGCTGAAGATGCTGGGTGCGTTGTGGAGTCCGAATGGAAGCACGTTGAATTCGAAGTGTCCTTCCATAGTGCTGAAAGCTAGGTACTTTCGGACTTGTGGTTGTACTGGTATCTGATAGTATCCTTTGCTGAGGTCGATGCGTGAGAAGTACTTCGCTCGCTGTAGCTTGGCAAATAGGTCTGTCTGGTCCGGGAGTGGCTCTGGCTGGAACTGCGTTACGGCATTCAACAGTCTGAAGTCGATGCACAGTCGATGCTCTCCGTTGGGTTTTCGCAACAATACCGTGCCTGCGCTGTAGGGTGAAGTAGACTCTGAGATGATTCCGGCTGCCAGTAAGGTGTCTATCTCTTCCTTGATGGCTCGCTGCTGAGACAGGGGCATCGGGTAGAGCTTCTGGCGGACGGGTGTTGGGTCGGTCACCGTTAAGGTTACTTCGACGAGGTCTGTCCTCCCTGGTCGGTCTGTGAGCACAGTCTGATGTTGTCGAATGACCTGTAGTACTTGCTGTTGCTGTTTAGCGGCTAGGTCTCCGTTGAGTATCACGTCTTTGTAGGTTTCTTTGGAGTGCAGGGGGTACTCTACTGCATTGGTCTCCATGCTTTCTCCTTCTTCCGCGATGGCGATGGCTAACAAGGTGTGAGTGCTGGGGGTCGCTGGTCTGTCCGTATACTTCTTGAGGAGATTAATGTGGTGGTATCGGGCTCTCCCGTTCACCTCTACTTGGTAGACTGTCTTGGATTTCTTGGCAGTCACCCGGTACGGTCCTCTCCAAGCGATGTCCAGCTTGTTGGTTCCACTTGGAAGTAAGAGTAGCACTTGATCGCCGACTTGCAGTTCTCTGTCCTTAGCGTGGCGGTTGTAGTACTTCGCCTGACGGGCTCTGGCCTTCTTCAGTGCTTCACCAGCTTTCTTCCACGTTGCTTTGAGGGTTTCCTGCAGGT
The DNA here is from genome assembly GCA_036898135.1 of Oncomelania hupensis. Classification (NCBI taxonomy): domain Eukaryota; kingdom Metazoa; phylum Mollusca; class Gastropoda; order Littorinimorpha; family Pomatiopsidae; genus Oncomelania; species Oncomelania hupensis. The sequence continues at coordinate 24,594,152 of CM072521.1, read as the reverse complement.
CTGCGACGTACTTGGTGGCACCTCTTGGTGTGTCGTCTATCTTGGCTTCCGTCCAACTTCTGCGTAGGGCTTCTAGCGGTCCTGCTAGAGGTCTGCCGAATAGCAATGTTGACGGGGTGTAGCCTGTGGCTGCATGGGGCGTTTCTCTGTATGCGAACAGTGCCGCATTCACGTAGGTGTCCCACGCTTCTGGATTGTCGTCGGCGACTTTCCTGAGTATGGTGAGAAGGGTTCCATTCAGTCTTTCTACTTGTCCGTTGCTGGCGGGGTGGTATGGTGGTGTGCGAATGTGATGAACTTGTATCAACTCGAACACGTCTTGCATCAGGCGGCCGGTGAACTGAGATCCGTTGTCCGTTCTAATGCTGTCCGGGAATCCGACTCTGGTAAAGATGGCGATGAGTGCATCTGCAATCTTCTTGGTGTCGATCGCTGGCAACGGGACTGCTTCGCACCACATCGTACATGCGTCGACGAGTGTGAGTAGAAATCTGTTCCGCTTCTTGGTCATGGGCAGTGGTCCTACTATGTCTACTGAGACTTGCTGGAATGGCACGCCGACTACTACTGATGGTCCTAAGGTAACTGGTACGGTGTGATGTCGCGGGGAATATCGTTGACATTGGTGGCAAGATTTCACGTAGCGCTTGACATCCTCCGTGATTCCTGGCCAATAGTAGTGTGCGCTGATTCTCTGCACTGTGGCTCCAATTCCCATGTGTCCGCTGAGTGGCATGCTGTGGCCTAATTCTAGTACTTGGGCTCGAAGGGTGGCTGGTAGTACTAGTTGGGTGTGATCTCCATCTCCTTGTCGATGTAGAACTCCCTCTTCCATGTAGAAGTCTCCCTTGTGCGGGGGTGTGTGCGCCTTGGGTAGCTTCTGGAAGCACTTCGCTATCGAGGTGTCTTCTTTCTGTGCTGTTTTGATCTCTTCGAGTCCTGGATTCGGAGCGAACTCGGGCTGGGGTGGTTGGGTTTTAGCTTGGGCCCTGGTTTGCACTGCAGCTATCTCTACAGTGTTGGGGGGCGTGCCTAAGAACACATACCTACAACCTAGCACTAGATCATACAGGGGTTTCTGTAAAACAGCTGCTTGGATTCGTCCTGTGACGTACCTACTCTCTACTTCGATCCAAGCTATTGGGCAAGTAGTCGTCGGTTTCGTCAAGTCTGCTCCTTGTAAGTCGACTGTCTTGTCTGTCAAGTCCGCGCGCGATACAAGAGATTCGCTAACTATCGCGTCGTATGATAGACCTGTGTCATACAGACAGTTCGCTTCTTTTCCGTTGACCTTGACCGTGTCTGTCACCGATGGGTGATCTCCGATTGTGTGTGGCTTGTTACCGCTGCTTTGAGTTAGAACTCTGTGCGCTGGCCGGCTTTCGCGCTCTTCCCTACGTTGTGCGGCCAACTTGAAACATTCTGCGGTGGAGTGATTGGTTCTGTTGCAGAACGAACAATACCGTCTCTGTTCTGCAGGACCTCTTTTCCCGAATTCCGTGGTGGGTCCTTTATTCTGCCCAGGTCTGGGGTTATTCGGCTTATTCGCGGTGCGCTCTTCCCGGTTAGGGCTTCGTTTCTGTGCCTCTTTCCCGTTAGGCTTTAGGTCTCGCCTGAAGCTCTTGGCTTCTCCGTGGGCGGCCACGTACCTATCTGCGACCTTGACCAGATCCTCCAGTCTTTCCGCGCCCTGCTCTACTGAGAATGTTCTCAGCTCGGGGGTCATGGTTTCCCGTAGCTGTTCCCATACTAACAGTTCTGTCAGTCCATCATACGTCTTAGCCGTGGCTGACTGGCTAATCCACTTATCCAGCATTGTGGACAACCGATCCGCGAACTGCGCATAGCTCTCTCCTTTCACTCTCCGATTGGTGCGGAACTTTTGCCGGTAGCATTCTCCTGTTAGTTCGAATCCCGTTAGGAGTGCCTCTTTTACTTTGTGATAGTCAGTCACTCTGTCAGTCGGTAGCTTACTGTAGATGTCATAAGCCTTTCCTCTAAGCCCTTGACTAAGCTTAAAGGACCAATGAGTGGGATCTAGTTTGTACTCTGTTGCTAGACGCTCAAACCTAGTCAGATAGAGATCTAAACCTTCTTCTCTCTCATTGAATGTTCCCAGTGGAAATGACATTCCTTGTACAGGGTTGGGGGCTACCTCTAGCTGATCTGAGTGGGGAGGGGTTGAGGAAGAACTTGAAGCTCCTGATCCCAATCTTCTTAGCTCTAACTCATGCTGTCTCTCTTTTTCCTTTTCTGCCCTCTCTTTTTCTTTTTCTGCCCGCTCATACTCCCATTTCCTAACTTCTGCTTCTCTCTCTGCTGCTAATGCTGCCTTCTTCTGTTCTCCTTCTAATTCTAATTTCTTCTGTTCTCTTGCTGCTTCTAATGCTAGTTTCTTTTGCTCTGCTTCTAGTTCTGCTTTTTTCTGTTCTCTCTCTGCAGCTCTCTCTGCCGCTTCGAGTTTCTTCGCCTCTCTCTCTGCTGCTCTCTCTGCCTTAGCCTCCTGCTTCTCTACCTCTGCATTGATATACGCAATTAGGTCTCCCCCTGCTAAGTGTAAAGCTTCCCCTAATTCCTTGAAGCGCAATCTCAAGGCCACTGGGTCCGACATTGCCAAACGTGTCTATGAACAACCTCTGAATCACGTGGAATACCAAAACACTAGCAATATTGCAATTCAATAAAAACAATGCAAAGACCATACAATTCGTAATCAATAATAGAATAAAACAAGAGTCAAATGGCATACAACAGTTATTTAAGCAAAACCTGCAAAAGAACAATGCAACATACAGGCACAAAAATATTTGAAGCAAAAAAGTTTTTAACTAAAGAATAGTGCACCCAAACTGATTAGTCCTTGTTACCACTATTCTAAGTTATTCTACTTCTACTGTTATCTAATTTTATTGTACTTAGGTCCGGTTATACCCAATTCCTATTATCCACAGATCCTGGCTAGGCTCGCCAATTAAAGTGTCACGTGGGGTTTATGGGCTCTGCACAATGGAATTATGGACCCTCACGTATATTCGGTGGGAACTGCTAGTAAGTCACCCTATGAATTACTTTAATAAATTTATTTGTTTAGCTCGTTCCGTGTTAAGGTTGGGGTACAGAAATAGATAGAAAAATTGTAAAAGAATACTGTCACACTAGCTTTCACACGGCTATGAATCATAAGTAGTCCAGCCACTGGATAACAGTTAAAATCACACATTTATTTCTTCTACTCTATACAAGATTCTCTAAGTACTAATCTAACTTAAAATGTCTCAGTCACTGCTAATAGTTCGATCGCTGATAGTCTAGGCAGCTGTTATATCTTCATCGGGCACTTTCTATTCGAATTCATGTAGATTTGGACTACTGTGGTCCGTTTTACAGTTTCTGAAGAGTTGGACTACTGTGGTCCTGTTATAATCAGTTTAAGTGCACCTTCGTGTTATGCACTTAACTCATGAGTGGGGGTTCGAAGTCCTTCTGTGAGGTAGCTTCTGGTCCACCTGTGTCGTTGTGTAGTTGGGTTCCCTTGCCACGCTGTGGGGTCTGACAGGGAGTTTTCCGGGTCGCTCTTTCCGTCTTGTGCGGTAGAGGATACTCCGCCAACTAGTCGTTTCTGTGGAGTGGTGCGCCCAGGATAGCTCGCCTGCTCGTCTGTAATATAAGAGACGAAATTCTGCACAACCCTGAATAATCGGTTTGTGCAGAGCGTCTCACTGAAAGCCAAAGTAGCCCTCAGTGATAGCTCCACATCTCTATACATAAGCGACGAACATTCTGCTACTTCCGGGTTCCACTGGAATCTCACTCTAAATTCCTATTCATACATGAATATCAATCGTGTCTAACTATACACATACAGAATTAATAATAATATAAACATTCAGTGGTACAGCCACTGGTCTGCAAACATACATATAAGTTAAACAACAGTGGTTCCGTACGGGATACAACATGGCGGCGCAACCGGTCGTGTTTCGCCTCGTGGTCGGCTCTTCCACGTGGTACGGCAAATTCGGATTAATAATTCACATTTATGCATAGCAAATTCCACAAACATAATTTCAACAATAATATAAATATATCACGATGAAACAGAAGGGTGTTCATTTACCTGTATGACAAGTTCAGGCCCGTTGTGACTTGATAGAATTCTATGCTTCTAAGTCCTGCTTCCTGGTCTAAGTGTGTAGAGATTTCTCTAGCTATCTAGCTGTTCACACTTCGGTGTATTCCTCCCAACTGACCAAAACTGTGCGTGGTTTGGACCCAGTCAAACTGGCTCCAACCACTTTGCCTACGCTCTCCCATTGGTTCCAACGGTCCGATTCAAAACTTAAGTGCTGACGTCACTGCGCTGTGTGTGTGGCTCAGGCTCGCAGTGTGCTGTAATTTAATTGCTGCTGTGTAATAGACTGACTCTCTACTATTACAAAGACTACACAATGCTAAATAGTCAACAAGCAGAGTTAATACTAGCCAGTTCGCGACAGTGGCCATGTTCAGCAGACTTGGAGTGCCTGAAGAAATCCTGACAGATCTCGGGACACAGTTCGTCTCTGACTGCATGAAGGAGGTCAACAGACTGCTGAGCATCCGGCATTTGACTACGACACCTTACCATCAAATGTGCAACGGGCTCGTCGAAAAGTTCAATGCTACGCTGAAGTCCACCCTGAAGAAACTGTGCAGCGAGCAGCCCAGACAATGGCATCGCTACATCAACGCCTTACTGTTCGCGTGCAGAGAATTACCGCAGGAGTCCACCGGCTTTTCTCCGTTCGAGCTTTTGTACGGAAGAACCATCCGAGGGCCGATGCACATCCTTAAAGAACTGTGGACGAAAGAAGTAGAGACCCCAGAGGCGAAGAACAGCTACAAGTACGTGTTTGAGCTACGGTAGAAGCTGGAGCAGACTCTCGAAATAGCCAGAGAAAATCTGAAGAAGTCCCAGGACTGTAGAAAGCACTACTACGATCGTAGGGCTGTGAACAGGAAGTTCAAACCTGGCAACAAAGTGCTGGTGCTGCTACCTACCGATCACAACAAGTTGCTGATGCAGTGGAAAGGCCCGTACGAAGTGGAGACCGTGGTGGGCATCAACGACTACAAGGTGAAGGTCGGCCAGCATACCAAGATATACCACGCCAACCTCCTTAATTTGTACGTGGAAAGGTCATCAGCGACTGTAAACGCAGCAACAGCAGCTGTGATCGACGACAGCTTTGACAGCGAGGAACTGTTGGAACTTGGAGACTTCCACAGCAAAGAAGGCATCGATGATGTTAAGCTAGGACCAAGCTTGAAGGAAGGTCAAAAGATGTAGCTCAAGGACCTTATGGGCGAGTTTCCCCATAACTTCAGTGATGTCCCAGGCTCTACGACTTTGGTCGAACATGAAGTCCACCTTACTTCAGATATCCCCGTTCGATCCAAACCCTTCCCGATCCCTTTCAAGGCCCGCGAATCCTTGAAGAAAGACATCGATGAGATGCTGAAGATGGGCATCATCAGGGAGTCCAGTTCCCCCTATACCTACGCATCCCTTGTCGTGGTCGTTAAGAAGAAGGACGGGAGCAACAGAGTATGTATCGACTACAGAAAGGTTAACAAGATCACCGTCTTCGACCCTGAGCCGATGCCTACTGCAGCAGACCTCTTCCGCCAATTATCGGGGAGTAAAATCTTCTCAAGACTGACCTCAACAAGGGTTATTAACACGTCCCCGTGCGTCAATAGAACATACCAAAGACTGCTTTTATAACTCCTGATGGGACTTACGAATCCCTAAGATTAATGTCTAATATTTGCGAAATTTGAATCTCTATGTCGTATCTGAGTGTTTAAAAAGTCGTATTTTAAAGCAGTAATTGATCATCATCATCTTCCTCCTCATCATCATCATCTCTTACGTTTGAGACGCGCACAATAGATCCGATCGTTTTGTTTTGCAAAGCATGCAATAACAGAGTGTATTTACCTTTGATTTGGTTTTGCGTTGTTGCTAGAAGAAGTGTTGTATAATGTTTATAATTTTCGTCGGTCGATATTGTTGAGAATTTTCTTCCCAAAAATGCTACGTTTAATTATTTGCTTATGCAGTCTCCATGCCACTGGTCCTGCCAAGATGTAGATCGCTATACTAACTAAAAGTGAAACACATATTGAAATGGAATGGTCACATCTACGTTATGGTATACGTGATTGCGAAGGGAACCAAGAGCCCTTGAAAATGTGGAACAAGCTCAGAATGCCCTGCTGTCGCGGTAATGCGGGTAAAAGATAAACATTCTTCTACAAAGATAAACATTCTTCTACAGCCATAAACGAACACACACTCCCACGATCCTCTGAGCCCTACTAAGTCTACTGCGACAGTGGAGGTAAAGTGCAATTATAATAGCTGATCTCTCACGCACATATCAGACAATAATAACAAAACAGCAGCAGCAGTTAACAAAGAAAACAAACTGCTGTAACCACTATCACAGAGTTATTTGTCGCAAGTGCCTGTGGCTATGCAAGGGAAATAACTGCGCATTATAGCCCCATATTTCCGGCGATCGAAAACAAAGATTTGAAAGGCTTCAGAGTAAGTTACAATTTATTATAATTACCGAGAGCTGTGTTATCCTGATTTTTTGTTGGTTTTTTTTAAATCAGAAATGTTCGTTGACGTACTCTTATATTAGTGCACAATAAATTCCTTATTATTTGGCACTATACGGAGCGTAATAATTAGCTTTACGTCAATAAATTGAATAATATTTTTACCAAAGAGCTTTATACTTACGTTAATATAATAATAATTATAATACTAATAATAGCTCATTGTTTCATGTAATTTCAATTTCATGCATTATGCTGAAACTGAAGTCAAATTTGGCTAAGTTTTCTGTTCATTTTACTCTCTGTTATATGCATACTTATAAATAAATACGATCAGATATATAGCATAATTGTTAATTTTGTATTTTAAAACTAGTTTCAAGTATGTGACTATGTCATTATTACATAAACTTTATGATGATAAACCAAGGTTTAACATAGCATGTGCTCATCCTAAACCAAAATACATGCAGCCGTAAAATTTCCCCATGCCAGGAATAGATGGAATTTTTTTTAATTGCCCATTGGGACAGTGACCCAGCAAAAGCCAGTAGTCAACCAGAATACTCACTAGCCAGTTAGCAACTTTCTCACATATGTATCTGTATAGATCTGTATGAGTGGGTCGTACGTCGATTGCATTTTATCAGCATAGCACTTTTCTAGCTCAAGATCTGCTAAAAATGCGGGCTGATACAGGATCTCACTCAAGCCACCCAATGCTCCCATGCATGAATGAATCTGCCATAGTGGGCTGATTTATTGAAACAGGATAAGACACAATGCATGATTCAGTGAAAAATGGACAAATGCTATGAAGTGGAGGGATCTAATTGAGAAAGATGAAAAAGTTGATTTTCAGGCAAGAGTTGTATGTTTTAGGCTGCATTAGTGACTTATTGCTTGTATTTGGTGACAAGGCAAGTGCTTTCACAATTTCAGCAATTTCCCATCTCCCCACTGTAGCTGCACATAGTTTAAGTTAGGGACACAATCTGTGAAAGAGGGAACTGTGCAACCAGGGGCTTGATACTGAAATCGTTCTTTATTTAGTAGTAGTAGTAATAGTAGTAGTAGTAGTAGTAGTAGTAGTAGTAGTAGTAGTAGTAGTAGTAGTAGTAGTAGTAGTTGTAGTAGTAGTATTTATAATTTATATTATTAATGATTTATTTAGTATTTATTTTCATTTGCACTGTACTGGGACCAAAGAAAAATAAGTCTGGGCAGAGTAATTGAATACTTAAATATATTATTGCATCATCCACATACAAAATACTTTGTATAATTTTTAATCATTGGGTAATGAAGTGTCTTGACTGTCCTTGTTGCAGGAGATAAAAGAAGAAAAAGGTCCACAAACTGAGAGTGTGTGTCCAGATCTTTAGGAAAAGAAACAATGGGTCGCAACAAAGGAAAGAGTCAGGACAAAGAGAAAGACAAGGAAAAGGACAGCTTCAGCAGTGCAATGGGCAGCAGTAGCAGCAGTAGTCAAGCGGGCAGCCAAGCCAGCAGCAGCCTTAGCCCTGCACCAGCCAGCAGTACGGTCAGCATCAGCAGCTCCACTCCCGCTCACACAGACGCTAAGATGGCAGAGATGCAGAAAGAGCTGTTTGGTATGGTGGGGGACATTCAGGTGGGTTGTTTATGCAAATATTGCCTTGCACTACACATGGCAAAACCCTTGCTTTATTGTTAATAACCCGATATTTCCTCATGTTAAAGGTCAAAATAAGAATAACACATAGCCTGGACTTGATTTTGGAGAACATTCCTCACCCATCTGAACGAAATTCGATTTATCTTCTCAGTGAAAGCATGGCAGCAGCAGAGCAGTGCACCTAGAATGAAATGGAATATGACATAGTGCTTACAGTGTGTATTTTTGTATTTTGAACTCGCCAGTTTTAGGAGATGTGTGTCGGGATCATTTTATATCCATGCATTGAGATGCATGTTTGCACAGACTAGATCTTGGTTGAGTACATGGTCACAGTGCTCCTGAGCATCAGGATCAAATCATTTCTTTGTGTATTCATCAAAGAGAAGAAAAACTAAAAGAAAAACACAAAGAAGAACAAAGTCCAGGCGTTTTAATTTACTTAAAAAGTACACAACTGTGCTTTCTGTTGAACAGACTGAGCGAGAAAGGGGAGAACATTGCCTGCAAAACATCGCAAAAACGCACGAGAGAGTGAAACAGGAAGCTAAAGGTATGTTGATATTTTGAACATCCAGATAAGTTACAGCAAACTTTATTGTTGCGCTGCCTTCTTGTTTCATTTTTCGTAATATTTTTGTTTCTCGAAGCACATTATTACAGAATTTTGTGTAACTGTATGTATAACAAAGGCTGCGTAAAACACTCACTTGGTCGCCAGATGCAAGTAAAACCTTTCACGGACAACATAATCCTTGCAGCTCATTCACCCAACAAGGGGGGATTTAAAAAAAATAACTCATCCTTTCCCTTTTTTTCATAGTTAACTGTACTTTTGGTTGGTTGGTTGTTTTATTAATGTCTTCTTCATCGAGATGATAAGACGTACGCACACATTCACACCAGATACATACATACATCCATACATATAAAATACATAATTATATAATAAACTGAACAACTGGAGAATCAATCAAAGCTTTTGCTAATCTAATGCTTATATCAAAGCTTATGTTATCAATGGAATCGATAATAGAAACATCTGTTGGCAAGAATGGACGCATATTACTGCATTGAAGTAATACATGTTTCAGAGAAATAGATTCACCACATATACATTTTACATTTTTACAATATTTGGTTTTAATTGAATTTAATTTTATTCTATGTGCCATGCTTGAAACTGATCTAGCAATTCCACAAGGTTTATTATAGTTGCAATTAAGTTTAATGTCTTTTAAAAATTTATTTTCTGTAGAGTTTTGAATTTCTTTAGAAGACAACGGTATTTTTATTGTTTGAGAATTAATATTTGAAGCACTAAGTTTTGCAGCCCGATCAGCCCAATCATTATAAAGGAAACCACTGTATCAAATTTCACTGCAGTCTCAGCATGTGCAGAAAATTTTAGTTTTATGTTGTGTGAGAGGTATTAATGGGATACTGAACTATGATGGCAGATTACTGGTATGAACTAGGTCACACTAGTCCAGTGCGCTTTGAAAATTCTGGTTTTTAGAACTCCAGTATGCATTTGTTTGATGTACATTTCTGTGTATTTAAGATGACACAATGTTCCCATTTTACTATGTTTCAAAAATCTATGGAACTTTGTCCTTTTATTAAACAAACTATGGGACAACAAACATCACATTAGGCTCCTAGACAAGGGGGGTCCTATAGCCAGACAAGGGGGTAGATGGAAGGATAGGGAAAATGCAAAACTATGCAAAAGTAACTAAACTAGTAAAAGGGCTCACACACTACTTAAGCACCTGTCTGTTGGTTTTTCTGAAATACAGGGAGGGGGTAGAGATCATTTGGGAGAGGAGGGAGAGAAGAGGGGTTGATGCAGGTTTTTAAAAAGTTACAAGCAGGAAGCATCAAATTGAAATAGTTCATTTTATTTATTGTATCGTTCTTATAGAGCGAGTTTTAAGCTCAAGAGCTGCCCTTGCATAAGGCGCTGGCTGATGCAGGATCAAACTCAATCCGCCCGACCCAATAATACAGTTTGTATGTTGACCTTAATGATGCATATTTTATTGAATATTTCTGTGTAAATGAAATTGCATAGTCCAAAATATGTGTGTTGTGGCGATGCATTGATTCACAACTGCTGCCCTGAAACACCAGCTCAATGCCTATGTGAGCAGCACTGTTTAATGTCTCCACATTTTGCTGGCTGCGGGCTATTTATAGCTTGCCTGCACCCTCCCAAGGAAAGGAAAGGTAGCATCGGCGAAGCTATTTATAGCTAGCCTGGCTGACCTAACCTCAAAACTAAAAAGCTTTGGCTGAGTCTGTGTGCTGACAAGGTTAAAGCCTATTTGGAAAGAAAAAATCATCAGTCTACATTTCAAGGTAATTCTGCTGCACTCCCTTGTCATCTCCATCTTCCTATACGCTTGCGAAACATGGACCTTCACAGCAGATCTACAACGAAGAATACAAAGCATGGATATGAGGTGCGACAGAAGACTTCTGGGCATTTCCTATACCCAGCACATCACCAACTACAAAGTCCGACAGACCATCACACAAGCCATTGGACAACACGATGACATGCTCACAGTGGTGAAGAAACTGAAACTCTGATGGTGTGACCATGTCACCAGATCATCTAACCTTGCAAAGACCATCCTGTAATGCACGGTGCAAGGAGGCAGAAGAAGAGGGAGACCGAAAAAGAGGTGGGAAGACAACATTTGAGAAGTTATGAGGGTTGCTTGAGGACAAAGAAAGATGGAGTACGCTGGTTAAACGATCATCTGCGGTGCCCCAACGACCTTCAAGTTATGGAATAGATAGGATTGATTCACGTCATTTTCTGACTATGTTGATTACAAAATGTGTGATTTAATTTTCCAGTCACACCATACTACAGAAACAAGCTTAAAGGGTTATACGTCACTGCTAAGCAAGATGCAGAGACTGAGGCTCAGTAAGTGTCCCAAGTATGATGATGATGATGATGATGATGATGATGATGATGATGATGATGATGATGATGATGATGATGATGATGATGATGATGTGTTTATTCTGGTGATGTTATCCTGAATGGATTTGTTTTTAATTCAGTTGTTTACCATTTTTTGAACATTGTGTAGATGTATGTAATTGTATTAATTCTCTTTGTAAATGTAAGTATAATTTAAGCAAGATTTCAGATTTGTTAGCTATAACCTCAGGGGTTATAATTACTGCAGGCACATTTGTGTATAATATAGCATCTTGTTTGGCTGTAGACGCAATATATCATGACAGAAAAAACAAAATTGACAGTGTTAACACAACCCATGTATCGGTTTGTGTGAACATTTGTTTGGTTAGATTACTGGCAATTTTACATTTGTTGTATTTCATGTTTAGAATGTTTGTAACATATTAAAATCTTCAATTTTTTTCAGGCTGTTACGGAATGCTCTGGACAAGATCCGAGAGCTCAAACTGTTGAAGGAAAGCAAGAGAAATGGTGCGTTTTGAGTGTTTCCTGATTATTCTGTGATTAGGTCATTAAAAGAAGGAATGGCATTGGTGTGGTGTTTTTTTATTTTTATAAAATGTATCTAGTTAGCAGGCCGTTTTAAACTTTTAACATGCTGTTGATAACATAGGGTTAATGTTCTGATTGTTCATTATGATAATTTTTTAGCACATTTATGGTATACACTTTTCAGTGGGAGTGTTGGAGGGGAATTCATCAGTGCAACTTAAGTTAATCCAATAAATAAAACTTGATGCACCAACCAAGAACACAATTGATACTAGTATAATGTAGATTGCAGAAACTTAAATGGCAGAATATACATTGCAGTTTGGTTTTTCGTTCTTCTCCAGATGTACATAGATATACTTTTTACAGAGTGTGACAGTACAGAGTGATATTGTACTGTCTTGTATGTTGTAATTTAGAATAACATTGTTTTGAATGTAAGTAGTTTGGCATGTCAGTTTATGATGAGCACCTTGAACTTGGTAACAGGGAATTGAGCTATATAAAAATGTTTATTATTATTATTATTATTATTATTATTATTATTATTATTATTATTATTATTATTATTATTATTATTATCATTATTATTATTATTATTATTAAATGAGATATGCACATAAATATCATGCACATGAGCGGAGTCTGCACCCACATGAATTGAAGATCTGTCCTGTAAGTGTTAGCTTGAAGGAACTCCTTGTAGAAAGTAGATAAGCAATAGTTTTCTGTGGAAAACAAAATATCTTCGTCAGCTGTGAAGGGGTGAAACCAAACAAAGTCTGTTTGACAGGTTCTATTTCACCAAAATAACTTTTTGTCCCTTGACAAACGTTCTAAATCTGGAGTGTTTTGTTTTTTAATGAAGTAATCTAGAGATGGCAAGACTATTGTCTACCATTTTCATTGCATTATTATCAACATTAACGCTTTTGATTTTTAGATGTTGTTGAATCTCCAGATTCCAAGCAGCCAAAACAGATCATGCGGCGTGGGGTTTTGATGACGCTGTTGCAACAGAATGCTACCACCTTGCCTCTATGGGTCAGCAAGCCAGGAGAAAGGTTAGTAGCATTCAGAGTCCTCATGGCAGAAATCTTAATACTTGCAGCCGCATATTTCTTGTTGCAGAAATTAATTACTCACCGTGCCCTCTTTAATTCGACCTCCACCATGACATGCTGTTAGCATGGATGGTTATGCACCTTACATCATTGTTTCTCTCGAAAAAATTATTGCTGCTTGAGTGTATGCAAAAATTTAACTTTCAGGTTTAACTTTCAGGCATGCTGACTCTGAGTAAATCCAGCCTAAATAATGTATATAAAGAAATTCTAAATTGCTTGTGATGTGCAAACATTCGATTTAAATACAATGCATGGTTACCTAAGTGTTCCTAAATAAGGAGAGTTATCTTACCAATATGATTACGATATTTGCCTTCACAACAAAAAATCGTGTGGAATTCAGTCATCTTTGGGAAACATCACAAATTCAAACAATTGATTTTATAGATTAGATATTTCAAAGGGAGGTATTAGGTGAAATATTGTAGTCTTGTCATAGAGTAGTTAGTTTTAGCAGATTGTGAAAGTTTTTTTCAAAATAAATAAATATATTACCTTCATAAATAAATCAATAAATTTATTTTCTGATGCAGTCCTTGAAGCCTTTGTCATAAAGCTTGACTGCGTTTTAGCTTTTATGCAATCCTATTCTGACATCTTACATGATTTAGTTTCTTTATTGTTTATATTGCTATGTATATATTACAGACCTCCACCCCTATGCGGTGCAGTTCCTGCCGACAGCAGTTTTGTATGCAACAAGAACGACAAGATCGCTGCACGCGTACGAAGCTCCGAGGGCGAAGAAAACTGGATTCTTGCTAGCGTAGTGTCCTTCAACTCCATGACAAACAAATACGAGGTGGACGACATAGATGCTGAAGAGGGGAAAGAGTATGTTGAAGTTTGTAGTTTAGTTTGGGAATCATGTTTTTGTAAAATTTCTGTTATTAAATTTAAGTTGTGAACATTATTTTTCAGTTGTGGGTGTTAAAAGAATATCCACAGTATCCAGAAGAACAAGAAGAAACACTATAGCCAAGTTTATTGGTCCAAGTTGTGACATTGCTTGCAAACTTTTGATGCAGATGAGTTTCATTGACACTCCACTTTTCTGGTAGCACTTTCTGGGTCGCCAAATGTGAGTACAAATGCTCACGAATGACCTACAATTTCCAGCTACCTTGCACTAGTCTATAGGCAAATCTTTCTTTCAGCGCTCTGTGTTTGTAGTTGACGCCGACTTTTGTCAAGTTTCAAGTGAATGAAACACTGTGCCTCATCATGCACAGATAGATTTTAGATTCATTTTGTGTGAAAGTGCTGGGTCCACTAGTCCAGCAGGTGAGTTGTAAATTCTGGTTTTCAGCACCGCTACATAGGTGTTTGCTAGTAATGGTAGTGACCATGCGCTTTCAGCAGGTTTTTAGAGTATGATGTCAGTCCTGTTATTTGATGAACACGGGCTGTCTGATAACACAAACTGCACATAAGGGGTTATGTTCGCAGGCGTATCACCATCAGCCGAAGACGCATCGTACCTTTGCCTGTCTATCGGGCTAACCCTGAGACAGATCCAGAAGCTCTGTTCCCCAAAGGAACAGTACGTGCACTTTCTCCTGTTTTTTTTGCATTTGAACGATATATGCATGCAGCTTTATTATGTATATAAGCATACATTCTGTATACATGTCATGTGTGGATAGGCCAAACCAAATATATCCCCTTGAACCATGAAGGTTACAAGACACATTAAAACTGTAAATACATCACAGTAATTTTGTTGACTTCATTCATCATTTATTACAAGAGGCTTGCACCTTTATACCCTGTATATTGTTGACTTCTTAACTATAGGAATATATTTAAATAAAATGGATCTCACCTGTTTTTTTTTAAGTAAATGTAACCGTAGTCCCGTTTGTGGTACCTGCCAGCGAAAGTTTTTTTTTGTACAGTTATGACGGCCAACAACCATCTCTATAATGCCATTAGGAAAACCTGAATGTAAGCACCTGTGGTGAAAATGCTAAATTGGAAGTCAGACGGCAAAACCGGATTTGTGATGTAGAGAAGGAAATCAAGATGGGTTGAATATGGGCTGTCTCTGGGTGGGGGTGGAATTTAGTCCAGTCACAAGAAACGGTACTAGCATGCACTGACAGCTATTACTAAAGGCAATGGATCAGTTTCTATCAAGTAAGAGTGAAAGTCGCGTTTTCAATCACACTCTGCAATCTCTGGAAACGTGAACTTTGCTTGGGTATACGCTGGTCCCAGTGAGATTCTGAAGAGAAAATGTTGGCATATAGACTATACTTTACTTTGGGTATACACTTTGAACCCACCAAAGATATTTCTTACAGATTTGAACCCCTTTAATGTTATGCTATATACATTGTGCAGCTAGTGCTTGCACTCTACCCCCAGACCACCTGCTTCTATCGGGGCTTAGTGGATGAGCCTCCCAAAAATGTGAGTTTTACGTTGCAACTTATTCGAGTAGGTTTTGTAAGTTTGCTTATTAGTAAAGGCAGTGTTTCCAGCAGGATTAGTAAGGAAGAAAGGTTAGATTCCCCATGACCCCAAGGACACGTGTTTCTTCTTTTTTCCAAAAAATAATAAGGAATAACTTAAATACATTTTAACTCTTTCCCTGCCAGGCATGTTTCCACGTTTGTGCCAGACATTTCTCTGGCACCGGAAAGAAAGTTCAGTACCTTAGGCATTAAAGCTACTGTTCTTTCAATAATAGTTGTTAAATAGACATATTTCATATCAAATTAAAGGTAAAAGAGTGAAGAATACGAACAAAACCCACAAAAATGTTAATTTGATTATGTTATTGAAATATGTGTTTTGAAAACATGTTGATCTTTTTGAAATGATAAAATAAAATAAAAATATTTCTACATACCACAGTGATAAAAAAAAATCTGGAGGAATAATTCCAATCACTGAATCAGCTTCACACACCAGAAAGAAAATTTATTTAGGATCAAAATACACTTTACAGTTTGAAATTATATTGATTTTGAGTTCAGAATTTGACACACTGTCGATTGTGCCCATCACAATGCTTAGTAAAATGCACAAAATACACTCTAAAAACAAATCATTTTGAAGAAACCACGCGCGTGTCGATCGAGAATGAAAGTAGAAAGAGTTATCTCTCTTTGGTTAAAATAAAACTTGGATTGAACTACGCAAAAAACCGGCACGAAACGGAATACTGAAATCGACGATATATCGTCGATTGGCACAAACATGGCGGCTCAGATCGACGATATATCGTCGATTGGCAGGGAAAGAGTTAAAATGTGGATGGATGTTGAAAGAGTACATGAGTGGATACAAATGATAGAAGGAACCTGAGAGAGAGCAACTATAATATATGTTTCCTTCCATTTCAGCATGAGGATGACTACTCCATCTTGTTTGAAGACACCTCCTACCCAGAAGGCTACTCCCCGCCTTTAATGGTGGCTCAGAGATACGTCATTGCCTGCAAGGAAGACAAGAAGAAATAATTAAGAATAACATTCCTGTGATGGCACTGTTTTGCATGCTCTGTGTCAGAGTCGAGCGAATTGTCCATTTGTCAGAATGGAAGGAAGATGGCGTTTGGCACTAGCACTGAAAACAATAATGGTCTTTTTTTTTCTTTTTTTTTTTTAAAGCAGCGTGCTGTTATATATATATATATATATATATATATATATATATATATATATATATATATATATATATATATATATATATATATATATATATATATATATATATATATATATATATATATATATATATTGGTTGTAGGCAGCCAATTTCTATACATTGAAAGAATATGCTGCACTTTCAGTGTTTCTTCTTTGCTATTTCATTTTCTTTCTGCCAAAGGGCTAGTTAGCTTTAGTTTAAAACATAAGACAAGTGGCTCGTTCTATAGCAATGGGTGAATACGGGATTCCAATATCGGTGAATTTGTTTTTATAGTGAACTTTGTAGGTATAGTATTTTGTGTTTTGGTGCATTTGTAGGAATGCGCATTCTCTATGTGTGTGTGTGTGTAATTTTCTATGCATGTGTGTATTCAGGTATTTTTCTCTCTGTGTGTATGTGTGTGCGTGTGTTGGTGCATTCAGGTATGCCTATGTGTGTTATTGTGCTTAATACTGCCATGCCATAACAATGAAATTATTTTGTTTGTTCAAAATACGGGTACCACATCGCAAGGTTGAACGTTTACGAGATTTTGAATCCTATTTATATTTTATGAGGCAGTACTAAATAATCCAACATCCATCGACATGATCATGTGTTTAATTTGTTTTGAAAAAGAAAGATCTTCTTAGAAATGTGCATTTACAGGCTCTTTGTGTGTACGATTTATAGACAAGAGAGAGAGGGGAAGTAACTCAAACTAGGAAAGCAGTGAATAATATAAAAATACTAATATTTTTTATTTTATTTACCTTATTGTCCCTTTTTCCAAGGGAAATTCTGGGCCGCCTCCCCTGGGGAAAGCGTAGTCGCAGCCTGTGGCGCGCCTAAACCCAACCTACCTAACATTAGTTGTGATTTTTTAAATTTTGCTGGGGGAGCAAACCGGAGTACCCGGAGAAAACCCCCGAGACGTTGCCCGAGTCTAAAGTAAATAATGTTCGGAGAAACATAACGCCCTGATGCTGGATCGAACCTACACCTGTCAGGCGCCATTGGTTTCTGGCCTGTGGACAAGGCAAGTTAGTCCCGCCTTAGCCCACTTGACCACAACGCTCGCTTAATAATGCTGGATGCTATATATCATATGAGCTTTTCCCCAAATCAACAATCGGGCTCAAAGCTCGGCGATCTTTACCAACATACACGCTCACATGTTTTCACTCACTTTTATATACACAACAAACACATCATTCACTCAAGCATGTGGTGTAAAGGCAAGGAGATCGCTATTAGAAGACAGAAAGGAAATCCATTTTTTGGTAAAAAATTTAGATTTACTGCATCCAATACCATTATTGAAGAGATGGAGGAAACCGGAGTACCCGGAGAAAACCTTCGCTGACTTCGATAGTCTTGTACATAAGTTTACCACTTTGCGGGAATCTAACCCTTGACCTTCGGCATAGGAAACTGGCGAATTACCCACTGGGCCATGAGGCCACCCCATGTAAAATAATAAATGTTGCTTGTTGTACTTGTCATGCTTTGGTTTTTTTGTAAATTAATGATACAAATTGTCTCATTTAGTATTTGTAGTGCACATTTTGTTTTGTTCATATGTTTTCCTAATAAATAATCTTGTATTTCATAGTTGTTATTTAGGGTGAACCGATTGTATATCATTGCTGTTTGCATATAAGCGTTGTCAACTCCTTATATTTTATAAGCATTTTTCCGTCATTGTTTTTCAAATAACTTTGTGTATTTAGAGATATTTGCATTTAACCCTTTTGGTGTGTGAGAAGATGTGTGAGCTTGTTAAGTTCTCCGAGTGTATGCTATTGTAAACTGTGGGTGCAGGTATACTTTTTTCTGCATTGTATGAATGTGTATCAACCTATTGTGGAAGTTTGTAAGTTTATAATTAATTCATTTATGCATTAATTTATTCATTAACTCTTCTTATAACTGAGGCAGCACAATTTTGCAATCTAATTTGATTATTGTATTGAGCTTTATCTGTTAACTCTTTGCTCCCTGTAGTTCTCATACTACTTGCAGACCCTCGATCTTGTAAGGATTTTCAGAAACGTGCCAATGTGAAATGGAATAGAAAGGGTTAGGGTCCAGGGGTAGTGGTGAGGGTGGTTAAGTGTGTTTGTACACGTGTTCTTGTTTCTTTTGTGTTTAGTGGATGTTCAGCATTAATTTTACCATGACCTTGCAACAAAGTTTCCTCCTTTCTGTAACCATCGTTCTTTGCAAATAAAAACTTTGATAGTGAAATAAATTCACATTGCCAGTGTACTCACGGTGATGTGAACTGAATCCCATTCTCACCTTCAGTCTGTGCTGATGAAGGCGACAGGATAGTCGCTGAAAGCTACACGAGTAAGTAGCCATTTACGCATGTGTGACTTGTCAAACAATCTGTAGCCGATGTGAAATAAATTGTTTTGAAAATACATTCTGTTTTTACTCTGTACGTGCAGTTTTATCTTGTTAATTTTACAGTCTCTCTCTCTCTCGCTCTCTCTCTATGAAATATAGAAACCCAAATGCATTCAGCGTTTCTTTGTTGATGTCACCACAAATTCTGAAATTGTGAAAACATTTGTATTTTTCTACACCAAGCATTTAAAGCTACGAAGATTGCTGTCTTAAACATGTTCTTGTTGTCACTTTTGAATTATACATACACAGATGTATTTAATTCTGATGGTAACAAAAATTTCAATTTCTTTTTCTCACTCCTGTGGTTTTTATTTCCCCAATATGTAAAGCTCTGGGAACTATTGTTTTTGGTTTTGTTCATCGAACTGGCGTCCAGTGTCAAGCATGGGAGCTGATATTTGCGCACTTTCTCTGAAACTAATGGAAGAATTTGTTTGAAACTTTGTATTTAGTTAGGAAATAATGAACCCTACCAGATGACAAAAAAGTACGTCTGTCCAGTGACGGCATCATAATTTGTCGTGATTTTTTTTTTTTTTTTTCTGTTCCTATATATTGGTTTTCTGTTCCTATATATTTTTTTTTTGTTCTTATTTTCTCCCAAACACCCCTTGGGGTCATGAGCAATCTTGCCACTGTAGATTGTTCTAACCTATAAAGGGTACAGTGAAAGCCCCAGTTGAAAACCTGTCTTGCCTTTGTAGGCATGACAAATTAACTGCGGCAACAGTTCCCCCCGTTGGAGTGCCGGGGGTTTCAGTATAAATAGTATCCCCACTTTCTGGAAATTTAGTGCTTTAAATTCCCACTGTCGCTGTCTTCCTCATTTGCTCTTTCCCATTCCCGATCTGTCCTACCACTCTGCTATACTATCTTCTTCTTCGCTAGATCAATGACCTACCTTTTTTCTTGAAAACTCTTCCTGGACAAGACTCCTTGTTTGTGTATGAGGTCTGTTGGATCAGCTTGGGAGTGTTGGACGCTTTCTGCCGGGTGGTCACTAGGGCTTCCTATGAATGTACTATTTAGCACTATAGGCATTTTATATGTATGTTTTTTGTTGATGATTTATACTGATGTTTGTGTTCTATTTTGTTTTTGTAATCGGGGAGTTCGCGTAGTTGAGGTCAACCCTCAGCCGTCCCTCGCGTGGGATGTCTTTATTGTAAAGTGACTGGCCGGTGGAGGGCATTCAATTTTCCCACTGGGGTTGTTTCAACAGATCTTTTATGCGGATCGGGGGTTGTCCGGTCCTGATTTGGCTCGGAAGAGTCCGCTGGACCTAAAGCAATAATAAATCAATCAATCAATCAATCATTCTCCCAAACTATTGGAGGGATTTTCAGTTCGAGAGCTGCTCTAGGCACTGGTCGAAACAGAATCTAACTCAAGCCATCTGAGGCGCCAGCTTGCATTCTTAGGCACCAATTAACGTCTAAATCATCGTATTTATGTTACTGGCACTCGCCCGCTTAGGACATGAGTGTCAGTATTTTTAAAATCTGGGAATAGTATCTTCATAATCTTCTAACTCCTCCAACTTCTTCTCCCTTTTTATCCTTCTTTATTGTCAAGTCAAGTCAAGTCAAGTCAAAAGCGCTTTATTCCATAAAACCCCTTGGGGCACGTGGATACAACGAAAATGAATAAAAATAAACATACATGTAAAATAACCATACAAATCATAAAATACAATATAAAATACATATGTACATATATTACAAAAATAAAAGTTAATCTTTCACACTCGCGTTCTAAGAGACATAATAAACATTTACAAAATACACATTCATTATTATCACACAACACAAGCATACTACATAAAACTTATGTCCACACAGACTGATCACAAATCGCACGCACTCTCTCGCAAGATTGGGTGATAAAGAAGGGGAGAAGGGAGGGGGTACACACTGGTATTTAGTATTCATATTGTCATTATTGAAAAAAAAAATCCCTATTATTACTATCATTAATATTACAAATCATTATATTACGTTCTAAAGCTATCCATTATTATTTTCATAAACCTAGCCAGTTTCAGCAAAATAGTCTTATTTTTCGTTGAAAATAAATTAGAAAATTTAATAGCATTGGGTCGCAAATAGAAAAACCTTTTAAGCAGCTCATTTCTATCATCGTCGAAATGTGGACATATAAAAATAAAATGAAATTCATCTCCTAACTCATTAAAAGTACATTTATTACATATTCTGTCACATCTCTGGATTCCAAGAAACCGTCCCCTTTGCACTGGTAGCTTATGGTTTAAGGTTCTAAATTTTATGACAACAGCAGCTAGGCTGGCGGGCAAAATTGTCAAATATTCTTCAAATTCAAAATTTTCTTTAAACATTCTATAATTATAATATAAATCCTTTGTGTTAATTTCTGAGTGCCAGTTTTGTACATGTTGATCCTGCAGCCTTTTCTTTATCTCTTCTTTAAACCCTTCGGCAGAAAAATTCGAGCCTTGAGACTGATCATACCAGACATTTCCTAACCCTAGTTTTTCCAGAGAATTCCTGACACAGTCTAAATAATCATGTTTGTACAAGTTTAGTTCGTACATCTTCAGTAGAAACCTGTAAACCACACACGATAATTTAGTACTATTTCTGTCAAAAGCAAGCTTGTACCAAAAATTTAACATACGGCATTTTGCTAAGATATCTAAAGGGAACTGACCTACTTCTCCTAAAACCATACATGTCAGTGTACTTTTACCAAGCTTTAAGATAAACTTATAAAAACGTAGTTGCAATTTGTTTACCAGGTCAGTCATCTGAGGACACCATACTTCCGAACCATACAATAATATAGGTACAACAGTTTTATCAAAGAGTTCAATTTGCATGTCAATAGGTAAAGCTAATTTTCTAACTTTGCGGAGTAAAGCAAACATCGCCTTGGTGGCTCGGTTATATAGGTTTTTCTGAGCTGGCTTAAAGCTTCCATTGTAATTGATTTTTATTCCCAGATATTGAAAATCGTACGTAACGTCAATTTGCTCACCATTGTACATGAAGATTGGGACATTTCTTACTTTACCTCTGGAAAAAATCATAACCTTTGTTTTTGCTACATTAATTTTAAGTTTCCAGAGCTGACAATAATCATACATTGAATCAAGGGCTATCTGTAAAGCATCAGGCGATTCAGCAAAAATAACAGTATCGTCTGCATATAATAAAATAAATAACTTGTACAAAATATCTATATCTATTTGACCTAATTGTGCCTCCTGTGATGCTAAATTCAAAGTTTCAAGTTTGGATCCAGAGTTACCAATAAAAGATTTTAAATCATTCAAATACACTGAGAACAACAAAGGTGATAGATTTTCTCCCTGACGGACCCCGGTAAAACAACCAAAATAATCAGAAACTTGGGAGTTACACTTTACACATGATTTTGCTTTACTGTACATATCTTGGATAACAATTAACAACCTTCCTTTTACACCAGAGTTTAACAATTTCTGCCAAAGCATAGCTCGACTGACAAGATCAAAAGCCTTTTCATAATCAACAAAAACAGAATACAATCTTTTTCTTTTAAACAGAAAGAAATCAATAATAGCTTGTAACGTAAAAATATGGTCCATCACGCTATGTCCTGATGTAAACCCTGCTTGTTCACTCCCTATTGTATGTCAAAAATACAGTGTGTGAGAGACAGCACATGAGGGAACTCTGCACCCGTTAGTGTCCAGCACTTGGTTTATTTTTTAATTTGATTTCTTTCTTTGTTTTAATTTGAATTGAAGGTGCAAGGACTCTTAGAACTGAGGCCAGCACAATATTAAAGGAAATATATAACAATAAATAACATCAAGTAATTAAGGCAACAGCTAAGTGTCGGACTATGAAGGTAGATGAATTATTGTGCTAAATGTGTTACACATGTCAGTCATTGGTTTGATCAAAATGAGGCGTTGCCATGGCAGAAGAACATTCATTAATAAATAGGCTCAACACCATACACACACCAAGCCCCAACAAATTAAATAAACATTTTGACAGGAATTGATTACTCGGTCCCAAAATATCATTCTGATATTCTTGGGTCTTTCTACCTTAAAGCGAGAGCTGAAAACAAACAGAAATGTGGGGTTTGTCGTTTGACCTACGTCATGTGCCTACCCTTCAAAAGTTCGATCACTCTGTTTGATCATGAGACCATGACCAGACAGTTACCTGCCCTTCTCTTTTGAGGGCGTTTTGCAAAAGAGGTAGTACGCTAGTATTTGTTTCGGCTTCGCTCGCGGCTGAACTCTATGGTCATCCTACGACTGTTGCACGAGTCCATGAGTCTGAAGATTGACAGGATATTCATGCAGCTATCTCTCTCTTACATCACGCACGGCATTCCAAAAATTCGCATCACAGAACTCCGTGCATTCGTAAGCTAGCGAAGACGAAGACTGCAATCAACAACTTTTGGATGGCTTACAGTATTATATTTCTTCGCTAGCAACTGTACAGATTTCGAACAAACCCTAACCGCCCTAATCAGCACCCATACATCTTATTGCCAAGGAAGCGCATTCGGCTGGAGGCCTTTAAGAGGAGCCTGGCAGAAGTGATAACCGATAAGACGAACGCCTGCTGCAAAACTTGCCATTGTCAGTCATCGATTTTTGCTCCTGAGCATCAGAATGGCCAATTCGCGGGTGGATGGCAACTGGTTCAGGGAAGAGGACCCCATGTGGCCAGGATACAGTGTTTCACTGCAGATAGAGGAGATCTTGTATAACAAAGCCTCGCAGTACCAGACAATCTTGGTCTTCAAAAGGTAAGGGTTTATTGGAAACGATTTGTTTTTGTTTGTGTTGTCATAATTTTTGTTTATGTACATCATGTGTTAATGTTTGAGTTTGCTTGTTTGTTTAAATACTTCAGGTTTTTGTTTATTCGTGTCCATATTATTCATGAATTCAACCCTTTTGTTTAAGATTTATTATTATTATTATTATTATTATTATTATTATTATTATTATTAAATATATTATTTTTATTGTTAGTTGAATGCTTATTCTCATTTATGTGCAAAATGGGGGTGGGGTGGAGGGGCACGCCGGGAAGCCTTATCATGCAATACATTTATGTAATTTATATTGAACACAGAACATACTTCACAAGAATTTAATTTGTCTAAGTGGCCATGCATCAATAATAATCATATTGAAGAAATGAGAATCAATAGTGTAGACAGCATAGTTTATTTAGAAGGAACCTACTTTCTATTCAGTCTGTGTCCTATGAGTATGAGAGGCTTATTAGAACAGTGGTAGTTTGGCAGTTGCCTGTCCCCCTTCACTCCACCACATATCCCGTCTGGTAATGCAACAAATAAAGGAAAAAGTGAATAGCTCACCTCATTAGCTAATGTTCATGCCTCATGGTCAAAGCCTAGGCCTCGTCATAGAACTTCCAAGTTGGAGGCACAAGTAAAGTTAAAGTACATGTATACTAAACTTGAACCAAATCCCTCCAGTAGTTTGGGAGTAAATAGGATTTAAAAAGCAAAACAACAAATTATGACATCAAAATATTAAATAATCACAATTAAGTCACTCAGTATACCACAGGTTTTTTTTTTTAGGCTCAAGGTATCTGGCCACTCTAATTACAAACAAAGTTTTTTTTAACATTTAAATTTATTATTTTCTTTTTAAACGGATGATAATGTCACTTGATTTGCATAAGTTTGGTTTTACCTTGGAAACACAGGTAAATTATATGTACGAGCATACATACTAAACTTGAACCAAATCCCTTTGATGACATCACCTGATATGTATACTTTTTTGTCATCTGGTAGGGTTCACTATTTCCTATCTAAATACCAAGTTTCAAAGAATCTGTCCATTGGTTTCAGAGAAAAGTGCGCTTTGATTGATTGTTGCTTTAGGTCCAGCGGACTCTTCCGAGCCAAATCAGGACCGGACAACCCCCGATCCGCATAAAAGATCTGCTGAAACAACCCTAGTGGGAAAATTGAATGCCCTCCACCGGCCAGTCACTTTACAATAAAGACATCCCACGCAGGGGACGGCCCCAACTACTCGAACCCCCGGTTACAAAAACAAAACAGAATACAAACATCATTATAAATTATCAACAAAACATATACATATAAAATGCCTACATTGCCAAATAACATCATCATAGGAAGCCCCAGTGACCACCCGGCAGAAAGCGTCCAACACTCCCAAGCTGATCCAACAGACCTCATACACAAACGAGGAGTCTTGTCCAGGAAGAGTTTTCAAGAAAAAAGGTAGGTCATTGATCTAGCGAAGAAGAAGATAGTATAGCAGAGTGATAGGACAGAGCAGGAATGGGAAAGAGTAAATGAGGAAGACAGCGACAGTGGGAATTTAAAGCACTAAATTTCCAGAAAGTGGGGATACTATTTATACTGAAACCCCCGGCACCCCAACGGGGGTACTGTTGCCGCAGTGAATTGGTCATGCCTACAAAGTCAAGACAGGTTTTCAACTGGGGCTTTCACTTTTCCCTTTATAGGTTAGAACAATCTACAGTGGCAAGATTGCTCATGACCCCAAGGGGTAAAAGTGCGCTAATGTCACCTGTAAACGGACGCCGGACAGACAAAGCCAAAAAACAATAGTTCCAGAGCTTTACACTATAGTTCTTGAACTAATAATAATAATATTAATTATTATTATTAATATCCTCCGTGGAATGAAGGAATGATTGATAGGTGCTTTTCAAAAGTATTCGCTTGGACCAACACCTTAAACACAAAAGTCTATACAAAAGAAGCAAAAACACACAAACACACCCACACACCAACCGCCATTTACATTATTAATAAATAAACTTTAAAATGGTTTCATTTATTTATTCAAAATATACCTGAATCAGTGAATGTATTTATAAGTCCTGATTGATGACCTATTTTTGTTCTCAAGCTACTACTACTACCCTTTAACAATTCCCTTAAATTTATGTTGCTGCAAGAAGAATGATATGATATATAATAATATAGGGAAAATGTATTTATGCAAGTGGAAAATATTGCTGGTATTTTTATTGAAGTCATTAATTGAAACTATTTTGTTAGTAGTATTCTTTTTTCTTCGATTTCAGTACAACTTTTGGCACAGTGCTCGTCCTGAATGGGGTGATTCAATGCACAGAGAGAGATGAATACACGTACCAAGAGATGATTGCCCACCTACCTCTGAACACGCACCCAAATCCTCAAAAAGTAAGTCAATGGGGCTTGTAATTTTCCGCGGTTCACTGGATTTCCGCTGTTGTACAAAATATTTCTGCTAAGAACAGTATGGTTTTCTGCGGAACAAAATATTTTGACAAAGATTTTCCTCTAATGAAAAAGTGTTTTGTGCGTGTCCTAAAGATAAACGAAAACACAGAACAGTGCATGCGCGTTTCTAAATCGTAGCCAGTAAAATGGATGCGACATATTGTTCAGTGTGGCGAGGCAGTTGATGATAAAGGCATGGAAAATGCATGGAGGTGGGAAGGGATGGAAAAATAAATGGGTGATGAACAACTATGATAACATTTGAGGAAGATCTCAAGAAATGGAACAGCATTTTGTACAGTGTGCCAGTCAGAAATCAAATACGAGCTGTGATGATATTCTGGGGAAGATACGTTTATCTTACTAGGGGGTAAGACTTATTGATAGATGGGCGATGCGCTACCACTATCGATCGTTCTTTTACCAGAAGTCCTAAAGTGGTGTGAGAGACAGATCACGGTACTTTGGTCACATAAAATTTATATTTGTTCTCGGGAATTTTAGTATCATTTGGCTCAACTTGAGAACCGGTGATGACTAATCAAAAGACTAGATTATTATGTCTCCTATCCTATCCTATCCTATCCTGTCCCATAACCCGAAGGTCGTAGGGGCACCACAGATGATCGCTTAACCAGCATACTCCATCTTTCTCTGTCCTCAGCAGCCCTCATGGCTTCGCTCAGTGTCAAACCAGTCCATTCTCGAATGTTGTCCTCCCACCTCTTTTTCGGTCTCCCCCTTCTTCTACCTCCTTGCACTGTGCCTTGCAGAATGGTCTTTGCAAGGCCTGATGATCTGGTGACGTGGCCATACCATCGGAGTTTCCGTTTCTTCACCACTGTGAGCAGGTCATCGTGTTGTCCAATGGCTTGTGTGATGGTCTGTCGGACTTCAACGTTGGTGATGTGTTGGGTATAGGAAATGCACAGAAGTCTTCTGTAGCACCTCATCTCCATGCTTTGTATTCTTCGTTGGAGATCTGCTGTGAGGGTCCATGCTTCGCAAGCATATAGGAAGATGGAGATGACCAGAGATCGCAGCAGTCTTACTTTGGAATGTAGACTGATGGTTCTGTCTTTCCAAATGGGCTTCAACCTTGTCAGGGCAGCAGTTGTTTGTGCGATCCTGGAGAGGACTTCCTGTCGAGACCCATTGTCTGACACAATGGCTCCTAAATATTTGAAGCTGTGCACTGTGTTGAGGGATTGGCCTTGTACTTTGATGTCCGTGTTGATGCCATTGGTGTTGTTGGTCATCATTTTGGTCTTCTCTGCACTTATTTCCATTCCATAAGCTCTGGAGGTGGTGTCAAGCCTCTGTACAAGCTGTTCAAGTTCTTGTTCCTCTCCAGCCAATCCATCAATATCATCCGCAAAACGAAGATTGGAGTGCTCTGCCCCCTATGCTGACTGTGCCTTCGTGATCTGCAAGAGCATCTGACATGATGCGCTCTAGGAAGATGTTGAAGAGTGTTGGAGAGAGTAGGCATCCTTGACGCACACCGATTGTTGTTCTGAACCAGTTCCCGATGACGCTGTTATGGAGGACTGCACTGGTAGCCTTGTCATACAGGCTTTTGATGACTTCTATGATTTTAGGGCTGATGTTGTACACTTTCATGGTTGCCCATAGAGCTGCATGCCAGACTCGGTCAAATGCCTTCTTGAAGTCTATGAACACATGATATAGATGTTGTTGGTGCTGTAGGTATTTCTCACAGATTATTCTGAGGTTGAAAATCTGTTCAGTGGTACTTCGCCCTGCCATGAATCCTGCTTGTTCTTCAGCTATGATTTGTTCAGCTTGTGGTTTCAACCTATTATGTCTCAAGAGAAGAAAACTAATAACTACACAACAATACAAATAGAATGACACCAGTCGTATGTATGTAATTTCACTTTTTATATATTCAACACAAACTTTAACATTTCTGCATTAATCGGTAAATTAATAAGTAATATAGTTCCAAGTGCTGGGAAAATGTTTTAACAGGTTTCTTTCGTCATTTGCTACCTGCGGTTACGATTTTCACTGTTCGTAAGTTTCAAAGGTTCTAGTTTCTCGAGGGTATGACTCAGTTTTTGTGGGTGACTTAGCTAAGGTAAGTCGGGTCGCCCTTGTAGCTGCGGGGTTTGGACGTGGTCAGGTAGAATCGTGGTAGTTCTCCTTGGTTCCACGGGAGCGACGGTCAGGCGTTTGTCTCCACCAACTTTGATGATCCCAGGCCCGACCTGTAAAAGTCGGAGCTCTGGCTACAGTATTCTCGTTAGCTATAAGGGTGCGGTCTCCTCTGCAAAGTGTCTATAGCATCAGACACCTGCAGGGTTCCCATATGCACAATTCAATTCGAATCTTAAGGCTAAGGTACATCAAACCACATGCATACTGTCTCAGAAACAATAATCTGTTTCTGCAACTATATATATCAAGAACATATTATTTATACATGGCAATCAATATACAATAAACATACACATATCAAAACTATTAGTGTTATCTTACTTGTAGACTCTGGGACTCGTGAAATCGTCTTTTATGTCTCTAGCACCCTCTTGATGAGATGGAGATAGACGAACACTGCAGTTTGTTCCTTTGGTCGACCCACACAGCTTGGTAGTTATTTTGCGACTAACCAGCTGAGGTTTGGTCCCCAAAGATATGCAAAAGTCCCTAGTAGTCTTCTGGCCAATCGTTTTTAGCTCTCGTTTTCGTTAATCTCGCCTCTACAGAATTATGGTTCTAATTTGAATAGTTCCTCCCCTTCTCTCTCGTCACTGGACACGCATAATCACTTTTCAAGTGGAGTATCAGGGATAGAGTGAAGAACAGATGCAATAACGATAAGCGGTGCCTGCTCAATACGGGTGACATCATCTTGGTAACTTTTGGAGTGAGCTACTTAGTGTCTCATGGTGCAGTAAGTTAGTTAATCGAAGACAACGCTATGGTTAGGTTTTGACTAAAGTATGCTATTTAGAATTCTTGGTCGCCAAGCCTGGTGATGGTATCTGTAGCTATCGGCGGTGTGACTGTTTCAAGGAAGTTAATTTGCCATGTGTGTGCTGCTTGTTAGCTAACTGTTGTATTAATGTCCAGTTTCGTTCGATGGTATCTCTGTTTTGCTAAGCTAATTTCCTACATGTTTGTCGTCAATATTTCTGCTGTTACATAGGCCCCCCCCAAAAACTATTCTTACACGTAGGTAAGAATTGGTACTGAAATGGTGGCGCAAATATGTACATGCATTATTTACATAGAGTACTGGGGAAGAGGTCACTGGGGTACAAAGCTGGGTGCATCCACCCGCAACTGTGAGGGGTTGGAAGCAAGGTTAGGTTTGTCTACAGTGGGCACGGGGTATCTGCTGAGGTAGTCAGCTCCATGATTACTCTTCCCGGGTATGTATTCTACATGAAATGAGTAGGGCTGTAGCAAGAGTGACCAACGCATGAGTCTGGCGTTGAGTTTCTGCGATGACGCAAGGAAGGTTAAGGGTTGGTGATCGCACTGCACCATGAAATGAGCGCCATACAAATACATCTGGAATTTCTGGATGGCCCAGACCAATGCCAAACATTCTTTTTCTACTGTTGCGTAATTGTGTTCAGCTTTGTTTAATTTCCGGCTGGCATACGCGACTGGCAGGAGAAGTGTAGGGTCATTGGGGTCAGATTGTAGTAGGGTTGCTCCTAAACCTTGATTGCTCGCATCTGTGCGTAGCACGAATGGTTGGGTTGCATCGGGCAACTTCAGGATGGGTTGTGAGGTGAGTCTAGCTTTCAGGGTTTGGAACGCATCTTCGCACTCGGCATTCCATTCTACTTTCTCGGGCGCTTTCCTCTTGGCGCGGCGATGGAATTGAAGTTGGCAACGAATTTCTGGTAGTAGCCACATAGGCCTAGAAACGATTGCACATCCTTTTTGTTTATCGGGCGCGGTGCCTTGTTCATTTTCGCGATGTTCTTGTCTTCCGGAAGAAGACTGCCGTGTCTGAGTGTGTGACCGAGAAATTCTATCTCTTCGTACCCTAGCAAGCACTTTGTCGGTCGGGCTGTTAGTCCGGTTTCCCTAAGTCGCTGAAGAACGGTAGAGAGAAGTCTTAAATGGTCATCCCAGGTGTGGGTCGCGATTAAGATGTCATCCATAAAGTGATGGAGTTCTTCCTCTTGAATGGGCGCGAGAAGCTGTTTCATCATGCGTGAGAAAATGCTGGGTGCGTTGTTAAGTCCAAACGGTAAGACATTGAACTCATAGTGGCCATCAGCTGTACTGAAGGCTAGATACGGTCTTAGGTGCTCTGGCACCGGTATCTGATAGTACCCTTTGCTTAGGTCTATTCGCGAGAAGTATTTTGCGTTATGCAATTTCGCGAACAGTTGTGCTGTGTCTGGTAGCGGTTCGGCTTGGAATTCCGTCACGGCATTGAGTCGGCGGTAATCGATGCATAGGCGGTGCTCTCCGCTCGGTTTGCGTAATAGAACTATTCCAGCGCTGTAGGGGAAGGTTGAGGGGGAAATTATTCCTGCCTCTAATAGGGTGGCTATCTCCTGCTTGACAGCGGTTTGTTTGGCAAGAGGGATAGGGTACGGTTTTACTCGGACAGGGGTAGTGTCAGTCAAGGTCATTGTCACTTCAACTAACGGTGTCTGTCCAGGTATGTCCGTCAACACTGCTTGGTGTTGTGCAACTATCTCCATTATTTGTCTTTGTCTGTCTGTCGATAGTTTTGGGTTGATAGCTACGTCTCTGTAGGTCTCGCTACTTTTCAGCGGATACTCGATAGCTAAATCCTCTGTTGCTTCGACTTCTTCTGCTATTGACAAAGCCATTAAATGATCGGTGGATGTTGCGGCGTCGCGTAGGGGTTTGCGCTTTTCTGTGAGCGGCAGTGGGCCTACGATCTCTACTGCTACTCTGTGGGATGGGGTACCGGTTACGGGCGTTTCGCCTAGCGTTACTGGGACTCCTATCTCTGGTTGGTCTACCTTCTGGCACTGGGGACAGGAGCGGACAAAGCGCGTAATGTCTCCTGTTATTCCCGGCCAATGATAGTGAGCGGTAATTCTCTGAATTGTTGCACTCACGCCCATGTGCCCGCTAAATGCAATGGCGTGTCCTACCTCTAGTACCTGTGGTCTATGTTTGGCAGGGACAACTAATTGAGAGTGGTCGTGGTCTGTTTGTCTGTACAGTAGTCCGTTTTTCTCAAAGAACTCTCCTTTCTTAGGTGGGTTATGCGCCTGAGGGAGTTTTTTGTAGCATTTAGCTAGTGTGGGGTCAGCTAGTTGATCTGCCCTCCTCTCGGCTGGTGCCGGATTAGCAGGGAGATTATCTGCAGCGTCCTGTCTTATCTGTGCTCTAGTTTGGACAGATGCAACCGATGCCGGCGCAATTGGCGTCCCTAAATACACATATTTGCACCCTAGTATGATGTCATACAAAGGTGCATCCATTACTGCCGCTTTTACTTTTCCTGACACATATCGGGAGTCTACGTGGACTATCGCGATTGGTAAGGTGGAGGCGGGTATGGATCGATCAGGGCCTTGCAAAGTGACGGTCTCGTCGGTGATGTCCTCATCCGCTACAAGAGTTCGACTGACGATTGCATCGTACGATAATCCGGTGTCGTATAGACATGACGCGGTTTTCCCG
The DNA here is from genome assembly GCA_036898135.1 of Oncomelania hupensis. Taxonomy (NCBI): domain Eukaryota; kingdom Metazoa; phylum Mollusca; class Gastropoda; order Littorinimorpha; family Pomatiopsidae; genus Oncomelania; species Oncomelania hupensis. The sequence continues at coordinate 24,562,237 of CM072521.1, read as the reverse complement.
TTCACTACAACTTTTTCACTGACTGGGGGTCGGGACTTATCTGAAGTCTCCAGTTCAACGGTACTAGTTTGACTTACAGCCACTGTGTGCGTTTGATTCGCTGTTCTACGGCAATCAACGGTGTTATGGTTAGTTCTCTTGCAGTTAGAACAATATTTCCGGGGGTTTTGACCTTGACCGGGCGGTTTCACCGAGTTTTGGGTTTTCTTGTTATCCGAATTCTGCTGATTCTGGTTAGACTGCTGTGTTTGTTGTGGGTGGAGTTTCTGGTTGTGTCCATCTCGGCTGGGTTTATCTGTTACTTTGCGTTTAGCTTCATTTTCATGTGCGGTGGTGTAACGGTCCGCTAGTTTGATTAGATCAGCTAAGTTCTCGGCACCTTGTTCCGCGGTGAACATCCTAATTTCTGGCGTCATCGATTCGCGTAACTGTTCGCTAAGGATTAGTTCTGTTAGTTCGGCGAATGTTTCTCCTAGGTTGGATAAGGCTAACCATTTACGCAAGTAGGTTTCCAATCGGTCTACAAACTGACTGTGGCTTTCACCTTTCTCTCTCCGCGAGTTGCGCAATTTCTGACGGTAGGTTTCGGAGGTCAACTCGAACCAAATCAAGAGTGCTTTCTTGAGAGCTGCGTAATCGTTACTTTGTCCTGTGGGCAATTTCGCGTACACGTCATAGGCTGTACCTCTCAATCCTTGAGCTAATTTTATGTTCCATTTGTTATAGTCAAGTTCGAATTCCTGTGCTAAGCGCTCAAACCGATCAAGATATGCATCTATCCTATCAACTTTCTCGTCAAATGGACTTAGAAAAAAATTCATGCCTGGAGTGATGGACGGAGGTTGGGGAGGGTTGTCGGATGAGATTGACAGTAGGCTAATATTCGGGTCAGTTGCCCGAGCTGCTATCAACTGGTCCCTTTCTTTTTCCCTTGCTTCAATTTCCATCTTTTTTAGACGTTCTGCCATATCTAATTCCATGCCTTTTAACTTTTCAGCAGCCTTGTCCGCACGATCTCTTTCCTCTGCTCTGGCTTTTTCCTGCTCAGCTCTGAATTTTTCTAGTGTCTCCCACTCCGAGGTTATATACGTGAGTAAATCTTGCCCTGTCAAACCTAGTGCTTCCCCCTCCTGTCGGAATTCCCGGCGAATCGTAACGAAATCGGCCATTCTAGATTTCTAGATTTCCAGAGTCCAAAAGCAAGATAACCTAACTACTCTTAGTCACTCTAGTTTAACACAAGTACAATCAAAATATCCCTATGTGAGATGTTACCAGCAATCCACAACAATTTTCAATCAATGCATAAGAAACAATTATCTTACATCAATCAATACATACATGTGCATACAACAATCAATACAATCATGCAATTCAAAAATCAAGAAAAAAGTTTTTCCCAATGTAACTGAGTCAACTCTCGGATTTTGTACTAGACCACTATTACGAATCCTAAGTGAGGTAATGTTATCTATTCGTTATTATCTTAGGTTACTTAAGATATAGATAAAAAAATTTAAATCCCGGACGAGCCCCCATATGATGATCCCAGGCCCGACCTGTAAAAGTCGGAGCTCTGGCTACAGTATTCTCGTTAGCTATAAGGGTGCGGTCTCCTCTGCAAAGTGTCTATAGCATCAGACACCTGCAGGGTTCCCATATGCACAATTCAATTCGAATCTTAAGGCTAAGGTACATCAAACCACATGCATACTGTCTCAGAAACAATAATCTGTTTCTGCAACTATATATATCAAGAACATATTATTTATACATGGCAATCAATATACAATAAACATACACATATCAAAACTATTAGTGTTATCTTACTTGTAGACTCTGGGACTCGTGAAATCGTCTTTTATGTCTCTAGCACCCTCTTGATGAGATGGAGATAGACGAACACTGCAGTTTGTTCCTTTGGTCGACCCACACAGCTTGGTAGTTATTTTGCGACTAACCAGCTGAGGTTTGGTCCCCAAAGATATGCAAAAGTCCCTAGTAGTCTTCTGGCCAATCGTTTTTAGCTCTCGTTTTCGTTAATCTCGCCTCTACAGAATTATGGTTCTAATTTGAATAGTTCCTCCCCTTCTCTCTCGTCACTGGACACGCATAATCACTTTTCAAGTGGAGTATCAGGGATAGAGTGAAGAACAGATGCAATAACGATAAGCGGTGCCTGCTCAATACGGGTGACATCATCTTGGTAACTTTTGGCTGGAGTGAGCTACTTAGTGTCTCATGGTGCAGTAAGTTAGTTAATCGAAGACAACGCTATGGTTAGGTTTTGACTAAAGTATGCTATTTAGAATTCTTGGTCGCCAAGCCTGGTGATGGTATCTGTAGCTATCGGCGGTGTGACTGTTTCAAGGAAGTTAATTTGCCATGTGTGTGCTGCTTGTTAGCTAACTGTTGTATTAATGTCCAGTTTCGTTCGATGGTATCTCTGTTTTGCTAAGCTAATTTCCTACATGTTTGTCGTCAATATTTCTGCTGTTACACGAGCAATGGAGAATTTACTTTCTGATGATAAAACTATACGCTTGCGAAACTTGGATTCTCACAGCAGATTTACAATGAAGAATACAAAGCATGGAGATGAGGTGCTACAGAAGACTTCTGGGCATTTCCTTTACCCAGCACATCACCAATAACAAAGTACGACAGAGCACCACACAAGCCATTGGACAATACGATGACATTCTCACAGTGGTGAAGAAACTGAAACTCCGATGGTATAGCCACTTCCCAGAGCATCAGGCCGTGCAAAGACCATCCTGCAAGGCACGGTGCAAGGAGGCAGAAGAAGAGGGAGACAGAAAAAGAGGTGGGAGGAGAACATTCAAGAATGGACTGGTTTGACACTGAGCGAAGCCATGAGGGTTGCTGAGGACAGAGGAAGATGGAGTATGCTGGTGAAACAATCATCTGTGGTGCCCCAACGATCTTCGAGTTATGGTTAGGATAGGATAGGCTAGAGAAAGCTAAACAGTCTCATGCAACTGTGAGGCAAGTGTGCAGCACTCAACCTTCAGCCAGTGTTGTTGATGCACAATCTGTGAAGACAGTGTGCATCTTTAGGTATTTTTTAGGTCGTATCGGCATTTTGTACCAGTATACCATGATTTTAAGTGTTTCAATCAAAAGGGATATGGCACTGACAGTAGTTCCCGACGCAAAATAAAAATTGTCATACACTTCAAAACAGTTTCAAAGAACCACATTGCCATAGAAACTGAAGCTTTATTTTTGCTTAGAAACTGAAGCTTTATTTTTGCTTGAACGCTTTCAAAACAAATTGTGACAAATCACTATTTAAAACATCAGCAAACTTTAAACCACAAAATCAAAATCAAACAAAATCATTCAACGGGAAAGGTTTTTAAGAACTTTTAAGAGTTCAGAAGGATTGGCGACTGGTACCATGCTCAAACACGTTGATAAGCTGCTGTTCTTATAAGTTCTTCTGCAAGAACAGCTGCCTATCCACGTGTTTGGGCTTTAGGCTCGCTCTCTGGGCGGACAAGATGTCGCCTACTGTCGTGTTATGTGTTGTCAAGATTTCCCAGTAAACCGGACTTTGGACACCCGCACTGGTATGCTGTACAATCGTGCTTCCGAACCTGAATACAGTTACGTATCGGTAAAACCGTCCAGCCCTAGCATTCAGCGTCCAGCATTCAGTCAGTGTTGGTAAAGCACCTCAAAAACCTGTTTAGAAAAACTGCAGTCACAAACAAACAAATCTCTCCAAATTCTTCAAACATACCAACGAAAACCATTGCCAGTGAAAACACTCTTTCAAGATTTGGATCAGAATGTATGAAAATTTGTTAACTAAATTTGGACTTTATTGGCGAATAGGGACTGTCAGCTGGGCACCAGTGTGTTTTTAAACTTACATTTGTAGTTGGACTTTGTTGGCGAATAATAACCAGGGATGGATTTAACCGGAAATTACCGGTATTTTACCAGTTTGAGAATAAAAATACCGGTTGAAAAATCATTAGCCGGTAGAGCCTACCGGTTCTTATTTTGTTTGACTGGTTTCAAAAATAAAGAAAAGGAGAAGGAAAAACAAGAGAAAGAAGAGAGAGAGAGAGTGAGAGAGAGAGTACGAATACGTATACGAATATTTATTGTCATAAAACCAAAACAAGGTTTACAAGACACAATATATATGGTACATTGACGCATGCAATTCTTGTCATTGTCTTGACATTTATAGTGCAGAAAGTCTTATTTTGAAGCAGCGAAAAATATAGGATGAAAGATAGTTTGAACATATTCCCGTTTGAAAAATCATGCTCGGTTTCAATATTGCAAGGTTGTTTATGAATAATTCCTTATCATTAGAGTTGAGAACTTCACCAATAAACTTTTGTCTTTCATTATTATACAATACACACTTGTCCAGAAAATGAAGCTCGTCTTCAATCACGTTGCAACATTGACACAAACGGTGCTCTCGAGGGATATTTTTATATCTGCCCTTTTTGATTTCAAGTTCGTGTGCGCTTATTTTTAACTTGCACATGGATTGTCGGTAATTAAGATTTTTACATAAAAGATATTTGAAATTCGTATCTAGTTCCTGTATTCATTTGATTGTAAAAGGCTAATTTGGAATTCTGATCGTATCTTTTTTTGTTCCAAAATAAAATATATTTCTCCTGAAGCTTCTCCTTTAGCGTAAATTTTAATCGTGTTAAACTTAGGGTACCTTGGTTTGACCAAACGTGACCCAAACCTAGAGAGAGAGAGCCAGCCAGCCAGCCACGCTGATAATGTGTTTAGGGAGTGTAGACGAGAGGCCTGCGAATGCACGGAATTAGATCTAATTCCGTGTGCGAATGCGTTCAGTAGCCTTGCCATATTCTTTGAGGTAATTAATACAGAATGATATAACATTGGCGGGCACAAGGCTATGTGAGTACGGATAAATTAAACTCGCGCACTTTTCGATTTTTTCTTCCCTCGTGCTCGTCAGTATGTAATGCGACAGTGGCAGATAGGCTAGTAATAATGAAGAAGCAAAAATCTCTTTTTTCATTTTTTGTTAGGGGGGAGAGGGGCGATAAAAGAAGTTTATGAGAAGACGAAGATGTTTCTAATGAAACAGAAAGTGCATTAACAGAGTCGCCATCTACTTATATAAAATAGTGACGCATTATTAAGCTTTGCTTTGGGTCATACCGGTTTCCGTGACTGGCCTACCGGTTTGCGTTCGAGTGGGTTTGTTTACTTTGACTTCGTACCGGTTTTGCCAATCCCTAGGACAATCACTGAATAACTGTAAGTTATACATCGATAAAGACAGGCTACTTCAAGAGTTCAGCTGTGTGTAAGCAAGCAAGTCTTCACTATGTTAGGTTTTTTGGTCATCAAAAAGGCACGATTAAAATGCAATAATTCGTATTCGCCGAGGGTGTGGGGTCGAGGGGCATCATTCCTCTGCACTCTCTACCAGCGCCTTGGCGGCCCTTGGACAATGGCCAATTTCCTTTTTTAACTTTAGACCATTATAAGCACCGAAGTCAAGCATTTAACTATTTCATTTTGTTAAAGGTTTGGTTTTTATTCATTGGTTTCAGTGTTTGTTTTTTTTCTTTGAAAGAAATAGTTCCTCGTCAGCAAAAATACCAGTTTCAAGTGGTGTTCCCCAGGGTAGCTACATGGCCCTTCCTTTTTTATTTATTATAATAATGATATGCCTGAGGTGGTGGACTGTGTGGTCTAGATCTTTGCTGCTGACACTAAAACCTACAGTTCCTTGGATACTGAAGAGAAGAAAATGGTATTCAAGGGAGTTTAGACAACCTGGTCCATTGGACTGATAAGTGGTTGTTGCGTTTTAACACTACCAAATGCAGAGTGATTCACCTTAGTAAGAAGAACCCAAACTACAACTACTTTATAAAGGATAGTGTAACTGTAAAATTATTGGGAAGTACTCATTGTGAGAAGGACTTGGGAGTCATTGCTGATAGAGATCTCTCAGGACTTTGAAAATCATTTTAATGACGTAAAAGGCCAACAGAATTTCAGTGCTGTTATAAAGATCAGTTACATTTAAAAGCAAAGAAATAATGGTCGACGGTTTAATGCCCATGTTCTTCCTGTACTGTAATACGGAAATATGGTGTGAAGTCCTAAGTTTAAAAAGCATATTAACAAGATTGAGGCTGTACAGAGGCACTTCACCAGATGTTTCTTAGGGCCAAATGGCCTAAGTTGCAAGGATAGATTAAAGGGCAGGTTAAAGTGCCTTCAGCTTCAGAGACATGATAATAGAAGTCTGAAAGTAGACATGATTGAGGTGTTTAAAATCCTACTCAACACCAAAACCACAAGGTGCCTATTGTTTGGGTTTGAAAGCTTTTCAACCCAATGTAATTATATATATATTAACAAAAAAGACTATTCATACTCATTTATACCAGCATTTTTTTACTAACAGAATTACTAACACATGAAACAGTCTACCGAGGGATGTTTTCACAGTTGATACTACAAACATTTAAAAATGGTCTCAATAAGTCTTTGTCTAACATAATGTACCCCACTGACTTGTGTGGAGATTCCCTTAACCAACCTCCCTTTGATAGACCAAATTCATCAGACAACTGATGCCTGAAACCTGACAGTGTAATACTTTCACTCTTAAATTAGGTAGTCAAAAGCCATTTAAAAAAAATGATTTCCTCATCACAAAACTGACATAGATTTAAAGAGCTTTTCATTCTGAACACAGTGGTATATTTGTTACCCCCATAGGACAAATAGGTAACAAGTTATTAATGTTTGAAAATGCCGAATGTTGGTGTTTTTTTGGCAACGTTTTGGAATTGAAGAAATTGACAACTTTGGAGTCTCAAAGTGAAGCCAATATTGATACCAGAAAGCTGATTTTTGACAGGTAACCCCTTCATATGTTATACTCCAAGCCCAATTTTCTTCAGGCCTATCCCATGTAATGTTCAGCCGTTTTTGTGCTTCAAAGTTGGGAAATCATCAAATTCGCAGTGCGTGCCGGCAAATTATAGGCCTACTAGTGTGCTACTACACTCAGCACTCGTGTCGCTGAATAGGCCTACGAGTTGGCCATGGCCGCAAGAAAACCCGAACACCGTTTGGGTACACTTTTCTACGGCAAAGCGCTCCGCGATAGAGTAATGCACAAATTAATAAATACCCTAGTTTTATAAAGGAAAGTCTGCTCTTTATTTCTTGCTAATTTTTAAACTTCTAGTTAAAATCAAACTTACATCAAAACCGCTTTATCCACTTTGTTCGGCTCGTAACAACACTTTTACACATGAGAACCCACCATATTTGATATGTAAATGAAGCTAAGTATCCGAACTTCTCATTGGTTCTTATTTTTAGGTCATCCAATGAAATATCTTAAAGCACTTAGAGTTTGAAACAAGCCACCTCGCAGCAGACAACGCTGACATTTTGTTTCGCAGCTGCATTCAGCGCTCGGATAGGGGCGTATTCAAAAGCTGTTTTCTCGGAATCTTTAACATAAACATGCATTAAAAACAACACAGATGTAAAGATAAAGCTTTCAATTTTTATTTGAATACAGCCACTGTTCGTTTTGATGCAGTTTACATTAATAATAAGTGTTGAAAGTGAAGTCAAAACTGAGTCAAAACTGCCGAGCGGACAAGAGCCAATGAAGGGCTTGGACTACCTACTTAAATGCAAGTCTGTCTAAAGGGCAGAAGGCTGATAACCTGCTATGCCATCACTACTATATTATTTTATACTAAATCATTCAACTGTGTCTATGTGTGACAGAAATTATTCAGCCATGTCTTGTTGTTAAAAGAATTTTCTTAATGGGTTTTACAGAAAGAAAAAACAAACACTTCTAGGGCCCTCATTCATCTGTGTATTTGTTAAAGTCTTATCTCATTTTGAAATTGTGTGTGGTCTTATTAATAAATGGACAGAGTTTGAAAGTTCCAAAGAAAGTCCGGTGTGTTTTAAAAAAGGGAATTTAGAAGGTATTTTTAGGGTTTTGAAAAAGTAGGTCACTCACTGTATAGTGTATGTGAGCAGGTTTAAGAGTCATGCCTTAAAAGCCTGCTATCTGTCTATATTATATATCATTTAGTTGAGTACTGTACAATACTATGATAGTGGAAAACTCAAAGAACAGTCAGAACATTTTATTATTATTATTATTATTATTATTATTATTATTATTATTATTATTATTATTATTATTATTATTATTATTATTAATTTTATTTTGTATTCTTTATTTTTTCACAAGATTTTCTAAAAAAAATGGTATCTGAGTACGGCAGGTCCTCAGACAGTTTATCTTTATTGTTCTACTCTAATCTTTTTGCAATCATGTGACGACGGTAGGGTGGTATGAGGAGTTGATAAATCTGTATGTCAATAACTGGGTGGAGAGATTTTGCATGACTCGATGATCTCAAGTGACTCAATGATCGTCAAGTGATTCTTTATGTAAAGTGTATTAAGTTTAGAATTAGATAACCTGTTCAGGCAAGTTAACTTAATATTATCATATCTGTTCAGGCAAGTTAGCTTAACATTATCCTATCATTCTTTTCTGTTTTTTAAAACTCTCAGTCTCAGGAAGGTGTAGACTCAATCAGTAGTTGTAATATAATATTCCAGAATAAAACGTAAGTTTTAGCATTTGTACCTATACTTTAGTGGTCCTGTGTTTAAATCCTGTCTGTTGGCGATAGCTATCTATCCTCTTCAGAGATTTGAGTATAAATCTTATAGGCTGACTAAACCTCTCTAAGGAAGATAGCTATTCTTTTCAGGGGTGCGAGTATAAATCCTATAGGCCGACCAGACCTTGCCCTGGAATATATAAATGGGGTACAAGTGTAAATCCTATGCACTGACCCTTATCTGACATGGCTATCTTCTTACCTGCAGTCCAGTCTCTATTGCATGCACCCACTCTATTTTCAATGATTTTTTACTCTTTCAAGTTTGACTGAGTGACAAATGCTGTTGGGCAAGGAAATGCGCATAATTTACTAACCCATTGAGTAAAATGAATTTTTTGTTTATTGTTTTGAAAATTGGGGAGCATTTAATGTCAAGTGTTGTCACGTGACATATATGTTTAGTAAACAATAAGGTCAGAGGTATTGTCCTAATTATATGTAATTATCCTGCTCTCAAAGGGGAACAACAAGTGTGACATACTGGCTTTCAATTCCATGTGCTTTATTTTGAGAGAAAATTTATTATACATTTTACAATTATTTGAAACCCTTTTTCAAAGTCATTCTCTCGGTCGGCCCTAGCAACTGGGGTATTTTCAATTTGCGACTTTCTTCTTCCTAATGTGAACTTCTTAACGGGTGTTTTTGTGACTACCCATGCATTACACATAAACTGCACTCAGTGTAGTCTAAGCATTCGAGGCCAAACCCCCTCTGACCCCCTCTTTTGATAAAGGTCGAAACATATCAGGAGAACCAGGCATTATGAATATAATTGTACTGCTTTTGAGCTCCTTTATCTCATATCGAGCCCATGGAATTGAAAGCACACTTTTTATCCACCTATGAGAGCAGAATAATTCTTTCTTGATGTTTAATTAAGCAACTTACTTCCCTTGGCTTGTTTAATTAATTTCCTGCTCCTTAATGTATGATGCTAGCCATTTAGGGAGAATTTATGATATATATATATATTTTTTTTTTCTGGTATTATCGTTCAGTTACTAGTCACAGTCAATTATTGGCAGGGAGAGTGTTTCAAAGCCAGTTCAAATTATAGGTCAAGGCAAGTTTAAATGTTGATAGCATAAAGTCACATTGTTTTTGAAAACAGGTTCAGACAGTTCATCCTATGGATAGGTCACGTCACTTTAGAAAGAAAACAAAATTGACATATCTTTGGAAAGAATTGGTAAAAATTAGTTTGTATGAGTCGGGTTCTGCGCCATAGGATAACTTAATCTACAATATCAGCACATGTCAAGTTTAAACTAGTTGTGATTACTTAGCATTTTTATTTGCTTTAATAACATAGTTGCCGTTAGTTGCCACCATGGAAGTGCAAACTGTGGGAGAATCCATGGTTGCCACAAAGTCTAAAGTATGGGACAGTAACCACATTTAAACCAGTTTAATCAACATTAGACCAGTTTTTACACAACAGATCATCCCAGTGTCAAACAACCTATCAAATGAAAAGAGTTAGCACTAATAACAATGAAGCATTGTATTTGAATGTATAGGTATCAGGTACATGCTTATTATTTGCACCTCCAAATCACATGCAGGGAATGAATGTTTAAGTGTTCACAGTGGCATGGACAGGTCAAGTCAAGTGAAGACAAGTCGGCAAATCTTTATTAGGCACAATTTAGAACTAATACAGCACATTGTGTTTTGGCCATACTATCCAGTTAACAAAATTCTAAATATAAAACTAAAAGGTGGTATTAGTCTGCCTTTTCACTAATTATGCATTGTGCATTCAACTAATCAGCACTTTGAACACACACACACACACAATTTTAGATGAGAGTATCAATTGAAGTCTAATCTGTGCACACACGCATTCCATCGAATAGACTTTAAAGATCCTTATGCTCATGTCCTAGACGGGCGAGTGCCGGCAACACAAATATACCCAGCACGCACTAGGTCCCTTCTTCTCATACCTGGCCACCCAGGATTGTGCTCAATTGTCTGGGTTTCAGACTATGCACCCAAAGGTTGCAAGCAGGTGCCTCGGAAGGTATCGCTTTGTAAGATTGATTAAATAAATAAATAATGTTAAAAATTAGGTTGGACAGGTATTAGTATTATGTTTAAATCTCCCCCTCTTTCCTATTGTCTCAAGTGCTATATAAAAATGATTAAATTTAAAAAAAATAAAATAAAAGAGCTTGGTAGCATTTAGACTGTGACAGACACTTTATTGTCCATGATAATTATTACATAGACATTTGCTTTTTAGCTTTACAGTGCCCAGTTGTAGTGCTAATAGTAGTACATTATGATTTGATTAATGGAATCTACAGGCTCCTTGATGACAGCTGAATGCCACTGTTGGTGGCAGGTTGACAAATGAGTTCTGTGATGTTATTTCACTAGCTCAAAGTAGGTCATTGAAGTCTGTAGCTACTACTGCAACAGTCATTAATCAGTTATCTCAATAACTATTTCTGAAAAGGGAGGGGAGGGGGATGGCATGGGGGTAGAGTAAGGGTGGTTGTCACAGCTAAAGTTTTCTTGTCCAATCGCCTCAGGTATCTGGCCCTCCCAATAGAAGCATGCAACAATATAAAGCTGTGAGTGAGAGCTGGGCAGTGTCGGTGGGGCCGGGTAGCTCAGTTGGTAGAGCGTCTTACTAGTAACCGAAAGGTACCTGGTTTGAATCCCGGATTGGCCAACGTGTGACCATATTATTTTCCCCTTACCATCAACTGGTTCGCTGGTGTCAGAATAATGTGACCAGGCGACTATAATCTACAATTACCTGGGCAGTGCTCTCATAAAGCTTGCACTAAGGACAGAGAACCTGACAATCTCTCTTTCCTCCCCACTCCCCCCCCACCACCCTCTCCAACTCCCACCTCCATATTATGACTGGTAAAAATGAACCCTGTATTGTGACTGATTTGTTGATTATTTTGTGGATTATTTTATGTTTTTGTGGATTATTTTATGTTTGTGTGGATTATTTAATGTCTGTCTTGTTGTGTTTAGGTGTTGGTGATAGGAGGGGGTGATGGTGGAGTGGTGAGGGAGGTTTTGAAATACCAATCCGTCCACAAAGTTGTGCTGTGCGAAATTGATCAGGTTGGTACAATGTATGTACTTTATTTGATATTTCTTTCTTTCAGTCTTTCTTCTTTCCCTCACTCACTCTGTCACACACGCAAACTCATGAGCCACGCAGCACAGGTCTCTCGCCTTTTCTTGGTGCTTGACAGCTCTGAATCTCTGGAAGCGTACAACCCAAAGCCCCTTTTTTTTTCTCCGTCTTGTTCAGTATTAGTCTGTTGTTGTTCCTCCACTTCCCATTTTTCCCTCCACTTCTCACCCATCTCCCTTCTCTTGTAAGACCATCCTTTCTCCCCCACCATCCCCTATCCCCTAAATTCATTCTGGAAGCCAAAGAAAACAATGTTTTCTCAATCACTTTCTCTGGCAATCTTTCACTCTCTCTCTCTCTCTCTCTCTCTCTCTCTCTCTCTCTCTCTCTCTCTCTCTCTCTCTCTCTCTCTCTCTCTCTCTCTCTCTCTCTCTCTCTCTCTCTCTCTCTCTCTCCACCTTCCTCGATGTCTCTTGCTCTCCACCTTCCTCAATGTCTCTCGCTCTCTCTCTCTTTCAAAAATTATATAATAAGCATCTGGAAAATTAATTATAAAAGTGATACATTTTGATATGATAACACAGTTTTTCATGTAAATATTTTTTTTAAATAATAATTATTATATATTTATTTTATTATCTATTTATTATTGTTGTTGTTGTTATTATTATTGTTATTATTATCATTAAGATATTCTTGTTATAATAATAATAGTGATGATAATGGTGGTGATGGTGGTGTTAATAGTAATACTGCTACTATTACTAATTATTGTATTTTTTATTATTGTTATTATATTATTATTATTATTATTATTATTATTATTATTATTATTATTATTATTATTATTATTATTATTATCTTGATTATTATGATTTATTATTATTATTATTATTATTATTATTATTATTATTATTATTATTATTATTATTATTATTATTATAAGGGTAAGGGATAGGGAGGGGTGGTTGCCTACAATTGTTTAAAGATAATGATGAAGATGTTTGTGTGATTGTTTGTGCATGTGTGTGTGTGTGTGTGATTTATATGATTTCTAAGTTAATGTTAAAGGTTCTTTACTGTGTTATTTGTTAAGGAACAGATTGGAAGATTAGACTTATTAATTAGTCTAAAATCTGTATCCCTAATATCCCTGTATCCCTGGAGGCACTTTGGTCTAATGGTAGTGCTTCGGCTTGAGGATCTGAAGGTCCCGGGTTCGAGCCCTGGCCGGGCCATTGTGTTGTGTCCTTGGGAAAGACACTTTACTCCTGTTTTCCTACTCCTTCGGATGAGAGTATAAACCGAGGTCTAGTCTGTGTGTCGCATACATTCCATCATAACGGACTTTAAAGATCCTGACGCTCATGTCTTAGACGGGTGAGTGCCGGTAACAAGTACACACCCAGCATGCACTTGGTCCTTCTCCCCCATCCCTGGCTGCCCAGGATTGTGCTCAGTTGTCCGGGCCTCAGACCATGCGCCAAAGGCTGCGGGTGGGCGTCTCGGACGGTTTGAGTTAGATCCTGTATCGGCCAGCGCCTTGATCCTTAGGCTAAGGCGCCTTATAAATGACGAACATTATTATTATTATTATTAATAAAAAAAGTTTCAAAGTTTCTCTCTCGCTCTCTCTCTTTTATTTCTCTCTCTGCAAATATGCATAAAATCCCACGATAGTGTATACAGTTTTATATCTCCTATTTATGTTAAAGGATTGTAATTTACCCATGATAACAAACAATATCTTCTATTATTGGCAGACATTTTTTTTTTTTTTTAAATTTACTCCTGCAGCATGCAACGTGGGACTAAAATGTACTAACTTTTGTATTTTGCAGCAAGTGATAGATGTATGTCGCAAGTATTTGCCAAGCATGGCCAGTTGTTTGGATGATGAGAGAGTGACGATTCATGTGGGGGATGGCATAGAATACGTCAAAGCTCATACTGGTGAATTCGACGTTATCATTACTGATGCTCCAGATCCTATGGGTGAGCAACCATTTCTTTGCTTTTTGAATAGAGAACTTCTTTTGTATTTTTGCTCTTTGAAGAAAAAATATCTTTTGGATTTTAGCTTTGAAGAAAGAATTTCTGTTAGATTTTTGCTCTTTGAAAAAAATATTATTTTTTGGATTTGCTTTTTGATGAAAGAATTTTTAGTAGATAATAATAATAATAATAATAATAATAATAATAATAATAATAATAATAATAATAATAATAATAATAATAATAATACAATAACAACAACAACAACAATAATAATAATAATAATAATAATGAATGCTATTCATTAATGAATGCTATACAGTTGACCCACCGCCATAGCTCAAATGATAAAGCGTTTGCCTGGCACACCGATGACCCAGGTTCGAATCCTGTAGTGGGCAAAATAAAAAGTGGCCATTTTTCACTGTCCATTTTAGCAGTATGATTGCTCTGATGGTTCAGTGTTGATTCGGGTCCTTTACCTTTTGTTCCCTGGGATGGTTATCTCTGCCTGCCAAATCACCCATGGTGGGTGTAGACGTTAAACCTCCATGTTCCTTCGCTCTTCACTCATTATTCCTAAATCTGACTTAAAGCACTATGTTACGTTGAAACGCGAATGGTAGTATGTCTGAGACGCGCACGATAGATCTAATCGTTTCGATTTGCAAAGTATTCAATTATGGAGTTTATTTACCTTTGATTTGAGTTTGCATTGTTGTTAGGAGAGGCTTTGTATAACGTTAATAATTTTCGTTAGTCGATATTATTGGAGAATTCTCTAGATCTGCGTGTTTACTCTCGATAGAAATTTCCCGATAAATGTCGAAGTAAGAGAACGTTTTGGGAATGTTTAGAAAGATGTATGACGTAAGTCAGTGATGACGATCTTTTATTTGATTGGCTGTAGTGCGTCATTCTAGTCTACCGTGTTCTAAATTGTTCGGGAAGAAAGAGAGAGGCTATATATTTATGCGCCGCACTGTTTTTGGAAGTTGTTGATAGTGAGTTGGAAAGTAAAAAGTTGAGAGTGAAAAGGTGATTGTATGCAGTTGTTGATGTGTGCTGAATAAAAGTGGAAAACTTCATACGTCGACTCCGTGTCTTGTTGCTGAGTGAGCAGGCTGCGTGGATAAACGAATCTGAGTTACACATCAGGAATTCAGCATTGGGGCTGAATCAGATACTGATAAAGAAAAACACCAACATCGATTCGAGTGTAACACACTGTGATCTGTAACCAACATAACGCCCTTACATGTTACTGTCACTCCTACATACACAACAAATACTCAAATATGTGGTGTAAAAGCAAATCGCTATCGGAAGACGGAAAGGAAAATCAAGTTTTAGTTTAGAAGTTTTAGTTACACTGCATCCAATACCATTATTGAAGGGAGGGAGCAAATCGCAGTACCTGGAGATTTGCGCTTAAAGAAAGAATTTCTACTGGATGTACTCTTTGGAGACAGAAAAAGAGGTGGGAGGACAACATTCAAGAATGGACTGGCTTGACACTGAGCGAAGCCATGAGGGTTACTGAGGGACAGAGAAAGATGGAGTACGCTGGTTAAATGATCATCTGTGGTGCCCCAACGACTTTTGAGTTATGGGATGGGATAGCATATAGGATTACTCTTTGAACAAATTAATTTCTTTTTGATGTGATCTTTGAAGTTTTAAATTTGCTTCTAGATTTGCTCTTTGCTCTTGAAGTAATAATTTCTTTTAGAGTTGATCGTTAAAGTTCCATATTTGTTCTTTGAAGATATAATTTGTAGAGGTGATCTTTACAGAAAGAATGTACAGTTTAAAGACACATTATCGATATAATATAATTGAGAGAGATGTGTATGTTATAAATAAGGTATTATTATTATTATTATTATTATTATTATTATTATTATTATTATTATTATTATTATTATTACTATTAAAAAAGGTGGGAGGACAGCATTCGAGAATGGACTGGCTTGACACTGAGCGAAGCCATGAGGGTTTAATGAGGACAGAGAAAGAAAAAGTAAGCAAGTTAAACGATCATCTATTGTGCCCCAACGACTTTTGAGTTACGGGACAGGATAGGATAGGATAGGATTCAAGTTCATTATTTCTTTTTATGACAAGAAAATTATTATTATTATTATTATTATTATTATTATTATTATTATTATTATTATTATTATTATTATTATTATTATTATTATTATTATGTCTATGTTTTCTGCATTTGCTTTGGCTTTATATGACTACAATATAAATTAATTGACTGCTAGTTCTATTGATTTTCCAGTTTTTTATTGTAAATTAATGTAGAGTGTTATTTGCCTTCTCCAGATGTTGCACTTTCTTTGATGGTGATGATGGAAACTGTACTTGTCTCACGGAATAGAATAATTCATGCTAAAGGGAGAAAATCTGTTTTACTGTTTGGTAATCATCCGCTTAATAATAATATTTATTATATTTATTATTATTTTGTATAAAGCGCACATTCCAAACTAGGAGTCTGCACTCACATGCATGCACACAGACTAGACTGACACTCGCAAGTTAACAGTAATAAAGTGACATCAGCAGTTACAGGCATTAGACCTGAGACATACATAAAAAGGTGTAAATTGTCAACAAAGAAAATATATGATTCCATATGGTCCACATGAACGATCTCTCTTCTCCCCTGCACTCCGCCCACCTACCCCTTCTTTCTCTCTCCCTAGATAATAATAACAATAGTAATATTAATAATAAATAATAATAATATCAACAACAATAACACTAATAATAATACAGCAATAAAAAATAATAATTAAGCTAGAACTTTACAAATTAAGATGCAGTTATAAAAAAGAGCAATGCCACTTTAAAACTGAAAGACAAAAACATTGATAAACATACATAGTATAAATCTTAAATGTCAGAGAATAAGAAACTAATGTATATAGGTAATAAGCATGAAAAGGATTTTACACATATCTGGGATCTGCTGCTATGTTTTTTTGGTGTTCCGTTTGTGATTTAATATGATTTCTAAACTCTTCATTATTTTGTTCTGTTTGATGTTCTTTTCTTGTTTTTCTTAACACAAATATGGTGAGCTCCAGCAAATATCTGATGTCAATAAATTTGATGGTATTCCTGTTTGATTTTTTTATTAGATTTTTTGTTTTGTTACGCTCTGACCTTTACAACCACAAACCAAATGGAGACCCATCAGTTCTAGCATGTCCAGAGAACAGAAAAGATGAAGAAATCCTCCCAATTCTCCGAGAAGAAGTTGAGGCAGCAGTGCAATCGCTGAAGAAGGGGAAGTCAGCGGGAGTGGACAACATACCCGCGGAACTGCTTCAAGCAGGAGGAGAAGCGATGATTGATGCACTCAACATTATCTGTAACAAGATCTGACAGAGTGGGGAGTGGCCTACATCGTGGACCCAGTCGCTTGTCATCACTCTTCTCAAAAAAAGGTAACCTTCAGGAATGTGAAAATTACTGCACCATCAGCCCCACCAGCCATCCCAGCAAGGTCCTCCTGAAAATAATACTCAACAGGTTGAAACCCCAAGCTGAACAAATCATAGCTGAAGAGCAAGCAGGATTCAGGGCAGGGCGAAGTACCACTGAACAGGTTTTCAACCTCAGAATAATCTGCGAGAAATACCTACAGCACCAACAACATCTATATCACGTGTTCATAGACTTCAAAAAGGCATTTGACCGAGTCTGGCATGCAGCTCTGTGGGCAACCATGAGAGTGTACAACATCAGCCCTAAAATTAGTGAAGTCATCAAAAGCCTGTATGACAAGGCTACCAGTGCAGTCCTCCAAAACAGCGCCATCGGAAACTGGTTCAAAACAACAATCGGTGTACGTCAGGAATGCCTACTCTCTCCAAGAACTTGAACAGCTGTTACAGAGGCTTGACACCACCTCCAGAGCCAATGGAATAGAAATAAGTGCAGAGAAGACCAAAATGATGACCAACAACACCAATGGCATCAACATGGACATCAAAGTCCAAGGCCAATCCCTCAACACAGTGTATAGCTTCAAATATTTAGGAGCCATTGTATCAGACAATGGGTCCCAACAGGAAGTCCTCTGCAGGATCGCACAAACAACTGCTGCCCTGGCGAGGTTGAAGCCAATTTGGAAAGACAGGACCATCAGTCTACATTCCAAGGTAAGACTGCTGCGCTCCCTTGTCATCTCCATTTTCCTATATGCTTGCAAAACATGGACCCTCACAGCAGATCTCCAACGAAGAATACAAAGCATGGAGATGAGATGCTACAGAAGACTTCTGGGCATTTCCTATACCCAGCACATCACCAACGACAAAGTCCGACAGACCATCACACAAGCCATTGGACAACACAATGACTTGCTCACAGTGGTGAAAAAACGTAAACTCCGATGGTATGGCCACGTCACCAGATCATCAGGTCTTGCAAAGACCATCCTGCAAGGCACAGTGCAAGGAGGTAGAAGAAGAGGGAGACCGAAAAAGAGGTGGCAGGACAACATTCGAGAATGGACTGGTTTGACACTGAGCGAAACAATCAGGGTTGCTGAGGACAGGGAAAGATGGAGTACGCTGGTTAAACGATCACCTGTGATGCCCCTACGACCTCCAAGTTATAAGATAGGATAGGATAGGATAGTTTTGTTACGCAGATATGGTGATAGCCTGACCATTGTTTTCAGCAAGATGAGTGATGTGACTATAGTATTTCATTGCGTTTGATGCTTTGCATATGTGTTGCTTTTTTTCTGTTACAAAGGCGTAGCAGAAGGCCTGTATCAGAAAGAGTTCTACCAAGACATGAAGAATGCACTGAAGCCAGATGGAGTCATGTGTTGCCAAGGTAATTAAAACATTAATTCTATAAAACTTAGAAGATGGAATTGTTGCTAAATAATAAAAAAAAAAATTCCTGTGCATTCAACTGTCTGTGCAAAACATTAGTTGTTTGTTTGCATCTTTGAGTTGTACATTCAAGTTCTTGGAGATGAGGTGCTACAGAAGACTTCTGAGCATTTCCTAAACCCAGCACATCACCAACGACGAAGGCCAACTGACCATCACACAAGCCATTGGACAACTGTTCAACATGATGACATGCTCACAGTGTAAAGCAACTGAAACTCCGATGGTATAGCCACATAAGAGCACCAGGCCTTGCAAAGACCATTTTGTAAGGCACAGTGTAAGGAGACAAAAGAAGAGGGAGACAGAAAAAAAGGTGGGAGGACAGCATTAGAGAATGGACTGGCTTGACACTGAGCGAAGCCATGAGGGTTACCGAGGACAGAGAAAGATGGAGTACGCTGGTTAAACGATCATCTATGGTGCCCCAACAACTTTCGAGATATGGGATAGGATAGGATAGGATTCAAGTTCATTATTTGTTTTATCACAAGAAAAATGTATTTGCTATATGACGGCACCTAGATTTAAAGACGGGTTCGCTACTGAACACTCGACAAATGAAAATATTGTATTTCACAGACTTGTGGCATTTAGATCAAAAACATTTCCTCTGCCGTCAGGTGAAACACCCTGGTTTGATCTGCCGCTGATTCAGCGAATGCTGAAGGATTGCCACAGCATTTTTCCCTGCATATCTTACGCTGTGGGCAACACTCCGACTTACGCTGGTGGCCAGATAGGCTACATGTTGTGCAGTAGTGACCCGGTAAGTAGGGAAGTGCAGTAGGTTTTTTCAATAGTCAGTTCTGCATCTTTGTATAGGCGGTCGTGTTACTATTTTCATGTTTGCATCCCTGGATGGGAGTCGTGAAAAGAGGGGTTCATGCCTGGCACACACAAAAAATGACCTTGACATTTTCTATGGGATCACCAGACATTTCACTGGGTGGTGGGTTCACATCATCTAGTCAGGCAGCAACATCATTTTATTATTAATATTTAGAAAACACTAGAAACACATCTAGCCTTCTTTCTTTCCTGTCAATCCATCAAACTCCTAGCAAAATGTGTAGTGAAATCCTCACCTGTGGATGTTTGTGAGCAATGACAATAATGCTGCACAAGAAGGTTGTTCTCACTAGCGAAAGTTGCTAGAAAATTTGCAGCTGCATTTCCGCATGTATTGTATATATTGACAGATAAATGCAAGGACTGGAAGCATATTTAGAACTGGGACCGTTTGGATGTGGGATAATATTTGTCACAATGGATCATATTGGTAATGTGCTTTCAGAAAGCCAAGCTTAAGCAACCGCTGCACAGTTTCTCCGACACTGAGCTGGAGCAGATGAAGATTCGCTACTACAGTCCTGAAGTCCATGTCGCCTCCTTTGTTCTCCCATTCCACATGAGAAAGGTTAGATCTGTAGCATAATTTTATAATATTTTGGTCATATACCTGTATTCTTGGATAATATATACTTAATGACATCATCACTTTACATTGATTTGTTCACACATATGTACGTACATACATAGTCATTTTATTCATACATATATGTATGTCATACATAGACACACACACACCCAAGCAAAAATTATACTGTAAAAATCAAACGTTTCCAATGTTAATTTGAAGCTGAAAAAGGAGGTTGGTAATGTATATTAGTACTCGAGATAGGAGTTAGCCATTCATATATCATCCTTAATGTTAGATAGCCATGATTTGTGGTAAATGAAAAGATTGCTTAGCATTTTTTTCAGTCAATTAATTTTGGTTAATATTTGTATGATAAATTTTTTTTTCTATATTTTTGTTCAGTCTTCTTTGACATTAGTTAAAATGTTATTTTTTTGGGTGGTTTGATCTAATTTATAATATTTTTAGTATTATAATAATCTTGACTAAGTGTCAGAACGTGTGCTTGTGAGGGTTGATTGCTAAGAATGTAAATGAAAACTGTTTAAACAAAACTGTTCAATTTGAAGTGCTGCATTAAGAGAAAGAAAGACTGATTAAAAATAAGAATGTTTCTTTTTGTTTGTAGTGGAGGTGTGTTTTAGTATTTTTTTCAATTCTAAATTTGCTATTTGACCAGTCAATGTTGATACTCAAAATATCGGTGTCAGTTGTGAATGCTTACAGCATTTTCTGTTATTTTTATACCCTTTTAAATGGTTTAGTCCTTATGCTTTAGTGTTACTCTCTAACTATGATGTAGTAGTAATGATTAAAGTTAGTTAATACTATTGTAAGTAAATGAAATAATATATTTTAGCAATTATTACAGTGCTTTGATGTAAGCATTGACAACCGACACCTTTGCTCCTTCGGACATTTTAATGTCATATTTCTCCAAAATGACTTAATATATTATCTTGTCCTTTTACACAAAGATGAAGCACATATAATAGTAACATAATAAACAAAGAACGATCAACAGCAACAAAATTTAATTTTTACTGTACTTGTCCCTCATAGGTATTACACCTTTTGACACACAAGATTGCTTTTTGTGGTGCAGTTTATTTTGTTTTTGCCTTCTGTGGTCTTTAATTTTAAATAATCTTTCTGATGTCGAAGTTTAATCATGTTCATTATTTATTGCAGATTCTTAAGGAGGTCTTGGACACATGAAACAGCTGCGTCAAGTGTTCCTTAGGCCTGCTAGGCTGCTTTGAAATGTTGTTGTGGCACTGTATAAATAGCATACGTTTGTTTGTTGTTGTTGTTGTTTGAACTCCAATAATGAGAGAATACTCTGCCTTCATGGTTGCTTATATTTTAGTTTAAAAAGATTACATTAATTTGTATCTTAATTTTATCCATAACTGTCTTTCCAAACCCCGCAATCCATATGTCGTTTGATACATTTTGAAAGGGAATTTAAAAAAAATAGTTTTGATACCTTCAGATTTTTTATATTGGAGATCAAATGGCAAGAAATTGAATGCACATTTGTCACCTGTTTTATGATGTTCTGCTTTGTTGTTATTGTTGTGTTGGGTTTTTGGCTGTTATTTAGTTTTAGCTTGACTGCTGTGTTGAATAAAAAATCCTGTCTGAAAAAAAAAAGTTACCATTGACATTATTTGAAATAAAACAAAAAAAAAGAATCCCTCCTTCCCCCCTCCGCTGTCCACTCCCTCCTCCTCTTTCTCCTATCTTCACCCCCTTTGCCGTTTTCCCTCTCCGCTCCCTTGCACATTTAAAAAATAAATTGTACTACTACTGATTTTCTTACTTCAGGTTTTAAATATTTACAGTTAATTGAAGTTGATTGCGTGCCATTTTTTAGGTTATGTTTCTTTTTACATGAGATTGATAGTTGATAATTCCATGTGTTTTTTTTTTTTAAGCTTTTTTTTTAACCTTGTTGTGTAACTAAGCAACAACGAATTGCTGAACACTCTTGAACACAGCAGCCAAGATATCTTTTAAAACCTGTCGTGCATGTCAAAGTCCATTATAATGATGCAACAAACTAATTTATCTTCAGTGTTGTTCAGATCCATGCAGAACTTATTTCCTCGCGTATTTTATAGCACTGGCATAAGAGCATATTAATTGCAGGTATACAGAAGTCGATTTTTATACTGATAGCTTTTCGTTTCACTCTGTACAGTTCCAAGTTATTACTGCATATGGAAGCCATCATTTTCTAGTATATGAATTAGCTTGGAATAAATGTGTGTACCATTATTTGTCTTTCAACTATGCCCACAGTTTTCACTTTCATTTTATACATTGCATAGCAGAAGAAAAGGAACAAACGAGGAATAAACCAAACAAGTTGTATACATTTTTGCAAATTTTCGCCTTTTTTTTAAAAGGCTTCGTCAGGGTAAAATGTTTTAGCTGAAAAAGCATAGCAGTTAGTTCATGTATGAGGGCCACATGCTTTGTGCATATTGAAAGAAATAAAAGCATACGGCAAGTTTGCAGCTTGTCCGTCTGGATTGGTGTATTACCCAGGGATGGCCTCAGTTTTGCTGCACCAGTAATAGCGAAGCAATGCTGCTGACACCTGACTGCGGCAGTGTTTCATTGAGGCTTGTCCTCATCTACAGATACTGGTTGATAAACACAGCTCTTGCCTGGGACACAGGGTTTTTGGTACTACAACATACTTAACTTTTTTGATGTAGGACATTTTTTGTTTAGAACGGTTTCAAGGGTTTTGAGTTTACATGTTTTTACCAGGTTGGAATTTCTTCCAATAATAAAAAAAGAGAAAAGATTTAGATACATTAGATTAGGGGCAGTGTTTAGCGTTTAGCAGACCCAAAGGAATTATTTTTTTGTTAGTTTATGTTGTGTGAAAAATGTGATGAGTTAATTAGTTCAATGTTTTGAAGTCTGTTGCATTGCAGGGTCAAATTTGCATTTAAGTTTGATGTGATATTTACTATTTCTTAAATTATTATTATTTGATTTCAAATAATGATATCCATTTTGTTTTAAAGTGATGATTGTATTTTTGCTTTACAAGCCAGTTTCTTGGTTTGAGTTTATACAACACGTCTTCTACTGTACTGTGAAGTTTTAAAAAAAATCAATCTGTCATTACATTTGTAATATTTCCTCATAATACAGTTTGATTATACGACATGTTAATTTGCCATGATAGGATATGGTCAATAGACTTACTACATACAATACATGTTCGAAATTATTTTTCGGGGAGTTTTATTCCCATCCAAACAAGATGTTTATTGTACATTCCCTAATATTTAGGGTTAACCGGCCCTCTTGTGAAACTCAGTTTGTTTGTTTTTTCAAGTGGCTTCTAAGATCTTCACACATGCTATCAAAGAAAGAGCAACATCTGGAGAAGGCAAATAACACTGTAGTTGCCAAATTGCTATGTACACTCAAAAACTAGAAAATCAGTAGAACTAAAAGTCAGTTATACTGTAGTCATATAAAGCCAAAGCAAATGCAGAAAACATAGATGCAGCAGCCTTACCTTGGAGTGTAGACTGATGGTAATGTCTTTCCAAATGGGCTTCAACCTTGTCAGGGCAGCAGTTGTTTGTGCAATCCTGGAGAGGACTTCCTGTAGGGACCCATTGTCTAATACAATGCCTCCTAAATATTTGAAGCTATGCACTGTGTTGAGAGATCGGCCTTGGATTTTGATGTCCGTGTTGATGCCATTAGTGTTGTTAGTCATCATTTTGGTCTTCGCTGCACTTATTTCCATTCCAAAGGCTCTGGAAATGGTGTCAAGCCTCTGTACAAGTTGTTCAAGTTCTTGTTCTTCTCCAGCCAATCCATCAATGTCATCCGCAAAACGGAGATTGGAGACTGCTTTGCCCCCTATTCTGACTGTGCCTTCGTGATCTGCAAGGGCATCTGACATGATGCGCTCCAGGAATATGTTGAAGAGTTTTGGAAAGAGTAGGCATCCTTGACGCACGCCGATTGTTGTTCTTAACCAGTTCCAGATGGCGCTGTTGTGGAGGACTGCACTGGTAGCGTTGTCATACAGGCTTTTGATGACTTCAATAATGTTAGGGCTGATGTTGTACACTCTCATGGTTGCCCACAGAGCTGCATGCCAGACTCGGTCAAACGCTTTCTTGAAGTCTACAACAAACACATGCTATAGATGTTGTTGGTGCTGTAGGTATTTCTCGCACCTTATTCTGAATGTACAAATCTGTTAAGTGGTACTTCGCCCTGCCCTGAATCTTGCTTGTTCTTTGGCTAGGATTTGTTCAGCTTGGGGTTTAAACCTGTTGAGTATTATTTTCAAGAAGACCTTGCTGGGATGGCTGAAGGTTACCATTTTTGGGAAGAGTGATGACAAGCCACTGGGTCCATGGTGTAGTCCACTCCCCACTCTGCCAGATCTTGTTTTAGATAATGGTGAGGGCATCAGTCATTGCTTCTCCTCCTGCTTGAAGCAATTCTGCAGGTATATTGTCCACTCCCGTTGACCTCCCCTTCTTCAGCGATTGCACTGCTGCCTCAACTTCTTCTCGGAGAATTGGGAGGATTTCTTCTTCTCTGTTTTGGGGACATGCTAGAACTGATGGTCTCTGTTTGGTGTGTGGTTGTAAAGGTCAGAGCAGTACTCTGTCCATCTATCTAAGACCTCTTGTTGTTCTGTAAGGCATATGCCAAACTTCCTTTGGATCGTGGAGACCTTGGGCTGTTTACCACTTGTCAGTCACTTTCCAGTCTGGTAGGCCTTCTTGCTGTTGTTCTTGTTCAGATTGTTCTCTATTTCCTGGCATTGATCTTCTATCCAGTTCTTTGCTGTGCGCATGAATTTTCTGATATCATAGTTGATATTTTGGTAGGCATGAGCTCCCTGTGAGGTGTCCTTTTTCATTTTCATCTCTCTTCGTTAGTCACACAAGTCTAAAAGTTCAGGTGTGATCCAGGATTTCTTCTTTGGCAGTGCTTGCCAAGGATCTCAGTGGCGGCATCTGTCACAGCTGAGTTGAAGGTGGTGGTAATGGTGTTGATATCTATTTCACCCGCTCCCAAAATGAGCAGTGGTGCAAATTTCCTTCAAGTTGTGGCTTGGAATATTTCTGCCACCTCCGGGTCTTGCAGTTTGTCCAGGTCAAACTTCAGTCTGGTGCACTTTGCTGTGTTTACTAACTTCAAGTGGAGCCAAAAAGACATAATCACAAGATCATTGTCACTTCCGATGTCTGCTCCTGGAAAAGTGCGTGTCCTGCCAATGTTGACGCTTGTTCTGAAGCGTTTCTTGACCATGATGTAGTCAGTCTGGTTATGATGCTCCCCGCTGGGACTGGGTCAGGTCCATCGTCTGGATTTTTTCAGTGTTTGCCAGTATTAGATTGTTGTATCTGGCAAACTCCAAGAGTCTTAGACCTCTTTCATTTGTCTTGCTCCTCTACAGGCTGTTGGCCACAGCCGAAATCCACAGTACAGTGTGGCTCGCCTTGGCCCCGAGCCAAGCCATGGGTCATTGAACCCATAGTAACATGAGGTTCCTTTATCCTGACCGGTGTCTTCTTTGTAGAAGACTTTCACCCAGTAATGCTGTGCTGTCACACCTTCTATCGCCTCTTACGTCACTCCGGGAAACGTTGGGTCTATTCTGTTCAGTGCCCAAACTCGCAGGGCACAATTTATGCTAGTACTAATTAGCTTCATCATTCCAGGTTTACAGTTACGCCCTTAATTCTATTAATTCATATTTTTGTGTACATACTTGTTGCTGGAACCATAAACTTATTGTTGGTACCGATACTTGAAGCTGCATCCAAAGGTGGAGTTGTAGATTGTTCATGGTCAAATATTTGTATTCATTAACATTTTTAAAACTTTAAATATATTTTCTTTTGTATTTATGTATACTACAGCTGAAACTTGATTTGATGCTGTGTTATTCTTTCTCATAATAAAATAAAAGCTGATCAGTCTATGGATTTGTTTGAGAAAAAGAGATTGTATAAAAAATGTTGTTAAATAATAATTTAAGCTTTTAAACACTATTTTTATTGTGTGTTTCTCTTCATAAAATGGAGTAATTGTGCCATTGAAAGTTTTATTTAGTATATAATGCAAAATGCAGACTTGAAGACAGCATACTGCTTGTTTGAATAATAAACTTATTTTACAACCAAACATATTCTGGCTTGTTTGGTCTGTTGACATGAAGATTCAAGTTTTACGTCCATACATACATACATATATATGTACATATGTACGTACATATTTAAATATATATATACATACATAAGTAGGTATACCTAGGCCTCGTTGAAGGCCTTTGTTTTCAGACTCCTGTGTCTCTGGCTGTTCATCAGATCCCTTGTTTCTATTAATTTTTGGTTTGACAGGGAAGTCAGTTGAGTACTGACAGTCTGCCAGAAGCCTGTCTAGATTTAGGATTTTAAGATTTATTGGTTGTGCCAGTCCCTGTGAAGGTCCATGAAGGTTTGTAGTACTTGTGAAGGGATTTGGAAATTAGTGTTATTATAAACGTGTTTTAAAAAAAAAAAAGTTTTCTGTTTACATGTTCAGTTTATTTGGTGACTGTAGACTTCAAAGAGTATACATGTAGAAATGGAACTCTAAACTCGATGTTCCAAAGGAAGGGTAATTTTATTTTTTGTGTGTAAGTAATAATCGGTTTTAAAACGGTAAAGTAATTACTTTTTTTTTTTTTTTTTTTTTGGGGGGGGGGGGGGGGGGGGGCTGTTTTCCTTAAGTTTATTTTATTTGGTATGTGGATTTTACATTGTATGCACATGTTACACATTATTACAATAAATAAAGAGGATTGTTGCTGTAAATATGGGAGAAATGGGTTGTGATTTTCACCTGTAATTATACAAGTAAATACATGTTATTATTTCTGTTTGTTTCTGGTGTTGTTAAATGAAGTTATTTCTTGTTATGCAAGACTTTGGTAGTTTAATTTCTTAATAATAATAATCATAATCATAATAATAATAATGGATGCTATATAATGTATGTGCTTTTCCCCAAATCACCAATCAGACTCAAAAGAAGGCAAATGAAATCAAATTTTATTTGTGAAATTCTAGATTGCCTGCATTCAGTAGCAGTATTGATAAATATTATAATTCTAATAATAATAAAAATAATAATAATGGATGTTTTATGCGCCTTTTTCCTGAATCAGACTTAAAGCGCGACAATCTATAACTCTGTAACCAACATACAGCTTAACTGGATAGTAAATTTCATTTTATTTAATTACCAAAGTAATTTTTTTTTCTGTTCATTTCAGTACTTATAAAGCATAATCAATCAATGCATAATGTTTAAGACTTTTCGGGGGGTTTCTGTGTAAGTAGTATCCCCATTTAGTGCTTTAAATTACCACTGTATTTGTCATTCTCATTTATTCTTTCTTATTCCTAATCTGTTCTATCAATCTACTGTCTTATTAGCTAGACCAGTCGCCTACCTTTTTTTTTTTCTTGAAAACTCTTCCAAAACTCCTCAATTTATGTATGCTGGGTCAGCTTGGGGCTATTAGATGCTTTGTGCCAAATGGTCACTTGGACTTTCTATGGTATTATTATTTAGCAAGGTAGGCATTTTCTAGGCATGTGTTTTGTTAATATTTTATAATGTTTATATTCTATTTTGTTTTTGTAAACGGGGGTTCAATAAATTATAGTAAAGTCTCAGCATGGGGCACTGGATGCATTTATTGTAATGTGGCCAGCTGGTGGAGTGCCTTCAGTGTTACCATTAGAGTTATTTCAGCAGATCTTTTATACAGATCAGGGGCGAGTCCTCTTTCAACCAAGTTGTGGTCCTAATTTGGCTCTTCACAGTCAGCTGGACCCTGTGAAGAGTGACTAACATACTTTCCATTTGTTTTTTGTTTAAATTCCATCCCTATTTGATAAATATATTTGTCATTTTAAGCTGTCCTTTCTATATATATTATCATGTCTATGGCTTGACGTTTTGAGAAATCAGCAGAAAGTTTAATTAGATTTCTTTATTTATTGCACTTTTCTGGTCCAAGTGGCTTGACTGCTTTGAAAAGTCTGCATAGAGCTGAATTAGATTATTTATTTATTTTCACCTTGTCAACCCATATCTGCACAGCAGAAAGACGAGAGAATAAAACAAAATTAAGCTCCAGGCTAGTTTTGACTCACATGCTTATAGCAACGTTTATTAAAAGCATGACAAGATTTTTATGGTCATTTTATTTTTTCGTTCACCTCTTTTTTTGCTTGAATAATGAGTGTTTAGAATATGTGTGATTGAAAACAATATAAAAAGGTAAATCCTTTGCAGTTTGATTTCTTTCAATGTGATTTTTATAAGAGACGGTCTGTGAGGGTTTTGTTTGTCTGCATATATGGGTTTTGATGCAGCAATGGCGAGTGTATTTATTCAAACACACACAAACACATGAAAAAGCCATCTGTTCATCCAAAGAACTTATATTGAATTTTTGGGTGATTGTATTAACTGTACATTGTTGCAAGACATGTTTTTAAAATAAATTGTGTGTGCTATTTTGTTAAATGAAATTGTGGAGTTGTCGTTTCCCACATTGGTGTTTTGACATTTTAGAATTGAAATTTATTGTCTTTGATTTTGGGATGAAAGGTAATTAATAAAGTGTTTCCTGAACTTCTACATTAACTTCCTGATTTGCTCTTTGCAGTCCGCTGGACCCTATAAACAATGACTAACTAACTAATTGTCATGTGTTTGTGCTTGTGTGTATGTCATTCTGTAACTTTCTGGTCTGGATTGAGCTGCTGCAATCAGTACTTTGGCCCAATTGCTGCTGTAGGTTTTTACTTTGAAGTTGCTGTTTGTTCTAAGGTAGTGGTGGTATCTGTGTTTATTTCATGTCTCCTCATGTCTCTTTCTACTTCTCGATGTCTTCTAGCTATCTTCTACTCTCTCTCTCTCTCTCTCTCTCTCTCTCTCTCTCTCCCCCCCCCCCTTTATTATTATTATTATCATTATCATTATTATTACCCTCCCACCTCCCACCTGTGGGGGTTTCTTTATAAATAGTAATCCCCACTTTGTGGGAATTTAGTGCTTTTAATTACCACCGTTTCTGTCATTCTCATTTGTTTTTTCTAGTTCCTGCTCTGTTCTATCAATCTACTATCTCCTTCGCTAGACCACTAGACTGCCGAGACTGTGGATGCTAAATCACTCGATGTGTTCAAGAACTGTATAGACAAGTTATTTAAGGATAGCATCTACTCCACCAAATTAAAGTCTAAAAGATTCTAAATTGGTAGGCACTGAGGCCAGGGGCCTGGGTCTTGAGATCCTCATCAAGATCTAATATGAGGGCCAAAGGTTGTTTGCCTGTATGCCGAACTATGCTATGCTAGACCCGTCGCTTACCTTTTTTTCTTAAAAAAACTCTCCCCAAACTCCTGATTTGTATATGGGGTCTGTTGGGTCAGCTTGGGGCTATTAGTTTAGTTTGGTTTAGTTGAGAGGGACTTGTATAAGCCTCGCGGCTTTTTGAATGTCCCTTTTATTTTGGGCATTTTTACTTGTCCGGTTCCATTTGCGGTTGTTCGGGGAATTAAGCATAGCCGTACTAATTTTCAAAAACATACTTTTAGTAATAGAGTTGCACCTCTATGGAACAAACTTCCACAAAATATTAAACGGGCAAAAACTTTAAACAGTTTCAAAAATCTTATTGATGAACAAGAAATTTTAAAATCTATAAAATATGATTTTGATAGTTGAGCGTCTTGAGCCGGCTTATATCAGACCATGTGCTAAAGATGGGACATTAAATCACAGGCTGTGAAGTCCGTAGGCCTCGCCTCAATTACATAATATACATAGTATGTATAGTATGTAATTGAGGCGAGGCCTACGGACTTCACAGCCTGTGATTAAATAAGCCGTGAGGCTTAATGATCACCATGATCTAGTCCCTTCTTCTTCTTCTTCTTCTTCTTGATGTTGAGGGCCCACGATCAAGGCGTCGATCATTCTGGCTCCTATGGGTTGATGAGGGGGTTTGCGGTTTCACTATATTTTGTGTACTGTTGCAGACTGGAGCAGGTCTACCATAGCCTATAAGTATAACAATCTTTAACAACTGTACAACTATTTTCAAAAAGTATTTGCATAGTCCAATGCCATAGTTTGTAGCCACGTTGGTGTTTTCTGGCTGGTTGTATGGGGAGTGGTGGGGATGAGGGAAGGTGTTAGTGTCTTGGAGAGTATCAGGAGCTGGAAGTTGGATGGGAGCAGGCTCTTGACACAAACGTGCCAAGTGTATTAGCCTCTGCTACATCTTTTGGCAGAATGTTCCAGTCTTTGATGGTCCTTGGCAGGAAAGAACAGCCTCTATATTGTGTTCTTGTTGTGATGAGCCTAAACTGCTTGTCGTGACCTCGTCGCTGTCGAGAGGGGAGAGGGATGAGTTTTTGTTGAAGGCTGGGGCAGTGGGCTAGCCCATTGTTTATCTTAAACACTACTACTCCTACTACTACTAAGTTGTAACTTGTAATCCCGATTCGGCTCTTTGCAGTCCGATAGCTCCTATAAACGATTACTAACTATTCTTCTTCTTCTTGTACTTCTTCGTGTTATTTTCATATCTTTCGTCGTTAACAACAACAACAACAAAAATGTTTTTATTTTAAGCTCATAGGAGTGACGTCCCTTAACTTCCGGTTTACTTCAAACACGTGAAACTGAAAGGTAAGATTTCATTTTCTTGTAGAAATTTGCTTTATTTAATTTATGGGACGTTATAAGTCCGTAAGTACCATATTAGCGAATTTTAGCGGTTTTACTGCTATCGCCTGTTTTCTTTTTACTGTAGTATATAGTTACTGTCAATTCGGTTTTGAAAGTAAGTGTTTCTTGTTCAAACGCAAGGCTCTGAACTTGTCTCTTCTTTCGTCTTTGTAACTTCTGCTACTCTCTGACTGGTTAATAGTCAGATAATAGTAGAAGTTACAAAGATCAAAGAAAAAAACTTCCGATCTTCCGATAGCTAGTCAGTAACAGAAGTTACCAAGACAAAAGAAGGTAGTAGTAGCACTTTCAGTCCTACTACTACTAAGTCTTACTCTTACTTAGTCTTACTCTTAGTAACTCTACTGAATCTGCTGATCCTTAGGCTTAGCTCAAGCCTTGCGGTATATTTAATGTCCCATCTTTGTGTGACTCATTTTGTAGTCAGGTCTAGCTGCCTCAAGAAAATCAATTGTGTTGGGGCCTAATTTATTCATATATTTTATTAATGACAATTGACATGCTCAGAAGAAGAGGGAGAAACAGAGGTGGGAGGACAACATTCAAGAATGGACTGGCTTGACACTGAGCGAAGCCATGAGGGTTGCTGAGGACAGAGAAAGA
The DNA here is from genome assembly GCA_036898135.1 of Oncomelania hupensis. Classification (NCBI taxonomy): domain Eukaryota; kingdom Metazoa; phylum Mollusca; class Gastropoda; order Littorinimorpha; family Pomatiopsidae; genus Oncomelania; species Oncomelania hupensis. Next base: position 24,530,611 of record CM072521.1, on the reverse strand, counting down.
TGGAGTATGTTGGTTAAACGATCTGTGGTGCCCCAACGACCTTCGAGTTACGGGATAGGATAGGAGGATAGGATAGGACATGTAAATGATGTGGAATGTGAAGTCAAGATTTTCTTTAAGGCTAACAGTTAGACTGAAGTTGATGATTCAGAAAGTGTTAAGATGAAGCTCTAAAGGCCCCGCCACACATACCGGTTTGAAGGCCGATTCTAGATCGGGTTTCAGATCCGTTTCGATTGAAGTGCGATCGGGTCAGACTCCAAAACCGATAGCACTGCCACACGTTTCCGATCAGGTCGACCCGAAACTTCCACACAATGTGCATTGTTTATATTCACTTTCACTAGTGTCAGTGTACACGATCCCCAACCCCATGCAAAGTTCACCATCCCCATCCAACAGCTCACCATCTTGTCTTAAACCACAGCAGAAATAATGTCTCTACATGCTACAAAAACTATTTAAAAATAAAAACGTAATGGAAAACCAAATACAAAACCATACAAAACATTGCGGGTTACATCACAGGCTCTGAAGTCTTTTATTTCGTCTATGTAAACTCGTGGGCCTCCTACATAAGTACGCATATATAGTATGTAATTGAGGCCTACGAAAGACGAGACTTCCCAGCCTGTCACCTGTCATCAGCATCGTTTGTGCCGCCAAGTTGACAATGAACACGGGACGCATTCTGATTGGTTGGAAGTTTACAATCGGGGCCGATTTTGCACAGCAGAATAGAACAGGCTCTAATCGCACGATACCGAGCCGATTGCCATCGGACCACAGGCAAGTAGGAATTCTGACGTCATCACGTAGCAACCGGGATCGGATCGCAAACAAAATCGTTGCACAATCGGCATGTGTGGCGGAGAGTTAAGAGAGCATTGATTAGTGGCTTCTCCAATTTAATGACCCAAAATGCAGAGTTACGCACTTGGGAAGAAATAACAACCCTCTGCATGATTATCATCAAAAAAGGCGATGAAGGCGTAAGCTTGACTCGACTTCAGTCAAAAGGGATCTTGGCGTACTAGTATCTATACTGAACTTTGGAGCTCATGTGAATGAAATAATCAAAAAGGGTAATAAGTTATCAGGACTGCTCATACATACTATTACAAACAATTCAAGGGATATAATATGAAGCTTTAATTCGCCCAATCTTTTAATATGGCATTTCTGTATGGTGTCCTCACATAATTTTAAAGAAAGCACATTGAGCTGATTGAGAGGGTTCCGAGACGCTTCACTAAGAAAATAGCAGGAATTCATGATCTTGAGTATTGTGAATGATTGAGGTCTGTGGGACTTCCTAGTCTGGAATACTGACGATTGAGAGGGGATATGATTGAGGTTTTTAAGATAGTGCACAAGCTGTATGATTCCATCACCACTTCATCTTTGATGAGACTGTGATGTTAAAATTACTAGAGGTCATAAGTTTAAGTTTACTAAGCCCCCAACAATACTCACCAATTCCTAAAGTTTTTACTAACAGATGACGACCTGGAATAACCTACCGACTGAGGCGGTGAATGCAATTTAACTGAATGCGATTAAGAATCATCTAGGAATTATATTTTCCCCACAGATTTGGAGCTGAGACAAAAAGGTATTCAAAACTGATAGGAATGTAACCATGGGTCATGGGTCGGTGACCTTCATCAAGAGATTTAATGAGGGCTAAAGGCTTTTAGTTTTAGCCTGTGTGCTGTACCATGCTATGCATAATGCTGCCAGTCTTGCTGTGTATACATGACAAATCTTTTAGAAGAGACTTCAAACCTGTGGATTAACTAAAGACTTTATATGTGCTCCAGCTTTGACTGTTTGTGCAAATTCTCTCTTAGTCACTCTCTCTCTCTCTCTCTCTCTCTCTCTCTCTCTCTCTCTCTCTCTCTCTCTCTCTCTCTCTCTCTCTCTCTCTCTCTCTCTCTCTCTCTCTCTCTCTCTCATACAAAATAGAAGCATACATAGTCAATGTTGGTTATTGGCATCGACTCATTATATGTTGTTAATTTTGCAGGTCATTATTTCCTGCAGCAAATAATTAATGATCAGAATGGCAGAGAAGGGCAGAAGACCAAAGAAGAGAAAGATCGAGAGAAGAAGGTAAAGTATTTATTTATGTGTTTATTTATTTACATGCTAACCATTTTGGACTTTCATTTCTGATAAATTTGCTTCTGTAAATTTCTTATCCAAATTTTCTTTGTAGGAATCCAGAGGAAGAAGAAAGTTTGGACGGGAGGCGAATCCTAGCACAGTTCAAAAGTGAAAGTGGAGAGGTCACAGGTGCACCTTTTGACCTCCCTGTAGATATCACTGTGGATAAACTTCAAGCTGTGTGTAGCTCACTGTTGCAGACGGTATGTTGAAATAAATTTTTCATTTGAACATCTTTGCTTTTTTCTTTAAAACTTCTACCAAATGATTTAAAGTTCAATTAATCAATAATAAGTTCAGGACATTAACTATGGGATGCATGGATTGAAGCAGCTTGGATTCTGGAACCGGTTTGAAATACATAAAATCTTTAACTATAACTAATCATTTTTAACATGGGAAAAGAACGAGGACCAAAGCTTGTCTTGAAAGTAAGTGGTATTTAAATGTTATTCATGGACTGCCAAATCCCATTTCTAGGTTCCCAGGGCAAGTAAAAAGGTAGCCAGGAAAGACAAATCATGAAAGTCACTTGCCCGGGGATAAGCTAAAAGCTGTGAACGTAAAACAACACAACTTGATCATTGGCACCGAATCATGTTTACTTTGATTTGCGTAGTAGCCTGTGGAACGCGTGTTTGGTTTATTTGTATGTGCACAGATTGTTCTGTGCCTGTTTTTATGTGTGTATTGGGTGTTTTTTAAATATTTTTTTTGCTTTCACTGTGTGGGGAAGTAGCCTACATTTTTGAGTGGGAAAGATATTTTTTTGAGCTGGAAAGTTAAAAATGACATGTTGTTTACCTGAGGCAAACTCTTGTTTTAAAAAAATGGGCAAACCCTGGTTATTGTTAGAATTCTTCTAATTGCCAGCCCTATATTTGCTGTACAGAGCAGTCACAGTGAATTGTAATATTTTTTGCATTGAAGTTACAATTGAGAATTACAAGAAGAACAAAAAAATATTTTCAAGAACATATTTTTCTTTTCTTTTCATTTCATCAAATCATGTATCTTTAAATTGTGTTTTTTTTTTTAAATTTTTTTTATTGCAGGATGATTCAACACCATATTCCTTCTTTGTGAATGATGTAGAGATCGTTGAAAGCCTTGAAAAGAGTGTTAGCCGACAGACTCTTCTCAACACAGAACAGGTTTTGGACATTGTCTACCAACCCCAGGCTGTGTTCAGAGTGCGTGCTGTTACAAGGTGTACATCAACCCTTGCAGCTCATTCCTCAGCTGTGGTGACTGTTGGCTTTAGTCCTGATGGAAGGTAAGGGACCTCTTCTTCAGATGCGAGTGCTAACCGAGGTCTTGTCTGTTGTTACGCGATTATTAATAGTCGATTCAGCCCAGATGCTTGAATCTTGTGTAATAGTAATTCGTTTATGCAGTTTGTTCACTCAGCAACAAGGGTCGTATAAGGTTTTCCAACTTTATTCAGCAAACATCAACAACTGCATACAAGTCCGCTTTCCTTAAAAAAAATCACCTTTTTCAAGCACAGTGCATTATTTATAGAGCCCCTCTACAATCCAGTAAAGCTTAGAACATTCCAGAATGATGCAATAACACCCAATGAAAATAAACTCGTCACCAGAACTCTGTCTTATGTCATAGAACATTTCACACTTTACAAGCTATTGCCAGATAACTGTCGATCTGGTTCTTCCCGTCGATTAACACTGGCAATTTTGAATCTTTGTGGTCACTGATAACGTGTGGCAAGTTCTGCTTTTGTTGGATATGTGCACTTCCTAGCTTAAACTGGTGCTCAGCTTCCCTTTTTTCATGCCTGTGCTGTTCTTCTTTTTCTTGACACTGCTCTTCTCTTTCTTGATGCTGTGGTTCAATTTCTCTTTCTTCACGCTGACGCTGCACTTCAATTTTTCTTTCTTCACGTTGACACTGTTCTTCTTTTTCTTCATACTGTATTCTCTCCTAAGACTTGACGTACTCCATCAACAGCTTGCCTTTCAGATTCAGTTCAGGTCCTTTCTGCCAGAATTCAGCCATCTCAATACTTTTCTTGAAAGTTCTTGATTGTGCTGCACATTTCTAAATTATTCTAGAACACGCGCTTTCTGCAGTAGCGCTGATGCTTGTCTATATTCGTATTCTTTGACGCAGGACTCGCTGTCCTCGTAGTATGAGATGCTGCATCACTCTGATGTTGATGTATACTCTCTTGTGCTGATGTAGGCGCAACGTCTGTTCATCGCTTTCTGTAAAACTGGCAATATAGCTCTGAGACTATCCCTCTACGTAGTCTTGCGGCAGCCACATAGTCCCGGTCTGTTGTTCGCTCACGAAGCAACTCTTTGGCGACTACACGCCCTTGCAGTCAACCCGAATCCTTCGAGATTGTAATCCCAATATGTTGGTCCCTTCAGACACAGCTCATTGGCGGCAATCCTCGATGACTACATCTCATAAAGTTGACCCGCTTGTTGTCGCAGTTAAACCCTTGGCTATGGCATAGATTCCGGCTTGGCCCCAAAAGTGTTACATGTATTATCAATGTTCGATTCAGTCCCGATGCTTGAATCTTGATATGTGTAACTCAGATTTGTTTATCTATGCTGAATGTTCACTCAGGAACAAGGTACGAGTCATCGTTTAAAGTTTTCTAACTTTATTCAGCAAACATTCACAACTGCATACAAGATCGCTTTCAGAAAATCACTACAAAAATCAATGAAATTATGGGGGAACTTGCCCATAAGGTTCTTGAGCTCCATCTACTGACCCTTTGTCAGGCTTGATCCTAGCTTAACATCATTTATGCCTTCTTTGTTGTGGAAGTCTCCAAGTTCCAACAGTTACTCGCTGTCAAAGCTACTGTCAGTCTCAGCTGCTGTAGCTGCATGTACAGTCTCTGGTGGCTTTTCCACATACAGCTTGGGGAGGTTGGGGTGGTATATCTTGAAATGCTGGCCAACCTTCACCTTGTAGTTGTTGATCCCTACCCACTTCGTGCGGGCCTTTCCACTTCATCTGCAACTTATTGTGATCCGTAGGAAGTAGTGCCAGCACTTTGTTGCCAGGTTCGAACTTCCTGTTCACAGCACTTCGGTCGTAGTAGTGCTTCCCACAATCCTGGGACTTCTTCAGTCTTCCCTCGCCCAATAATTCCACCCACTTGTGAAATTATGACGACAGGCGCTCAAAAGACTACTTTGGCGTCTCGTCTGACAAAGGCATTGGCGGAAGCGTTTACGGTAGCTCTTCTCTGTAAGGCTGTAGCAATGCAATAGGGCCTCTTTCAAGACGTCATAGTCTTTGGTGTCAGTGTTTGACAGTAAGGTGTAGACGTCGAGTGCTTGCCCCATCAGGAGTGTACTGAGACGAATTGCCCATTAACTTGATTAAGGTTGCCAGTTAGCACTTTTAGTAAACCTGTCGAATCTCGCCAGATAGATCTGGAAAAATCGATCGACAGTAAACAAGGAAATCCAAAAAGTTCTCAACAGCGCTAGAACAATATCAATCGATGAAAACTATCAACATTATACAAATCTTTTTCTACCAACAGCGCAGAATCAAATCAAAGGTAAATAATAATAATAATACAGGATGGTATATACGCGCCTTTCCCCAAATCAATCAGGCTTAAAGTGCAGCGATCTGTACCAACATACACGCTCACCTGTCTCATCCACCCTCACACAGACACACAGCAAATACACATCCAGCACTCAAACAGGTGGTGTAAAGGCAGGGAGATCGCTATTTTGGAAGACGGAAAGAAAATCGCATTTTTATTTTTGAAAATTTTTGTATTGACTGCATCCAGTCCCGTTATTGAAGGGAGGGAGGAAACCGGAATGCCAGGAAAAAACCCTCGGTGACCTCAATAGTCTCGTAACTAAGTCACATACGTTCGCCCCTTGCGGGAATCGAACCCGCGACCTTCGGCATAGGAAACCGGCGACTAATGCACTGCGCCACGAGGCCACCCCAAATAAAAACTCAAATACATGCATTCTCTGCAAAACAAAACTATCATGCGCCTCTCAATCGTAAACATCTGTGCACGCATGCATTTCATCATATGGACTGTAAAGATCCTGAGACTCATGTCCTAGATGGGCGAGATTCATATATATATATATACACACGTGTTCTGTAAGCACTGTGTCCCATTCATCTTTGTCCTGGGTAGCGCTGATCTGCGGCTTCATTTTGTCCTTTTAGTTTCTTGTTGTTATAACTTATCTAATAATAATAATTTTAATAATTTTTGTCTTGTCATTTTTACGCTGTTAAGTGAAGAGAATCATGGCAAGTTTTCTTTGCAGGTATCTGGCTAGTGGTTCAGGGGACACAACCATTCGATTCTGGGACATCAACACTGAAACTCCACAGTATACATGCACTGGTAATTTTTTTTTTTACAACTGTATTTTCTTTCTTTCCTTCTTTCTTTACTTCATTTTGACTCACATGCATAGTCAAAAAAATTACAATTTTTCACAAAATTATTGATATTGAACTTATGATTCTTTGATGCATGATAGATATCAGTAAGACACACATGCCATGCAAATTTGGTCAACCTAGCTCCAAGGTCAAGATCATCTCAAGATCAAGATCATTACAAGATCAAATTCAGTATTACTGTACATTTTAATGCCACTGTTTCGTTTCAGTTTTTCTGAGGGCTCATTTTCATGTAGAATATTGCCAGTTCAAAAAGTAGCATGTGGGTCATATGGACTTTGCCCTTCTACTTCTAGATTTTTTTTACTTTTAGTGTTTTGTTTGATGTTGAAGTTATCATGATTATTTCATGTTTAAATTTGAAATGGTTCCAAAGAGGGCAGGCTCTTTTAGCAATCCTGACACAAACTCTGCCCTACTAGGCAGTTGGGCAGTCGTTAATGTAGAGCCCTGGTGCAACAGATACATTTCACATATTTTAGACTGTGTTAGTCCAGTATAGCACATGTTTTAGTCTATAGCATAGGACTAGTGTACGATTAGTTTGCAAGGTTTCGCAGGCCGAATTCAACCAATCACCATTGGTGAGACGTTTTGATATTTCCAGAAAAGCTTAGAAAACAGATCATCCGGGGAATATCTTTGCGTGTAGATGTATGTCATTTTTCAGGCTGCATAATAAGAAGGAGCCGGATTGAAAATTATAATCATGGGTGAGCCAGTACTATGAAACTTCATGAGGAATCAGGCCGGATTGAAAATTATAATCGTGGGTGAGCCAGTACTATGAAAGTTCATGAGGAATCAGGCTTATCTGTAATATATGTACAGGTATTTGTGGATCCCTGTGCGATCTGATTTTCTAAGCTTTTTCAGAAATATCGAATATGGTGATTGACTGAATTCGACCTGCACCACCTAGCGAACTAATCATACACTAGGTCTACGTTATAGACTAAAACAATCACTACACTAGGCTAATACCGATTCCAAAATATGTGAAATGCATCTGTTACTGGTGGTTCTTGACTTTCCGTAATGCAAAGTTAATCAATTTTAATTAAAACAAGCTATAGTTGTTTTTTAAATTCTGTTATGTATTGAGGTTTTATAATATATGTTGTTATATGAGAAATTTATGACCATATTGTAAAGGTGTGTATATGAATTTACCAGCATGGGTACAGTTTAATTCTTCGAAGTTTGCAGTACTGACTTGGCGGAATGAATTTTGTTGTATGTATTCCTGTAGTGTTTATCTCCTTTTGCAGGTCACAAGAATTATGTATTGTGCGTCGCGTGGTCACCCGACGGTCGAAAGCTAGCCTCAGGATCTTTCACGAGGAAGGACAATGGAGAGGCAAGTGTTTAACAAACTGTCCAGACATTCATTCAACAGTTAGCAGTTTCCACTTATACATGTTTTCAAAGACCATTATTATCATTGTTACCATCATCATAATAATCATTATCAACATCATTCTTATTGTCATGTATTTATTCAGTTGTTAATTAATTTTTAAAGAATTTATTGTCGATTTTCATGGAGATGGGGGGCAGTTTCTATATATGACTGTGCTGGTATGCAAAACTTAACATGCTAGTGCAATCTGTGATGCGCACTCATGTTTTATGACTTTGAAATAAAACAGTGCATACAATTTTTTGCAGGTCATAATCTGGGACCCAGAAACGGGCAAACAGATTGGTCAGACGCTCACGGGCCATAGGCAATACGTGACTTGCTTAGCATGGAGGCCTTTGCATTTGTAAGTACAACTCTTTGAACTTGAGGCACACAGCATTATGCAAATATAAAGCAAAAAATTGCAAAACAAAACAAAAAAACTATTAAAATACTTCTTTTTTACGCTTTGAAAGTGATTTCTGCTGCAGACCCGCCTTCCACTCTGCATCTTTCCAGAGTTTTTCAGAATTTCGATAGACAGCTCCACGGAACATTGTCAAACTCTGCATTTTTGCGTCAAGCATTCACCGCAAACTTTACTCAGCGCCTTTGCGCATGTTTGCCCATTATTGTGCTGTAGTGCGCAGAGAATAGTCTCCTGTTGAGAAGTATCGCTAGCGTGGGCACACTTGGTTTTTGGGGTAGCCGCTATTTACAAAAGCCAAACTTACTCCATTTGAACACATTGTCATGTCTGCCTTCAAGAGAGAGCAGATGGATTCCACATGGTCAGCCACTGGCCAGTATACAAATGAAACCAATAGAACCAGTGTTCAAGACACTAAGAGTGTCATATTTGGAATCCTGTGCATTCTCTCATCATCAGTCCACTGCGAGAGAGTTTTCTCACGCATCAGAATGAAACTCACAGACCAACGCACATCACTTTCACATAAAACAATCCAGATTTTAATGGTTGTGAAGTCCAGATCAGGAAGCTTTGTGTGTAGAGACTACACTCCTGTCCAACTGACTGTTGCGATTATAATTGTATATTTCTAATAATACACAAGCAAGAATAAAATCCTCCAATTGAATAGAATAGGCATGGTGTTCGTACCCTAATTTATAATTTTCAAGACTTCTGCAGGAATACAATTTGTTCTTTTGCACACTAAAAGAAGGAAACATTGCTTTTACTTAAAATCACTTAATGAATGTTAATTATGGGCGTGTTTTCTGATGAATCAACACTCTTCATATAATTAAAACGGATTGTGACCACATAAATTCCAAATTTTTACATAAAACTCCAAATTTTTACATAAAACTTTAGATTTTGACATAACACTCCACTTTTTTTTTTTTTAAAATCTCCACATTTTGACATAAAACGCCACATTTTGTCATAGAAATCAAGATGTTGTCATAAAAATCATGATTTTGACATAACATTCCACATTTCAACATAAAACGCCACATTTTAACATGAAATCCCACATTTTGACATAAAACTCCACATTTTGGAATGGTCTACTCCACATTTGGTTGTAGTTGAGCAGGTCTGCTGTTGTACTTTGCTTTTCTTGATTAAAATTAGCTTCAATCAAAGATTGAACGATCGGATATGCTCAGGTTGATTCCAAGTTCCAAGCTTCTCGAATTATCTACGTTGTTTGTAGTAAGAAGTGAATCCAATGGTTGGTGAATAGGGATTATAATAATTACATCTGTAATTATGATAATTACATCTGTAATATTGTTTGTCTTAAAGTGGCAAATCACCAATCATTTTCATTGTTTTTGTATCCCAGCTAGAATTTCAGAGCATCACCACACGGGTGATATATTTTGCACATGTGACTGTTTTCTATCCCATCATAAAGCTAGCACTAGCAGGGTTCGTACAAGCATGTGCAGTATAAGGTCAAGATCACATAAAGTAAGTGTCATCCCAAGAACACTGTTTTTTTATGTGTGCCTAATACCATTTGCTGCAGTTTATTTGATTGTACATGAGTGTATTTGGACTTGGAGGTCAAGGTCATCTCAAAGTCAAGAGCATGAAAAGATCCAAGTCTTTATTACTTACTTTGGTTTTTAATCGTTTTTCTGGACACTTGTTGTGTTGTTAAATATTTCAAGTTCCATAAGGAGCATTCGCCCTTCTAGTGTGTGTGTTACGTTGAAACGTGAACGAAAGTATGTCGGAAGCGCGCACGATAGATCTAATCGTTTCGTTTTGCAAAGTATTCAATAATGGTGTTTATTTACCTTTGATTTGAGTTTGCATTGTTGTTAGGAGAGGCTTTGTATAACGTTGATAATTTGCGTTAGTCGATATTATTTGAGAATCTTCTGGATATGCGTGTTTACTCTTGATAGAAATTTCCCGATACATGTCGAAGCAAGAGGTCGTTCTGGAAGATATAAAAATATGTATTGACGTAAGTCAGTGATGACGATCTTTTATTCGATTGGTGGCAGTGCGTCATTTCTACAGTATTCGAAATTCTTCCGGAAGAGAGAGAGGTTATTTAATCGTGTGCCGAGTTGTTGTTGGGAGATTGTTGTTGATAGTGAAGCTGGAAAGTAAAGAAGAGTTGCTGTGAAAGTTGTTGAGTTGAGTTGAGAATTGTATGCAGTTGTTGATGTGTGCTGAATAAAAGTGGAAAACTTCATACGTCGACTTTGTGACTTGTATGCTGATTGAGCAGGCTGTGTGAATAAACGAATCTGAGTTACACCTTATCAGGACTTCAGCATCGGGGCTGAATCAAATACTGATAAAGAAAAACACCATCATCAAACCGAGTGTAACATTTTGGGGGTCAAGCCGCGATTCACGCCATAGCCAAGGGTTCAACTGCTACAACAAGCGAGTCAACGTTACGAGAGGCAGTCATCGAGGGTAGCCGCCATCAAGTTGCGTCGAGAGGGGCCAACGACTGGGACTACATCCGATAGGTTCGGGTTGACTGCAAGGGCGTGTAGTCGCTGAAGAGTTGCTTCGTGAGCGAACAACAGATCGGGACTACGTGGCTGCCGTAAGACTACGTCGAGGGACAGTCTCGGAGCTACATCGCCAGTGTTACAGAGAGCGGCGAGCGGACGTCGCGTCTACTTCAGCACAGGAGCGTATACATCAACACCAGCGTGGTGCAGCGTCGCATACGACGAGGACAGCGGGGCCTGCGTCAGCGAAGGCGACTAGTGACAAGCATCAGCGCTACTGCAGAAAGCGTGCTGTTCTAAAACAGTCTAGAAGGGTGCAGCACAGTCAAGAACTTTCTAGAAAAGAACTTTCCAGAAGCATCAAGATGGCTGACTTCTGGCAGAGAGGGATTGAATTGAATCTGAAAGGCAAACAGCTGACGGAGTACGTCAAATGCCAGGAGAGAATATTGCGTGAAGAAAGAGAAGAACAGCGACGGCGCGAAGAACGAGAATTAGAAGAGCAGCGTCGCCGTGAAGAAACAGAATTAGAACAGAAGCGTTTAGAAATTGAACAGCAGCAGCAAGAGAGAGAAGAGCAGCGTCGCCGAGAAGAAAGAGAAGAAAAGCGTCGACGTGACGAGATGGAAGAGAGACGATTAGAGGCTGAGCGTCAATTCCAGTTAGAAATGGCGCGCATCCAACAACAGCAGCGCGCGCCACAAGTTATCAGTGACTTCAAGGCTCCAAAATTGCCAGTGTTCGTCGACGAAAAGGACCAGATCGACAGCTATCTGGCGAGGTTCGAAAGGTTCGCCGAAAGCGCTAAATGGCAACGTCAAGATTGGGCGATCATACTCAGCGCACTACTGACGGGGAAGGCGCTCGATGTCTACAGTAGACTGTCGAATAATGACGCCAAAGACTACGACATTTTGAAAGCGGCCCTATTGCAGTGCTACAACTTTACAGAAAAGGGCTACCGTAAACGCTTTCGTGAATGCCGACCTCTGTCAGACGAGACGCCAAAGCAGTTTGTGGAGCGCCTGTCGTCATATCTACACAAGTGGGTGGAATTATCAGGCAAAGGGAAGACTTACGAGAGTCTGCATGAACTGATCGTGAGGGAGCAATTACTCAACGCCTGCCCTAAGGACCTCGCGATCCACTTGGAAATACAAAAGTTGGAGACGCTAAAAGACGTTGCCGAAGCTGCTGAAAGATATCTCATCGCTCATGAGAAAACGCTGGGGCCACCCAGCGCGACGAAACATTTTCAGAAGACTGGAAACCATGGGAACCAGATTCAGGGGGGTCAGACGAGCCAGAGACACACGGACTCCACGCCACCTCCCAGGGAAGGGCATTCAAGAGGATGTTTCACCTGCAACGCTACAGACCACAGAGCGGCTAACTGTCCTCAAAACCAAAGTAGCGGACAGCGGGGCAGTACGGACAATGCAGCGGTGGGCAACCGACAGAGACGTTTCTCCAATCAACGGCAAAACAGTAGATCTGACCATCAAGTGTGCGGCGGGAGCGTCATTCTTCCGAATGAGACCAAGCGCACAGCTACTCCTGCGGACGTGCAAGAGTGCATGACCGATGGCCAACTTCTCCTTGCCAACGGAAAATCCATCCCCGTCGTCGCCAGCGCAGCTGTGACCGTCCAGAACATGCCTGTTTCAAAGGGACGCGTCGGAAATCATGAAGTGACTGTTCTAAGAGACTCTGGCTGCAGTGGGGTCATCGTCAAAGAAGACCTAATCGCTAAAGAACAGTTCACTGGCGATTCTAAATGGACACTCATGGCCGACAGCAAATGTGTGAGAGCGCCAGTTGCGAAGATTCATGTCAACACCCCTTTCTACATAGGCGAAGTCGAAGCGGTTTGCCTGAAGAAGCCGCTATATGATTTGATGATCGGGAATATCGACGGCGCGAGACGACCCGACGACCCCGATCCAGAGTGGAGTCCTGCCTCAACTCAACACGTCAAAGTTGTGGAGGAGGATCCATTGCCGTTTCCCGATGGAGACCTTACAGAGCTGCTACGGGACAATGTGGTTACTCCGGCTCAGCCCTGCCGACCAGAGATCGTCAGTGCTGTTACTACCAGGGCCCAGGCCAAGAGAGACAAGACGTCTACGCCACTGAAGGTCGCCGACAACTCTAAAGCTGCCATCGTGGACAGAGATAAGCTGATCCAGCTCCAGGAAGCTGATAGTACTTTAAACAAGTACAGGAACCGCCAAGACCACGTGACCAAAGGCAGTGGTACGGTCTATTTTGAGGTGAAGGCCAAGATCCTGTACCGAATCTTCCAGCACCCGAGGGTCAACGGAGGGAAACCACTACGTCAAGTCTTGGTACCGTTACCCCTAAGGCGCCAGGTGATGGAAGTAGCGCATGACTCAATCATGGGAGGTCACCTAGGTATCAAGAAGACGTCGGATAGAATCCAGGCGGTATTCTACTGGCCAGGACTTCATGCGGACGTCAGCCGTTTCTGCCGATCATGTGACATTTGCCAGAAGACCATACCTCGAGGAAGGGTCCCTAAAGTGCCTATGCAGAGAATGCCTTTGATCGACCGACCTTTCAAGAGGGTGGCCTTAGACTTAATCGGCGAAATAAGACCTCCGAGTGAAGAAGGTCATCGATGGGTACTGACTTTAGTGGACTATGCGACTCGGTACCCAGAAGCAGTGCCACTGAAGAAGATTGACACTGAAACTGTAGCAGAGGCACTAGTGGACATGTTCAGTAGACTTGGAGTGCCTGAAGAAATTCTGACAGACCTCGGGACGCAGTTCGTCTCTGACTGCATGAAGGAGGTCAACAGACTGCTTAGCATCCGGCATTTGACTACGACACCCTACCATCCAATGTGCAACGGGCTCGTCGAGAAGTTCAATGCTACGCTGAAGTCCACCCTGAAGAAATTATGCAGCGAGCAGCCCAGACAATGGCATCGTTACATCAACGCCTTACTGTTCGCCTACAGAGAGGTGCCGCAGGAGTCCACCGGCTTTTCTCCGTTCGAGCTGCTGTACGGAAGAACCATCCGAGGGCCGATGCACATCCTGAAAGAACTGTGGACGAAAGAAGTAGACACCCCAGAGGTGAAGAACAGCTACCAGTACGTGTTTGAGCTACGGGAGAAGCTGGAGCAGACTCTCGAGATAGCCAGAGAAAACCTGAAGAAGTCCCAGGACTGTGGAAAGCACTATTATGATCGTAGGGCTGTGAGCAGGAAGTTTAAACCTGGCAACAAAGTGCTGGTGCTGCTACCTACTGATCACAATAAGTTGCTGATGCAGTGGAAAGGCCCGTACGAAGTGGAGACCGTGGTGGGAATCAACGACTACAAGGTGAAGGTCGGCCAGCATTCCAAGATATACCACGCCAACCTCCTTAAGCTGTACGTGGAAAGGCCATCAGAGACTGTGCACGCAGCCACAGCAGCTGTGACCGACAACAGCTTTGACAGCGAAGAACTGTTGGAACTGGGAGACTTCCACAGCAAAGAAGGCATCGATGATGTTAAGCTAGGACCAAGCTTGACGGAAGGTCAAAAGATGGAGCTCAAGGACCTTATGGGCGAGTTTCCCCACAACTTCAGCGATGTCCCTGGCTCTACAACTTTGGTCGAACACGAAGTCCACCTCACTTCGAATATCCCTGTTCGATCCAAGCCCTTCCCGATCCCTTTCAAGGCCCGTGAATCCTTGAAGAAAGACATCGATAAGATGCTGAAGATGGGCATCATCAGGGAGTCCAGTTCCCCCTACGCGTCCCCTGTCGTGGTCGTGAAGAAGAAGAACGGGAGCAACCGAGTATGCATCGACTACAGGAAGGTTAATAAGATCACCGTCTTCGACCCTGAGCCGATGCCTACCGCAGCAGACCTCTTCCGCCAACTATCGGGGAGTAGAATCTTCTCAAAGATTGACCTCAGCAAGGGTTATTGGCAAGTCCCCGTGCGTCAACAGGACATACCAAAGACTGCTTTCATAACTCCTGATGGGACGTACGAGTGCCTAAGGATGCCCTTTGGCATGGTCAACAGCGGAGCTACCCTGAAGAGAGGAATGAGGAAGATGCTCAAAGGAATGGACAACGTCGTGTGTTACTGGGACGACCTGCTAGTCCACACCCGCACCTGGAAAGAGCATCTGCAGACCTTGAGGGAGCTGTTTCACCGTCTAACAGAAGCTAACCTGACCGTGAGACCCAGTAAGTGCATTCTGGGGACTGACAACGTAGACTTTATCGGCCATTCGCTGAAAGAAGGACAAAAGGGGCTTCTACTAGAAAACGTCACCAAGATTCTGAACGCTCCACGTCCCCAAACCAAGAAGCAGGTGCGATCTTTCCTGGGGTTGGCTGGATATTACAGGGAGTTTGTACCAAACTACTCCGCCATCACAGCACCCTTGTCGGACCTGGTGCGGAAAGGCTGTCCAAACCAAGTGCAGTGGGGACCGTCTCAGGAGAAGGCATACCAGACTGTGCGCGACCTCCTTTCGAAGGATCCGGTGCTACGACTGCCCGATACTTCCAAGGAATTCGTCTTGAGAACAGACGCAGCGGACGAAGGCATCGGCGCCATACTGATGCAAGAACACGAAGGGAAACTATTTCCGGTCAGTTACGCCAGCAAGAAGCTGTCCAGGGCTGAGAAAAATTACTCGACCATGGAGAAAGAGTGCCTTGCCATCATATGGGGAATCCGTAAGTTCGAACTGTACCTTCAAGGGGTGAAGTTCGTGCTACAGACTGATCACAAGCCGTTAACTTACTTGAACTCTGCCAAGTTTGTGAACAGTCGCATCATGAGATGGGCTATGTACTTGCAGAACTTTAACATGCGAGTAGAATCTATCAAAGGATCAGACAATGTTGGTGCGGACTTCCTCAGCAGAGTGTGTGAGTAAAAAACATTGACCGTGTAGATAAACTGTGAACATTGACAATATCCAGACAGATTTGAAGATGAAAACCATTGACTCTGTGTGAATGAGCTGAGAACATTGACAGTGTTCAGACAGTCTGAAATAAGTTTTAATTCTGAACTTTGCTTGTGCATTACGTTTCAACGTTGTTGAAAGAAATTGGGTAAATTTCTTCTTGAGTGGGGGGTTATGTTACGTTGAAACGTGAACGAAAGTATGTCGGAAGCGCGCACGATAGATCTAATCGTTTCGTTTTGCAAAGTATTCAATAATGGTGTTTATTTACCTTTGATTTGAGTTTGCATTGTTGTTAGGAGAGGCTTTGTATAACGTTGATAATTTGCGTTAGTCGATATTATTTGAGAATCTTCTGGATATGCGTGTTTACTCTTGATAGAAATTTCCCGATACATGTCGAAGCAAGAGGTCGTTCTGGAAGATATAAAAATATGTATTGACGTAAGTCAGTGATGACGATCTTTTATTCGATTGGTGGCAGTGCGTCATTTCTACAGTATTCGAAATTCTTCCGGAAGAGAGAGAGGTTATTTAATCGTGTGCCGAGTTGTTGTTGGGAGATTGTTGTTGATAGTGAAGCTGGAAAGTAAAGAAGAGTTGCTGTGAAAGTTGTTGAGTTGAGTTGAGAATTGTATGCAGTTGTTGATGTGTGCTGAATAAAAGTGGAAAACTTCATACGTCGACTTTGTGACTTGTATGCTGATTGAGCAGGCTGTGTGAATAAACGAATCTGAGTTACACCTTATCAGGACTTCAGCATCGGGGCTGAATCAAATACTGATAAAGAAAAACACCATCATCAAACCGAGTGTAACAGTGTGTTTGTGTGTGTGTTGAACGGTTCACCGATCACGGAAAATTATAATTTGGGCATGGAAAGTCATGGAAAAGTCGTGGAAATCTGGATTGCATATTTGTAGGAATCCTGCGGTAGCCACAGTACATTGTAAGGTAAATACAATAGCCATCTGAATGATTTCTCTGTGCTTACAAAACAAAACTGTTCTGTGTTTTGTCTTATTTGTTGTTTATTTTGTTTGTTTCTGCTCTTCAGAGATCCGGAGTGCAGGTATTTGGCCAGTGCCTCAAAGGTGAGTGTATATTAACGAGTCACACCGGAATTATTGTACTACAGAATCAAATTAGCTATCACGTACACTTGTGTTGGGAATTACTTAAGTACCAAGTCCATAATTTAAAAGATTAAATTATTATGACCAGAAAGTTTCTTTCTGTTTTTTCTAATTTTCATAATTTTTTTAACCAAGTCCAATTACAAGATGAAATTATGACCGAAAAGGTGCTTTCTGTACTTTCACATTTTTTCCTAAATTGTCCATCAGCTGCTCTGGCACCGCAGAAGGCAATACTTTGTTGTCTTCCATGGATTAGTGTCATGGTGCTGTTTTCCTTATTCTTTTGTCTTGATGTTTTGACCAGTTTCTATCCAACTGTAAAGTTAGTAATGTTCTGTCTTCCAATGATGGTGTTTGCAAGATGTATTTGTGTGATTGGCACTCTTCGATCTAGAACATGAGAGTCAGGATCTTCAACAGTCCATGATATGGAATTATGCATGCATAGACCATAGTTTGGTTTATACTCTTACCCAAAAGATTGGGGTCACTATTATTCCTGGGCATCTGGATGAAGTTACTGTTAAGGCAGCAGCTGAATAGTCACCCTCCCAGCTGCTTGCCATGTTTGGCATTGATTCATTGCTGGATGAGGAGTATAAACCAAGGTCTAGTCTGTGTATGCACGCATTCCTCCACAAAGACTTTAAAGATCCTGAAGCTCATGTGCTAGATGGGTGAGTGCCAAAATCACCTACACACCAGCATGCTATGAACTATAGGTCCTGTTCCCTCCTCTGTCCAGGGTGGCTCTGCTTTTGAGTCTGCCACGATTTCGCTTAGAAGGCATCCTGAATTTTGCCCACATGGGTGGCGAAAAAATAAAATCCATTTCTAAATCATAAATCTTTTACTGTTACCACTTGACTGCAGTGGGCTACCATTATATTTCTCTTAATCAATAGATGTTGATTTGTTGACATGATCTCTCCACAGGATACGACAGCGCGGATTTGGGACACGCACCTGGGAAAATACCATGTTATACTGACTGGGCACGCAGAAAACGTGCAGTTCTTGAAGTGGGGAGGTACTGACCTCATCTATACAGCTTCCCGTGACAAAACCATCAAAGTTTGGAGATTTGACGTAAGCTTGGTTTTTGCATTTGTCATCAAAATGGTGTTTGTGAAACATTTTGTGTTGAGTTTTATCAGTCTTATATAGCGCTTTTCCAGCTCAAGAGCTGCTCAAGGTGCTGACTGATACAGGATCTTACTCAAGCCGTCAGAGGTGCCCACTGGCTACCTCATGAGGGTTTTTCTGTTTTAATTTTTTTGCAGGGGGTACTTTGCAGAACACTTGCAGCCCACAGTCACTGGGTCAACACACTTTCTCTCAACTCAGACTACGTCCTGCGTACTGGTGCGTTTGATCCTGGAGAGGCCAAAATTGTGAAAGATGCTATCACTGATACGCGTGAGTAAAACTTGATTGTTTTTTTTTTATATACAATTTTATATTGAAACAGTTTTGTGTTTGTTTTGGGTTTTTAGGGGGGAATTGGGGTGAGCTGGGTGGTGATGGTGGTTTGTGGAGTGGGAAGGGCAGCGTGTTGGTTGTTTTGTTTTGTTCTGTTTTGTTTTGTTTGATCATATCCTTGTACGCGTCCTTTAATTTTGTATTGTGCGAGTGTATGCATAAATTAAGATAATTAAAACAGAATTTTGTAGATAAAACCTTCAAAGCAAGCAAGAATGTGTATCATGAGTTGACAAAACATGTATTTGTCTGATTATGATGGTTTTTTTCCTGTTTGGTTTTCTGTGTCTGTTTGATTCTGTGTGTGTGTGTGTGAGAAAGTGTGTATAGGTGCATGGTTGACAAGCCATGTATATAATTATGATGTTTTCTTCTGACCTTAACCCCCGTGAGGATGACGGAGGCTCCTGTATAAATAGTATCTCCACTTTTGGAAATGTAGTGCTTTAAATTACCAGTTTCTGTCATTCTCATTTGTTCTTTCTCGTTCCTGATCTGTTCTATGAATCTACTTCTTCGCTAGACCAGTCACCTACCTTTTTTCTTGAAAACTCTCCCAGAACTCCTATTTTGTGCATAGGGTCTGTTGGGTCAGCTTGGGGCTATTGGACGCTTTCTGCAAAATGGTCACTATGGCTTTCTATGGAATTATTATTTAGCAATGTAGGCATTTTCTATGTGTGTTTTGTTAATATTTTATAATGATGTTTATATTCTATTTTGTTTTTTGTAAACGAGGATTTGATAAATTAGAGTAAACCTCAGTGTCCCCTGTTTGGGATGCCTTTATTTCAAAGTGGCTGGCTGTTGGGGTGCATGCAGTGTTACTGTTACAGTTGATCTTTTATAAGGATCAGAGGCGAGTCCTTTTTCAAGCAAGTTGTGGTCCTGATTCAGCTCTTTACAGTCTGCTGGACCCTATAAACAATGATTAACTCATTTCTGACGTTTCTTTATTTCTGTTTCTTTGATACTCTAGCGTTAGAGGATTTCTCTGGTTCTTTTGTGTTGGAAATGTTACCGAATTGGATTGCTAGAAAAGGATTTTGCGTTTATGTTTCAAATAACATTATCTGTAAAGTGGTGAAACATTTTTCTTACTTTACAAACAGTTCACTTTATTTACACATGTACCCCTTGGGGTCATGAGCAATCTTGTCACTGTAAATTGTTCTAACCTATAAAGGGAAAAGAAAAAGCCCCAGTTGAAAACCTGTCTTGCCTTTGTAGGCATGACAGTTTCACTGCGGCAACAGTTCCCCCCCGTTGGAGTGCCGGGGGTTTCAGTATAAATAGTATCCCCACTTTCTGGAAATTTAGTGCTTTAAATTCCCACTGTCGCTGTCTTCCTCATTTGCTCTTTCCCATTCCTGATCTGTCCTATCACTCTGCTATACTATCTTCTTCTTCGCTAGATCAATGACCTACCTTTTTTCTTGAAAACTCTTCCTGGACAAGACTCCTTGTTTGTGTATGAGGTCTGTTGGATCAGCTTGGGAGTGTTGGACGCTTTCTGCCGGGTGGTCACTAGGGCTTCCTATGATTGTATTATTTAGCACTATAGGCATTTTATATGTATATGTTTTTGTTGATGATTTGTAATGATGGTTGTATTCTATTTTGTTTTTGTAACCGTGGGTTCGCGTAGTTGAGGTAAACCCTCAGCCGTCCCTCGCGTGGGATGTCTTTATTGTAAAGTGACTGGCCGGTGGAGGGCATTCAATTTTCCCACTGGGGTTGTTTCGGCAGATCTTTTATGCGGATCGGGGGTTGTCCGGTCCTGATTTGGCTCGGAAGAGTCCGCTGGACCTAAAGCAACAATAAATCAATCAATCAATCATATTTACACATGTACCCCTTCTCTCTCTCTCTCTCTCTCTCTCTCTCTCTCACACTCTCTCTCTCTCTCTCTCTCTCTCTCTCTCTCTCTCTCTCTCTCTCTCTCTCTCTCTCTCTCTCTCTCTCTCTCTCTCTCTCTCTCTCTCTCTTTCTCATATCATTTTCATTTGCTTGAAGAAAAGGGAACTATAACTCGGTATTCCCAGTGAGGATTTCCCATTGTCACCCTAGCTCTGCCATTAACATAAATTAACTAATTTGACTCTACTATTAACATCTACTTAGCATGACACTGTCATTAACATTTACTTTGATAGTATCACACTGCCATTCCATTAACATTTACTTTGACAGTATCACACTGCCATTCCATTAACATTTACTGGAGTGAGTGCAGGCTACACAAATAAGTTTTATTTAACAAGGGTAAAAGAGTACACACTTTGTTTGCTGCTGTACGTCTTGCCCTTGGAGCTTGTAACGCTCTCCCCATCATCCTCGGGTCACCCATGATTGCGCTCAGTTGTCTCAGTGTGAGACAAAGCGCCCAACAGCTTAAAGTGGGCGCCTCTGGAGTCT
Organism: Oncomelania hupensis; assembly: GCA_036898135.1. Classification (NCBI taxonomy): domain Eukaryota; kingdom Metazoa; phylum Mollusca; class Gastropoda; order Littorinimorpha; family Pomatiopsidae; genus Oncomelania; species Oncomelania hupensis. Next base: position 24,509,642 of record CM072521.1, on the reverse strand, counting down.
TGGGTTAGATCCTGTAAAAGCCAGTACCTTGAGCAGCTCTGGAACTGGAAAAACGCTATGTAAGAATGATTAAATCTAATAACAATAAAATATTCATTAATATACAGTTGTAACCGAGTGATGGGTTATGAAGATTTGAATTTATTTAGACAGGAAAGACCACACACTCACAGTTCGCAATAGAAGGAAAGGAGAGAGAAATCAATCACGAAATAAAAGAAAGAAAGAATACATATTAAATTGAACACAAATTTGTATTATTTTATTTTTCTTTCTACGTCATTGAGAAGGTCCTAGATGGTGTTGCACTGGGGTTCATTATATTACAAATGTACAATAGCAAAACAACAATAAACGACTGAAAATAAATCAGTGAAAATATATTGTGTTTGCCATGCTATTCTACTCTAATTACTGTTTCTACTTTCTGTTTAAAATAAAATATTGAAAAATACTACAATTAAATCCTAAGCCCCAAACTAAAAACTAACACCTACATACCTAAAAACTTAAACTTAAAACACCAAATAAAGCAATAAAAAAAATTTAAAAGCTAAAACCAGCTGCCTAGGTTAACTGCCATTTTGTGGGTAGGGACTTGACTGCAAGTCATTTCACAACCGCAATGAAGAAAAAAAGGAAAGTCTCTAAAGCGTGCCTAAAACGTCGATGAGATATATCATAAATAATATTTATTTTTTCCAATTAACATACCCATTTTTAGTCTTAAATAATATACTTTATTTATTTTAATATGAATAAAACAAAAATTACAATTTTCTTGCTGTAACAAAACTAAAATTTTAGAACGAGGGTAATATTAAGGAACACAACTCTTGCAAACTATAAAATAAGAAAGGCCGTGGTTAACTCTCATATATGCATTTTAGTTTCTACTAGGTCATTACCACACAGTCGAAGGAATATATATATATATATATATATATATATATATATATATATATATATATATATATATATATATATATATATATAGTCTCATATTTACCGGAATGTGTCAACCTGCACAACCGTTAGTACAACGGCCGTTGTGATACGGCCTCCCGGAAAGTGTCAACATCGCAAGTTGACAGATTACGGGAGGACTTAAAGTAGCTACGGAAACTTGAGAAAAAAGCAACTTTCGTCCCCTCTAGGCGACGAATTAGGTCACGCTTAGTTGTATCTAGGTCAGGAGACTTTTGCGAACCGTTTGGGAATATTTTCGAACCGTTTATTGACGCCGGATAGCGTCCTCACTTGGTTTCATACAATTTAAGAATCCAAGAAGGCAGATGGGTTTTTGGGACGGAAAGAGCGGAAAGAGTTAGGGCAAGGGCTAGTGATAGAACTGCAACTAACCCTTACCCGGACCCTTCCCCTTAAATAGCGCTCTTTCCGTCACAAAGTAAAATGTTGACACATTCCGGTGCGTATAAGAGTATATATATATATAGATAGATATATAGATATATATATATATAGATATATATATATATAGATATAATTTAATATAAATTCTCTCTCACTTTTGTCCACCTTTGAGAGCAGGATAATTATTTTTCTTGTTATTTTTCTTGTTATATATATATATATATATATATATATATATATATATATATATATATATATATATATATATATATATATATATATACATGTACATGTAAATGCACATTTTTTATTAAAGGATATAGCACATAAACAAACATGTTAATACATTGCTCTAGTCTCATACAAACAATGACTTTATGTACATAATAAGCAGAAGGGGGAAAGAGTAGTTAATCGATAGGATGCTCACAATGTAAAATGCCTCATATGACCTTGGTTCAAGCCTTGACGGATTCATATCTGTCGATTATCTGTAATGACTCTTTATGTGGTGTTTAACTTTCCCCCGTGTCACTGCAGCTGCACGTTAATTGTCTTAATTGGAAGGTACATTTTTTCAAGGTTCTCAGATACCAAACCTAGGTTCCTGAATCTTTTTTTTTTGGTTCAAAAGGTTCAGGAATATAGATTGAGTATGTGAGAACCTTGAAAAAGTGTTGGTGAACCTCCACATACCTTCCAATTTAGACAGGCTATAAGGTACCCCGATTATTCTGTAGCAACAGTCAAGTGGAGAGGCTCAAAATAATTGTGCATACATTTAGGTCTTTCAGGCTTGCTCAGTTTTATGAGGTGTCAAGCAAAGTTGGCATCTTGGGCAGCTGCTTGGTTTAGATCCTATTTCAACCAGTGCCTTGTTCAGCTCTGGTAAAAGGCTAAATAAGACTAAATCATTTCATCATACAGCAGAGTTATGGTTAATTATTTCATTTTGAAATGCATTGACTTTTTTTTTTTTTAATACATTTGATTTCATGGAAACACCCAACTAAACTATTGCAGCATTGGAAATTCACAAGCAAATAAGTTGGCACGATAATGATATAATGTAGAAAGATTCGTGGTGTATCACCTGCAAATAATTTTGCATGATATGAAATGATATAATAATTATAAAACACTTGTTTCATGGCTATGCGTAGGAGATGGTCTATTGAACAAAGTTAGGCATAATATGTGAGAATAAATGTAATTACTTTAAAAACACAATTGTTATTGTCACATGATGTGTACACTACAAACACTTTGGTGTATCACAGTCTGGCTTGACAAATGTATGCAAATGTTACTCTTATTCATAAATATAATACCTCATTTAGTTTTAATTTTTGCTATTTTAATTGACAAATTAAATATACAAATACATATATTTAACTGAATTTTGATGTTAGCAAAATGATGGCAGTGATAAATACTCAGATACACGATTGTACTGTATTTGCTGGAACAAATATTGAAATCAATTCATCAAAGTCTTACTAAAATTATAACTTAATCACAACAATACCAAGAACAGAGAAAATAATAATCAGAGTAATCAACATCCTCGTCATTGTAATATTGGATAAAATGTAATAATGAGATCAGATCTTTAATGAACTCAGCTGGTGGCTGAAACAAAGAAATTATAAATCATAAACTAAAAACAACTATATTTATACATTTCAGGTGTCTGATCGCCGTGATTGCCATTGCATTTATAAAATGCGCATTGTATGATTTACATCATGGTACATATTTTTCATTATGTTGAGAGCTATCCTTCTTCTATCCTGTGACCTTCATATTACTAGATCTGTATATGTATTTTATAAGAATTTGTGACTCTGAAATGTGTGATCTTGAGGCCATTCAATTCAGCTTCTCTCTCTCTCTCTCTCTCTCTCTCTCTCTCTCTCTCTCTCTCTCTCTCTCTCTCGCTCACTCTCTCTCTCTCTCTCTCTCTCTCTCTCTCTCTCTCTCTCTCTCTCTCTCTCTCTCTCTCTCTCTCTCTCTCTCTCTCTCTCTCTCTCTCTCTCTGAACAAAGTCAAGATATTCTGTTAGTTTTGGGTGAAGGATGCTTTACAAATGTTCATCATCATCATCATCATATGATTGAAAAACCATGAAACTATTTTGTTTCATGTTGTAAGGGCACATACATAAATGTTCTGCTTTTAATTTCCCATCTCATTTGGTTTCAGACTGCAGATTACAGTAATCGCCAAATTCATTAAAATGTTTCAGTTTTGTGTAATAGATCCATTGGAATGTAATGATGATATATGCCTTTGGGAAGTTTTGGATACATTGTGTGAGTGTGGGTGTGTGCATGTGTGTGCGTGCTTTTTGCTTTGTGAAGCAAAAGCACCATTGATGAATTTTAACAAATGTTTGTCTACCACTAGCTTATTGAACAAAGAAGAAAAAAAAAAAGAACTGCGTCTGAGATTGAGATGACATTTTTGCAGAAATCTTATAAAATATCTGATCGTAACAGCAAGACCTTGGTCTCTCGTCTTCTAATCGTACATATCTTCTTCGACTTATTTCATTTGAGGGAAAAGCAGATAGAATTGTCTTAGATTTATTAGGTTAAGAGAACCCTATTTATTCTTAGCTAAATTTGATATGTATGTTCATTTCAGAGATACTTGCAGCTAACTTTTCATTCACAAAGGCACAAATACTTAACAAGGGAAAAAAACATATGCAGAATTAAACAATTTGACAGCAGTCTCATTTTTGTTGGAAATAAATAACAAAAAACGCAACAGCCCAGTGGAGTAGTTAGATACTAATCATAGTAATCAGGAAAGATTCTAGTCTCATGCAGATCCCTTTTTTCAGAAACATCGGATATTGTTCTACTTGCGCACCCCTTTTATCCACAAAACCCAGATTGTTAACATTATTAATCAACATTATTAGTCAGCATTATTAGTCAACATTATTAGTCTGTTCCGGATACATTTCTGTGCACCTCATCCAAAAATATATAGCTAAGGCAATGTTATGTGCAATCTGTGGGAATATCTTTAAGTGCAATCAACATTACATGCAATCTGTGGGAATGTCTCTATCCAAGTTGGGTGCGATGCTACCGGACATGTCGCAGTTACCCCACCCTGTTCTCCAGACATCTGTGATGTCTTCCAGGTCGGAACCATCGCTTTTGTAGAACCGGTGCTGCCCCCCGTCTTGCACCAGATGCAGCTGATTTGCCTGTGGGATGTTGGCATTAATACGGTAGTAGTGAATGGCCGGTAGGGAGACGTTGGCCCCTTGCACCACATGGTCAGTAAATGCATCATAATCCAGGCAAGTGTTGTTGACCTTCATCTGCAAGGTAGATAACGAAGCATGACAATGTAAACATTTATATTGACTTCGGCCCTACTCATGGTCAGGTCAAATCCGGCATCCACATTTGCACCCAATGGTAATCCTGACTAACACTAGGTCAGTATCCAGATTTACCAGACAGAAACCGGCATTAGCCTAAATGGATGACCACACAGTGTATATCTGTAGCATTTCATTCACCCCTTGGGGTCATGAGCAATCTTGCCACTGTAGATTGTTCAAACCTATAAAGGGAAAAGTGAAAGCCACAGTTGAAAACCTGTCTTTCCTTTGTAGGCAAGACAAATTCACTGCGGCAACAGTACCCCCGTTGGAGTGCCGGGGGTTTTCAGTATAAATAGTATCCCCACTTTATGGAAATTTAGTGCTTTAAATTCCCACTGTCGCTGTCTTCCTCATTTACTCTTTCTCATTCCTGCTCTGTCCTATCACTCTGCTATACTATCTTCTTCTTCACTAGATCAATGACCTACCTTTTTTCTTGAAAACTCTTCCTGGACAAGACTCCTTGTTTGTGTATGAGGTCTGTTGGATCAGCTTGGGAGTGTTGGACGCTTTCTGCCGGGTGGTCACTGGGGCTTCCTATGATTGTATTAGTTCGCAATTTAGGCATTTTATATGTATGTGTTTTGTTGATGATTTATAATGATGTTTGTATTCTATTTTGTTTTTGTAACCGGGGGTTCGCGTAGTTGAGGTCAACCCTCAGCCGTCCCCCGCGTGGGATGTCTTTATTGTAAAGTGACTGACCGGTGGAGGGCATTCAATTTTTCCACTGGGGTTGTTTCAGCAGATCTTTTATGCGGATCGGGGGTTGTCCGGTCCTGATTTGGCTCGGAAGAGTCCGCTGGACCTAAAGCAACAATAAATCAATCAATCAATCAATCAATCAAAGCATTTCATTCATTTTGAGAGTTCTGTTGGGACCTGGAAATATTCGTTTGATCACTTTCATGTGTTGTAAACCTGACCTAGAGCTTATCTTGAAAATTGTGTGTTGTTTTGTATTGTTTTGTCCAAATTAGCCTTCTTTTAGTTAATGTAAGATAAGATAAGATAAGAATATTTATTAACCAAGTAAAAACGTTACAAGGATTTTGGTGTGGCATGGCGACAATGAAATACATCCTTTCTTGCACAGTCACACATGCATTCATCGTGTCATACACTTCATTGGCATACAACATATATACAGCACTAAAGGATAGGTAAACACAGTGTTAAACATACATCACTAATCAGTCATATAAAGTTATGAAGTCAAACACACCCTGCAAGTAAAACAAAATACAGCATTAAAACAATTTAACAGCATTAAATAAAATGAGAATTATTAAGAATGTTAGGCTTCACATCCAAATCTACACACAACACAACACACACACACACATACTTGCAATGCATCAGAAATGGGTTCATTTAAGAATGTAGGAATCGGAAAGTCATTTTTTGATGGATGTATCCATTTGTTCCTCTTTATATTTCTTATTTATTTGTGATTTTGTTTTTGACATTGATTTTTTAAAATTGTAAATTGTTCCAGTCTTTGATGGTGTATGTAGTAGAATAAACGAATAAGTCAATATTAGGGTATTAAATAACTAAGGCTGAACGCACAAACACACATACACACATACACATATTATATAACCCTGTTTCAGTCTTGTTTTTTTATAAATTAAATGATGTACTTGCCTTTACGTTATATTGAATGTCCCCAAAGATGTACTGGCGGAAAAATGAACCAGGTTCTATAAAGCGGAAGGTTATGAACATGTTATTCGCTGCTTCGGAGAAGAAACTTGCACTCATGCATGTTACTGAGTGAGTATGGGATATTATTTGATGATTGGCCAGATTTACAGAGTAGCACTCCTTTAGTATCCATCGGGAACTCTCAGTGTAGCTCTGAAAACAACAATTCATTATTCTTCAGTTTAGCTCGATAAACAGAATTTTTTTTTTTTTTTTTTTTTTTTTTGCATCTCATAGCTTGGAGTTTATTGTTTTTCAGTTTGTCTGAAGACTATATTTTTTCTAGTTCATTTACATTTTTTTTTAAAAAGTTGCCCCTTTTAAAAATACAAACGAAATCTGGTTGACTAAAACATAAGTTGATCATGTTTACACCTGGTCAATATTCAAATTTTTTTCTTTGATTTATTGTACATTGAAGTAGCTATTTTATAAAGATTGCATACATAGAAGTTTGCTTTTCAGTTGCACATTTTGAATTAAAAAATTAATAGCAGAAACCTGAAGGCCTAACTGATATCTGATAACATTATGTGCAAATTTTAAACCCTGATAGTGTGCAACTTAATCAAACTTAACATAAAAAGGAAGAACCATTCTCCCTCACAATATACTAAATCATGAGCCATAAATAATACTGCTGTAACTCAAGTTATAGTTATTGTTAATTATTATTTCCAGATAATGAGATAAATTAAAAGAGTTACGAGAAAAAGATTATGTTGAGGAAGAGAAAACTTTTTTTTAATAGCGTTATAACTTATATTTATTTATGTGTTTCTTTGTTTTGTGTATTTATTTATTTATTTATTTATTTTTGTTTTGAAGTCTTAACCCATAATTTTATGCAGTGTTTACCTTGCTGTAAAGTGCCATTCTCAATTCAGTGGTGTTCTTTTCATAGATGTAGTTGTAGCTGATTTCCAGGTTGACATGATCCCTGATGCTGCTAACAGACAGGAATCTCACCCAGTCAGCTGTATAATGAATGTTGGGGTCAGACGGGTTGACGTTGAAATCAGGATGGTGTACGAAGACACTGACATTCTGAACAAATGAATTTAAAAAGAACGTTTCACAGTAAGTTAAGGCATTTAGGCTAACCTTTAGCCCTCATGTTATGTCTTAATGAGGACCGCAGACCTGAGTTACATGGTATCCGGGTCTGTAATTTTGAAGACTTTATGGTTCACAATTTATTAAGTAAACAGTATCGTGAAATATTTATCCACGTAATTTTTGAATGCATTCCTGTCCTGTCCTATCCTATCCCGTAACTCGAAGTTCGTTGGGGCACCACAGATGATCGTTTTACCAGCATACTCCATCTTCCTCTGTCCTCAGCAACCCTCATGGCTTCGCTCAGTGTCAAGCCAGTCCATTCCCGAATGTTGTCCTCCTACCTCTTTTTCTGTCTCCCTCTTCTTCTGCTTCCTTGCACCGCGCCTTGCAGGATGATCTTTGCAAGGCCTGATGCTCTGGTGACATGGCGATACCATCGGAGTTTTCATTTCTTCACCACTGTGAGCATGTCATCGTGTTGTCTAATGGCTTGTGTGATGGTTTGTCGGACGTGGTTGTTGGTGATGTGCTGGATATAGGAAATGCCCAGAAGTCTTCTGTAGCACCTCATCTCCATGCTTTGTATTCTTCGTTGTAGATCTGCAGTGAGGGTCCATGTTTCGCAAGCGTATAGGAAGATGGAGATGACAAGGGAGTGCAGCAGTCTTACCTTGGAATGTGAACTGATGGTCCTGTTTTTCCAAATGGGCTTCAACCTTGTCAGGGCCGCAGTTGTTTGTGCGATCCTGGAGAGGACTTCCTGTTGGGACCCACTGTCTGATACAATGGCTCCTAAATATTTGAAGCTATGCACTGTGTTGAGGGATTGTCCTTGGACTTTGATGTCCGGGTTGATGTCTTTGGTGTTGTCGGTCATCATTTTGGTTTTCTCTGCACTTATTTCCATTCCATAGGCTCTGGAGGTGGTGTCAAGCCTCTGTACCAGCTGTTCAAGTTCTTGTTCCTCTCCAGCCAATCCTATCCGCAAAACTGAGGTTAGAGATTGCTCTATCTCCGTATGCTGGCTGTGCCTTTGGGATCTGCAAGTGCATCTGACATGATGCGCTATAGGATGATGTTGGAGAGTGTTGGAGATAGTAGGCATCCTTGATGAACACCGATTGTTGTTCTGAACTAGTTCCAGAATGCATTGTTGCGGAGGACTGCACTGATAGCCTTGTCATACAGGCTTTTGTTGAGTCAATAAGATCAATTAGGGTTGATGTTGTGCACTCATTGTTGCCCACAGAGCTGCATGCCAGACTCGGTCAAACTCTTTCTTGACGTCTACAAACACATTATATAGGTGTTGTTGGTGCTGTAGGTATTCCTCTCAGATTATTCTGAGGTTGAAAATCTGTTCAGTGATACTTCGCCCTGTCCTGAATCCAGTTCTCCTTCGCTGCACATACACGCAAATTTAATAAATTATATCACAGTCATGTATCTATTAAAGCTTATCCCAGATCCCCAGAGTTTGGTGCAGCCACACAGCAGTCATATTTGTTTCTCCTAATCAAAGTATACACAATTTTAAACAAGCATAGAACAAGGCAAGTAATTATTAGATGAAAACTGAATCATTTCACCCAAGGTAAATGTAGTAACTTTCAGCATACGATGTATAGCTTTCACACAAGCCCCTCTGGCTTGCTGCTTCAGCACTGTTTTGCACACTGGCGTGAACTGGAGTTCAGTGTAAGCGACCATGAGTTGAAGTCAAGTAATGTATTGAAGACTGAGCTGTTCAGTACAAACCTGGAAATATCTGACATTGTTGTACTTGTCCTCAAAGATGGTGTCAGGCACCTCTGTGGAGATGTTACCATTATTGTCCTGTTGGGTTTGTGTGAAAATGAAGATGGCGATTGAAAAGCCTGCGTTGATGAACAGCGCCAGCATGATCATAACTCTGTAGAAGACATGGCGTTTAGACTCCGTTGTTTTCTCATGGGCTTCTCTTAGAGCTGCCTTGTTGCAGTACTTGACCAGGCTGAGGATGATCCGAATGAACAGGGCTAAAAATACAGTAATTATAGTTTCATAAAGAATAATAGTCGATAATATAATTTCAGGAAAAGTAATAGTATTAGTGTCTATTTCAAAGAAAGAGCTGGGCAGATCATGTCAAACTATTGATGGCACTGGACATGTCATGCCTTTTGACAAATGCTACAGACAGATCAAAGTGGAGAAAACTCTTGAGTTGGCATCCCTCCTGTCTCCCCAAATTGAGGGATTATCAGATTAGATTAGATCAGATCAGAATATTTAATAGAAAATAATATATGATTTTATGGGAAATAATGAACAACATATTTGTGGAAATCTGTTGTAACATGTATCCCTGTAAAGGTTTTATAATACCTGTAAACCGAAAGTTTTAGCATTTTGGACCATTATTTGGGGTTTTGTTAGAGAAACGATCGGGTTCAAGTGCCGTTTTGCTGCCGTATTGCCTTTTTTTCCATCCAAATGGTTTTTATTTTCCTTAGTCATCCCGGCCTGAGGGAGGTGACAAATTTGTTTTAAAAATCTTTAGTGGTAGGTTATTTATTTTAATCAGAATGTGTTATCTGGTCAGCGAAGAAGTACCGATATAATAATAATAATAATAATAATAATAATTACTGTATTTATAATGCGCTTATCTTATAATAATTATAACTCTAAGCGCGCACTCACAACTCACGCACGCATGTGCACGCTTTAGACAATGACACATGTAACAATTACGCAAAAAATACATTCACTCAAATATACTCATACCACAAACAGACCAGACACTATATGCAAGAGACAGCTGGCGATGGGGTGCGTAGTGAGGTCATAGTGTTAGAACTGCTTGAAAAGGTAAGTTTTGAGGGCAGACTGGACTATATCCCTGTACTTATTAATTATAACCATGGATTCAGAGACGTTGCTTTACAGACAATAGACTGGAGAAAGCAATATAGCGAATGAGCTAAAGACTTACCCAAGAGACTGATGGTAGCCTTTGTCAGCTGGAAAACACTGACTGGATCCTCTCTGCAATGGGCGATGTAGACATTGATGGCGAGCTGAGGCAGGTCATCAATCCAGAGGGTGATCATGGACATGAGGTCAGAGTCTATCCATGAGTTGTTACGAAACAATTCATACCACAGGTTGGCGGACTCGAACGCAAAAGTGAAAGTGCCAATGATGGAGAATGCCAGCAGTGTCCAGATAACTGCTTCCTCAGGAGGTCCGTAGACCAGACCTGTTAGCATAGCACGTTACACCATGTTAGATCTCATAATATATGATTTCAAGAGGATCATTATTGAAGTGAATGGAATTAATATTATTTTTGTATCCACCGGTTCAAAGAGCTGCTTAAAGCTATGGCCCAAAACAGGATCTTACCGAAGCAGCCCAAGGTGCCAAATTGCTGCTTGATGCACACAATCTAACTGAAAGGTCAGGGAGTAGAAAGAGTTGAGGTGTATAAATACCTCGGTACACCGATTGACTAAACTAAACTAACTGAACTTCTCTAAAAATTCTGAGGTCATATTCAAGAAATGTTTTTTAAAAAAGGATGTTTGTGCTATACCAGTTGAGGTCATTGATGGTGTCTAGTAAGATCATGCAAAAGTGCTACCAGGCCTTTGTTGAACAAATTTTGATTTTTTTCTTCTGTTATTTGTTGGTATAAAACACTAAACGTTAAAAGCACAGATTCACTGTCTGGAGTTGTAAATACGTGCAGCGAGGTGGTTGGAAAGAAGCAGGCGCCTCTTGAGTACCTATTCCAGAGGACAGCCCTCAGCAAGGCAACGTCCATTCAGTGCCTACCCACTGTCCTCTTTATTTGAACTTCTGGCCTCTCATAGACAGCTTCATTGCATTGCTGGTATTGTATTTTAATGAATTTATTATTAATAAAGTTTTTTTTTTAATGTTTTTATATATGGCATACATGTGTGATATGTGGTGTATAAGATGTGTGCATGGGTGGGTAAGAAAAATGAATGAATCTGTGAAGAAAAAAAAAGTTGTTGTTGATGTAAGTGTTCGTTTTTAATGCGGCACCAATGGCTGCACATAATTCCATAGATGGTAATAAAGATTTGTTTTATAGAATTAAATTGAACAATCTATAAATGCCCCAGGTTTATAGTAAGGGTGTGACTCGACCAGCACACACACACACCTCATACATCCCTTTCATACATGTATGCCATAATAAAAACATAAAAAAAAAAAAACTTCATTAATAATACATTAAAATACAATATCAAGAATGCAGTAACTATTGCACAGCATAGTAAATTTGACCATGTTACTCCTCATCTCCTGTCCCTTTACTGGCTTCCTGTGGAGCGACATATCCAGCATAAAGATGCGTCCCTTTGCTTCAGTGTCCACAACTCCACTGCCCCTTAATATATTGCTGACCTCCTTCACATACATGTGTATACCTTCCAGACAACCGTGCCTTGCCTCTGACACTTGTCTGTTTGCATTTCCATCTGTGCATACTAAATCATATGGTGAACGTGCTTTCTCTTATCAGGACCATAGTATTTAGAATAAACTGCCTGTTTCTCTTAGAAATTCATCTTCAATCCATTCATTTAAATCTCCTAAAACTCATTATTTTCCTACCACCCAGCGCAAGGAATGCAACAGATCTGCAGTCATAGTTTACGTGATTGAGTGTGTGTGATTTAGTGTGAGTGTGTGTTTGTGTTAGTTTGAGAGTCATTAGTTTTTATATATTTCAGTTTACTTTTAATAGTTCATGGGTTTTCCTTTGTTCTGTTTTATAGTTTAAGTTGTTGTGTATCCATGTAAGCGCCTAGAGCTAAGTCTAGATTAGGTGCATAAATATTCATAATAATAATAATAATTTAATGTGGGACCTCAAAACCTCAGCTCCTATCATATAATGCTATTATTAGAGGCATAGTTAGATACCCTTGCTGACCTGCTTCGGCGATAACGACGTCTGCGAAGAGCAGCCAGTCACTGATCAAGTCCGAGACATTGAGCGCCACCAGAAGCAAGGTGTAGAGGATCTTGCATGGCATGCTGTGGTGCGGGGTGCACACCTTGCAGCATCTGTTTTTGTGTGTTGGCAAGTCGGGGTCTGCACACAATAAGAGAAATAACAAAATTAGAATGGTTTTAAACAAAAGTGTGAAAGGAGAACAACTCTTGTTTTAATGTTGCTTGACAGATCCCACCCTTTAATAAAGATTTGGGCAGAGCAACTGTAGTGTCGGGTTGAAGATTGTCTGCAGCGGCACACCATACCAGCATTCCAGACCATAACTTTCACTGTGCCACACTCTTACTAGTATGCACTATGGTTTTGAAAATAGGTCTCAAAGTTATAATGGGTTGGTAGGTAGGGGGACAGGTTGGGGGAGATTAATTTTTAACTTTTCATTTAATTTAATAATTGTCTGTTAATGGGTGATGGATGGATGGATGGACACTAAAATTGCAAGTCTTAGAGCTTTGAGCCTTTTAGGGACACTTGAAACGATATTATGGTAACATGCTAAGGAGACAACTCATTAGAATGCTTATTTCTACCAATTATATACACATTTAAATGTTGTATAAGGAAAGGACAATGAAAAACTGTACAAGTAATATGACATAATATTGTTTTAAAAGATAAAACAATGAGGGAGATGAGCATTTTGAATATATTATTCAAATATGTGTGTCCCTTAGCTGCCCCATCTTTAGCCATGAGATTTTAGATTTTAACAAATGTCAGTATAAATGAAGAAATACAATTTCGAGAGAAAAGGGAGAGGGAGGGAGAGATTTTTTGAATCGCCAAAATTAAAGCATAGAAGTGTTAATGCACTACTAGCAAGGAATTAACTGTTGTTGTTTTTTAAAAGCAAACTTTTTGCAGTACAAAATGGTCCTATTGATAAAGGCTTGATTTGAAACCGTAATAAGAGTATCAATGCATAGAGTATGGGTCGTTTAACAGAGTATTATTTTACAACATGATGACTTGCTCACAGTGGTGAAGAAATAGAAACTCCAATGGTGTGACCATTTCACCAGAGCATCAGGCCTTGCAAAGACTATTCTAAAAGGCATGGTGCAAGGGGGCAAAAAAAGAGGTAGACGGATAAAGGGGTGAGAAGACAACATTTGACAATGGACTGGCCTGTTTGGTGATTTGGCTTAGCATGTGATGATGAATGGTTCCGTCAACCAAATGAAATTAACTGTACATTTGTTATGTGGGTGCATGTGCCTTAGTAGTAAGAAAGAACCAGAAAGAACCAGAAGAGATTTTATGTATTATTCTATTTGTTTTAAAAGTTGTATTTTTCTGTTCTTCTTTTCTTATTGGCTGAGACTCAATGTGCTGTATGAATTCGCCATTGTGGGTAATGCAGATTAATTTTATTGACTTGATTGGACATGTCTGTGCATGGGTTAGGTGTGTTGTACGCCTGTGGTTGGTGTTTGTGGTTTGTGAGTGACGGCCTTGGTTTGTGATGGACTGGGTTTGTGATGGTGTGTGGGGATGTATGTGGGAGTGTACAGCGCAAGTATGGTTGGAGTGAGGGGTAGTAGTTGTTTTATTATAGTTTGTGTGGCACTATTTATTTTTTTCTTTGTACATGTCATTCTTTTAAAGATATTCTACATTTTACGTTTAGTATGTTTGTGCATGCGGAAGGCGAATTTCTATGTAAAATTTTACACAAATAAAGTCTCAGTTTCAATCAGTCTCAGTTGGCTTGACACTGAGTGAAGCCATGAGAACTGCTGAGGACAGAGAAAGATGGAGTAACCCAACAACTTTAGGGTTCCGGGCTAGGAGATAGGATAGGATTGTTAATTAATTATTATTTTGTGTAGCTGCAATTAAGAAAATATTTACAAGTGCAATATACTAAAGTTTCACTTCAAAGTGGTGTTACTTCTACGCTTTTATTTTGGCTGTTCATGGGTGATGGATGGATGGACACTAAATCTCGCCCCCTCTCCCTTTTTCTCTCAAAATTGTATTTCTTTATTTATACTGACATTTGTTAAAATCTAAAATCTCTTGGTTGAAGATGGGGAAGCTCAGGGACATTTGAACCATTCAGTAGTTAGAAGAAACATTGTTTGTAGCGCACATTACATACATAAGTATAATAATAATAAAATACAGAAAAACAGAGTGAAGATGGATGGGATGTTTGTGACTGTGGGGAATTAAAACAAGAGTAAACAAGCTAAAGGTAAATAGACAAACAAAATTTTAAAATATCAGAACAAGGTAGATTTTCTTAGTTATTTCATGTGAGATGTGTTTCACAAACATACCCACGCAGGCATGCACGTACACAAAAGAAGAGGTGAGAGGTTGAATCCTTTGAGAATGTGAGTAGCCATGTAAAATGCAATGAGAAAGGGAGAGAAAAATATTACTAATTAATTTTGAACCAATTTTTAAATAGGAAAAAGCGCAATATACTACTACTACTACTACTACTAATAATAATAATAATTATTATTATTATTATTATTATTTATTAGTATCATTAGTATTATTAGTATTAATGTAATGCATACCATCAGCGTAGTCGGTGCCATTAGTGTTGTGTTTGCCGGACTCCATTTTGACTTTCTCTTGGCTGAGCAAAGCACAACTTGAACTAACGAACTTAATTGAAGCACGTAGCTACACTTTGATTGTAAAACCAGAATAGGTTATCACAGTTTCATTTAGTGAAAACCAGTATATAGTCTACTACTTAGAAAAGTTTTATTATATTATTTTAAACCCAGAAACAAACTGCCGCCTGTTGTTTTGTTTAAACATCAATGTCAGTGTATTTGTTCCTATTGTTGAAGCATTAATGTCTGTGTCTTCCCAAAAAGAATAACCGTGGCATTTATCTGATGTTCAAAGTAAATAAATTGTCACTGTTTTTATTAGTGTCAGACCCTGGAGAAGAGATAGAATATGAGTTATTGCCAGTACTGTTTCATTAACTGGTCAATGGAATTGAATAAAATCCATTAATTCCTGCCTAAGGTCCATAGCAGTAATATAATGCAACTTTATTTATCAGACAGGCAGTCTTAGTAGCATCCAGTTGATAGCAGTATGTTATCTTTTGGTCAAACAAAAATGTTACTGTGTATTCCATTATGTATCAAATTCCACAAGTGTCTTATATTTTCATTGGCCAAGTAGAGTGTGACTAAAACTGATATCGCATGGCAATTGACCAATCATAGATGACGATGTTTATAGCAAGCTGTGAAATATAAAAGTGGTAAGAATACAGGGCCTACTTTAATTTATGAATCGCAATCTCCTATGCTTTTTCTGCAAATGGCTGAAAAACCAAATGGTCTTGTTGTATTTTCTAAGAAGCGCTAAAACAGCAAGATTTGATTCCCAAACCATCACTCATTCGCAAGTACTACAGCAACAATTATTTCAAGGAAAGGGGAAGTTAAAAGAGTAAATGGACTGACTGAATCAGCAAATGAAACTGGCGTTGTTTTTCATTGGCTGCTAAGTTAAGAGTTGACTGAACACTAGGCCTACATTTTGATTGAAGCAGAGATTAATCAATCGAAGAAACTGGCATTGTTTTTTACTGGTCAAGTTTAGTTGAAGACACATGTCATGTGTCAAGTTCTGGTGTTCATTTTTCTTTACTTTATGTATGTGTGGGTGGGTGGACTGGTGCTTGGGTGGGTGGGTGTGTAAGCATACGTTTATGTTAATGTGCATGCTGAATAAATGTGAAGGACAGCTTTTGAATTTTGGACTAGTTTTGGTTGCACATTTGAATGACATTATTGGAAAGCAAGGTGTAAAGTGGTCGTTAGCATGCATCTTTCTCCTCTATTCTAATTTCGATTCCTCTTTTTTTTTTCTAATTGAAGAAATCGATACAGAAATGTTATTCACATTTTGGCGTGGAATATGAAAAATTGTCACATCTCGAATGGACAAAATTGCACTCGTGCGCTTCTGAATATTGTTTGATCTCGAAGGGACAATTTTTCATATCCCATGCCAAGATGCGAATAACGTATGTCTTGACACAACAAACCTTTTTGACTCACGTGCATAACAATGTGAGTCTATGTACTCACACACACCCTTCTCCCTCCTCCCATCACCCAAAAATAAAAATTTAAACATTTTGAGATTTTTGCAAATCTGTGCAAGACGAGTCCTAAATAGTCCAAAATGCCATCGGTAAAAAATACATCAGTCTGTTTGTCCGCCGTCTGTCTATGCAAAATCTTTAAAGTGGCTAAGTACTCAGAACCTATTTCAACTATCACAACCAAACTTGGTAAGAAGGTGTGTACCCATGAGACTTCATAAATGATCAATGAATTAATGACTTCACTTCAAGGTCAAGGCCACAAGGTCATCAAAGGTTAATCAAAAAATGACAATTTCTCATAAAATGTCTAGGTTATTAATATTAAACTTATGATTCTTTGATCTGTAGTAGCTATTACTGAGACGCGCATACTAAGCAAATTTGACCAATCTCACTCCAATGTCAAGATCACTGAAGCTGCCCAAAGTTGGTTAGTATAGTTACTTTGAAGTGACCTTGACCCTAAACTATAAGAAATATATAAAATCCAAACTTGTATTTAGAGATGATAGTTTGATCTTTAACAGATTTTCCATTTTTGCGTTGAGTTTGAAGGTCAAGGTCATTTTAGGCCTTGCAAAAAAATCCAAAAAAAAAAGGTAACCGTACAGTAGAATGGCTGTTTATTTCATAGTATGCAACAACTTTGGGTTATTTGATCATACATGCATGTGAAGTAACGTGAGGGTCAAGGACATACCAAGGTCAAGATCACTGAAGGTTAATGTCATCTCGTTGTCACTGTTTTTGGGGCATAATACAACTTTTATTGTAGTTTATTTGATAGTACATGAGTGCTTTTGGAGCTGGGGGTCAATGTCATCTCAAGATCAAGAGCATAGAAAGATCAAAGTCAGTATTTGCATTTTAATGCCACCGTTTGATTTCGTTTTTTCTGGGCACTTATGTTGATGTTAAATATTGCGACTTCCATAAGGAGCATGTGAGTCGCATAGGCTTTGCCCTTCTAGTAAGGATGTGTTCTGCACAAGCTGTGTTTGTATTTCCAGTCTTATCTAGAATTACTACCCCGTTGGGGTGCTGGGGGTTTCAGTATAAATAGTATCCCCACTTTCTGGAAATTTAGTGCTTTAAATTCCCACTGTCGCTGTCTTTCTCATTTGCTCTTTCTCATTCCTGCTCTGTTCTATCAATCTGCTATACTATCTTCTTCTTCGCTAGACTAGTCATCTACTTTTTTTCTTGAAAACTCTTCCGGGACAAGACTCCTTATTTGTGTATGAGGTCTGTTGGATCAGCTTGGGAATATTGGATGCTTTCTGCCAGGTGGTCACTAGGGCTTCCTATGATGTTATTATTTAGCAATGTAGGCATTTTATATGTATGTGTTTTGTTGATAATTTATAATGATGTTTGTATTCTATTTTGTTTTTGTAAACGGGGGGTTCGATAAATTAGAGTACAGCTTCAGCATCCTCTGCGTGGGATGTCTTTATTGTAAAGTGACTGGCTGGTGGAGAGCTTTCAGTTTTACCACTGGGGTTGTTTCAGCAGATCTTTTATGCGGACCAGGGGTTGTCCGGTCCTGATTTGGCTCGGAAGAGTCCGCTGGACCTAAAGCAATAATCATGTAATGTAATGTAATCTAGAAATACATTGAAAGGACTGGAATCACAATAAACCAAATCTAGAAATACAATGAAACGTGACTGGAATCATAATGAGCCAAATGTCAGAATGTTATATTGGAAGCTATATCTCAAAAACCATGGAGCAGATTTATACCAACCTTCATAGGAACATTACCTAGGTTAGTTGCCGACCTCACATGCCATCATATGTGCTCTACCATAAAGGTCAAGGTCATTGGGGTAATTTTGCTGCTAAAAACGTTTTGCTCAATATCTCAAAAAGTGCTAAAACGGTTTTGTTGAGTTTTGGTATACAAGTACATTAAATCATGGGTCATCATCCTTCAATAGCAGTCTGGTTGTCAGACAGTCGATGAGTTTGTCGCTCTGAATTTCTCTTTTTGGTCCAAACCCACTGTTTTTGCCTGATCTCAAGGATAATTGAACTGAAATTCATCATTTTTACTTTGCGGATATTTTAACTGCTGCTAAGCATGTTATATTATTCTTATGTGCTTCACCATTTTCTAAAATGTTTTGCACTGTATCTAAATATTGGGTTGTCCAGTTTGGATCATTTTTGTGCTTGCAGATTGTTCAGACCGTGGCCTATCATTCCATCTTTTTCTTTTGCTTCCTTAGAATAAAATGGAATCACAACACTGCCAGGAAAACTAACACTTTTGAAAATGTATATTTTTTCCACTATGTTTGTGAATGTCTGGAAATGCATTTGAATGGCTTGCCATCTTATTATATTTCCTACCAGTCGAGCTAGTTATTTAATAATGAAATGTTATTCATACTTGCACAAAGGCCAAAGGTTATGTAAAAGGCTGTTTACTGCGGGAACTTTTATGGCTTTTGATGTTTCTCTATTACCGAAGACCGAAAACCGTTGTATAGGGTATTATAATTATTGTCATTGCTATTGTTGGGAGCGTCCCGGCCCTAGCTTTCACCAAAGACTTGTGAATCACCCTATGCTTTTTACAGCTTTCTAATATGCTTTATCTCTTTTAGGGATGGGGTGAAGATGAGTGCATCTTTGACGTCATGTATGCGAATTGTGATTTCCACTCCTACACCACATAAAGCTGCCTGTGCAAAGTAACAGCACTCAGGTCTGTCAATTGATAATAAATGAAGACAATGTGAGGTGCGTAAAACATTGTGGACTTTACGCCCCCACGGGCTCGGCTCTGCATGCCGGGGGTGGACCCCAGCCTCTCTCTGGCTGCGTGACTAAGCTTGCCCAACCCCTTTTCTTCCCTTTTGTCTTGCTTCTGCCTTTCCAGTCCTTTCACCTGTATTCAATTTCACCCTAAAACTCATTCCACTAACTTTGCAGCTTTTTTATTTTTTTTCTTTTGTCTTACTGGTTCTTTCTATCCCCTCTTTTTCCCCAAAATTCTCCCACATACAGGCAAGCCTACGTTAGTTATGCATGGCCAGAGGCTGGATGGTTGTAGCCTGTTAAAAAATTTCACAACCGCGAATATGGAGGGTCTGGCATCGTGGGCAACCCCAGGCCTATGGACCTCACTGACCATCCCTTCCTTAGCAAGGCAGCTCTCCTAGCAAACGTACAAATAGAAAAGAACTTATGACAGACTGGACCAAACTAATGGACACGATTCTGACAGCGAGCCCAACTACGAACACTTGCTTTTGCTTATTAAAAACTGACCTAATGTCATTTGTCTACAGGAAACTCTTCCGAGTCCTGATAAAATATTTCAGTTGTCTGAATACTCTTGTTTGCAGTCCAATGTTTCTCGTGGGAACGCCTTATGTGTTCGGTCAGACTTTTTTTTTTTTAGACCAGTTACATTGACCTTATAATGATTTTTATATTCTATTTTGTTTTTGTAAATGGGGGTTCGATTAATTTTGAGTATAGCCTCAGCGTCCCTTGCGTGGGATGCCTTTATTGTAAAGTGACCGGCTGGTAGATTGCCTTCAGTGTGACCACTAGGATTGTTTCATCAGATCTTTTATATGGATCAGGAGTGAGTCCTCTTTCAACCAAGTAGGGGTCCTGACTTTGTGGTCTTGATTCAGCTCTTTGCAGTCCAATTCATCTAGCCCTGAAACAGGTTTATCAGTCCAAACAACCCTCGTTTTTAATAATATCCGATTCACTGCCAGCACTTCTGTGTCTTTCCATGAGAAAAATATCTCACCCTTTTCTGGCAGAGATCCATGATCTCCACACACAACTTGTTTCTGAAGGTAAAAAGATAGTTTTGATGTGTTTACCTCAATTTTAATCAATTTATTTAAAGTCTGTTTGAGTCTGTTCACAAATTATGTGATTTTAGACTTTAAAACAAAATAATAATATAAATGATAATGTGGAAAAAGGAAATACAAATAAATAAATCATTAATAGTAATAATAATAATAATAATAATAATAATAATAATAATAATAATAATAATAATAAAAACAAATAAATGAAGAAAAAAAATACAGCAGCAACAACAAACTCATAAGAACTTATACTGATTAAACAATGTAACCTAACATTGGAACACCATCAGCTTAACATCTAAAATACATAGAATAAAATAATTATAACACTTTTTTCTATTTGTGTACTCGATAGAATAGATGTGATTGTCAGCGATTGTACTTAGTCACATGGGCATCTGCGGCAATATTGCAGTTGACAAAGCTGCAAAAGAAGCTCTGCTTATAGATTTCCCTTCAGAGATTTTTCAGTTTGTTCCTTACTATAACCTACGCTATAGGTTGGCTCTTACTGTAAATGACTATGGCAGATCTAATTAAACCAATAACAAGTTATTTCAAATTTTGCCAGATCTGTCTGCTTCTTTGCCGAACTTTGTGTCCACCCGCAATGAGGAAACTGTTTTGACTCGCCTACATATAGGACATACTTATATCACCCATAGTTTCCTTTTGACAGGCGAAGAACCACTGTGGTGCTTTGCTTGTGATAAGTCCTTTTCTGTCAGCTTTTTTATGTTTGAATGTGCTGATCTGGTTGATGAAAGAGAAATATTTTTTTGTCCGATATCTTTTAATGAGATTTTTAAAGTTTGCAGTAGTCAACAGCTGTTTCAATTTTTACATAATGTTGGTTTGTTTTTTCGCATATAAGTCATTTTGTCTTGTTTATATGTTTGGTTAAATTTCGTTAGCAAGACTGGTTTTATTTATATCTTTTATTGTATTTGAATGATTTTGATTAGTTTGTCTGATGTGGCTCTTAGTCCGCTGGACCCTATAAACATTGAATATCTAAGTGAACTTTACTCCAGTACTCGACTCGCCACTGCAACAATGATGACATAATCTTTTACTAAACGTTTCAAGTATTGTACCATGGTTTGCAATGTCCGATGAAGCGTTTATTGAAATGCATATACATTTACAACTTGTGATCTTTGGTGCATTTTCTGGTCCTTTATGTCAGCATCTCCCCCCCACCCCCACCCCACACCTAACGAAAAACAAATTCCAACTTATTTTTTTAGCAGTTTCTTAACTTTTTAAAATTTATTTATTTTCTTGTTATAATATCTGATCCTATAAAACGCATTCTGTAAACTTATAAAAGTGGAGTTTTTTTTACAAACCAAGTGACCATTGAAGATAATGTAATCATAGAATTGTATATTTCTTTCTTCTTTTAATTATACTACAATTACACTAGCATCGAAGTACACGAAAATCAGTAACTACAGGTGGCAATAGGAAGGGTAACCGGTTGATTCGACTAGGGTCAGCTCAACTGAGGTTAGTTTGATTAAGTCGTTTCATCTAATGGTCAGTTCGCTGGTCGGTTTGATTAGTGCCAATTTGTCTATAGAACGCATAAAATGGAAAAAAAAGTGAAGTGATTTGAATTTTATTAAATGATTTAAAACTATTATGTAACATATACCAGCATAATATTACTATCTAATAACACAGAGCGAATGAAACTGTAAATAAGAATTGTGATTTAAAGGCACAATATTATTAGACGGTAATATTGTGCCTTTAAATCACAATTCTAACACAGTGCTAATGACACACTAAAATTCAAACAAGTGATTTTACCGTTTAATAAGTCTAACTGTATGAGAGATGCGCTATAGCACTCAGATATGTGACAAATCTGACCGTAACGCTCAGTACAATGCTGAACATGCAAACGTAGTTGAGCATACACCTTTTTCGTTGGACGTTGTGCCCTGAGAGACTCTGATTCCCTATTGCAGAAGAAAACAACTGTTTGTAGTGATCACTATGACATGGAAGCCGACGGTCTCTGACATATGTATGTTCAAATTAACTCAATAATTCGTCCATCTGAGGATGTTCAGGCATTGAGTTCACCAGTTCTTTAAAGCTGGTCTGCACGTCGTGAACAGAAACATGTGCTTGAGCAGCGAGGCAACGGACACCAATTCTAATTGCATCATCTGTTTCATATGATGGGTGCATTCCTATCTCAGAAACATTTCGCAACACAATCTGGCTGAGATGGAAGTAGCATTCGGTAATGCGGGCATTCGGATAGTATCATCGAAATATCACTGCAATTTTAAAATCGGTCAGTATCACCCATGGTTGTGCATGTGGCAGTAGACGATTGACATTGTCTAGCAAACATTTGTATGTGGCCTATGTCTTGTTGGGCAATAGACAATAAAGAGTTGCTGGATTGATGCCACTACTCTGCTCAAAATGGATAGAATAAAGCTGAAAGAAGATTGATGGCACCTTTTTGAATGTCCCATCGGCCAACTCTAGTCCTCTCAGAACTGCGTCTTCCCCCATGATAATTATATGGTCATTCAGGTTGTTATACTGTTCAGCAAATGAATTGAACAGAACCAGATGACTAAAACGCTGTGGTATGTTGAATGTCATATTTGAGAGCGGAGGTGGTAAAATATTGCCTCCTTCCTGGTTCATAGCCTTTGCTCAGAAGCGTCTCAAACTCCTGCTAATCGCTGATCGATGTGGAAGTGCCATCAGAATATCTTCAGCCATGTCCCTTGCAAACGCGCCTTGTACAGCAGCCGGTGTTGATGTAGTGTCTTGCATTCTACGTTTCATTTGAAAAACGGCATCTCTTGCTTTACTTCTTGCTGAATTTTTTTCATGATTATGCACCTACATATTCTGCACAATTGAGTCCCCAGTGTCTTTATGCGTGCTGGACATTTCAACGGTCAATTCCAATTCAATTCAATTCAATAATTTATTTTAACGTCTTTTCACGTATGTGATTTTAGACCACACAGTCATTCTCACGCATGTACACAAACATGTAATATAACAATTTAAAGTTGAACTATAATCATAATTTCATAATAACTATTTCAATGGTCCATACTTGCAATATCTCCAGTAAACTTCACCCTTAGTATTCGATCTATGCTGGCAAAATTCATAAAAATTGCACAAAGCAGTTTCGCAACCACGTTTTGAATAGCCGATACTGATTTTGCTAGGCATTACTCCCCTAGTGTATACTGTATTTTGAATTCTGTTTTATGAGTTTTGACTCTTATGTCATAAAGTTTGAAAGTACAGTGATATGCCTTCAACGAAGTTTATATATCATTATTATACTGTCTAGCCGAAACTGGCCGACGCCTAGAACAACATGTAACACATGTGTACAGTATCAGTAATTTGTATATACTTTTCTTGTGCTCAGTAATTATATGTATATTAAATAATACTCTCAACACAATTACACAGTTGCATCCTTTTAATAGCACGTATACTGCAGAAATCTTCAGACAAATTGGCACTAGTCAAACTGACCCATAGGCGAACCGACCATTAGACGAAATGACTTAGTCGAACTTACCTAGGTTGAATCGACCGAGAATCTTAGGAAGACTAATACTCAGTTGAATATCGCATTTATGCACATAGATGAAATTCAGTTTTGCTAGCATCATTGCACTGAGTTTATTTAAAGAGAATTATAACAAAATATTAATCACTACAATCAGTAAATTAACGCAAGATCTTTCGTTGACTGGGCATTATGTACAACGCGAATACCGAAGATAGGATAGCATCTTCCGTGCGAATGATTATGTTCTTGCTAACAATGAACACAGATTTGATTTGCCACATTGAAGAAACAAATCACACAACCAGTTACTTACAGCAGATTTTTAAAATACAGAATCACACTGCTGCAATTCAATTTCAGCATTGTAAACATGCCTGGTGTATCGTGTGGGATATTTTACAATAGTAAATGAAGCTCTTAATGAATGGTATATATTATATTCGTTCATTTTAAATCAGAAACTTTTGACATTTCATCCTATCCTGTCTGTCTATCTTTCTATATGTCTGTCTGTCTATCTAATCTAATCTCTCAGCCTGTTGGCCAATTTGGGAGACATGAGGGATGATGTAGCTCTGAAGATGCCTCCTTACTGACCGTCCCCAGATATTCTCTTAACTCCTTTGGGAAAAGATCTTTTGCTGTGTTCGCTCAGTAGCTGTGGAACTCTATTCCCTCTGAACTTCGTCACACTCAGTCAGTCACTGCTTTCAAATAGAATCTTAAAACTTTCCTGTTTTGCAAGCATCTGCATGCTTGATCAGCTGTGATTCTGTCACTGGTCGAACGACTGATTTCAGTCTTTGAGAGATGCTTGCATACATAAGATGGTCAGTGAGTGGGTGCTGAGGAATTAAAACATCACAACAGCTTGCGTGTGTCTGTGTGTACTTGCGTCTGTTTCTGACAATGCCTAGGTGTTTGTGTGCGGGTGCGATATAATGTCTACGACATCACGGTCATGATCTTTTAATAATCATTCTTCATATCTTATGTTTGGCTTGTTATTATATTGTCAGTCTTATTAAGCTATTAGTACATTGTTTTTAATGCGACTATTGTGTGAGTGGGGTTTACTTCCAATTGCTTATTTTAAATTTTAATGAATTTTGTTTTTAATTTTATTTATTGATTGTATTATATCTATTGTATTGTGCGTGTGACTGTGTTTGATGCGCCTTGAGCAGAATATTGTTTGATAACGCGCTTTATAAATAAAATTATTATTATTATTATTATTATTATTATTATTATTATTATTATTATTATTATTATTAGTTTTTGTCACTGCAGTCTGTCTGTTGCTGTTTCTCCTGTGAAATAATTAGTATTTTCCTTGTTTTAACATGCCTTAATGAACACACTGATATATTTGCAAGCACAGTGAGCATGAACTTGTCCTTTCATGGCTGGCTGTCCGATTCAAAGACTATATCATTTTGGTACTGCCTACACTGTCTGTGACTACATTATTATATGTTTGTTTTTTCTGTCACCGAGCTTAAATTTCACATCAATATGAAAGGAGAGCTTGTAGCAGCTCTGACGCAAGGAAACTGGACCTTTTTTAAGATGAGATCACCTATTAATAACATTTATCAATCTCAGACCAACGGGGGAATTCCCTGCTTCGACATCTGGTTTTCAATGACTGTGGCTGTCTGCTACACTTTACAGGGTAAAAGAAGATGTGGGTTGATTTTTCCAGATAAACACACAGTATCAGACCTGTGGAATCGATGTCAAAAGTCCCCACTAGTACTAACCCTGGATCCACCCTTTGTAGTAAAGTAGAATCTACATTGCTACATAAGAAGCTGATACTAATACTTAACACTGTAAAACAGGTTTTTAAGGTGGATTATATACACATCAACACATATCAGACCAAGAAAGTCTTGACTACACCTACATCACATGCATTGAATTTTTGGCACATCTATCTAGATGCTAAGGAAATGAAACACTGCTAGCATCAAAGATTATAATTATACAGTACAGTTTCTGCTAGCATTGCATTTAGTCGTGGTTGAAATTCCAATATGCATCACCGCATCATCATACCAGACCAGGTATCTGAAACTATACAGGCATATGCATTGTACTGTATTGTACAGTATTGGTTAAAAACCTGATAGATCAATAAACACTCAGTATGCCCAGAATATATTACACCAAACCAACGGAAACAATATTCTCCATTGTGACAAGATTCATTGATTCCTTTCGGATATCCAGTAACGCAAACAGTGTATGAATTTGGCACTGCTGGATGCTATCGCAACAAAAGAAAATCCATGTTGCGCTTTTGTTGGCTTAAAAGAAAAAATCAGTACACTTCACTGCATAATTATGAACTAATCGAAAGCAAAAAACACATTACGCCATGATGCATTGATTACTATATGATACTCGGCGAATTTAAATTTGATTATGGACATGCTTTTAGACGAGCTCCTATATCATCCAACTACTACTACATGTTGCTAAATCTCTCATTGGTAGACTTTTATAATCAATTATGACTCATTCACCGAGATGCTGAGAGTGTACTTCTGCACTGCTACATGTTATCGAAATGATGGAGGAAATCACAGTATTTCTCCCTCACTGAGATCGAGATTGGAGGGGTTAGATAGGAGGTCAGGGGTGCGGGTGGAGGAGACTATTACTGGCTCTTTTTATTATAGAGTGGCATGCTTTCTGCCTCGAGGCCTTGTATTATGCTGTCAACGCCTGCTCTCAACCATCCATTGCCTTTGAAATCGTCAATTCAAGTGCAGCGTGATTGTATAATCTTGGCGGGGTTTTCAACTCTGGTAACAAAGATTGTGATTGATGAAAGAACTCGGAAAGGAAAAAACACCGGGTCTTATCAAGTGCATGCAGTGTGATTCTAAGTTTTGTGAGTTTTGAAGCTAGAGCGTCCAGACATGTTCTATGAAGGAAGAAAAAACAGGATGGCAATCCGTTCAAACCTATTTACTCACACACATAGCACAAAAATAAATATTTTCAAAAGTGTTTCTTAATTTTTTTTTTTACTCGTATGCATAGCAATGTATAAACAACCCCTCTCCTCCCAACACTCACCCCACCCCACCCCCAAAATTAATTAAATTTAAAAAATCCTGGTTTTTGCAAATCTGAGTGAAAGAAGTCCTGGCATAATACAACTTTTGCTGTAGTTTATTTGATCGCACAAGAGTGTCTTTGGAGCCAGAGGTCAAGGTCATCTCAAGGTCAAGAGCATGGGAAGATCAACATCGGTATTTGCATTTTAATGCCACTGTTCCTTTTGTTTCCCTTCTGGGCATTCATTTTCATGTTCTATATTGCAAGTTCCATAAGGA
Source organism: Oncomelania hupensis (assembly GCA_036898135.1). Classification (NCBI taxonomy): domain Eukaryota; kingdom Metazoa; phylum Mollusca; class Gastropoda; order Littorinimorpha; family Pomatiopsidae; genus Oncomelania; species Oncomelania hupensis. The sequence continues at coordinate 24,482,163 of CM072521.1, read as the reverse complement.
GCATGTGAGTCATATGGGCATTGCCTTTTTAGTTCTGTAAGGGGGAAGAAAGAAAAGAAAATGTGATCAGAAAATTTTTAGATACAGTGCAAGCCTTTAGAAAATGGTGAAGCTCAATGACCTTGACCTTTGAAAAAGTACAACAATGAATACAATAACATGCATAGCAGTAGATGAAGCGTCCACAAAATAAAAATGATACTTTGTTCAGTTATTCTTCAGATAAGGCAAAATTTATGTCTTGAACAACAACAAACAAAAAAAGAGACCGACCGACATACCTACATTTGGCTCTTTATTTGCGTTCATGGTTCTAAAAACATTATGTGTAATGTGGAGCGACTCCTTCACAAAACATAGGGATGGAAACAAGTACATTTATATTGACATGAAATACTGTGGATAATTTGTGCCTTTGTGGTATAAGTACATGACATGCTGTGGATAATTTTCACAAACCATTTTATTTACAGAAAAATTTGCACAAAAATTAGGTTCTCAAATTTTTTGTTGCCTGTACTCTGCACTCTTTGTATGGTGGTGAATCTGGGGCTAACATGCATGTTTTGCATGCAAACCACCTTGCCTGGGTTAGATTTATAGTCATAGTCATAGTCAAGAAATCTTTATTCCACAAAAAACACACAAGTAGCAGTAAATTTTCCATCATGGGGCTTTACTTTCTATAATGACTCTTTAGCTTATCTTAAGCTTATAATGTTGCACTTCCCCCTATGTTGCCGCAGTGGTACTGTAACCACCTCAGCACAAAACGTCAGTCTCAGCTTTGCCAGCAAACATAGTTCGGTTATGGTGGTTGAAGTAATCCAGTGTTAGACAGCGAGCAACTTGAAGCAAGCTGCCATCTTTTAGTGGCTCAGATGTGATGCTTACAATACAAACAATAAAACTTTATTGTCCAACTTTCACATTATTCATAAAAGCGGAAATTTGGCATTGAGCTCAAACTTTGCATAAAATAGTAGATAAGAATTTTTTTTTTCCTTGAGTGCAAGAATCATATGGCTCAGCTAGAAATATTCTCTCACTCTCTCTCTCTCTCTGTCTCTCTGTCTCTTTCTTTCTTTCTAGCCTTTATCCATGCTCACACATCCACACACACCCACATAATTATGTACATACACACTAAATAATCCGTTAACACAATATATAACAGACCTGCCTACCCCCCACAGAGTAAAAGCGGGAGACAGGGGATCAAAAAGCAAAACAAAAATTGTGATTTAACACTAACAGTCATAAAAGTGATTTACAGTCATGATTTACAGTCATTTATCAATATCGGTTTTCGATCAAAAGTGTGAGTCTCCCGCCAAAAGCGGGAGAGTAGGCAGGTCTGATATAAGTAAATACATGATAAATACACACAATAATAACAATGATAATCATGTTGAAATTAAGTTGCATATACATACCTACTCATGCGCAATGCATATTTAATGAATGCATAGAATATATACATTAATGCAGAATAATCCACATTCATCAAATTGAACACACCAATGTACTTATACACACATAGCCAAGCTTGTAATTTCTCTTGTAGAGATGAATAAAGATGTATTGTATTGTATTGTATTGTATTGTATTGCATAGCCTTAACCCATCATATCATCCAGCATCTTTAGCAGTTATTTTGAGCTGGCCAGTGTGCTGTGTAAGAACAGTTGTTTTCTGAGCGATTACAGTACAATACAATACAACTGTGTTTTCATTACAAAACCTTTAATGTTTCTTTACAAGCGTTAGCACTTTCCCCCTTCCTTCTTCCCGCTTTCTTTTTTTCCTCACTTTCATCCTTTTCATTTACTTGTAGAGAGGGGAATCCCCGAACTATTCAATGAGAGGATTCCCCATTGTCACTCTAGCTATCTGACATTAACATTTACTTTGATGGTAGGACACTGGTATTAACATTTACTTTGACAGTATTGCACATTAACATTTACTTGAATGGGTGTTGGCTACACAAATAAGTTAACAATGTTATTTAACAAGGGTTTAAAGAGTAAACACTGGGTTTCTTTTTTACATCAAAATATATACATGAGGAGGCACTGTGGTCTAATGGTAGTGCTTCGGCTTGCGGATCTGAAGATCCCGGGTTCGAGCCCTGGCCGGGCCATTGTGTTGTGTCCCTGGGAAAGACACTTTACTCCTGTTTTGCTACTCCTTCGGATGAGAGTATAAACCGAGGTCTAGTCTGTGTCGCATACATTCCATCATAACGGACTTTAAAGATCCTGACGCTCATGTCCTAGACGGGTGAGTGCCGGTGACAAGAACACACCCAGCATGCACCTAGGTCCTTCTCCCCCATCCCTGGCTGCCCAGGATTGTGCTCAGTTGTCCGGGCGTTAGACCATGTGCCCAAAGGCTGTGGGTGGGCGTCTCCGGCGGCTTGAGTTAGATCCTGTATCGGCCAGCGCCTTGAGCAGCTCTTGAGCTGGAAAAGCGCTATATAAGAACGATTAAATAAATAATACATCAAAGAGCACTAAGACCCTTCCGCCCTTTCCCTCTCACCCACCCTTCGTTCTCATCCCTGGTCGCTCAGAATTGTACTTAGTTGTCTCAGTGTCAGACAGTGCGTCCAAAGTCTTTTAATTGCCGCCTCAGGTAATTTGGGTTAGATTCTTTATCAGTATGCGCCTTGAGCAGCTCTTGAGCCGGAAAAGCGCTATATGAGAATGATTAAATAAAATTAAAATAATGTGTTCATTAATTTACCATACATATAGAACTGACAAACAAGGGAATATATTATATCCATGCATGTGTCTAATGCACATTTTATTAAGGGGTATAATAAAACTGAACCAAATATAGATACAGTGTTGTAGTCTCGCATGAACAATGATTTTATTTACATGTTCAGCAGAGAGGAGAAGAGTGGTTCATCATTAGGATGCTTGCAATGCAAAAAATGCCTGGTATGACCTTTGTTCGAACTTTAACGGTGACAGGAGATCTGTCGATTTTGTAATGGCTCTTTATATGGTGTTTAACTTTCCCCAGAGTCACAGCAGCCGCATGTTATGGAACCTCAGTTTTTCTGTGCCAAAAGGCAAGTGAGAGGCTCAAATAATTGTGCATACCTTTAGGTTATCCAGGCTTGCTCAATTGTATGGACTGTCAAGCAACAAGTTGGCACCTTGGGCAGCTTGAATTAGATCCTGTTTCAGCCAGTGCCTTGTTCAGTTCTGGTAAAGGGCTAAATGAGACCAATTCATTTCATCATACAGAAGAGTTATGGTTGGCAGTGCAGTGACGTTCTTTTATTTATTTGATGACATGATATCGTAAAACATTCAATTAAACTGTTGCCACATTGAAAATTCACAAGGGAATAAGTTCAAATGATATAAATCTAATTTAGACAAATTCAATATGCAAATAATTTAGCACGATATAATTTTTTTTTTAAACAGTGATCATGGCGATGCATGGTTGTTCTATTGAACAAAGTTAGGCATCATTTGTGGGGTATTACGTAATTAGTTTAAAAACACAAATTTTATTGTTACATGAAGTGCACAATTTACAAACAAAGGGTATTGTTTGGTGTATCACAGTTTGGCTTGACAAATGTATGCCAATATAACTCTTTTTCATAAATATAATACTTTTAATTGTTAACTCACATGCATAGCAATATGAGTCTATGTACTCACACAGAAAAAAAATAATGTCCACATTTTTGCAAATATGTGCAAGATGAGTTCTAAATAGTCCACAAATAACATTTAAACATTTTTTCGTCCTTCCATCCATCTATCAGCCGTTTGGTGGCCGCCATCTGTCTTGCAAAACTTGCAAGTGGCTTAATATCTCAGAAACTATTTCAATTATCACAGCCAAACATTTAAGATGGTGTGTATTTATGAAACTTCATAAATGATAAGTGAATGAGTGACTGCTTCAAGGTCAAGGTCTCAGGGTCAACAAAGTCATTTTTTGACTAAGTTATTAATATTGAACTTATGATTCTTTGATGCATGAAAGGTATTAATGAGACAAACAAACTACGCGAATTTGGCCAACCCCAAGGTCAAGGTCTCTGGAGCTGTCCAAAGTCAGTATAGGTACTTTAAAGTGACCTTGACCCTAAACTATGAGAGCTATAAATCCCAAACTTGTTGCAGTTAGAGATGATAGATAGATCGATCTTTCATATTTGTTCCATTTTTTGTTATCTTGAAATCAAAGTCATTTTTGGCCTTGCAAAAACAATACAAAAAATAGGTCATCGTACAGTGGAAAGGCTGTATATTTAACCCATAGTATGCAGCAGCATTGGGTTATTTGAACGTACATGCGCATGAGAGGTCACGTGAATGTCAAGGTCATCCCAAGGTCAAAGTCACTGAAGGTCAAGATCATCCCAACTTCAGTTTCTTTTTTTGTGCATTATACAACTTTTGCTGTAGTTTATTTAATAGTTCATGAGTGTATTTGGTGCCAGATGTCAAGGTCATCTCAAGGTCAAAAGCATAGAAAGATCAAAGTCAGCATTACTTTGCATTTTAATGCCTGGAATTACTTTAATGCCAACATTTCATTTTGTTTTTTCAGGGCACTCATTTTCATGTTAAATATTGGAAGTTCCAGAAGGCGCATGTGAGCTATATGGGCTGTGCCATCTTATTTGCTATTTTACCTTATAATTTATATATTGAACTGAATTTTCATGTTAGCAAAATGATGACAGTGATAAAAACTCAGATACACGTTTGTATTATATGTGCTTAAACCATTACTGAAATCAATTCATCAAACTCAAAGTCAGAATACAATTATAACTTAATTACAACAATACCAAGAAAAGCAGACATAATAATCAAAGTAAGCAATATCCTCGTCATCGTAGCATTTGATAAAATGTCTAATAATGAGATAAGAGCATCAGCATTAGTCACCAGAGAATCAACCTTGTAAAGACCATCCTGCAAGGCACAGTGCAAGGAGGCAGAAGAAGAAGGAGACAGAAAAAGAGGTGGGAGGACAACATTCGAGAATGGACTGGCTTGACACTGAGCAACGCCATGAGGGTTGCTGAGGACAGATAAAGATGAAGTAAGCTGGTTAAACGATCATCTGTGGTGCACCAACGACCTTCGAGTTATAGGATAGGAATAAGATAAGATTTTTAATGCACTCAGCTGATGACTGTAACAATTAAATTATAAATCATAAACTAAAACTACAGCAATATAATTATACATTTCAGGAGTCTGACCACCATGGTTGCCATTGAATTTATAAAATGTGCCATTTACATCACAGTATGTATTTATGAAATATATTGAGAGCTATCCTCCTATCCTTTGACCCTTCATATTATGAGATCTGTATAAATATTGAAATTCATGCCGTGCACTACTGAAACACTGAAATGTTATATATTTAATTTAAAAACATTCATCCTCTGCACACATGTGTTCATAGACTTCATAGACTGATGAATAAAATTTGATACAACATCAAATCATAGACTTCAAGAAGGCATTTGATCGAGTCTGACATGCAGCTCTGTTGGCAACCATGAGAGTGTACAACATCAGCCCTAACATTATTGAAGTCATCAAAAGCCTGTATGACAAGGTTACCGGTGCAGTCCTCCATAACAGTGCCATCGGAAACTGTTTCAGAACAACAATCGGTGTGCGTCAAGGATGCCTACTCTCTCCAACACTCTTCAACCTCTTCCTAGAGGGCATCATGTCAGATGCCTTTGCAGATCACAAAGGCACAGTCAGCATAGGGGGTAGAGCAATCTTCAACCTTCGTTTTGCAGATGACATTGATGGATTGGCTGGAGAGGACTTGAAGAACTTGAACAGCTGGTACAGAGGCTTGACACCACCTCCAGAGCCTATGGAATGGAAATAAGTGCAGAGAAGACCAAAATGATGACCAACAACACCAATGACATCAACACGGACATCAAAGTCCAAGGACAATCCCTCAGCACAGTGGATAGCTTCAAATATTTAGGAGCCATTGTATCAGACAGTAGATCCTGACAGGAAGTCCTCTCCAGGATCGCACAAACAACTGCTGCCATGGCAAGGTTGAAGCCCATTTGGAAAGCCTACATTCTAAGGTAAGACTGCTGCGTTCCCTTGTCATCTCCATCTTGCTATACGCTTGCGAAATATGGACCCTCACGGCAGATCTGCAACGAAGGATACAGGGCATGGAGATGAGGTGCTACAGAAGACTTCTGGGCATTCCTATTACCCAGCACATCACCAACGACGAAGTCCGACAGATCATCACACAAGCCATTGGACAACACGATGGCCTGCACACAGAGGTGAAAAAACTGAAACTCCAATGGTATGGCCACGTCACCAGATCATCAGGTCTTGCAAAGACCATCCTGCAAGGAACAGTGCAAGGAGGTAGAAGAAGAGGGAGACCGAAAAAGAGGTGGGAGGACAACATTCGAGAATGGACTGGTTTGACACTGAGCGAAACCACCAACGTTGTGGAGGACAGAGAAAGATAGAGTATGTTGGTTAAACGATCATCTTTGGTGCCCCTATGACCTCCGAGTTACAGGATAGGATAGGATATGTGTTACGTTGAAACGAACGAAAGTACGTCGGAAGCGCGCACGATAGATCTAATCGTTTCGTTTTTGCAAAGTATTCAATAATGGAGTTTATTTACCTTTGATTTGAGTTTGCATTGTTGTTAGGAGAGGCTTTGTATAACGTTGATAATTTTCGTTAGTCGATATTGTTGGAGAACCTTCTGGATACGTTTGTTTACTATTGATCGAAGCTTCTTGATGGACGTAGATAATGGAGAACATTCTTTTGACATGTATGACGTAAGTCAGTGATGACGATCTTTAATTCTGATTGGTTAGTTGTAATGCGTCATTTCTAGAACAAACTGTCGTCATCTCGAAGGATAGAAAAAATTATATATTCGATGCTTTGTGTGTTGTGAAAAAAGGTATTGAAGAAGTTGTTGATAGTTGTTGAAAGTTGTTGAGTTGAGTTGAGAATTGTATGCAGTTGTTGATGTGTGCTGAATAAAAGTGGAAAACTTCATACGTCGACTTTGTGACTTGTATGCTGATTGAGCAGGCTGTGTGAATAAACGAATCTGAGTTACACCTTATCAGGACTTCAGCATCGGGGCTGAATCAAATACTGATAAAGAAAAATACCATCATCGAACCGAGTGTAACAATATGACACAGGAAACAGGCCACTCCAGGATTTCCTTTTTTTTTCAAGCTTTCGCCTCTTTATTTCGGCTTCATCACGAATTGTATCTGCAAGACGCAAGAGTGCTAAAATAAATATAAGTAAATAAACTAAATAAATAAAACAATATAAACAATTCTACATTAAATACACAATAATTAGAAGGGCAAAGCCCATATGACTCGCATGCTGACCCATAGTATGCAGCAACATTGGGTTATTGGATCACACATGAGCATGAGAGGTTAAGTGAAGGTCAAGGGCAAGGTCACTGAAGGCCAAGGTCATCTCAAGGCCACTGTTGTTTTTTGTATGCATAATACAACTTTTACTGTAGTTTTTTTGATAGTACATGAGTGGATTTGGAGCCAGAGGTCAAGGTCATCTCAAGGTCAAGAGCTTAGAAAGATCAAAGTCTGTATTATTTGGGTTTTAATGCCACCGTTCATTTTTTTTCTTGGCACTCATTTTCCTGTTAAATATTTGAAGGTCTATTAGGAGCATGTGAGTCATATGGGCTTGGCCCTTCTAGTTTTTTTGTTTAAATTGTAAATTGATCATGTCTTCGATTATGCATGTAGTCGAATAAGCGAAATAGTTAATATTAGGGTTTTAAATAATAAAAGGTTGAATGCACACACACACACACACACACACACACATTTTTGTAAAAACGACATTATGATGACTGTTGTGAAAAAAACAGGGATTATTTTGACACACTTTTCATTTTCGTGACATTATTTTGACATTTTCAAATTTTTGAACCTATCCCTAACCCTAACCCTAACCCCTAACACATACCCTAACCCTAACCCTAACCCTTAACCTAACCATAGGCCTAAAACAGCTCTAACTCAGCAGGGAACTATTTTGACGTCAAAATAGGGCGCCCTTCCAAAAAAGTCAAAAGAAACCATGTGGAGTTCCATGAGTGTGTCAGTGTAACGTCGTTTCTACATGCCCACACACACACACACACACACACACACACCCCTACACCTTATCAGTCTATTCTAAAAAAGCCATTTTAAAAAAGACTCTGCCTAGGTGAACAGCTTTTTCGTGAGTAGGGACTTGGCTGCAAGTTATTTTACAATTGCCATGGAGGAAAAAAGGAAAGTCTCTCAGGCATGCCTAAAACAGTGATAAAAATCCTATAAAATAATAAATTATTAAAAAAAAATAACATTCCCCACATTTCTAATAAAACATACTTATTTTAATATGAATAAAACAAAAATAACTGTTGTCTTGCTGTCTGAACTAAAATTGTAGGGCAAGAATAATATTCAAGGTAAATAACTCTTACAAACTATAAAATAAGAAAGGCTGCAGTTAACTCCTATATCCATTTTGATAGATACTAAGTCATCTGCATCACAGATCTGTCAACTTTCTATAATGACTCTTTATGTGGTTTCTATAATGACTCTTTATGTGGTTTTTAACTTTCCATAGTGTCACTGAAGCTGCATGTTAAGGAACCAGGGTTTATTGTGTTAGAAAATGCAAGCGAGGGGCTCAAATAATTGTGCGTAAAGGTAGTTCAAGCAGCAAGTTGGGCAGCTTCAATTAGATCCTGTTTCAAGCAGTGTCTTCTTGAGCAGCTCTGGTAAAAGGCTAAATAAAACCAATTCATTTCATCATACAACAATCATGTTTCGCTCTTCATTTTGCAATGCAGTGATGTTCTTTTATACATTAGTTGACATGATATCATGAAACATTCAAAATAAACACCTCTGAAATTCACAAACAAGTAAGTTAGCATGATAATGATATCATGTGGAAAGATTTGTGATGCATCACATGCAAATGATTTCGCATAATATGAAATGATATAATCATAAAAAAGCATAATTCATGGTGATGCATAAGAGTTGTTCTATTGAATAAAGTTAGGCATAATTAGTGGGTATAACATAATTTGTTTAAGAGCACAATTGTTACTGTTACATGATGTGTACACTTAACAAACAATAGGTATTGTTTTGTGTGTCACAGTTTGACTTTACAAATTTTGTGCAAAAATAACTTTTTTCCTAATTTTTTTTTTATTTTTTGGTGTTATATCTGACAATTTAGATTATACATATAATGAACTGACTTTTGATTTTAGCAAAATGATGACAGGGATAAAAACTCAGATACACGCTTGTATTATATTTGCTGGAACCATTACTGAAATCATTTTATTAAAGTCAGAATAAAATTATAACCTAATTACAATAATACTAGAACAGCTAAAATAATATTCAGAGTAACCAACATCCTCGCCATCGCAACATTTGATAAAATGTCTAATAATGAGATCATATCTTTAATGCAGGATCAACGGTGAAGTTATAAATCTTAAACTAACAATACAGCAAAATATTCATTTCAGGAGTCTGATCACTGTGATTGCCATTGAATTTATAAAATGTGTCGCTTACATCACTGTACATTACATGCATCATCCACTCTGACACACATAACAAACACACATCAATTACTCAAACATATGGTGTAAGGGCAGGAAGATCGCTATTAGAAGACGGAAATGAAATGTAAGTTTTATTTTTGAAATTTTTATGTTGACTGCATCCAATACCATTAATATTGATTATAGAAGGGAGGGATAAAATCAGAGTACACAGACGGATAAAACACTCAGTGACCACAATATTGTTGTTCCTCAGTCACATATGTATTTATTTCATTACATTAAGAGCTAACGGCCTTCTATCCTGTGACCCTTCATATTATGAATATATTATTATATACATTATATATAAATGAAATTGCAATGTTTAAGTTGCTCATAGCATGAGTTTAAATGTGTATCAGTCACAGTTATGTTTTGTACATAAATAATTGTGCTTACTATACATGCTTTACCTGCAGTGCTTTTTAAAAATTGTTACAATCAGCCTTGATGCTATTAATAGGCACAAGAATTAACTAATTTGTCATTTTGTATCAAAATAGTACTTTTCAAATAATTTGTTATTTCTTTATGGTTGGACAACATGCCCAGTGAAGTTGAAAAGAATTTGTGATGAAATGTGTGATCTTGAGGCCCTTTACCAATGTTCATCATCATCATCATCATCATCATCATCATCATCATCATCATCATCATCATCATCATCTGATTGAAAATCCTCAAAAATATTTGTGATTCGTGTTGTAAAGGATACATACATGTTCTGGTTTTAATTTCCCATCTCATTTGGTTTACGACTGCAGATTATGGTAATCACCAAATTCATTGAAATGTCTCAGTTTTGCATAGTATTAGTAGATCCAATGAAGTGCAGTGGTGATAATTATATGAATTTAGCAGTGTTTAATACATATAAATTGTGTGTGTGTGTGCGTGTGTGTGTGTGTGTATGCTTTGTGATGCAAAAACAGCTTTGACAAATTTTGATAAAAGTTTGTTTACCACTAGCTCAATGAACTTACAGGAAAAAAATTAGGTTGTGAGATTGAGATCAACATTTTGCAAAAGCTTATAAAGTCTAATTGTCACAGCAAAACCCCTAATTTCTACCAAGTGTAAATATAATTATCTTCAACTTATTTCAGTTGAGAGAAACACATAGAAACGCCTTAGATTTATTTATGGAGGACCCTATTTATACTTAAATAAATTTTATATCGATGTTCATTTTAGAGAAATTTGCTTGCAACTAAATTTTGATATGTATGTTCACAAAAGCACAAGTACTTAACAAGAGGGAGGGGAGGGGGAGAACTAATGCAGAATTAAACAATCTCAAAGCAATTGAATTTTTGTTGGAAATAAATCAGATGGCAAACTTTTGAAAGAAAACAAAAAACAACAGTCTGGCGAGAGCAGAAAAGAATCTAGTCTCATCCAGATCCCTTTTTTTTCAGAAACATCGGATATTGTTCTACTGCACTCCCCTTTTATCCAAAAATCAAGATTGTCAACAATATTAGTCTGTTGGGATACATTTCTGTGCACTCATTTAAAAAAAACATAAAGCAATGTTATGTGCAATCAGTGGGAATATCTTTAAGTGCAATCAACATTACATGCAGTCTGTGGGCATGTCTCTATCCAAGTTGGGTGCGATGCTACCGGACATGTCGCAGTTCCCCCAGCCTGTTTTCCAGACATCCGTGATGTCTTCCAGTTCAGAACCATCGCTCTTGTAGAACCGGTGCTGCCCTCTGTCTTGCACCAAATGCAGTTGATTTGCTTGTGGGATGTTGGCATTAATACGGTAGTAGTGAATGGCTGGTAGGGAGACGTTGGCCCCTTGCACCACATGGTCAGTAAATGCATCATAATCCAGGCAAGTGTCGTTGACCTTAATCTGCAAGCAGATAACGATGAAGGTAGTCTTCAAGCCTATCCATAAGGCAAATTCTGCATCAGATGGTAATCTTGACTAATCCTAGGCCAGTATGAGATTTACTAGAAAGAACCAGAACAGCAGATCAAAGGACTGCAGTGTATAGTTGTAAAATTTTATTCGTTTTTGGAGCTCTGTCGGGACCTGGAAATGTTATTTTGTTCACTTTTGTGTGTTGTCCTGATAGAACTTAGGTTGAAAATTTGCATTGTGGTGGATCTTGTTTTGTTCAAATTAGCGTTCTTTTAATTAATGTATCCATTTGTTTCTCATTATATTTTTATTTGTTGATTGGATTTTGAAATTGATTTTTAAAAACTGTAAATTGTTCAAGTCTTTGATGATGATTAATATAGTAGAATAAACAAATTGGTCTTTATTAGGGTATTAAATCATTATGGCTGAGTGCACATACACACATTATATTACCCTGTTTGACAAAGTTTTTTTTTTAAATAAATTAAATGATGTACTTACCTTTACGTTATATTGAATATCCCCAAAGATATACTGGCGGAAAAATGAACCAGGTTCTATGAAGCGGAAGGTTATGAACACGTTATTCGCTGCGTGGGAGAAGAAACTTGAACTCTTGCACGTTGTTAAGTTAGTATGAGATGTGACTTGATGACTGATCAGATTTAAATAGTAGCATTCCTTGAGTATCCATGGGACTTTGCTCCGTGCACCCTTAGCGTTGCTCTGAAAATAACAATTGATTATTCTTCAGTTTGGCTCGATTCAGATTTTTGTTTCTTCTAGGCAACTCATAACCTACAGACTTGCCTACCGTACGTTCGTTCATTGTATTTGTACGCAGTTTAGTCTTGGAGTACGGTCGTCTGGTCATCTCGTTAAAAATACAGTGAATTTTTTTTTCCTTCCGATGAAAAGACCCTGTGGGTTCGGGCAGAGCCCAACGTTTCCCAGCGTGTTGTAAGACGCGACTAACATAACAGGGGTGAGGTCAGCACGACATCACGGGGCGAAAGTCTTCTACACAAAAGTCACCAGCCAGGCCGGAAAAACCTCACATTACTATAGGTTCAACGACCATGTGCTCGGGACCAAGGCGAGCCACACTGTATTCGTGGATCTCGGCTGTGGCCAACAGCCTGGAGAGAATTGGGCCCCGTCGTTGATGATGTACTGGGTATAGGAAATACCCAGAAGTCTTCTGTAGCACCTCATCTCCATGCTTTGTATTCTTCGTTATAGGTCTGCTGTGAGGGTCCATGTTTCGCAAGCGTATATGAAGAGGGAGATGACAAGGGAGCGCAACAGCCTTACCTTGGAGTGTATACTGATAGGCCTCCACTCTGCCAGATTTTTCCCGTGGAGGTACCGGGGGTTTCAGTATAAATAGTATCCCCACTTTCTGGAAATTTAGTGCTTTACATTCCCACTGTCTTTTTTTTTCTCCTTTGTTCTTTCTCATTCCTACTCTGTTCTATCAATATACTATACTATATTCTTCTTCGCTAGGCCAGTTACATTCCATTTTTTTCTTGAAAACTCTTCCAGGACAAAACTCATTTGTGTGTGAGGTCTGTTGGATCAGCTTGGGAATATTGGATGCTTTCTTCCAAATGGTCACCAGGGCTTCCTATGATGTTATTATTTGGCAATGTAGGCATTTTATATGTATGAGTTTTGTTGATAATTTAAAATGATGTTTGTATTCTATTTTGTTTTTGTAAATTAAAGTATAGCCTCAGCATCCCCTGCGTGGGATGTCTTGATTGTAAAGTGACCGGCTGGTGGAGTGCCTTCAGTGTTACCATTAGGGTTGTTTCGGCAGATCTTTTATGCGGATCAGGGGTAAGTCCTCTTTCAGCAAAGTTGTGGTCTTGATTTTGTGGTCCTGATTCGGCTTTTTGCAGTCCGCTGGACCCTATAAGCAATGAATAACTAACTTACTAACTCTGCCAGATCTTGTTATAGATAATGGTGGGGCGTCAATCGTCGCTTCTCCTTCTGCTTGAAGCAATTCTGTGGGTATGTTGTCCACTCCCGCTGACTTCCCCTTCTTCAGCGATTGCACTACTGCCTCAACGTCTTCTCGGAGAATTGGGAGGATTTCTTCTTCTTCTCTGTTCTGGGGACATGCTAGAACTGATGGTATCCGTTTGGTGTGTGGTTGTAAAGGTCAGAGCAGTACTCTTTCTATATATCCAATGCTTCTTATTCTTCTGTATAGCCAGATTTCCTTGAAATGGTAGAGACCTTGGGCTGTTTATTACATGTCAGCAGCTTCACAGTCTGGTAGGCCTTCTTGCTGTTCTTGTTCAGACTGTTCTCTATTTCCGGGCATTGATCTTCTATACAGTTCTCCTTTGCTGTGAGCATGCCTTTTCGGATGTCATTGTTGATTTTTTGGTAGGCATCAGCTCCCTGTAAGGTGTTCTTTTTCTTTTTAATCTCTCTTCGTTTATCACACAGATCCAAAAGTTCAGGTGTGATCCACGGCCTCTTCTTTGGTCGGTGCTTGCCAAGGATCTCAGTGGCGGCATTTGTCTCTATTGAGTTGATAATGGTGGTAATGCTGTTGACATCTATTTCACCAGCTCCCAAAATGAACAGTGGTGCAAATTTTCCTCCAATTGTGGCTTGGAATATTTCTGCCACCTCCGGGTCATGCAGTTTGTCCAGGTCAAACTTCAGTCTAGTGCACTTTAATGTGTTTTCTCTCTTCAAGTGGAGCCGGAAAGACACCATCACGAGATCGTGAGATCACTTCCGATGTCTGCTTCTGGAAAAGTGCGTGCCCTGCCAATGTTGAAGCTTGATTTGAAGCGTTTCTTGACCATGATGTAGTCAATCTGGTTGTAATGCTCCCCGCTGGGACTGTGCCAGGTCCATCCTCTCGATTTTTGTGTGGAGATCAAACGTGTTTGCCAGTATCAGATTGTTGAACTCCAAGAGTCTCAGACCTCTGTCATTTGTCTCGTTGTTGCAGTGGGGTCCACATGTGTCTCCCCAGGTGAGGTATGCATCTTGGCCAACCTTCCATTCACCTTGCACTATGACTATGTCCTTTTTCGGCACTTGGTCAAGGGCAGCCTGCAGATGTTCATAGAAATCCTCAAAACGAAGTCCGACAGACCATCACACAGCAATTGGACAAGACGATGACATGCTAACGGTGGTGAAGGCACGGAATCTCTGATGGTATGACCATGTCACCAGAGCTTCAGGCCTTGCAAAGACCATCCTGCAAGGCACAGTGCAAGGAGGCAGAAGAAGAGGGAGACAGGAAAAGAGATGGGAGGACAACATTCGAGAATGGACTGGCTTGACAATGAATGAAGCCATGAGGACTGCCGGGGACCGAAAAAGATGTAATACGCGTTTTAAATGATCATCTGTCGTGTCACAACGAGTTAGGGATAGGATAAAAAAAGACGCGCAGTGTAGTTATTGCCCTTACCGATGTGGCGCATGCGCACATGTTGTAAGTTTGCCACACTTGGGTTCCGGTTTCCTCCATTCCTGCTCGGGCTCTCTTAGATACTCGCCATCTCATTACGGAAGTGAGCAAAACTTTGGCCCGTATGTAAGACTAAATTTTCGCGGAAAACCCCTTGGAAAACCCCCTTGGTTACACAAAAATCAAGGGTTAGGGTTAGGGTTAAAAGCGAGAAACAAGGCGGAAAAGCGGCCATAAAGCAAAGTTCACGTGGAGGTGAAAATTTAGTCTTACATACGCAACGTCACTTCCGTAATGAGATGGCGAGTATCTTAGGGATCCCCATTCTGCTCAATGCTGTGTACTAACGTAAAAAATAAAGCGAAGCCGTGATGCAGGCCGTTCTCCCGATCCAAATAAAGATGAACCGAAAGCTAAACAGCAGGCCAAAAATAAAGCTTTTTTGAAAGTCTACAACAAAAAGTTGCCTTGTCTGACTACATCTCCGAAAGGGCCAGAGTTTGTATGATGCACTTTGTGCAAAAGAGACTTCATTGTTGCACATGGCGGTCGCAACGGCTGTGAAAGCGTGTATCGTCAAAATCACATGAAAAGTTTGAAGAAGCTGCTAAAGGCCATACGTCCATCAAAAGCCTTTCTGCAAGTGCAAACAAAAGCCAGTGTTACCGAATACAAGCATACATTGTAGCCTGAAGTATGTGTGATGTGTTGCTTATATGAAAGAAAGTTTATTTGCTTCCTTCTTCAAAACGTTGACCTGAACTTTTCACTTGTCCTTCCATTTATATACTTTGTAATATCCTTTGCTTATTAAACATGAATTTCTATATGTATTTCAGTACACTTTGTGCAAATTGTCAATATTAATGCATTACAAGAAGACAAAAAGTCAGTTATGCAAAAAATCTGGTAAAAGCTTCCCAAATCTGGTTTGAGCTACCTGGAGTACTGTCAACAAGTGTTTCAGGTAATTAAGTCTGCATATCTAGAGGTCTTCGCTTTTCAATTTGAATGAAGACTAAATTTGTTCTGATACATTTACATAATCTTTTTTTCTAGTTGCACCTTTTGAAAATATAAACCAAATCTGGTTGACTGAAAGCATGAGTTGATCATGCTTCATTTCAGTTTGGCTAAATATTCAGATTGTTTTTCCCCTCTTATTTATTGTACATTGAAGTAGCTATTGTACAAAGATTCCATACGTAGAAGTTTGCTTTTCAGTTGCACATTTTGATTTAAGAAATTAATAGCAGAAACCTGAATGCCTACCTGATACCTGATAACATCATGTGCAAATTTTAAAGCCTGATAGTGTGCAACTTAAACAAACTTGACATAAAAGGGAAGAACCATTCTCCCACACAATATACTAAATCATGAGCCGTAAATAATACTGCCGTAACTCGAGTTGTAATTATTGATAATTATTATTTACAGATAATAAGAGAATGTCTAAAATCATTGAAAAAATAAATAGACTTTAAATAAAAGTTCTGAACTGAACTGGGATACATTTTAAAAGTTATGAGAGAGAAAGATTATGTTGAAGAAGAAAAAGAAGATATTTTATTAGCGTTTTATTTATTTATGTGTTTCTTTGTTTGTTTATTTATTTATTTATGCTTTGAAGGCTTAACCCATAGTTTTATGCAGTGTTTACCTTGCTGTAAAGTGCCATTCTCAAATCAGTGGTGTTCTTTTCGTAGATGTAGTTGTAGCTGATTTCCAGGTTGACTTCATTCCTGATGCTGCTAACGGACAGGAATCTCACCCAGTCAGCTGTGTAATGATTGTTAGGGTCTGGTGGGTTGACGTTGAAATCAGGATGGTGTACGAAGACACTGACGTTCTGAACAAGTGAATTGAAAAGAACGTTTCACAGTAAGTTAAGGCATTTAGGCTAACCTTTAGCCCTCATGTTATGTCTTAATGAAGATCGCAGACCCAAACCAAACGGAATCCCTGCAATTTTGAAGACTTTTATGGTTCCCAGTTTGTGGAGGAAACAGGATGGTGACATTTTTATCCATGGAATTGGTTAATGCATTCAGCGAATGTTTAGTGGAGTTTACACAACTTGATTCTCATTTTTACTTTTGGCAAAAAAAGTTGTACATCCGAACTACTGCCCTTTCATCTTTATAAATTCAACAAATACCTGCTACTTTTATCTACAAAGGTCAGATTTGGGACTTGACGAATAAGTTAATTCAAGACTGCTTGTATTGAGGTATCTCTTATTTACAAGCCTGTTCGTAATCCTGATTGTTCTTTACTTTTGTTAAAAAGGACGATAAATATACAGATTCAGATGAAGATAATTTATTGCCTAGTGGCATACTATGTACAAGGAATACATACACGCAAATTTAATAAATTATATCACACATATATCTTTTTAAGCTGATCATGGACCCCCAAAATTTGGTGTAGCCATGCAGCAGTCATATTTATTTATCATATTCATTATGTGTGCAAGATTAAAAAGGGGTCTCAAGCATAGAACAAGTCAAGTAATACTTGATGAAAACTAAACTGTTTCACCCAATGTAAATGTAGTTATTTTCAGCGTGCAATGTATAGCTTTCTCACAAGCACCTCAAATCAGACTTGATGCGTCAGCACTATTATGCCCACTTACATGAACTGGAGTTCTGTGTACGCGACCATGAGCTGAAGTCAAGTAATGTATTGAAGATTGACCTGTTTAATACGAACCTGGAAATATCTGGCATCGTTGTACTTGTCCTCGAAGATGGTGGCTGGCGCCTCGTAGGAGATGTTACCGTTCCTGTCCTGCTGAGTTTGTGTGAAAATGAAGATGGCGATGGCACAGCCTGCGTTGATGAACAGCGCCAGCATGATCATAACTCTGTAGAAGACATGGCGTTTAGACTCCGTTGTTTTCTTTTTGGCCTCTCTTAGAGCTGCCTTGTTGCAGTACTTGACCAGGGTGAGGATGATCCGAATGAACAGGGCTAAAAATACAGTAATTATGGTTCCATAAAGAATAATAGTCGATAATATAATTTCAGGAACAGTATTAGCATTAGTGTCTATTTTAAAGAAAGAGCTGGACAGATCATGTCAAACTATGGTTGGCACTGGACATGTCATGCCTTCCAACATCTGCTACAGACAGGTCGAAGTAGAGAAAACTATCAGTCAGCATTCCTCCTGTTTTCCCAGCGATCCCACAAATTGAGGGATTATCAGATTAGATTGGATCAGATCTGAATATTTCATAGAAAATAATATATGTTCATATGATTTCATGGGAAATAAAACACAACATATTTGTGGAAATCTGAAGTAACATGTATCCTAGTAAAGGTGTACAATAAACTAGAAGTTTTATAATTTGCACCTCTATTTGGGGTGTTCTGAAAGTCATGATCTGTTTCATGTGTCGTTTTGCTGCCATATGGCTTTTTGTCGCCCAAATGGTTATTATTGTCTTAAGTCATCCAGGTCTGCGGGGTGTGATGAACTTGTTGCAAAAATATTTAGTGCAAGGTTATTTGTTTTAAGCAAAGTGTGTTATTTGGTCAACACAAAATTACTGATATTATCCTGTATTTATTAATTATATGCATGGATTTAAAGACGATAGTGTACAGACAATAGACTAAGACTGGAGAAATCAGTATAGCGAAAGAGAAAAAAGACTTGCCCAAGAGACTGATGGCAGCTTTTGCCAGCTGGAAGACGCTGACTGGATCCTCTCTGCAATGGGCGATGTATACATTGATGGCGAGCTGAGGCAGGTCATCAATCCAGAGGGTGATCATGGACATGAGGTCCGAGTCTATCCATGAGTTGTTACGAAACAATTCATACCACAGGTTGGCGGATTCGAACGTAAAAGTGAAAGTGCCAATGATGGAGAACCCCAGCAGTACCCAGATAACTGCTTCCTCAGGAGGTCCGTAGACCAGACCTGTTAGCATAGCACGTTACAGCATGTTAGATCTCATAATATATGATTTCAAGAAGGGAATGGAATGTGAATGAAATTGTTATTATTTAGCTATCCAAAAGTTCAAAGAGCTGCTTAAAGCTATGGCCCAAAACAGGATCTTACTGAAGCAGCCCAATGTGCCAAATTGCTGTGTGATGCGCACAGTCCAACTGAAAGGTCAGATGGTGGGAAGAGTGGAGGTGCATAAATACCTCGGTACACTGACAATAAATTGACCTTTTCTCAAAATGCTGAGGTCATATTCAAGAAATGTAAACAAAGAATGTTTATGCTATACCAGTTGAGATTCCTGATGGTGTCTAGCACGATCATGCAACAGTGTTACCAAGCCTTTGTTGAATCAATTTTGACTTTTTCTTTTATTTATTTTGTTGTTGTTGTATAAAACACTAAACGTTAAGTGCAGAAATTCACTGTCTGCAGTTGTAAACACATGCAGCAATGTGGTTGCAAAGAAACTATCCCACAGGAGAGCCCTCAGAAAGGCAGCGGTCATCGATGTGACCCCTCCTACCCACTGTCCTCTTTATTTGAATTTCTGCCCTCTCATAGACTGTGCTCACTCTAGTCTAAGACCCAGTGTTACCCATCTACTTTCATTCCTACAGCAATCAACCTTCTAAATGAACACACCCAAATGTTATGATTAATGTCTTGCCTTGCTGCTGTGTCTCCAATTACATTGCAGCTCTAAATGCCCAGCAGCATGATTTACTTATGTGTTAGCGCATGTACTACACACGGTGCATACGCCGTGTGTGTGTTTGTGTGTGTGTGTGCGCGCGCGCGCCTGTTGCGTGTATGGTGCGGGCTTGATGTCCGTTTTGATGTTTGCCTCCCTTGTGCTGGTGAGTGTTTTATACTGAATTGTTTCCCTTGGCTGTGATTGTGATGCAGTCTCTTGTATTGTGTTTATTCTTTGTGATAGTGGCCTGTATGACGATGATAATGATGATGATGACGACGACGACGACTACTACTACTACTACTACTACTACTACTACTACTACTACTACTACTACTACTCCTACTACTACTACTACTACTACTACTAATTTTGAGTGCAATAGTTACTGTATTTCTGATATTGTAATTTAATGACTTTATTATTAAATGAAGATTTTTTTTCCATGTTTTTATTATGGCATACCTGTGTGATAGGTGTGTAAGAGGTGTGTGTGGGTAAGAAAAATCAATAAATCTCTTTTTAAAAAACAAGATGGGGGGGGGGGGGAGGGGTGTTAAAAGTGTTTGTAAGAATTGTTGTTTATTTTACATGCTATGATGTATTCAAATTCGACACAAACGGCTGTACATAATTCCTTTTGATGGTAATAAAGATTTGTTGAATTAAATGTAACGATCTATTATGCCCCGGGCAGCTGAGCGGTTCCCCTCAAATGTTGCTGGCTTATCGCGTGTCTTATTATCTGTTAAGTTGAACTTCTACGAAGCAATTATCTTTTTGTTTTGCATTGACTCGTTTCAAAGTTAATGGAGGTTTACAGTAAGGTTGTGACTCGATCGACACTGAATTTAATGTGGTACTTCTTTTGGGACCTCGAGACATAACCCCCGTTGGGGTGCCGGGGGTTTCAGTATAAATAGTATCCCCACTTTCTGGAAATTTAGTGCTTTAAATTCCCACTGTCGCTGTCTTTCTCATTTGCTCTTTCTCATTCCTGCTCTGTTCTATCAATCTGCTATACTATCTTCTTCTTTGCTAGACCAGTCACCTACCTTTTTTCTTGAAAACTCTTCCGGGACAAGACTCCTTATTTGTGTATGAGGTCTGTTGGATCAGCTTGGGAATATTGGGCGCTTTCTGCCAGGTGGTCACTAGGGCTTCCTATGATGTTATTATTTAGCAATATAGGTATTTTATATGTATGTGTTTTGTTAATAATTTATAATGATGTTTGTATTCTATACTACTCAACAAAAGTTAGGGATCATTTACTCATTCATTCAAATTTTCCAAACGACAAGGACACTATAGATCAAATTTTGACAATATTTATTTCAAACACTTAGCAACAACATAGCAATGTATCAATTCAATCGATTAAATCATTTTAGTGGAACATTTCCTTAAACCAAGAAGGGGTTAAAATTTGATTTCACAAAACAGATTTTTAAACTTATCTTGAGTCTTGATAATAACAAAAATAAGCAAATTGACCATTGTCTTGGCTTAAAACATTTCAGTAGTGTGTGTGGCCACCTTGGTTATCATGACACTCGACACAGCGCCTTCTCATGGAGTTAATGAGGTTGGTGAATACCTCCTGGGGCAAGGCCTGCCACTCGGCCTCCAAAAGCTGGAACAGGTGGTTGGCATCTCTGGATGGGGGGTGTTTGGTCCTCAAACGTCGGTCCAATTCATCCCACAGATTTTCGATGGGGTTGAGGTCTGGGCTGCAAGCTGGCCAGTCCATTGTGCTGACTCCTGCCTGTTGGAGAAAGTCGGTTACTACACTGGCTCTGTGTGGGCGAGCGTTGTCGTCTTGAAAAGTGGCCTGAGGTCCCATCTGCTGCAGTGTAGGTAAGGCATGTGTTCTCAGAATTTCATCCCGGTAGCGAAGGCCAGTTAGGTTGCCTTCTACACGATGCAAGGGAGTTCTGTAATGAAGACTAAAAGCTCCCCAGACCATAACCGAACCTCCGCCAAAAGCTACCCTCTCCTGCACTGTAGCGTCAATAAATCTTTCTCTTGGTCGCCTCCAAACTTTCAGACGCCCGTCATTATGGTTTAAAGTGAAGCGGGATTCGTCGCTGAAGAGTATTTGTGCCCATTGTTGCTGTGTCCACCGCATGTATCGTCTGCAGAAGGCCAGACGCTGTTGTCTGTGTGCTGGTGTAAGGCGGGGTCGTACAGCTGGATGGCGAGATCGTAGCTGAAACCCGTGAAGGCGACGTCTAATGGTCTGCTCACTGACGTTGGTGTGAGTAGCCGCCCGTAGCCGTCTTCTGATGTTGATAGCGGCAACACTTCTCGTCTGCAGCGCTTCTCGATGCACTAGCCGATCTTCTCGTGGTGTTGTGCTTTTCGGCCTACCTGACCTTGGCCTTTCCTTCACACTTCCACTGGCATTGAAGCGTTCCGTCAACCGTACGATGACTGAGATGGAAACTTCTAGTCGTCTGGCTACTTCTCGCTTTGAAACGCCGTTTTGGACCCATGCTATTGCTCTGCCTTTGTCAAATTCGTTGAGTTTTCTTCTTGGGGGCATGGTTACATTTTTCCATACAGCAAACAAGACAATGCATTTATAGCGTGAAAAAATACCTGAGCTCACAGGTAAATGGCACATCTTGCACGTGCACTATAATTTTAGTGTGTAGCTCATTAGGTGTTCTAAAAATACTCGTTTACACAAAAGCCTAATTTTGAAAACAATAGCCAATGTTTGATTTTCTACAGTACAAAGAGGTAATGAACAAAGTTCATGCTTTCACGTGAAGCCGAATCTTTAACCTATTGTTGATTATAACTAGCAACACTAAATTGCCTGCATGAATAATAAATAAGAGAACAATGACAAATAAAATGATTTCCATTTTCCAAGGTGATCCCTAACTTTTGTTGAGTAGCTTATTTTGTTTTTGTAAACGGGGGTTCGATAAATTAGAGTACAGCCGCCTCAGCGTCCCCTGCGTGGGATGTCTTTATTGTAAAGTGACTGGCTGGTGGAGAGCTTTCAGTTTTACCACTAGGTTTGTTTCAGCAGATCTTTTATGCGGATCAGGGGTTGTCCGGTCCTGATTGGCTCGGAAGAGTCCGCTGGACCTAAAGCAATAATCATGTAATGTAATGTAACCTCGAGACATCAGCTCTTATCGTATAATGCGAGGCATAGTTGGATCTCTTTGCTGACCTGCTTCGGCAATAACGACGTCAGCGAAGAGCAGCCAGTCGCTGATCAAGTCCGAGACATTGAGCGCCACCAGAAGCAAGACGTAGAGGATCTTGCATGGCGTGCTGTGGTGCGGGGTGCATATCTTGCAGCACCTGTTTTTGTGTGTTGGCAAGTCGGAGTCTGCACACAATAGGAGAAATAGCAAAATTATAATGATTTTAAACAAAAGTGTGAAAGGAGAATAACGTGTTTAAATGTCACCTGAAAGATGCCACCTTTTACTAAAATAGAGCAACTGTAGCTAGTGTCAAGTTGAAGATTTTCTGCAGCAGCATACAAACATTCAAAACCATAACTTTCAGGGTGCTGATCTCTTACTAGTGTGGTTACAGTTAAGGAAACGTTTACAAGTGCAATGTAAGCTTACTAAAGTTTCACGTCAAAGTAATCGTAGTGGAAGCCTGAACCATTTTGCAGTTAGAAGGAAATTTTTTTTGCAGCAAACATTATATACATAAGTATATTAATCATATAAAATACAGTTTAACAGAGGGTGGGGGAGGAAGGGGGGATTAAACCGAAGTATCCAAGCTAAACGTAAATAGACAAACTAAATTTAATAATAGCAGAACAAGGTGCATTTCCTTAAGTTACTTCATGTCAGAGTTGTTTCACATACATATATACATACACACGCTTGCACACGAAAAATACACAAACACACTGCACACATATTGCACACACACACACAAAAGAAAATGAGTGAGAGGTTCAAGCATTTGAGAAAGTGCGAAAAACCACGTTAAGTGCAATGAAAGAAGGAGAGAGAGAGAGAAAGATATTACTCATTAGTGTAAGGCGTACCATCAGTGAAGTCGGCGCCGCCAGTTTTGTCGGTGCAGCACCCCATTTTGACTTTCTCTTGGCTGAGCAAAGCACAACTTGAACTAAATTTAATCAAACACGTAGCTACACTTTGATTGTAAAACCAGAATAGGTTATCACAGTTTTATTTAGTGAAAACCAGTATATAGTCTACTACTTAGAAAAGTTTTATTATATTATTTTAAACCCAGAAACAATCTGCCGCCTGTTGTTTTGTTTAAACATCGATGTCAGCGTATTTGTTCCTGTTGTTTAAACATATAATGGCTGTGTATTCCCAAAAGGCATAACCATGGCGGTTGTCTGATGTTCAAAATAAAGAAATTGTAACTGTTTCTATTAGTGTCAGACCTTGGAGAAGAGATGGAATATGAGTTAAAACCAGTGTTGTTTCATTAAGTGGTCGGTGGAATTAAATAAAATCCAGTAATTGCTACTCAAGGTCCAAAGCAGTAATATAATACAACTTTATTTATCCGACATGCATTCTTAGTAGCATTCAGATAACAGCAATGTGACCAGTGTCTTTTGGTCAAACAAAAACGTCACTGCGTATTTTATGTCTTACAAGGACGAACTTTTTTTGGTCTTGTTTCTTAATGCGAGGCTATCAATGCTAGTCTGTCCTGAACTGACTTTGGGTCTTCCTAACAGTCAATTTGAGTAATTCCGATACCAGTATTCCATGATGTTTTCATTAACTCCAGTTTGTTCTTTTTTTTGTTATTGTTGTCAATATCGACTGCTTAATCCGCTAGTGCTACAGACACTTTATTGTTCATCTGTCAGTTGAGCTAGAACACTGCCGACTATACTGTAGTATGTAACATATTATACTTTATGATTTTCAAAACACATTCGTTTTGACTCCAGTTACTTTCGTCACGTGAGATTACTTTTAAGAATGTGTTCTGCATAAGCTGTTTTTGTATTTCCAGTCTTATCTAGAAATACATTGAAACGGACTGGAATCACAACGAGCCAAATTTGGAAATACAGTGAAATGGACTGGAATCATAACGAGCCAAATGTCGGTCGGTCGGCCTGTTTGTCGGTCCGTTGGAAGCCACCCCTCTAGAACCACTGAACGGAGTTTGACCCACCTTTATAAAAACATTACCAAGTTTAGTGGCCTGCCGCAAGTGCCATCATATTGGCTCTATCGCAAAGGTCAAGGTCACTGGAGCCATTTTGTTGATAAAAATGTGGTGACAATATCTCAGACACAGTTCAAGCGATTGTGTTAGGTGCTTGGTATACAGTAACAGGTACCTCTAATCGTGGGCCATCTTTCAATAGCAGTCCGGTTGTCGGACAGTCGGTCGGTCCATGGCTCCGTCAGTCCGAATTTCTCTTTTTTTTTTTTTTGGTCCCAAACACACTTTTTTGCCTTATCTCAAGGATAATTGAACCGGAATTCATCATTTTTACTTTGCGAATATTTTAACTATTTTCTCAAAGGTCAAAGCCATTGCATTGTGCTTCACCATTTTGTCAACACGTTTTGTACTGTATCTAAACTTTGGCTTGTCCGATTTGGATCATTTTTGTGTTTGCAGATAGTTCAGGTCATGGCCTATCATTCCATCTTTTCCTTTTGCTTCCTTAGAATAAAGCCCAGTCACAAAACTGCCAACAAAACTAACACTTTAGAAAATGTATATTTTTCAGCTGTGTCTAAATGTCTGGAAATACATTTCAAACAGCTTGCCATCTTGTTATAGTTCCTACCAGTTGAGCTAGTACCACAACAGCCCTGTTATTTAATAAATAAACGTTATACATACTTGCACAAAGGCCAAGTGTTATGTAAAAGGCTGTTTACTGCAGGAACTTCTATGACTTTTGATGTTTTTCTGTTACGGGAGACCTTTGTATGCTCTATTATAATTTATTGTAATTGCTGTTATTGGGAGCGTCCTGGCCCTAGCCTTAACCAAAGAATTGTCAATCACCTTTGCATTTTACAGCGTTTTAATAAGCTTTTTTTTTAATCGCTTATTGGGACGTGGCGAAGACGTCTGCAGCTGTGATGTCATGTAAGTATGTAAATTGTGCTTTTCCACTGCTACACAAAATAAAGCGGCCTATGCAAAGTAACGTCACTCAAGTCTGCATTGGATTATGAGATTTTTGACGAGTGGCCACACCTTATGAGTTTAGTGGTCACATTTGGCTTACGTTTTACGGCTTATGCTTTGGGTCGGAGGTAGTGGCGCCGGTTCGAATGTAAGCTCTGTGTAATTTCACTACAAGGCACTTTTTCATAATGATGTAATGTACTTTTTCACGCTTTGAGTATAATATCGCTTCTGATTGGAAGTTGAGGCAGCAGTGCAATCGCTGAAGAAAGGGAAGTCAGCGGGAGTGGACAACATACCAGCGGAACTGCTACAAGCAGGAGGAAAAGCGATGACTGATGCTCTCACCATTATCTGTAACAAGATCTGGCAGAGTGGGGAATGGCCTACACCATGGACCCAGTCGCTTGTCATCACTCTTCCCAAAAAAGGTAACCTTCAGGAGTGTGAAAATTACCGCACCATCAGCCTCATCAGCCATCCCAGCAAGGTCCTCCTGAAAATAATACTCAACAGGTTGAAACCACAAGCTGAACAAATCATAGCTGAAGAACAAGCAGGATTCATGGCAGGGCGAAGTACCACTGAACAGATTTTCAACCTCAGAATAATCTGTGAGAAATACCTACAGCACCAACAACATCTATATCATGTGTTCATAGACTTCAAGAAGGCATTTGACCGAGTCTGGCATGCAGCTCTATGGGCAACCATGAAAGTGTACAACATCAGCCCTAAAATTATAGAAGTCATCAAAAGCCTGTATGACAAGGCTACCAGTGCAGTCCTCCATAACAGCGTCATCGGGAACTGGTTCAGAACAACAATCGGTGTGCGTCAAGGATGCCTACTCTCTCCAACACTCTTCAACATCTTCCTAGAGCGCATCATGTCAGATGCTCTTGCAGATCACGAAGGCACAGTCAGCATAGGGGGCAGAGCAATCTCCAATCTTCGTTTTGCGGATGATATTGATGGATTGGCTGGAGAGGAACAAGAACTTGAACAGCTTGTACAGAGGCTTGACACCACCTCCAGAGCTTATGGAATGGAAATAAGTGCAGAGAAGACCAAAATGATGACCAACAACACCAATGGCATCAACACGGACATCAAAGTACAAGGCCAATCCCTCAACACAGTGCACAGCTTCAAATATTTAGGAGCCATTGTGTCAGACAATGGGTCTCGACAGGAAGTCCTCTCCAGGATCGCACAAACAACTGCTGCCCTGACAAGGTTGAAGCCCATTTGGAAAGACAGAACCATCAGTCTACATTCCAAAGTAAGACTGCTGCGCTCTCTGGTCATCTCCATCTTCCTATATGCTTGCGAAGCATGGACCCTCACAGCAGATCTCCAACGAAGAATACAAAGCATGGAGATGAGGTGCTACAGAAGACTTCTGTGCATTTCCTATACCCAACACATCACCAACGTTGAAGTCCGACAGACCATCACACAAGCCATTGGACAACACGATGACCTGCTCACAGTGGTGAAGAAACGGAAACTCCGATGGTATGGCCACGTCACCAGATCATCAGGTCTTGCAAAGACCATTCGGCAAGGCACAGTGCAAGGAGGTAGAAGAAGGGGGAGACCGAAAAAGAGGTGGGAGGACAACATTCGAGAATGGACTGGTTTGACACTGAGCGAAGCCATGAGGGCTGCTGAGGACAGAGAAAGATGGAGTATGCTGGTTAAGCGATCATCTGTGATGCCCCTACGACCTTCGGGTTATGGGACAGGATAGGAGTATAATATCAAACAACTTTACTAAGATCGACACGCAACAAGTGAATTTAACTGTCTTAGCTCCCCCAGTCGTATGTAGCAGACAACCTGTGTTGCGAGTAATCATGCGTGTGGGAGGAGGTTAGGTTAACCTCTAAACTCGTGACGTCACATTCTCGCTTCTGATTGGTCCTCGTAAGCCGGGCTTATGAAATTTTGCAGAAGAAATCATACAATGTATACGCTATGCTTGTGAAATTTTACGTTAGGCAGAACGCAAGGAAATACACTAGGAACTCATAAGCTTAACTCAAGTGTGGCCGGGTGCAACAAGTCAGTGTTGACGGGCCTTCAGGTCTGTCGGACGATAATAAATAGGACAACGTGAGGTGCATACAACATAATGAAATTTACTGCAGTAATCGAGTTACGATTGCAACAACGATGGCGTAATCCTTACCTGATTCTTAGAGCTGCCATTGTCTTTGCTGTACACTTCTTAACACTGAGCAGTTCACCGTGATTGACTTGGCCAATATTGATATTTTATTTTATATTGTTATTCTCGTTTTAGCTTTATTGCATGCTGAGTATAATCGTTGCTATTCAAGGGCCAATGTGTATGTAAACATGTGGGCATGTGGGTGTGTGTGGATGTGTGTGCATGGATGGGGCAAGAAGGTTGATGATGGTGATGATGATGATGATGATGATGATGATGATGATGATGATGATGATGATGATGATGATGATGATGATATGATGATGATGATGATGATGATGCAGTCTTGTATAGCGCAGGTATCCATGGAAAAAGTTCATGTTCGTTGCGCTTGAAAATGGACGAAGGAAAAAAAACGTGCAATGTACACCACTAATATATACAAGTATGACCAGTGAGGGCAGATGAGTTTAATTTGAGGCTTTCAAGAAAAATGTCTTGAGGGCCTTCTTAATCCCAACTGACGACTGACATTTCTTCAAAGCTAGCAAAGATTCCACAGCTTTGGAGCTGAATTAACAAATGCCCGGTAGCCCATGGTTTTATTGTTTGTGTGGGCCGTCCGCATAGTTGGCGACACTAGGAAGCTGAGCGTAGACTGCGTTGTGGTTCATGGAGATAAATTATTTGAGATATTCTGGAGCAGCATTATGTATGCAGTTGTACACAAGAGTAAGGAGCTTTTGGTCAAAGCGCTTTTTAACTGGGGGCCAGTGAAGATCGCGAAGAACAGGAATACTGTAGTCTGTCTTTGGTTTGAGAGGGAGGGGGGAGAGAGAGAGAGAGAGAGAGAGAGAGAGAGAGAGAGAGAGAGAGAGAGAGAGAGAGAGAGCGCTGCCAACTGTTACGGAAAAACCGGAAAAAAATCGTTTTTTTTAATATCTGTCGTCGTTTTCGTTGTTTTCTAACAAAAATACGGTTTCCGATTTCACACACAAAAAAAAAAAATCAAAAAAAAAAAAAACACGAAATTTTAAACGAAGCAACTTTGGCTTTCAACATGTTGCGCTAGTCTATCGAGTGAAGTTTTTGTGCTCTCGTTTTCCGCGCCTAGCTGACCACTTTTGAACGCACTAGGCCTAGCCTACTGGCTGGAATCGGGAAGGGAGCTCTTCTGCGAATTTCGCGCATGCGCTTAGCGGCTGCAGACAACATGGCGTCGAGTTCGACTAGCGCAGAGAAAACTAAAGCGAAGCCGAAACGATTTCAGCGATACATTGCGGCTTACAAGGAAAAGTTTCCATGGGCCGCTCCGTGTCCATCAAGAGGTGAAAAGTGATGGTGGCAAAGGCCAATCTCCGTGGCTCTTGCTATGAGCAGAAGTTCAGCCAGGACTTTCTGAAAAAGGCCAAATCCTCGACTGCACAGATGGTGAAAAAGAAGTAGGCTGTAAACTCAACTTGGGGCATTGCCAAGGACATAGGAGGTGAATTTTATTATGACTGTGGGGTGTAGTCGATGAAACATGACTGTGTTGTGTTATATTGTTCATGAAACATGACTGTGTTGTATTATTCATGAAACATGACTGTCCATTATGCAGAAGGGTGAAGTTGATGGAATGGGCTTTAAGAATGTAAGGTTAGACTCCTAGAACTGAGAATGTTAAGCGTTTCGACAGGAATGTGAAAATAACCGCACCATCAACCTCCTCAGCCATCCCAGCAAGGTCCTCCTGAAAATAATACTCAACAGGTTGAAACTCCAAGCTGAACAAATCATAGCCGAAGAACAAGCAGGATTCAGGGCAAGGCGAAGTACCACTGAACAGATTTTCAACCTCGAATAATCTACCAAAAATACCTACAGCACCAGCAACATCTACATCATGTGTTTGTAAACTTCAAGAAAGCGTTTGACCGAGTCTGGCTTGCAGCTCTGTGGGCAACCATGAGAGTGTACAATATCAGTCCTAAAATTATTGAAGTCATCAAAAGCCTGTATGACAAGGCTACCAGTGCAGTCCTCCACAACAGCGCCATTGGGAACTGGTTCAGAACAACAATCGGTGTGCTTCAAGGATACCTACTCTCTCCAACACTCTTTAACATCTTCCTAGAGCGCATCGTGTCAGATTCCCTTGCAGATCACGAAGGCACAGTCAGCATAGGGGTTAGAGCAATCTCCAATCTTCGTTTTTCAGATGAAATTGATGGATTGGTTGGAGAGGAACAAGAACAGCTGGTATAGAGGCTTGACACTATCTCCAGAGCCTATGGAATGGAAATAAGTGCAGAGAAGACTAAAATGATGACCAACAACACCAGTGGCATCAAAACGGACATCAAAGTCCAAGGCCAATCCCTCAACACAGTGCATAGCTTCAAATATTTGGGAGCCATTGTATCAGAAAAAGGGTCCCGACAGGAAGTCCTCTCCAGGATTACACAAACAAATGCTGCCCTGACAAGGTTGAAGCCCCTTTGGAAAGACAGGACTATCAGGCTACATTTCAAGACCCTCACAGCAGATCTACAACGAATACATTGAGATGAGGTGCTACAGAAGACTTCTGGACATTTTCTATACCCAGCACATCACCAACGACGAAGTCAGACAAACCATCACACAAGCCATTGCCTTGGACAACAGGATGACATGCTCACAGGGGTGAAGAAACGGAAAACTCCGATGGTTTGGCCACGTCACCTGAGCATGAAGCCTTGCAAAGACCATTCTGCAAGACTCGGTGCTGTGAGGCAGAAGAAGAGGGAGACATAAAAAGAGGGCGGAGAACAACATTCGAAAATGGACTGGCTTGACACTGAGCGAAGTCATGAAGTTTGCCGAGGACAGAGAAAGATGGAGTACGCTGGTTAAACGATCATCTATGGGCCCCAACGACTTTCGAGTTACAGGATAGGATAGGAAGAATTAAGCTTTTTAACGAAATGCCTTTATATTTACAACTTTTGATTTTTAGTGCATTTTCTGATTCTTAATGTCAACATCTCCTCAGGGTATGAAAATGTATCTTAAAGGATCCCACTTTGACCATGCCCCATCGACAGAGTTCTTTAACAATCACAGTGAGCGCCCATGTAAGAATGACGTAATTCTTACTGCAATACCTAAGATGACCACATCCTGTCGAGGAACTTATTCTCTACGAATTCAATGTCAAAAAAACAAATTATTTGTCTTAACATATTGAGCAGTCTCTCTCTCTCT
Organism: Oncomelania hupensis; assembly: GCA_036898135.1. Lineage (NCBI taxonomy): Eukaryota > Metazoa > Mollusca > Gastropoda > Littorinimorpha > Pomatiopsidae > Oncomelania > Oncomelania hupensis. Next base: position 24,450,892 of record CM072521.1, on the reverse strand, counting down.
CTCTCTCTCTCTCTCTCTCTCTCTCTCTCTCTCTCTCTCTCTCTCTCTCTCTCTCTCTCTCTCTCTCTCTCTCTCTCTCTCTCTCTCTCTCTCTCTCTTCGTTATTTTATCTTATCCTACAAAACACTTTAAAGAACTATATTTTTTGCAAAACAAGTGACCATTAAAGACTTTGTAATCATAAAATTGTTGACTTCTTTCTCATTTTAATTATACTAATTACTACAATTACACTAGTATCGAAATACACGAAAATCGGTAACTACAGGTGGCTATAGGAAGACACTAATACACAGTTGAATATCACATTTACGCACAGTAGATGAAATTCAATTTTGCTAGCCTCGTAGCACTCAGTTCATTTAAAGACAATTACACAAACATATTCCTCACTACAATCAGTAAATTAACGAAAGATTATTGATTGACAGGGCATTATGTACACCGCGAATATCGACCCTACGATAGCATCTTCAGTGCGAAAGATTACGTTCTTGCTAACATTGAACACAGATTTGACATGATTTGACGTTTTACACAACGTTTTACTTAGCAGATTTTCATTACAGGATCGTACCGTCGAGCATTATCTTGTCCTGTCGTGGCTTTCTGTCGGATCGATACCAGAGTACATCAAAGACCATAATTTTATTATTGTCTGCACTTTCTGTGACAATATTATTATTTGTTACTTCTGTCATCAAAATTAAATTTCACATCGCAACGAAAGTTACTTGTAGCAACTCTGACGCAAGGTCCCTTTTTCAAGATGAGATCACCTATCAACAATGTAAACTCGGACCCACGGAGGAATTCCCTGCTTTGACTCATCTCTCGTTATTTAATGACTGTAGCTGTGTGCTATCCGATAGCAACACTAACACGGTAAAACAGGGTGTGCGTTGATTATTCCAGAGCAACACACAGTATCAAACCTGTGCAATCGAAGTCAAAAGTCCCCCACAAGTACTACCCCTGGATGCATCCATGTAGTAAATGGATTCTCACATTGCTACGTAAGGTGATGGTATTAACACTTAACCCTGTAAAACAAGGTGTTTTGTTTTTTTAAATGATGGAATAGACATTAACACATCAGACCAAGAAAGTCTTGACTACGCCTACATCACATGCTGACAGATTGTGTTTTGCACATCTATTTAGATGCGAAGGAAATGACAAAAAACGCTACTAGCATCAATGACTATTCTTATACTGTACAGTTCTACTAGCATTGCATTTAGTCTTAGTTGAAATTCCAATTCGCATCGCCGCATCATCATACCAGACCGAGTATCTGACACTGCACAGACATACGCATTGTACTGTATTTTACAGTATTGGTTCAAACCTTGATTGACACGGAAGCAATATTCTCCACTGTGACAAAATTAATTGATTCCTTTCGGATATTCCAGTGATGCGAACAGTGTACGAATTTTGCACTGCTGAATGCTGTCGTAACGAAAGAAAACCAACCTTGCGCTTTTGTCGCCCGTTTTGAAATTACAGTACACATTACCGAATAATTTTGAAATTACAGTACACATTACCGCATAATTTTGAACTAATTAAGAGAACAAAAATCACACTATGCCAAGATGCATTGAAACTCGGCGAATTTGAATTTGGACATTTTGTAGACAAGCTCCTTTATCATCCAACTATTACAGCGGACGAACATTATTGCTAAATCTGTTAGCGGTAGACTTTTATAGTAAATTATGATATTCAGTCACCGAGACACAGAGTGTGTACTTCTGTTCTGCTAGAAGTTGTCAAAATGATGGGGGAAATCTACAGTGTCTCTCTGATTGAGACCGACATTGGAGGGGTTGGGTGGAAGGCTGTATTATTGGGTTGGGGGAGGGATGGGGTGAGAGAGACTATTACAAACTCTTTTTATTATTGAGTGGCATGTTTTCTGCCTCGTGTTATACTGTCAACGCCCACTCTCGACCATGCACTGCCTTTCAAATCGCCAATTCATGTGTAGCGTGATTATATCATCTTAGCGAGGTTTTCAACTCTCGCAATAAAGATCGTGATTTATGAAAGAATTGGGGGGGGGAGGGGGGGGGGAGAAGAAAAAAAACTGCGCCGCGTCCTATTGAGCGCATGCAGCGTATTTCTAAGCTTTTGGGAAATTTGAAGCTAGCGTGCCCAAACATGCACTATGAAAGAAGATAAAACAAGATGGCAAGAGAGTTTTAAAAAAAAACCGCCAGGATGATAGAATCACGCTGCAGTTGAATTGGTGATTCACTCACACACATAGCCGAAAAATAAAAATATTCAACAGTTTTTAAAAAACAAATATTATTACTTTTTTGTAGCGAGTTGTGACTTGGGATTTAGAACAACGAATCAAAATGAACTATCTGAACTAATCTGCAAGGGGGGGGGGGGGGGGGAATATGAAAATCGGATCAGCCAATTTTTAGGTACAGTGCAAGCTTTAAGAAAATGGGGAAGCTCAATGACCTTGACCTTTGAAAAATTACAAATACGAATGAAATAACATGCATAGCAGTAGAGAGTAGCGAGCGTTGTGGCCGCGTGTCTAAGGCGGGACTAACTTGCCTTGTCCACAGGCTAGTGACCAATGGCGTCTGACAGGTGTAGGATCGATCCACCTTCTGGGCGTTATGTATCTCCGAATATTATTTACTTTCGACTCAGGCAACGTCTCGGGGGTTTTCTCCGGGTACTCCGGTTTGCGTGCTCCGGTTTGCTCCTCCCCAGCAAAATTTAAAAACTACTAATATTAGGTAGATTGGGGTTGGGCGCGCCACAGTCTGCGACTACGCCTTCCCCAGGCGCCCCAGAATTTCCCAACAAAAAGGGACAATAAAATGTCCCTTACCACCCCTCCCCACCAAAAAAAAATTTTAAAAGAAGATAAAATAAAAATAAAATGAAATAAAGTATCCCCAAAGTAAAAATGATGAATTCATTTATTCAGTTATTCTTGAAATCATGCAAAATTTGTGTTTTGAACAACCACAAAAAAGTTACCTTCGGAGCGACGGATTGACCGCCTGACTGACGTCCCGACAACGGGACCGATACTAAAGGATGGCCCATGATTTGAAGTACCAGTGAAACCAAACTCAACAAGTCGTTTCAACGTTTTTTGAGGTATTGAGCAAAACTTGTTTAGCAACAAAATGTCTCCAGTGAACTTGACTTTATCTGTAGTAGAGCACATATGATGGCACGTTACCTAGGTAATGTCCTTATGAAGTTTGGTCAAAATCCGTTTAGTTGTTGTTGAAATATGGCTTCCAGGGGACTGACAGACTGACTGACGGACCTATATTTGGCTCGTTCTTTGCATTCTGGGTTCTTATAACTTGTGGTGAGACTTTTTCACAAGACATTGTACGGGTCGAAACAAGTATATTTATATTTACATACAATGCTGTGGATGGTTTTGTGACCTTTGTAGTAACAAGATGTGAACAAAAATTCAGTTTTTCAAAAACGATTTTGTTTACAGAGACATTAACACACACACTACCCCCCGTTGGGGTGCCGGGGGTTTCAGTATAAATAGTATCCCCACTTTCTGGAAATTTAGTGCTTTAAATTCCCACTGTCGCTGTCTTTCTTATTTGCTCTTTCACATTCCTGATGTGTTCTATCAATCTGCTATACTATCTTCTTCTTCGCTAGACCAGTCATCTACCTTTTTTCTTGAAAATTCTTCCGGGACAAGACTCCTTATTTGTGTATGAGGTCTGTTGGATCAGCTTGGGAATATTGGACGCTTTCTGCCAGGTGGTCACTAGGGCTTCCTATGATGTTATTATTTAGCAATGTAGGCATTTTATATGTATGAGTTTTGTTGATAATTTATAATGATGTTTGTATTCTATTTTGTTTTTGTAAACGGGGGTTCGATAAATTAGAGTACAGCCTCAGCGTCCCCTGCGTGGGATGTCTTTATTGTAAAGTGACTGGCTGGTGGAGAGCTTTCAGTTTGACCACTAGGGTTGTTTCAGCAGATCTTTTATGCGGATCAGGGGTTGTCCGGTCCTGATTTGGCTCGGAAGAGTCCGCTGGACCTAAAGCAATAATGGTGTAATGTAATGTAACACACACACTATAGTTATATGTAGCTGAGCGGAGGTATTTGACTCCCGTCTCTCGGCCACGACCATGAGAACACGGCCCAACCCGAGCTGTTATTTCTAATTATCTTTCAAAAGAGGGACATCAAAATATTTGCCCTGCAAAGCGGTGAAGCGTGGTTGGTAGTAAACCGGGTTGCCGGCTACTAGCGCCCCGACACTTCCAACACAGGTCGCTGCCTCCGACCTGCATAAAATGCCTGCCGACAATGTAGTCCCGCTCACCACCAAAAGCAGAAGGCGAGTGGTCTGCCGGGGAGAACAAATGTCGCGTCGCCTTGTCCTACGTAACCCAATGGCACCCCCAAAGGATTCTGCACAGCAGGAGCCACCCAATGCTAGTCTAACCAAGAAATTCAAGGTAGACAACTTTTGTCCCAAGCCTCAACCAGTCGCCTCCCTTTCCGCTACATATATCCTCACATTTTCTTTGTTTCCTTTACCCCACTCTTTGCTTGGTGGTGACTCTGGGGCTAACCTGCACGTTTTGCATGCAGACCACCTGTGTTCAAACCACACACACACAAGTAACAGTAAAGTTTCTCTTGTAGGGTTTGATTTTATATAATGACTCTTTCGTTTATGTTGCACTTCCTCCTATGTTGCCTCAGTGGCACTGTAAACCACCCAGCACAGAATGGCAGGCTCAACTTTGCAAGCAAACATAGGTCAGTGATAATGGTTGAAGTAATCCAGTGTTAAACAGTGTGCAACTTGCAGCAAACTGGCGTCTTTTGGTGACTCAGGTGTGACGCTTACATCGTCCAACACCTCGAGCAGTTCTGTTGAGCTGGTTATTGAACTGTGTAAGAACAGTTATTTCCGAGCGATTACAATGCAATATAATACAATACAATACAACTTTGTTTTCATAAGAAAACCTGACTTTTTTTTTTTTTTTTTTACTTTACAAGCAGTTCACTATATTTACCCATTCTCTCTCTCTCTCTCTCTCTCTCTCTCTCTCTCTCTCTCTCTCTCTCTCTCTCTCTCTCTCTCTTTTTTTTTTCTTTCTCTCTTTCTTTCTCTCTTTCTCTCTATCATACATTTTATGTACTTGTAGAAACGGGAACTATAACTCGGTATTCCCAGTGATGATTTCCCATTGTCACTCTAGCTCCGCCGTTAACATTTACTTTGATAGTATGACACTGCCATTAGCATTTCCTATCCTATCCTGTCCCGTAACCCAGAGGTCGTAGGGGCACCACAGATGATCGTTTAACCAGCATACTCCATCTTTCTCTGTCCTCAGCAGCCCTGATGGCTTCGCTCAGTGTCAAACCAGTGCATTCTCGAATGTTGTCCTCCCACATCTTTTTCGGTCTCTCTCTTCTTCTACCTCCTTGCAATGTGCCTTGCAGAATAGTCTTTGCAAGGCCTGATGATCTGATGACGTGGCCATACCATCGGAGTTTCCGTTTCTTCACCACTGTGAGCAGGTCATCGTGTTGTCCAATGGCTTGTGTGATGGTCTGTCGGACTTCGTCGTTGGTGATGTGTTGGGTATAGGAAATGCCCAGAAGTCTTCTGTAGCACCATTTACTTTGGTAGTATCACACTGCCATGCAATTAACATTTACTTCAGTGAGTGCCGTCTACACAAATAAGATAAGATAACAATTTTATTTAACAAGAGTATAAGAGTAAACACTGGGTGTGTTTTTGTTTATCTAGCCCTTGTTTATTGTGCAATAACAATTAGTATAACGAAATACAACCAGCAAGCACTAGATCCCTTCTCGTACCCCTTCCCTCCCCCTCCCCCAACCCTGATCCTCCATCCCTACGATTGTGCTCAGTTGTCTCGGTGTCAGACAATACGCCAAAAACCTGCAAGTGGGTGGGGAGCCTAAGACAATTTGGGTTAAATCCTGTATCAGCCAGCGCCTTGACCAGCTCTTGAGCAGGAAAAGCGCTGTATAAGAATGATTACATAAAATAAAAATAGCATGGTCATTAATTTTCCGTACGCATAAAACCGACAATCAAGGGACTATTTTATATCCATGCATTTGTCTAATTCACATTTTATTAATGGGGATAACAAAACAGAACCAAATAGATATATTGCCCGACATACAGGGGTTCAGTGCAAAACGCCTGATGTGCCCTTGGTTCAAACCTTGATGGTGACAAGACAGGAGATCTGTCCCCTGTTTATAATGATTCTTGATGTGGTGTTTAACTTTCCCCAGTGTTACTGCAGTGGCTATGTTTAAGAACCAGGTTATTCTGTCGCCAAAGGCAAGTGAGAGGCTAAAATAATAAAGGTCGTTCAGGCTTGCTGGGTGGTATGGGGCGTCCATCAGCAAGTTGGCATCTTGGGCAGCTTGAATTAGATTGTGTTTCATCCAGTGCCTTGAGCAGCTGTCTGAGATGGTAAAATGCCAAATAAGACCAATTCATTTTATCATATCGCAGTCATGGTTAATTATTCATTTTGGAATGCAGTGATGTTCTTTTTCATTTGATTACATGATATCAGTCTTGAAGCATTTAACTAAAGTATTGTTGTTTTGGAAATTCACAAGCAAATAAGTTAGCATAATAATGATATAACGTAGAAAAATTCGTGGTACAAATAATTTAGCATTATATGACATGATATAATAATAATAAAACACATGGTTCATGGCGATACGTAGGAGTTGTTTTATTGAATGAAAAAAAACACAATTGTAATTGTAACCTGATGAGCACTTTTACAAACAAAAGGTTTTGTTTTGTTTATCACAGTTTGGCTTTACAAATTTATGCAAAAATAACTATTTTCCATAAACATAATATTTTTATTGTTGCTATTTTATCAGACAATTTAGAGTTAATATAGATAATAAACTGAATTTTGATGTTAGCAAAATGATGACCGTAATAAAAACTCAGATACACATTTATATAATATTTGCTTGAACCATTACTAAAATCAATTCATCGAAGGCATAATAAAATTACAATTTAAAAAGTTAATTACAACAATACCAAGAACAGTGAAAATAATAATCAGAGTAATCAACATCCTTGTCTTCATAACATTTGATAACATGTATAATAACATTTGATAACATGTATAATAATTAGATTGCATTTAATGCACACAATTGTTGACTGCAGCAATGAAATTATAAATAATAAACTAAAACTACGGCAACATAAAGGGTCTGACCGTCGTGATTACCATTGCATGTATATTATACACTATTTTACATCACTGTACACCTTAAGTTAATTATTTTAATAGGTATCCTCCTTCCATCCTGTGACACTTCATATTACGAGATCTTTATACAAATGAAATTTCAATGTTTTAAGTAGCGCAAGGCATGAATTTCAATGTGTATCAGTTGTGGTTAGTAATGCAGCCAGCTCCGTTATTTTCTTTATGTGACAAAGAAGACAAAATGGAAAGAAGATGGAAGGTTTGGCCGGAGAGAGAGAGAGAGAGAGAGAGAGAGAGATAGAGAGAGAGAGAGGTGGAAGGGATAGTGGTGGGTGGGGAGAGAAGAGTCCGTTATTTAAAATATTTAATTATAATAAAAATAATAATAGTAATAATTTATTTTTTATAAAGTAAAACCACACTTAAAGCTTGCACCATGCGCTTGCACGCATACACACACATAGGCGCTCAAGGATAAATACCTAAACAATGAGAAAACATGAGATAAAACTGTTAAACAATGTAAGAAATAATACAAACATTACATCTAACAAGGATGAACATTTGGACAATACGGCACAACATTATGAGATAAACCTCGTTAAACATCAAAATAAATAATTACAAACATCACATCTTAGTACAAAAAGGCGGGTTTAGAAAGAGACACATATGCATACACGCACGCACACAAAGCAAGATATCAGCATTAAGAATAAATAATGAAGCAACGATAAAAATATCTCAAAGTAATAAGTGACACTTAGTTACACGAGGAAAAGAAGTAACATGACAGTAATAAAAACAAAATTCAAATGCCCTGCATTACTCATTAGAATTTCTTTAATAAACCAAAGTAACATGTAACTAAAACTAATTAAAAACCAGCCAGTGCCAACCCCATTAAACAATAAGAAGATGTGTACAGGCAGTAAAACATATAAACCAAGAACATTACACAAAAGACACTGATAGAACACACACACACACACCCACACACACACACACACCACTATTCAATCACACACACACTGATTATTCTGGATTTTAAAGTATTTGGTAAAGAGATAGGTTTTGAGGTTATCTTTTAACAAGGTAAAAGACTGGGAATGCCTGATGTTGGAGGGCAGAGAGTTCCAAAGAGTTGGGGCAAACACGGAGAAAGATCCTCTGCCAAAGGACTCAAGCGAATACCTAGGAATGGAGAGGAGAGCTGCATCTTGTGAACGGAGTGATCAAGCAGGTTGGTTATAGGAAGGACAGGAATCAGTGTGCAGACAGTGAAAGTAAAGAGAAGCAACTTTGTAATCGATACGAGCTTTTCCAGGCAACCAATGTAAGGTTTTTAGAGCAGAAGTTATACTAGAGTGACGAAGGACGAGGTGAGCAGAATTGTTCTAAATTGTTTATGTTACCAGTTGTTGGCACCACCATTTTATTTTCAGTGTTTGGCAATACTAATATGTTTGTTTAATAAAAGGACATAAAAAGGACAACATGATTATTAGTGTTTGGTATCTAGTAGCAGTTAAATGGCTCTTTAGATTTAAGAGCTTAAATTTCCACCCAGATTTCCACACGACTTGACTAGACGCAACTGTTGATTTGCTCAACCAGTTATTATCAGTTATAGGGCCATGATATCAAGCATGTTTGTTTTTTTTAAATTATTTTTTGGGTTACAAGGTCATAACTTGGGACATTGCATTGTTGTGGCATTAAAAGATAATATTTATGAAGAGTAATCGTTCCTCATTTGGAGCACTAAGATTTGAATTTTTTATTTTGTGCACACAGCACTGTGTATACTATACACATGTTTGTAGTAGTGCGCTTTGTAGAGGCAACCTTGATGCTAGACACAAGAATGAAGTAATTAATTTGTCGATTGGTATCAAAATAGTACCTTTCGAACATTTTTTTTTTAAAATCTTTTTCTGGTGGGGCAATATGTCCTGTGAATTTGAAAAGGATTTGTGACGCTGAAATGACTATTCTTACCCCTTGGGGTCATGAGCAATCTTGTCACTGTAGATTGTTCTAACCTATAAAGGGAACAGTGAAAGCCCCAGTTGAAAACCTGTCTTGCCTTTGTAGGCATGACTAATTCACTGCGGCAACAGTTCCCCCCGTTGGAATGCCGGGGGTTTCAGTATAAATAGTATCCCCACTTTCTGGAAATTTAGTGCTTTAAATTCCCACTGTCGCTGTCTTCATCATTTGCTCTTTCCCATTCCTGATCTGTCCTATCACTCTGCTATACTTTCTTCTTCTTCGCTAGATCAATGACCTACCTTTTTTCTTGAAAACTCTTCCTGGACAAGACTCCTTGTTTGTGTATGAGGTCTGTTGGATCAGCTTGGGAGTGTTGGACGCTTTCTGCCGGGTGGTCACTAGGGCTTCCTATGATTGTATTATTTTGCACTATAGGCATTTTATATGTATGTTTTTTGTCGATGATTTATAATGATGGTTGTATTCTATTTTGTTTTTGTAACCGGGGTGTTCGCGTAGTTGAGGTCAACCCTCAGCCGTCCCCCGCGTGGGATGTCTTTATTGTAAAGTGACTGGCCGGTGGAGGGCGTTCAATTTTCCCACTAGGGTTGTTTCGGCAGATCTTTTATGCGGATCGGGGGTTGTCCGGTCCTGATTTGGCTCGGAAGAGTCCGCTGGACCTAAAGCAACAATAAATCAATCAATCAATTAAATGACTAGTCTTAAGCCCTTCAGTCTAGCTTTTTTTTCTCTCTCTTTCTTTCTCTCTCGCTGAGCACACTGTTGATTCTATAGTACTTTGGAGTGAATGGTGCTTTACAAATGTTTACCATCATCATCATCATCGTCATCATCATCGTCATCATCATCATCATCATCATCATCATCGTCGTCGTCATCATCATTGTCATGAAGTGATTGAAATCCTCGAAAATATTTTATTTTCCTGTTGGAAAGAGCACATACATGTTCAGACAGCAGATTCCAGTAATCTCCAGATGTATTGAAATTGTGTCTCAGTTTTGCATAGTAGGGCCTTTAAAATGTAGTGCTGATAATGATATGCTTATAATGCCACTTTTGGTGTGTTTTGTGCTTCAGCAGTATTTATCAATGTTCAAAAAATGTGCCTATAGAAACATTTTTTTTTTAAATGTAACTGTGTCGCAGGTTGATATAAATTTGCTCCTACCCTCCACCCCCTCAAAAAAATTACAAAAATGTCTGATTGTTACAGCAAGACCCAAAATAGTCTCTGGACATCTCATCATAAATGTAATAATCTTCCACTTAGTTCAGTTCAAGGAAACTTCGATAGAATCGCCTTAGATTTAGGTTCAGAGAACCCTATTTATAGCTAAATTTGACATGTGTGTTTATTTCTGTGAAACTTGCTTGCAGCTACATTTTGATATGTATTTTCACAAAGGCACAAGTCCTTAAAAGTGTATTATTTTTTTCACACAATTAAACAATCTGAAAACAGGTTCATTCTTGTTGGAAATAAATGGCACACTTTTTAAAGAAAAAAAAACACAACAATCTGAGAGTAGTTGGATACTAATCATTGTAATCGAAAAACAGTATAGTCTCATGCAGATTCCTTTTTTCAGAAACATCGGATAGCGTTCTACTTTCGTTCCCCTTTTATCCAAAAAACAAGATTGTAATTACTAGTCTGTCGTAATTACTAGTCTGTCGGGATACCTTTCTGTGCACCTCATCCAAATCACAAAGCGCAGGCAATGTTATGTGCAGTCTGTGGGAATGTCTCTATCCAAGTTAGGCGCGATGCTACCGGACATGTCGCAGTTCCCCCATCCTGTTTTCCAGACATCCGTGATGTCTTCCAGGTCAGAACCATCGCTCTTGTAGAACCGGTGCTTTCCACTGTCATCCTTGAGCAGATGCAGTTGATTGGCCTGTGGGATGGTGGCATTAATACGGTAGTAATGAATGGCCGGTATGGAGATGTTGGCGCCTTGCCCCACACGGTTAGTGAATGTTTCATAATCCAGGCAAGTGTTGCTGACGTTCATCTGCCAAACAGATAACAAAGCACGACGATATGAACATTTACATTGACTACCCATAGGCCAAATCCTGCATTTACATTTGCACCAGATGGTAATCCTGACCAACCATAGGCCAGCGTCCAAATTTACTCAAGATAATCTGGCATTTGGGATGCTGTGGTTTTCTGTATAAATAGTATCCTCACTTTGTGGAAGTTTAGTGCATTAAATTCCCATTTTTTCTGTCATTCTAATTTGTTCTTTCTGGTTCATAATCTGTTATATCAATCTATATATCTTCTTCGCTAGACCAGTCACCTACTTTTTTTTTGTTGAAAACTCTCCCAAACTCCTCATTTGTGTATGGGGTCTGTTGAGTCAGCTTGGGGATATTGGTCGCTTTCTGCCAATTGGTCACTAGGGCTTTGGTGTGGTATTATTATTTAGCAAATGTAGGCATTTTATAGGTATGTGTTTTGTTAATATTTTATAATGATGTTTATATTCTATTTTGTTTTTGTATACAGGGATTTGATTAATTAGAGTATAGCCTCAGCGTCGCTTGCATGGGATGCCTTTATTGTAGCGACCGGCTGGTGGAGTACCTTCAGTGTCCACTAGGGTTGTTTCAGCAGATTTTTTTTATACGGATCGGGGGTGAGTCCTCTTTTAACCAAGTTATGGTCCTGATTTGGCTCTTTGCAGTCCGCTAGACCCTATAAACAATGACTAACTAACAAAATTGAATGTCTCATAATCCAGGCAAGTGTTGTGGACCTTCAGCAGAACGAAGCATGACTGTGTAAACATTTACATACCCTTCAGGCCTACTACCAGTAGGGCAATTCCCGCATTCACATTTGCACCAGATGGTGATCCTGACTAAACCTAGGTCAATATGCAGATTTACCAGACAGAACCAGTTCATTAGCCTGATCAGATGGCTGTAGCGTATATCTGTTATATTTCATTCATTTTTGGAGTTCTGTTAGGACCTGGAAATATTGTTTTGTTCACTTTTATGTGTTTTCCACCTGACGCAGAGCTTAGCTCAAAAATTTGCATTGCGGTGTTTTGTCTTGTTTTGTCCACTTATCGAGCGTTGTGGCCAAGTGGGCTAAGGCGGGACTAACTTGCCTTGTCCACAGGCCAGAAACCAATGGCGCCTGACAGGTGTGGGATCGATCCAGCATCTGGGCATTATGTTTCTCCAAATATTATTTACTTTTGACTCGGGTAACATCTCGGGGGTTTTCTCCGGGTACTCCGGTTTGCTCCCCCAGCAAAATTTCAAAAACACAGCTAATATTAGGTAGGGTGGGTTTGGGCGCGCCACAGGCTGCGACTACGCCTTCCCCAGAATTTCAAGATAAAAAGGGACAAGAAAGCGTTACCAAATTAAAAAAACAATTAGCCTTCTTTTGTTTATGTATCAATTTGTCTTATTATTTTTTTAAATTATTGATTTTGACATTGATTTTTTTTTCAATTGTAAATTTTTTAGGTTTTTATGAAAAGTAGAATAAGCAAATGAGTAAATATTAAGATATTAAATACCTAAGGCTGAATATATACGTTCACGCATGCGCGCGCGCGCGCACACACACACACACACACACACACACACACATATTTCTTAACAGCCTATCTTAACTATCTCTCATCAGTTGTAAAAAAAAATTTAAATGATGTACTGACCTTTATGTTAAATCGAATATCCCCGAAGATGTACTTGCGGAAAAATATACCAGGTTGTATGAAGCGGAAGGTTATGAACACGTAATTCGCTGCCGGGGAGAAGAAACTTGGATTCGTGCACGTTGCGTTAGCTGGAGACGTTACTTGATGACTGGTCAGATCTATAGAGTAGCATTCGTTGAGTGCCCATGTGGTACTGTTCTGTTGACCCTGAGCGTTGCTCTGAAAATAACAGTTCATTACACCTCAGTTTGGTTCGATATTCAGATTCTTTTTTTTCCCCCTTTTCTTCTGATATATTGTACCTTGAAGTAGCTATTATACACAGATTCTATTATATATATAGAAATTTGCGTTTCAGTTGCTCAGTGTGAAGTAAGAAATTAAATTGCACAAACATGAATGCCTACCACATACCTGATAATGTGCAGCTTAAACAAACTTGAGGTAAAAAGGAAGAACCATTCTCACACACGATGTACTACATCACGAACAGCAAATAATACTGCCATAACGCTAAAGTCATTATTATTGATAATTATTATTTCCAAGTAATGAGAGAAATTAAAAGAGAGAAAGATTATGTTCCGGAAGACGAAGAAGATATTTCAGTAGCGTTTTGTTTATTTACTTATTTGTTTATTTCTTTACATAAATAAACAAACAAACGTCTTAACCCATAGTTTTATGCAGTTTTTACCTTGCTATAAAGAACCATTCTCATTTCAGTGGTAGTCTTTTCGTAGATGTACTTATAACCGATGTCCAGGTTGGCCTGGTCCCTGATGTTGTTAATTGACAGGAATCTCACCCAATCAGCCATAGAATGATTGTTGGGGTTCGGGGGGTTGATGTCGAAAGCAGGGTGGTGTACGAAGACACTGACGTTCTGAACAAGTGAATTGAAAAGAAATATCACAGTAAGTTAAGGCATTTAGGCTAACAACCATTAGCCCTCGTGTTATGTCTTAATGAGAACCGCAGACCCAAGCCAAACGGTATCTGAGCCTGCAATTTTGAAGTCTTTTATAGTTCCCAGTTTATGGAGTAAACAGTATGGTGAAATATTTATCCATGTAATTTGTTAATGCATTCAGCAAATGTATAGCTAAGTATAAATAACTTGATTTTTTTTTACATTTGAAAAACGTTTTACTTCAAAACTCTTGCCATTTCATCTTTGTGAATTCAACAAATACCTGCTACTTTTATCTTCAAAGGTCAGATTTTTACTTTGGCGAATGGGATAATTTTAAGACTGCTTGCATTGAGGTATCGCTTATTTACAAGACCTGCCGGGATCCAGGTTGTTCTTAACTTTTGTTGAAAAGGATAACATATATTTAAGCTGATTTGAGACCCCAAAACTCTGGTATGTAGCCAAGCTGCAGTCGTATTTGTTTCTTCTATTCAATATGTATACAAGATTAAACAAGGGTCTCACGAGCTGAAGTCAAATAATGTATTGAAGACTGATCTGTTCAGTACGAACAACAACTTATGTTAATCTGATGAATAAAAATTGATGCAACAACAGTACGAACCTGGAAATATCTGGCATCATTGTACTTGTCCTCAAAGATGGAGGTAGGCACCTGGTAGGAGATTTTACCATTCACATCCTGTTGAGTTTGTGTGAACATGAAGATGGCGATGGCACAGCCTGCGTTGATGAACAGCGCCAGCATGATCATAACTCTGTAGAAGACATGGCGTTTGGACTCTGTGGTTTTCTCTTGGGCCTCTCTTAGAGCTGCCTTGTTGCAGTACTTGACCAGGGTGAGGATAATTCGAATAAACAAAGCTGAAAATATAGTAATTATAGTTTCATAGAAAATAATTAGTAATATAATGTAGTCTTCTAACAACTGCTGTAGACAGATAGAAGTGGCAAAAACGTTTTGCCTCGGCATCCCTCATGTCTCTCCAACGGACCCAAAGATTGAAGGATGATTAGATTAGATTAGATTAGAATATTTTATAGAAAAATAATATATGTTCAAATAATTTTATGGGAAATAACGTACAACATATTTGTGGAAATCTGTTCTAACGTGTATCCCTGTAAGGGTTTATAATACACCGGAAGTTTTAGCATTTGTATCGCTAAGAGTAAGAGATACATTCCGGTTTAAAGTGCCGTTTTTCTTAGTTGTTGTCCACATGGTTATTATTGTCCTAGGTGAAGTCATCCCGCCTGAGGGATGTGACGAATTTGTTGCAAAAATATTTAGTGGTAGGTTGTTGTTTTTGTTGTTTTTTGTGGTGTTTGTGTGTGTGTGTGCGTGTGAGTGTGTGTGCGTTTGTTTTAAAATCAAAAGGTGTTATCTGATCAGGAAGAAGTGCTGATATATCCCCGTATTTATTAATTATATGCATGGATTTAGAGACGATGCTGTACAGACAATACTGGAGAAAGCAGTATAGCGAACGAGTTAGTTAAAGACTTACCCAAGAGACAGACGGCGGCCTTTGTCAGCTGGAAAACACTGATCGGATCCTCTCGGCAATGGGCAATGTAGAGACTGATGGCGATCTGAGGCAGGTCCTCAATCCAGATGGTGACCATGGACACGAGGTCCGAGTCCAACCAGGGGTTGTTACGAAACACCTCATACCACAAGTTGGCGGACTCAAACACGAAAGTGAAAGAGCCAATGATGGAGAATGCCAGTAGTGCCCAGATAGTTGCTTGCTCGGGAGGTCCATAGACAAGACCTGTTGGTATATCATGTTATTGCACGTTAGATCTCATAATGTATGATTTCAAGAGGGTCATTATTGAAGTGAATGGAACTGTTATTATTTAGCTATCTGCTAGTTCAAAGTGCTGCTTAAGGCTATGGTCCAAAAGGGAACGTACTGAAGCAGCCCAAGGTAAATTGCGTCTTGATGCGCACTGTCTATTATGCCCGCCAGCTGAGCAGTTCCCCCCTCACACTTTCCCCTCTTCCACCCACCCCTACCCCCACCCCTCACACAAACAAGTAGTTGGCACTATTGGCTTTCGATGTTTCTTATTATGTTTGACTTTTTACGACGCAATTATCTTTTGTGTTTCGTATTGGCTCGTTTCAAAGTTGATAGAGGTCTACTCGACCAGCACTGGATTTGGATTTAATGTGGTATTTCCTTTTCGGACTTCGAAACGTCAGCTCCTATATTTGATAATGGCATTATTAGAGGCATTGCATTGTTAGATCTCTTCGCTGACCTGCTTCGGCGAGAATGACGTCTACGAAGAGCAGCCAGTCACTGACCAAGTCCGAGACATCGAGCGCCAGCAGAAGCAAGAAGTAGAGGATCTTGCATGGCATGCTGTGGTGCGGGGTGCACCCCTTGCAGCACCTGTTATGGTGTGTTGGCAAGTCGGAGTCTGCACACAACAGGACAAAATAGCAAATTATAATGGTTTTAAACAAAAGTGTGAAAGGAGAACAACTGTTGTTTAAATGTCACGTGACAGATTCCACCCTTTCATGAGGTTTAGGACAGAGCAACTGTAGTGTCGGGTTGAAGATTTTCTGCTGCAGCACACCATACAAGCATTAAAAAACATAACTTTCAGAGTTACACTCTTTAGTGAGCTGCTTTCCTATGCCGAAGGTCGCGGGTTCGGTTCCCGCAAGGGGCGAATTTGTGGTACGAGGGTTTTCTTTTGTTACTTCGGTTTCCTCCCTCCTTTCAATAATGCTACTGGATGCAACCTAAAAAAAAAATTAAAATTAAAATTCGATTTCCTCTCTGTCTTCTAATAGCGATCTCCCTGCCTGTACACCACATGTTTGAGTGATTTATGTGCGTCTGTTGTGTGTTTTAGAGTGGTTGAAACATGTGAGTGTTTATGTTGTTACAGATAGCCGCGCTTTGTAATTTTGGGAAAAGCACGTAAATAGCATCCAGTATTATTGTTGTTGTTGTTGTTGTTGTTATTATTATTATTATTATTATTATTATTATTATTATTATTATTATTATTATTATTATTATGGCTTTGAAAAAAAATATGTCTCAATGTTATAATGTAGGTGGGGGTGGGGGAGATTCATTTTTGACTCGCATGCATAACAGTGTGAGTCTAGGTACTCGCCCAACAACAGCACAAATTCAAGATTTTTGCAAATCAGTTCGAGTTTTGTCTTAGTCCAAAATTTACATAAATTTGTGGTTTTTTTTGTTTGTTTTTTTTTTGGGGGGGGAGAGGGAGAGGGGGGGGGGGGGTCCGTCGTCTGGACGTGCAAAATTTGCAAGTGGGTTAATATTCAAGACCTAGTTCAACTATCACAATGAAACTTGGCAAGAAGGTGTAAATCCATGAGACCTGTATATATATTTATGAGACCTCATAAGTGATCAGTGAATGAATGACTTCACTTCAAGGTATCAACAAAAACAAAACAGGGTCAACAAATGTTAGTCAAAAAATGACAATTTTTCACAAAATTTCAATTTTTTTTTCTGTTATTAATATTGAACTTATGATTCTTTGATGCATGATATATATTAATGAGACACACATCCTTTGCACATTTGGTCAACCTCACTCTAAGGTTAAGGTCACTGGGGCTGTCCAAAGTCAATATAGGTGCTATGAGAGATATAAAGTTTAAGCTTGTTCTGTTTAGATATGATAAGATTGATCTTCCATATATATTCCGTTTGTTGCGTTGATCTTGAAGATTAAGGTCGTTTTAGGCCTTGCAAAAACATTTTAAAAATAGGTAATCGTATAGTGGAATGTCTCTGTTTAACCCGTAGTATGCAACAACATTGGGTTATTTGATCACACATGCATGAGAGGTCACGTGAAGGTCAAGGTCATCCCAAGGTCAAGGTCACTAAAGGTCAAGGTCATCCCAAAGTTTTTTGGGATCATTCAACTTTTACTGTAGTTTATTTGATATTACATGAGTGTATTTGGATCCGGAGTTCGAGGTCATCTGAAGGTCAATAGCATAGAAAAATCAAAGTCGATATTACTTTGCCATTGTTTCTTTCTTTTTTTTCTGGGCACTCATTTTCATGTATAAGTATGGTAATCAAATAAAATACAGTAAAACAGATTGAGGATGTATGGCGGACGGAAAGGGTTATTCACTCGATGCAAAGACAGGTTGCAAAGCATCGTGTCTTTTGTCCAAATAATGTAAAAATATCGATACTTTCGCATCGAACAGTTTCAACGAGCATTTTAACTGAGGCGGACGGAAAGGGTCATTCACTCGATTCAAAGACACCCCTTGGGGTCATGAGCAATCTTGTCACTGTAGATTGTTCTAACCTATAAAGGGAACAGTGAAAGCCCCAGTTGAAAACCTGCCTTGCCTTTGTAGGCATGACTAATTCACTGCGGCAACAGTTCCCCCCGTTGGAGTGCCGGGGGTTTCAGTATAAATAGTATCCCCACTTTCTGGAAATTTAGTGCTTTAAATTCCTACTGTCGCTGTCTTCATCATTTGCTCTTTCCCATTCCTGATCTGTCCTATCACTCTGCTATACTTTCTTCTTCTTCGCTAGATCAATGACCTATCTTTTTTCTTGAAAACTCTTCCTGGACAAGACTCCTTGTTTGTGTATGGGGTCTGTTGGATCAGCTTGGGAGTGTTGGACGCTTTCTGCCGGGTGGTCACTAGGGTTTCCTATGATTGTATTATTTCGCACTATAGGCATTTTATATGTATGTGTTTTGTTGATGATTTATAATGATGGTTGTATTCTATTTTGTTTTTGTAACCGGGGTGTTCGCGTAGTTGAGGTCAATCCTCAGCCGTCCCCCGCGTGGGATGTCTTTATTGTATAGTGACTGGCCGGTGGAGGGCATTCAATTTTCCCACTAGGGTTGTTTCGGCAGATCTTTTATGCGGATCGGGGTTGTCCAGTCCTGATTTGGCTCGGAAGAGTCCGCTGGACCTAAAGCAACAATAAATCAATCAATCAACTCGATTCAAAGACACGATTGCACAAATGAGGTACAAGAATCGATACTTTCCGAAAGGATCGTGCAGTTTCAACGAGTAGTTTGAGCGCGCACTTCCGACTTCAGCCGACAACTGTGACTGGAAGTCGTACAAAAGTGGAATCGGAATTTTCACAGAGATCGAGAATGGCTGAGCAGGCGATGCTAATTATCGATGAGAGGAGAAGGGAGTTGGAAGGGCCTCAATTACAAGGCCTTGCTAAACGTAAAAGTCAACAAATCTTAAGGTTTTGTGTTCATGCATTTTCAACCCGTAATGTTTTGTGTTCATGCCTGTTTACCCTGTAAGGTTTTGTGTTCATGCATTTTTCCGTTCCACGTTTTGCCCCCACCACTTCGGGATTGCTCGGAAGCGCGCGCTCAAACTGCTCAAACCTTATTGGGCCAAAGCATCGTGTCTTTGCATTGAGTGAATGAGCCTTTACCTCCGCCATATGTTTGGGGGTGTGGAGAATTAAACAAGCTAAATGTAAATAAGCAGGCTATATTTACTAATTGCAGAACAAGGTACTTTTCCTTAACTTTAGTTATTCATGTCAGATGTGTTTCACATACATAAATACACACGCACACACACCTAAACACACACTAACACTACACACGCACACAAAAGAGAGTGAGAGAGAGGTCGAAGTATTTAATAAATAAATGCGGGGAAAGAGGGATAGAAAGATATGTACTCATTAATTATGTAATGCGTACCATCAGTGTAGTCGCCGTCGTCGGTGCAACACCCCATTTTGAATTTCTCTTGGCTTCGCTAAGCACAACTTGAACTAATGAACTTAATCGAAGCACTTTGATCGTAAAACCAGAATAGTTTATCACAGTTTTAATGAAAACCAGAATATAGTCTACCACTTAGAAAAGTTCCGTTTCATTATTTTAAAACCAGAAACAAAGTGCCGCGGTTTATTTTGTTAAAACATCGTCGTCAATGTATTTGTTTCTATTGTTGAAAGGTTAATGTCTGTGTATTCCTAAAAGGCATAACCATGGGATTTATCTAATATCCAAAGTAAATAAATTGTCACTGTTTTTAATACCGACAGACCTTGATAGAAAATGAAATATGAGTTATATATATAACCCGATTTTCTGTCAGTAATCCGTCAGTGAACTTGAATTAAATCCATTAATTCATACCTAGGTCCAATGCAGTAATATAATACAACTTAATTTATCGGACACCCACTGCTAGTACGTAGCATCCAGACGACAACAATGTGTTCATTATCTTCTGGTCAAACAAAGCCGAACTTTTTTTTTGTCTTCTTTCTTCATGCGAGGCTATCAGTGTTAGTCTGTTCTGTGCTGACTTTGGGTCTTCTTATCAGTCAAGGTTGAGCAATTTTAGTAATAGTATTCCGAGATGTCTTCATTAACTCCAGTTTGTTCCTTTTTCGTCAAGCGCGACTACTTAATCCACTAAAAGTACAGAAACTGTTTTGCTCATCTCCCTGTCAGTCGAGCTAGAACACTGTCGACTATACTGTAGTATTTAACTATTACACTTTTTGATTCCACAAACTCTTTCGTTTTGACTCCAGTTACCTTCTCGTCAAGCGAAACTATTTTTAAAACAAAATTGTTCTACGCAAGCTATTTTTATATTTCCTAACGGTCGAGCTAGAACTACCACTGTCATGTTATGTAATAATTAAACGTTAGGCATACTGCGCAAAAACCAAGGGCAATGTAAACATGTCTGTTAACTGCAGGAACGTCGAAGGCCTTTGACGTTTATCTATTTATACCGAAGACTTTCGTATACGGTATTATAAAGTATTGGGAACGTTCTTAGATGTCACCAAAGACTGGTGAATCAGCCTTTGCATTGATTTTACGGCGTTAAAAGTTTTGTTGTATTGTTTGGGAGTAGGGGGAAGATGTTTGCAGCGTTGACGTAATATATGCAAATTGTGCTGTTCCATTGCTACACCACGTAAAAGCTGTCTATGCAAAGTAAGCCACTTCGTGTGTGTGTGCGTGTGTGGTGGTAGGTGAGTGTGGATGTTTTGAGTGAAATAAGGCTGCAGCTTCGATGTAACAAAGTTCGCATACCATTGAAGCAACGCAGCCAACCATGTAATGTCAGCCTCAGGCCTGTCAAATGATATTAAATAGGGCAACGTGAGGTGCATAAAACATGATGGACTTTTACTGCAGTGCTCGACTCACGACTGCAACAGTGATGACGTAATCTTGACTAGACATTGAAAATATTGCGCCATGGTTTGCCATGGCTGACGAAGCGTTTAACGAGATATTACACCCTTTTTATTTTACTTTTGATTGTTGGTGCATTTTCTGATCCTTTGTCTTAGCATTTTCTGATCCTTTTTCTTAACAACTTCTCTTCATTTTTGGAAGAATTTATCTTAGATTTTATGTTCCTAGGCTATAGAATGACGAAAATGTTATTTTGAGCACCTGTAAGAATGACGTAATTCTTTAAAGTGGAAGTAAACTAGCATTGATGACCTCATCTTATCTACGAATTCTGCGTTCCTTAAAAATACGATTTATTTATTTTTCTTAACATATTGAGCTGTCTCCATTTTTTCGTATTATCTGATCCTACTAAACACAGGATCAGACATCGGAAGTGACCACGATCTCGTGATGATGTCTTTCCGGCTCCACTTGAAGAGAGTAAATACAGCAAAGTGCACTAGACTGAAGTTCGATTTGGACAAACTGCAAGACCCGTAGGTGGCAGAACTATTTCAGGCCACAATTGGAGGGAAAATTGCACCACTGGTCATTTTGGGGGCTGGTGAAGTAGATGTCAACACCATGACCACCACATGCATTCAGATGCCGCCACTGAGATCCTTGGCAAGCACCGACCAAAGAAGAAGCTGTTGATCACACCTGAACTTTTGGATCTGTGTGATAAACGAAGAGAGATAAAAAAAGAAATCAAACACCTCACAGGGAGCTGATGTCTACCGAAAAATCAACAATGACATCCGAAAAGGCATGCGCACAGCAAAGGAGAACTGGATAGAAGATCACTGCCAGGAAATAGAGAACAGTCTGAACAAGAACAACAGCAAGGCCTACCAGACTGAAGCGGCTGACAAGTGTTAAACAGCCCAAAGTCTCCACGATCCAAAGAAAGTCTGGCATATGCCTTACAGAAGAACAAGAAGTCTTGGACAGATGGACAGAGTGCTGCTCGGACCTTTACAACCATACACCAAATGGAGACCCATCAGTTCTAGCATGTCCCGAGAACAGAGAAGAAGAAGAAATCCTCCCAATTCTCCGGGAAGAAGTTGAGGCAGCAGTGCAATCACTGAAGAAAGGGAAGTCAGCGGGAATGGACAACATACCCGCGGAACTGCCACAAGCAGGAGGAGAAGCGATGATTGATGCCCTCACCATTATCTGTAACAAGATCTGGCAGAGTGGGGAGTGACCTACACCATGGACCCAGTCGCTTGTCATCACTCTTCCCAAAAAAAGGTAACCTTCAGGAGTGTGAAAATTACCGCACCATGAGCCTCATCAGCCATCCCAGCAAGGTCCTCCTAAAAATAATACTCAACAGGTTGAAACCCCGAGCTGAACAAATCATAGCCGAAGAACAAGCAGGACTCAGGGCAGGGCGAAGTACCACTGAATAGATTTTCAACCTCAGAATAATCTGTGAGAAATACCTACAGCACCAACATCTATGTCATGTGTTCATAGACTTCAAGAAGGCGTTTTACCGAGTCTGGCATATCCGCATGCAGCTATGTGGGCAACAATGAAAGTGTACATCATCAGCCCTAATATGATTGAAGTCATCAAAACCCTGTATGAGAAAGCTACCAGTGCAGTCCCCCATAACAGCGTCATCGGGAACTGGTTCAGAACAACAATCGGTGTGCGTCAAGGATGCCTACTCTCTCCAACACTCTTCAACATCTTCCTAGAGCGCATCATGTCAGATGCTCTTGCAGATCATGAAGGCACAGTCAGCATAGGGGGTAGAGCAATCTCGAATCTTCGTTTTGCGGATGACATTGATGGATTGGCTGGAGAGGAACAAGAACTTAAACAGCTGGTACAGAGGATTGACACCACCTCCAGAGCATATGGAATGGAAATAAGTGCAGAGAAGACCAAAATGATGACCAACAACACCAATGGTATCAACACGGACATCAAAGTCCAAGGCCAAGCCCTCAACACAGTGCATAGCTTCAAATATTTAGGAGCCATTGTATCAGACAATGGGTCAAGACAGGAAGTCCTCTCCAGGATCGCACAAACAACTGCTTCCCTGACAAGGTTGAAGCCCATTTGGAAAGACAGGGCCATCAGTCTACATTCCAAAGTAAGACTGCTGCGCTCTCTTGTCATCTCCATCTTCCTATATGCTTGCGAAACATGGACCCTCACAGCAGATCTCCAACGAAGAATACAAAGCCTGGAGCTGAGGTGCTACTGAAGACTTCTGGGCATTTCCTATACCCAACACATCACCAACGACGAAGTCCGACAGACCATCACACAAGCCATTGGACAACTCGATGACCTGCTCACAGTGGTGATGAAACGGAAACTCCGATGGTATGGCCATGTTACCAGATCATCAGGCCTTGCAAAGACCATTCTGCAAGGCACAGTGCAAGGAGGTATAAGAAGAGGGAGACCGAATAAGAGGTGGGAGGACAACATTCGAGAATGGACTGGTTTGACACTGAGCGAAGCCATCAGGGCTGCTGAGGACAGAGAAAGATGGAGTATGCTGGTTAAACGATCATTTGTGGTGCCTCTACGACCTCCGGGTTACGGGACAGGATAGAATAGGATAGGATAGGATAGGATGGGACTAAAAACTTTCTGTGAAGGTCAGTAAATTAACGAAAGATAATTGATTGACTGAGCATAATGTACACCGCGAATATGGAAGCAAACGATGGCATCTTCAGTGCAAAAGATTACGTTCTTGCTAACAATGAACACAGATTTGATTTGACGACGTGTAAGGAACGAATCACACAACCTCTTACTTACAACAGATTTTTATTACAGAATCATACTGCCGAGAGTTCATCGTTGTGAGCATCCGTGGTGTATCGTGTGTGGATAATTTTACTCGTCTGTTCTGTATATCTTCCTCTTGTTAAATTAGTTTAATTAGTATGTTCCAGTTATTTAAACATCTTGCTTTATGAACGCACTGCTGTATTTGCAAGCGCAGTGAGCATGAACTTTTCCTGTCGTGGCTGGCTATCCGATCGATACAAGACTATGTAATTTGAATACTGTCTGCACTGTCTGTGACTATATTATTATCTTTCTGTTATTTTTGTCACCTAACTTAAATTTTACATCGCTATGAATGAAGCTTGTAACAACTCCACACTAGAAAACTGGCCCTTTTTCAAGATGAGATCACCTATAAACATATATATCTAAACTCCGATCAACGGATGAATTGGTTTTCAATGAGTGTGATTGTTTGCCACCCGATAGCAACACTAACACTGTAAAACAGGGTATGGGTTGACTTTTCCAGATCAACACACAGTATGAAACCTGTGGAATCGAAGTCAAAAATCCCCACAAGTGCTACTCCTGGATGCATCATGTAGTAAATGGAATCTCGCATTGCTACGTAAGAAGCTGGTACTAACACTTAACACAGTAAAAGGGGTTTTTAAGATCTGTGCACATCAACACATATCAGACAAAGATTGTTTTGACTACGCCGTGTTTTAACTACGCCTACATCACATACATTGATTAATTCCTGGCGCTGACAGCGTGCGTTTTGCACATCTATTTAGATTCTAATGAGATTGCAAGAAACGTTACTAGCATCAGTGACTATAATTATCTTGTACAGTTTCTGCTAGCATTGCATAATCTTGTTCAAATTCCAATACGCATCGCCGCATCATCATACCAGCCCGAGTATCTGACACTACAGGCATACGCATTGTATTGTATCAAACTTTGATAGATTACTTGACACTCAGTTAGTTTAATAGATTAACGTCCCCGGACACATAAGCGTATAGGGGACGATCATGACACTCAGTTTGTTTGTTTGTAGATTATAGTCACACGACACTTTCGCATATAGGTGACTACTGGACCGATTTATACTGACACCAGCGGGCCAGTTGTTGGTAATGTTGGTAAGGGGGAAAATAATATGATCACACATTGACCAATCCGGATGACACTCTTTCTTTGTTGGATTAACGTCCCCGGACACAAAAGCGTATAGGGGACAACGGATGACACTCAGTACATGTATGCCCATTATATAGTAGGCCAGACCAACGGAAGAACGGAAGCAATAGTTCTCCACTGTGACAAAAATCATCGATTTACTTCCGATATTTAGTGGCACGAACAGTGTACGAATTTTGCACTACTGATTGCTATCATAACGAAAGAAAACACTTTGCGCTTTTGTCGCCGTTTTGACATTTCAGTACACATCACCGCATACTTTCAAGGTAATTGAAAGCAAAAATTACGTCATGCCAAGATACATGGATTCAATTCTGATACTCAGCGAATTGAAATTGAATATGGACATGCTGTAGCCAAGCTCCTTTACGATCCAACTATTTGCAGGAGTCGAACATTATATCTAAATCTCTTATTGGTAGATCTTTCTAATAAATTATGATACTCGGTCACCGTACCGAGACACTGACAGTGTACTTGTTCACCGCTAGATTTATCGAAATGAAGGGGAAATCACAGCTTGTCCCTTCCACAGAGATCGAGACTGGAGGGGTTGGGTGGAGGGGAGGGGATAGACTATTACTAGCTCTCTTTATTATTGAGTGGCGTGTTTCCTGCCTCGAGGCCTCGTGTTATATTGTCAACCCCTTGTCTCTATCAAGCCAAAGCCTTGCAAATCGCCAATTCACTTCCTTAGAAGTGCAGCGTGATTGTATAACCTTGGCGGGTTTTTAAAACTATCGCCACCAGGATTGCGTAGCCTATTATGATAATGAACGAATTAGGAGGGGATGGTGTGAGGGGGAGTGAGTCACTACTTATTAAGTGCAGTGTGGTTCTAAGCTTTTTGCGAGTTTTGAAGCTAGCGCGCAATGGCATGTTCTGTGAAAGAAGAAAACAAAATGGTGCAGCGAGGTGATACATTTGTTGACGGAGTTGAAGCTATCTTGTTTAAGATGGTATATGAGATGGTTTTATGAAACAAAGGCCTCCCTCTCTCTCGCACCCCCACCACCACCATCCTTCTCTCTCTCTCTCTCTCTCTCTCTCTCTCTCTCTCTCTCTCTCTCTCTCTTTCTCTCTCTCTCTCTCTCTCTCTCTCTCTCTCTCTCTCTCTCTCTCTCTCTCTCTCTCTCTCTCTCTCTCTCTCTCCTGGAGTGTTTACAGGGTTTATAGTGGCTGTATCAAAGATGTGTGTTTTAATGACAACAAAAATGGGGATCTGATATTCTTTCTGTTGTTTCGAAACTTGGCTTGCTCAAAGTGTTAAATGGTTGTGTTGGTGTGTCAGCAACTAAGCTAAGCTAATCGATTCTTGGCTACTGTGGCGAAGACTGTACATTTGTAAAAACTGAATTGACCCTAACCAGCATTTTGTTACACACTAACGTTTTATCGTGAAGTCTTCAGTTGCTGATCGTTGATAGCTTTCATTGCCAAATTTGTATGTATATATTTATTGTACAGTTATGCATGAATGGTAATAAACATCTCTGGTAGTCCTTTAACAGACAGGTAGATGCTTAAAATAGGGCGTCTTCTTTTTTTTTCTTTTTTTTTTTAACATGACGTATTTATTTAGTCGTTCCTATATAGCGCATTTCCAATTGAAGAGCTGCTCAAGGTCCTGGCCACCCCTTGGGGTCATGAGCAATCTTGCCACTGTAGATAGTTCTAACATATACAGGGAAAAGTGAAAGCCCCAGTTGAAAACCCGTCTTTCCCTAATAGGCATGACCGATTCACTGCGGCAACAGTACCCCCGTTGGAGTGCCGGGGGTTTCAGTATAAATAGTACTACCCCCACTTTCTGGAAATTTAATGCTTTAAATTCCCACTGTCGCTGTCTTTCTCATTTGCTTTTTCTCATTCCTGCTCTGTCCTATCACTCTGCTATACTGTCTTCTTCTTCGCTAGACCAGTGACCTACCTTTTTTCTTGAAAACTCTTCCTGGACAAGACTCCTTGTTTGTGTATGAGGTCTGTTGGATCAGCTTGGGAATGTTGGACGCTTTCTGCCGGGTGGTCACTAGGGCTTCCTATGATGTTATTATTTAGCAATATGGGCATTTTATATGTATGTGTTTTGTTGATAATTTATAATGATGTTTGTATTCTGTTTAGTTTTTGTAACCGGGGGTTTGATTAGTTGGGGTTAAGCCTCAGCCGGCCCCTGCGTGGGATGTCTTTATTGTGGAGTGACTGGCCGGTGGAGGGCATTCAATTTTCCCACTAGGGTTGTTTCAGCAGATCTTTTATGCGGATCGGGGGTTGTCCGGTCCTGATTTGGCTCGGAAGAGTCCGCTGGACCTAAAGCAACAATCAATCAATCAATCAAAGGCCCTGGCCGATACAGAATCTAACTAAAGCCGCCCGAGGCGCCACTTATTGCCTTAGGCGCATCGTCTGAAGTCCGGGCGACTAAGTAACAATCCTGGGTGACCAGGTATGAATGGTACATGAATGGTAATATACGTTTCTTGTATTCTGCTCCAGTCTAACAGACTGTTAAAAGATTTAAAAGGTCTCTCTCTCTCTCTCTCTCTCTCTCTCTCTCTCTCTCTCTCTGTCTCTCTCTCTCTCTGTCTCTCTTTTTCTCTCTCTCTCTCGTTTTTAAAACAAGAAGCATAGTAGTTACGGGTGTAGGCGGGGGAAGGAGGGGGGGAAGGAATGGCGATTGTGAATGGGTTTGCCTGTCGTGGCACTTGTAATTAGCATTTGCCACAGCTAGCTGACCTTTGACCTGATAGCCAACTCTCCTCACCCTGCAATTTCCATATTTGACGTTGATGCATGCTCGTGCTGACTGATGGTCCATCATTGTCGGTGTTACACACATACTATGAATGTGTTATTTCTTACGCATTACATTAAAGTCATAAACAGTATTTATTCAGTGTGGGTGTTTGATGCACTGGCACTATTTCAAACCTGACATACTGTTTTGTCGTCGTTGTTGTTGTTTTAAATTATTGTTCATGTATTTATTTTCTTGAGGGTAGGGGAGAGAGAGAGAGTAAGAGCGCGAGGAGAGAGAGAGGGGTGAGAGAGAGACAGACGGACAAACAGAGGGAGGAGAGAGAAAGAGAGAGAGAGAGGCGCGATGAACAAGCAAGAAAGAAGGTGAGAGAGAGAGAGAGAGAGAGAGAGAGAGAGAGAGAGAGAGAGAGAGAGAGAGAGAGAGAGAGGCGCGATGAACAAGCAAGAAAGAAGGTGAGAGAGAGAGAAAGAGAGAGAGAGAGGCGCGATGAACAAGCAAGAAAGAAGGTGAGAGAGAGAGAGAGAGAGAGAGAGAGAGAGAGAGAGAGAGAGAGAGAGAGAGAGAGAGAGAGAGAGAGAGAGAGAGAGAGAGAGAGAGAGAGACCTTGGGGTAGATAGAGGTGTTTAGTACATGTACTTTGATTCTATATTTAAACCGGGAAATATTTTTTTTAATCCAATGCTAGATTTATTGTCACATTGCATTGTGGTCAGTTTTAATAGTAACTCTTTCAGCTGTGCCTGATCAATTATTACGTATTGCCCCGTGTTTTGCAGCGAAGTCATCAAATGAAGCCAATACAGATAAGATAACAATGTTTGGCCTGTAGCCAGGGGAGACAATGTTAACAGGTTCAGTGTTTGAAACGGGAGCGAGAGATAGGAGGGGGCTGGAGAGAGATTTAAATAAAAAGGGGAGCGGAGGGGGTATACAATTAAAAAACAGATGACTGAGTTCACAGGACTCACATTCATTTTCAATGGATTAGTTGTTCTTTTATTTGTTTGTTTGTTTATTTGCCAAAACCCATACGATATTTGACTATGGTAGACTATTTCAGACCGACAATGTATTGGGGCGGGGTAAAGGTGGAGGGAAGGAGTTGTGGGAGGAGGTAGAGAGAGAGAGCATGCTGTTTACGAAATACCACCTTGGACATTGGAGTTTTAGACATATTCTTGTGTGTGTGGGTGTGTGTGTGTGTGGGGGGGGGTGTTTGGTACAGTTGGGAAGGAAGAGAGAGAGCATAGTCTCAACATATTTGAAAAAAAAGAAATTCAGTCTTGAAATAATAAAGCAGAAAATTCACACTTTACATTACATATGTGTGCGTGTGACTGCGTGCGTTCGTGTGTGTGTGTTTGTGTCTGCGCGCTCGCGCGCGTGCCTATGTGTTTTTAGCCTTTGACGGAGTGGTACGCCACGATTCGGGTTGTGACAACATTGTGCTTGAGAGTACATGAGTAAAACAGTTTGAGACAGAGAGAAAGCTTTTTTGGAAAGTAGAAAGAGAGAGGAAGAAATGGATGTGATGATGGGTGATTAAAAGATTTTAAGAGGTTTTGTAGCCTCAAAAGAAAGAGAGACAGAGAGAGAGGAAAGAGAGAGAGACAGAGAGCACAAATATATACGCGCAAACATACACATAATACAAATAAAATAGTAATATTTCAAACAATTCATTACCAACTCAGTTTAATAATCATGCTTACCTTTGTCATAAGCGTCCTCTGATGAGAACTTCTCCACTGGCGTACGCCTAGGAGGAGGATTATTTGCCGACCTTTCCATTTGTAGATTGGGGTACAAATTCCTCCCATTTGTCCCGTTACTTTGCCTATGAGGTTCAACTTGCATTTTTGACATTGTGTCCGTATAAAGCCTTCGTCTCTGTGATGCTTAATTAAAACTGCTTGAAACTCCAATTGCTAGAAAGCTGGTTGTTAACAGTATCAGTGTTGAGTTCAATAACTCCAGTTTCCCCTCATTTAGGGAGACTAGACACTAGCCACTCTCTGCTAGACACTAGCCATTCTCTACTAGCCACTCTCTACTAGACACTAGCCACTCTCTACTAGACACTAGCCACTCTCTTGTGTTTAGCACAAACTGTTTTGTCTCCCACCAGTTTCAGTGCGTTTCAATGCGTGTTCTTAATTGAGGTTTGACCTCATGCCCAATAGGCCACTGGTGCAGTTCATTAGTGAGGTTTGGTCGCATCCGCTTGATGCAGCAGCAGTAAGCTGTTTGAAACATGATGATGGTATTAGTCATTTCTTTAAAATGTCGAGTGTTCTTACAGTGAATTTGAGACTTAAATTATCATTGCTAGAGAGAAAAACCACACACACACACACACACATCAATGTATAAACTGATTAATTCACGCTAAGAGGTATTTGCTTGTAATATAATATTCATGCCTTTGTTGAGTTTGATATTTTGCAAGATGTGAATCTAAAAGTCGCGTCCGAGCATTCTAAAGAGCGTCAGCTGCTATAAGCATTACGTGACTTATCTCCCTTAGAGTATCATATACCTAAGGCGCACACACGTAAAGTCAGCGCAGCGTGACCCCGATCTGATCAGGAATATTCCAAGGCTGTTTCTGTGCGACTAAGTCTGTGCCTGTAGTACCAAGTGACGCTGAATGACATTGAACGGGATATACTAGTGAGGCCCAGTAAAACTGGGATCCCAGTAACTTTTAAAGTTGTTTATACGCTTATCGGAGAGCTTCATCCTAGTAATGTGGAGCATTTTGTTCTTCTAAGTTCATACTGTCACACAGTAAAAGTGTCAACAAAAATGACCCCAAGCTCACTTTAAATAAGAGCTGGTGTTATTTTTTGTTAAAGAACCGCGATACCAAGGATGTTTAATATTTGTGGCAAGTTTACTTGGGAAATTGCATTGTTATCACATTAAAAGATGATATAATGGGTAATTTTTGCTCAAACCGACCTCTAAGGTTTGAATTTTTAGGCGTCTCTTGTTTGTTACGTTAATGAACATCCTTGCTTACTATACACACTTTCCATTCGATGCTGTTTCTAGAATCAACCTTCATGCTATTATTAGGCTTTTAAGTGAATTTCTTGATTTTTATCAAAGCCATATCTTTAGATAGATGTTATTTTGGAGATTATTACTTTCTTCTTATTTTCACAATGGGGCAACTAACGGTGAATTTAAAATGACCTGTAAATTTGAAACTTGTGATTTTGGGATCCTTTAACAGTCAAACGTCATCTGAGATGAATAACAAAATAATGATCACTTGTACTGTTTCTCTGCAACGGGAAAATCACTGGCATTATATTTCAAAGTTTGTTGTCATCATTTGAGCTTGGCTACTTAACAAATAAGTTGCAGTCCCATTATGGAGAGTGTTGTTAGATGGTTAGTAGATTTAGGTAGTGATTGTAGTTCAGTATTCTGTTATTCTCACGCCCCCATACTTTATGTAACAACATGCTACAACAGGAAATGTATACATTTTTTTTTTATGTCAACCAGCTAGATTATACTGCGTTGTGGATTTTAAGTGGTGATTGTTATTGTTAGCATTGATCTCTCATTCTAAATCTTATTTACCGAACGTCAGTGCCCTGTTGCATAACAATTACCATGAAGTTGATTCATACGCGTATTGTGAATTGATTGATCTCTTTGCTCTAATTGTTACGTAATGGGATGATCACATCCACCGAAGTTGACAATCATTTTCTTGTATCTCCCAACCAACGTTTGATAACAGTAGCACCGCGACTAAGAAAACACACCCACACCAACACAACCACAAGTGACTGCTCCTTTGTGCACTATGCTATATGCATTGAAAGGTTTGCATCTTAACATGCGACAGCGGCTAACACACAATGTATCCTCGGGACACGTAGCACAGTGGAACAAATCGTGAGGACAGCTAAAGTCGCTAAAGAACGCCCTTAGTGTGCTTTGCAATCCGTCCCTTCTTTGTTTGGAATAGACCGCGCGCTCGCTCTCTCTCTCTCTCTCTCCCTCTCTCTCTCTCTCTCTCTCTTTCCCTTTCTCTCCAGCCAGTTTGTGATTGAGCGCTTGCACTCGGGGCGCAGATGTAGAGTATTGAAAACCAGTAATTCTCGCTTCCGAAGCAGCTTTTTCCCCGTTTTTAAGTTGAATGTTGAACGATTCCCATTAAAAATATTCGGCTATGATGTTTGGTGTGTTTTGTTACTTGAAAGTTTATGTGTTGTATTTTAGAATAAACTATGTTGTTTGTCTTTGATAATGTGTTTAACATTTGGAAATTAAATTATGTTATGCCTAATAAATATTATGTTTGTTCGGTTTATTGTGTGGTTGCATGCCTTCATATCCCGTCTGGTGTGTATTATATATGATCCGAATATGCAAGAAGAATTGAAAAATAATTTCAAATAATAATAATAGTTTTGTTTTTAGTCATTTATGGAGTCTTACAGTGTTTGGTTTTATGGAAGTTAAGTCCATACTTAGAGTCAAAGATCTTTTTGACCTATGCTCTGGGTAGTGAGATAAGAGTGCTGTCATGACTGAAGGTTAAGGTTGTAAGAGTGCTAAAAATGTACAGCAACGTACTTTGCACTCGAGTCATTTAAGGCCCTTAAACAGAATATTCAGATTCATTTTAGTCTAATATCTGCTTATATCCATCCATCATCCTCCTCCTCCTCTTCCTCCTCCTCCTTCTTCTTCTTCTTCTTCTTCTTCTTCTTCTTCTTCTTCTTTGAGTGCGTGTCGCATGGCAAAGGGGGCAGGCATACGATAAGTTAGAGGACAGTGTAGCCTTACGTTTAAGGCGGAGTCACGCGAATGCAATAATAAAATTTTGTATCAGCTAATGCAGCAGGAATAATAGCCCTTACTGGCTGTAAGATCACCGTACGAACATTGGTTTTGTAGTGGCTTGAAGTTTTACCTTTCTTTGTTTGTTTGTTTGTTTCTTTTTTTTTTTCTTACTTTTTAACACCCACCCCCCTTCTCCCTCTCCACATTTTTTCTTTCTTCCCTACTTTTTTCCTTTACTTAAATTTTTTTCTTCTTATTTATTGTCTAGATTAAGTGTGTGTTTTGTGTGTTCTTTCTTTCTGTTGTAGCGTTATTTTTTTTCTAATTTCTTTCCTTATTTGTGTGTATATATTTTATTTTTTATTTTATGTATTCATAGAAGAAAAAGGCGGAACACGCAGCTTATTCCTAACCAAGGCTTAAAACGCGGAGATTTGTAAACAACATATACTCTTCCATTCGTACACAACTAAAGCTTTTTCATTACTTAAACATATTTATTTGATATATTTTATTTTAAGATGTCGCGTGTTATTTATTTTTAGATGTCGCAGCAGAGTACTGCTTTGACCTTTACAACCACACAACAAACGGAGACCCATCAGTTCTAGCATGTCCCCAGAACAGAGAAGAAAAGAAAATCCTCCCAATTCTCCGATAAGTAGTTGAGGCAGCAGTGCAAACGCTGAAGAAGGGGGGAAGTCAGCGGGAGTGGACAACATACCCGCAGAGTTGCTTCAAGCAGGAGGAGAAGCGATGATTGACGATTTCACCATTATCTGTAACAAGATCTGGCAGAGTGGGGAGTGTTTAAACAATTGACCCAGTCGCTTGTCATCACTCTTCCCAAAAAAGGTAAATTTCAGGAGAGTGAAAACTCCGCACCATCAGCTTCTCAGCCATCCCAGCAAGGTCCTCCTGAAAATAATACTCAACATGTTGAAACGCCAAGCTGAACAAATCATAGATAAAGAACAAGCAGGATTCAGGGCAGGGCGAAGTACCACTGAGCAGATTTTTCAACCTCAGAATAATCTGCGAGAAATACCTACAACATCAACAACATTTATTTCATGTGTTTCTAGACTTCAAGAAAGCGTTTGACCGAGTCTAGCATGCAGCTCTGTGGGCATTGAGAGTGTATAACATCAGCCCTTACATTATTGAAGTCATCAAAAACCTGTATGACACAGGCTACCAGTACCGTTCTCTACAACCTCTACAACGGCGCCATCGGGAACTGGTTCAGAACAATAATCGGCGTGCGTGAGGATGCCTACTCTCTCCAATACTCTTCAGCATATTCCTGGAGCGCATCATGTCAGATTCCCTTGCAGATCACGAAGACACAGTCAGCATAGGGGGGTAGAACAATCTCCAACCTCCGTTTTCCACATTGATGGATTGGCTGGAGAGGAACAAGAACTTGGAACAGCTGGTACAGAGACTTGACACCACTTCAAGAGCAGAGAAGACCAAAATGCTTCAAATATTTAGAAGCAATTGTGTCAGACAATAGGTCCCGACAGAAAGTCCTCTTCAGGATAGCACAAACAACCGCGGCTTTGACAAGGTTGAAGCCCATTTGGAAAGACAGGACCATCAGTCTACTCTCCAAAGTAAGGTTGCTGCACTCCCTTGTCATCTCCATCTTTCTATACGCTTGCGAAACATGAATCCTCACCTCAGACTACAACGAAGAATACAAAGCATGGAGATGAGGTGCTACAGAAGACTTCTGGGCTTTTCCTATATCCAGCACATCACCAACGACGAAGTCCGACAGACCATTACACAAACCATTGGACAACACGATGACATGCTCACAGTGGTGAAGAAACGAAAACTCCGATGGTATGACCAGGTAACCAGAGCATCAGGCTTTGCAAAGACCATCTTGCAAGGCATGGTACAAGGAGGCAGAAGAAGATGGAGACAGAAAAAGAAGTGGGGGACAACATTCGAGAATGGACTGGCTTGACACTTTGCGAAGCCATGAGGGTTGCTGAGGACAGAGAAAGATTGAGTGCGCTAGTTAAACTATCATCTGTGGTGCCCCAACGACTTTCGAGTTGCGGGATAGGATAGGATAGGATAGCTGTCGCAAACCAATCTTCTCATTGTCTTTATCTTCTTTATCTTCTTTTTCTTTTTTTTTTTTTAAACAACCAGCTTCTTTAATATTTAATATAAATTAGTTTTTCTCTCTCTCTCTCTCTCTCTCTCTCTGGCTCTCTCTCTCTCTCTCTCTCTCTCTCTCTCTCTCTCTCTCTCTCTCTCTCTTGCTCTCTCTCTTCCGTTAGCTCAAGACGTCTTGTGTGACTTGACCTTTGCTCCCCCTCCGCCCCCCACCCCCACCCCCCGTGTGGGTGACGGGGGTTTCTGTATAAATAGTATCCCCACTTTCTGGAAATTTAGTGCTTTAAATTCCCAATGTCTCTGCCTTTCTCCTTTGTTCTTTCTCATTCTTACTCTGTTCTACATCTTCTTCGCTAGACCAGTCACCTACCTTTTTTTTTTAAAACTCTTCCAAAACTTGTATGAGGTCTGTTGGGTCAGCTTGGGAATATTGGACGTTTTCTGCCAAATGGTCACTAGGTATTTTTGTCAGTTCTGATGAGGACAACTTCACTTTTTGAGGGACTGATCATTTTGAACAGGTAACGTTGAGAGGAAAGTGGTGGGAAGCGTTAGTGCCTAGTTTATGTTTTGTAATAATAATAATAATAATAATAATAATAATAATAATAATAATAATAATAATAATAATAATAATAATAATAATAAATAGTATATTATATTTATGTTTATTTTGCACAACTGTACACACTTGAGTCCTTGCGCATGAGGAAGCAAATCAGAAGTGAAACCAATAACATTTAACTACAGACCTATTTATTTCCTTCTTGCGCTTCTCCTTTTTTCAAGAACGAATAATATTGCTTGTTGAAGTATTCTGTTTAGAATAGGGTTAGATGAAAATGAAAACTAAAAGCCCACAAGTTCTAGCTGGATATCGTTGTTCGGTATAAATAACTTCTATAAATAGATTTTAACTATTACTGACACTTGTTTAAAAGGGTTTTGATCTTGCAGTGTTTTTTAACTGGTAACCATCTCCCATACTTTAAAACTTGTAACCAACTCACATGCAGTTAACTTGTCACCAACTCACATATAGTTAACATGTAACGTGGAACTCATATGCAAAAATTGTAAGCATCTCACATAGAGTTAACTTGTAACCAACTCGCATACAATTCTCTGTTCCCTTAAAGAAATACAGCAGTGTGCGTCCACTAGTTAAAACTGACTCACCAATTAGCGTGACCTGACGGATTGTGTCTAATAACTGCTGCTGATTTAACACGTGTAACAGCCATGGGCATCTCATTTGCACTGCTCAGTAACTTGCGACCAGCTCACATAAAATCTTCTGTTACATTGGAGAAAAGACGCCTCCAATCCTCTAGTAAAAGCTCATTATCACTCACTAAGTGTAGTTTAAGATTGTCTTATAACTAAGTAAATGCAAACCTGTTTTGATCCATGGACTAAGAGCCGAAATAAACATTGAAACATTGATTTGAACAACTCAGCATTTTTGTGACCAACTCAAATAATATCCTCTTGTACATTAACATGTTACATGTGGACACTGCAAGAAGTACACTTATTTATTAAAATGATGAGCGTGGAGCTGTGTTTTGAAATAAAAGACATCATCGACTATCGCACTGCTGAAACACTGTGTCACCAACACCTCATCGTATTACTCTATACTTCTGTTGCTGGCCTCGCGGATGACATTTTCTGATCGTCACCATAAAAAAATCACCTATACATATGCACAAGTGATAACGATTAATCCCTCAGGTCTAAACTCTTAATTGTATCACCACACTCATCGACCGTGTTTGAATGTGTTTTCCCTTTTCTTTCTAGGTCAGGCTTGATTATTAACCCGGGCGCAATAAACTGCAATTTAAACGTCAGTACACAACTGCAGTACACAACCACTTGTGTTTTATCTAAGAGAACACGAGGTTTAATTTTTTTTTTAAATAGGTCTATGGAGTAGCATGAAGTAAACCCAATGTAAAATGTAGTCACAGTGAAGTTTAGTCTTTGTGTTGTTTATTTTTTTCGTGTTTTTTTTTTCGTGCAAAATATGGTCACAGTGAAGTTTTCCATTGACATTGTTTCGTGGTGACCATAGCTCTTGTGAGCTATTTGTCGCATTGGTTTAGAATTTTCCACGGGAAAAGAAAAGAATTCCCCGACTGTATTCCCCAGTGACACTATGTCAATAATATATAATGTAATTAATAAGTAATGTAAGGACGACAGGCAATCACTAAAGACCACTTCCAACGTTGTGGGGATAAAAAGCTCAACAAAGCTTATATGTTTTGGATTTATTGTCATGACAATGGTTGCGGGACTAATAGAATATTATATTTTCTAATACTGAAAACAACCTTTTTTTTTCATCTTCTTCTAAGATGACACGGATGGATTATGGCTTCAGTTTAGAAAACGCTGCGGAATTTTATATCCTCGCTTCGACCATATTCTATGAACGACGGTATTTCATATGACCCCTTACTCAGGGCGTTTACCTTCAGTGGATTGATGCTGATCTCAAAGTGTACTTATAACTCTTAACTCTTATCTTATAGGTATTTAATCTTTGACACATAGTGTAATACATAAGGTAGGTTTGTGCTTGTTTTAAAAAAATATATATATATATCGGTAATTTACTAATTTAAATTTCGGCCACAAGTTCGGGAAGGGTTAGTACTTGAATGGGTGACATAGGCTTGGAAGGCAACCACTAAACGACACACAAGATTGAAAAAAAGCGCACGACACACCCCAGTCACCAGTCCACCCAGCTGTGAATGGGTACCTGGACCTGCTCAGAAACGGGGAAGATAAAGCAGCGAGAAAGAGGAGATAGGCATCGACCTCATTAAGTTTGCTAATAAAAAAGGGAGTTCCCAAACGCTTCCATCTTCAACGATCGAAAGGTTACAGGGAACACCTTAATCTAACCTTAAGGGATTGTGTTATCTTTCATTACACACCATGTATATCTTCTCAACTTCAAATCAACTGATACCCCCGTTGGGGTGCCGGGGGTATTAATAGTATCCCCACTTTCTGGAAATTTAGTGCTTTAAATTCCCACTGTCGCTGTCTTTCTCATTTGCTCTTTCTCATTCCTGCTCTTTTCTATCCATCTGCTATACTATCGTCTTCTTCGCTAGACCAGTCTCCTACCTCTTTACTTGAAAACTCTTCCGGGATAAGACTCCTTGTTTGTGTATGAGGTCTGTTGGATCAGCTTGGGAATATTGGACGCTTTCTGCCAGGTGGTCACTAGGGCTTCCTATGATGTTATTATTTAGCAATGTAGGCATTTTATATGTATGTGTTTTGTTGATAATTTATAATGATGTTTGTATTCTATTTTGTTTTTGTAAACGGGGGTTCGATAAGTTGGGGTGAAGCCTCAGCCGTCCCCTGCGTGGGATGTCTTTATTGTAAAGTGACTGGCTGGTGGAGGGCATTCAGTTTTCCCACTAGGGTTGTTTCAGCAGATCTTTAATGCGGATTGAGGGTTGTCCGGTCCTGATTTGGCTCGGAAGAGTCCGCTGGACCTAAAGCAACAATTATCTAATGTAATGTAATGTAATGTGATGAATAGATGACATTTAAAAAATAAATAAAATAAAAAAAAGAATAGCACGCCCAGCCACTGTACTCTTTCTTTGTCTCCCTCGCACACGCACTGACACGCACACACACACAACACAAACACACACACAAATACACACACATAACACAAGCACACACACATCCACACGTGTGTGGGTGCGTGTGTGTGTGTCTTTGTTTTAAGAACGCAGCCTAGATAAATAGTCTAAAGCCTGCAGGGCGGTTTCGACCTCATCATTGTTCAACATTTGCAGAAATAGCATAATAGGTGTTTATCCTCGATCGGAGGACGCCATTTTGTAAACCTTCGCTGAAAGCAAAGCGTTGCCCAAGTTCGGAAAGCGCTAATGCAAAACATTTTCTCTGCGCAACCCTAGGCTGATCAAGGCCGTAATCGACCGTCTGTGACGGTGGTGCACTTTTAGTGCAGAAATAGATGCACACACAAACAAGCTGTGACATTAGCGCACTCGTACTGCATAAAACATGCAATGCCGGTGACAGACGAATAATGCACTTTTATATTTAGGTCGTATTTGAGACTACCCGGTTTCGCTCACAAGCTGAGTGTTAGTCTTGATGTGTTACTAAAGCAATAAATGTGATGATGATTATGATGATGATGATTATGATGATGATGATGATGATTTTTATTATTATTAATGTTCTTATATTGAGCTTCTCAAGTTCAATCTAGGCACTGGTCAATACAGAATCTAACCTAAGCCATCCGAGGCACCAGCTTGCATTTTTCGGCACACCGTCTAAAGCCTCAATTGTCGTATTTAAGTAACTGGCACTCACCCGCCTAGGAGCGCCGGTATATTTAAAAGCCTGGAAGAGTATCTTGACAATCCTCATCTTTTTCCTCCTCATCTTTTTCCTCCAACTTCTTTTCATTTTTTTGTCCTTTTTTATTGTCTGAAATACAGGGTGTGTGTGTGTGCCTGCGTGTGAGAAAGAGAGAGAGAGAGAGCACGCGAAAGAACTCTGCACCCGGTATGGTCCAGCACTTGTTCTTCTTTCTTCCTTGCTTTCGTTTCTTCCTTCCTTCTTTCGTTTACAATTCTGTCGGTCTTTCTTCAATATCAAGGGCGCGGGGGGGGGGGGGGGGGGGGTTAGGAAAGGGAGGGGAGCAACTTTTGGTTCGATATAACAATATTCTAGAGAGTAGTTTAGCAAGTTCGGGAATAGAGGGGAGAAAATAAGGAGGTCGAAATAGGATATTATTCTCTCTGTGTGGTGTGCGCGTTTCTAAGCTCTTATCTATGCAAATAAGATCGCTCTCTTTGCAGGAGCTTGTTGTGTTGTGTGTGTGTTGTTTTTTTAAACCAGAGTGTGTTACGTTTGCAGAGCGTAGAGATCAAAACATTGAAGGAAGTAAATTGAGAAAATCGTTGTGGTAGAAGTAAGTCCACAGGAATAACGCTTAATATTTTACCTTTAAGGTAGTAGTTCGCACCCGATTTCTTAAATTTTAAAAAATTATTTTTTAAAAATATAAAGTTGTCCGTACATGTATAAAGTCACTGAATAAAAACAATTCCTTATCTTTCGCTCCTTATAAATGCCCGTTAATTTCTTACCCGTATTCTCTCTCCATCCCTCCCTCCCTCTCCCTCCCTCTCTCTCTCTCTCTCTCTCTCTCTCTCTCTCTCTCTCTCTCTCTCTCTCTCTCTCTCTCTCTCTCTCTCTCATTTTCGTAATGTTTCAGTACTTCATACTTTACATGTTGGCAGTTATGTGAACCCCACTGTTATAGACCTGGAACCTGACAATACAGTTTTCTCTTCTCTCCCCGTCCCCTACCCCCCCACCCCCTCTCACACACATCGACACTCACACTCACTCTCTCTATCTCTCTCTCTCTCTAGGTCTCCCTCCCTCCCTCTGTCTCCTTCTCCCTTCCTACCTCTCTCCTCTCTCTCTCCCTCTCTCTCTCCCTATTTATCTCCTCCCCCCCCCCTTCCTTCTTTACCTCATGCACGTGCCAGTATGCTTGTAGCAGTCTCTCTGTCGGTGAGTTTGAACAAACCAGAAACCTGCTATAATAGCAATGTGAATGTACGCAGTCAAATAACTTGCTTTTCTATTTTTTTTATTTTTGTTTTTTAAACCTGTTTCAGCTGAAGAACTGTCCAGAAAAGCCAGAGAACGATACAACGCATTTCGGGTATGTATTAATTTAAATATCAAGTAGTCGGTCAATTAATCATATAAATGTTTGTGTTGATTGTGTGCTACGCATTAAAACCACTACTATCTCTGTCTCTCTGTTTGTTTCACTGTTTCTGTCTCTGTCTGTCTGTCTGTCTGTCTGTCTGTCTCTCTGTCTGTCTCTCTCTCTGTCTCTCTCTCTGTCTCTCTCTCTCTCTCTCTCTCTCTCTCTGATTGTTGTGTGTATTTATGGGTGAGTAGATTGGATTGATGACGCGTTAAGTTAATTGATTGTAGTTGGTTGAATAGTCTCAGTCGCCTAGTTTTCCTATATTGACAAGTGTTGCTCCCCATTGCGACCTAACATTACATATATGCCAGTCCCTGTTAAAGTGTAGTTTCATGGGTGATTTCTGGTTAGCGAATTGGTCATTGGCGTGGGGGAGGTGGGGTGGAGGGGGGGGAGGGAGAAGGGATTGTTCATATATGAATTAGAATCTACTTTGTTGTTAGTGAGGTGGTCAGCGAATTTGTTAATGTAGTATTCTACGTTGTGTGGTGAGTGAGTTGGTCAATGGGTTTGTTAATGTAGAATTCTAATTTGTGTGGTTAGTGAGTTGGTCAGTGGGTTCCTTTGAGATGAGTGTTTGTTGGTTGGTTTCAGTTGTTGGTTTCTTGAGAGTATTGCTTTGTAATCGTATTTACTAGTGTTTATTATGGTCGTCGTCATGCTATCGGCTGCCCGTTTACCGGGACCTCAATTCTCCGGTTTAGGTATTCACATCGCGACCTATAGCCATTTAACATGCGAGAATTACGATGGAAGACCATTTGATTCGGAAGAATTACCATGGAAAACCATTTCACATGGAAGAATTACAATGGAAAACCATTTCACATGGAAGAATTACAATGGGAAATTTCACATGAAAGAATTGTAATGACAAACCGTTTCACCTGGAAGAATTGCAATGGAAACTCATTTCACATGTTGGAATTACAATGGAAACCTTTCTTCACTTGGAAGTATTACAATGAAAAACCATTTCACATAGGGAAGATTTACACTGGAAAATGTATTTATTTAATGACCAGATACTGCACTTTTAAATTGAAACAAATACAAAGTGTGTGTTTGTGGAGAGGGGAGGGTGGGGGGTAAGGGAACAACCACACTAAATGGGTTGTTTTCGTAGTATCATATACAGTACTACATAGCGAACTTTCACACTCTGTGCTGTTGAAGTCGCTTACCCACAGTGCACTACAAATGGCAATCCAACCCGAAAAGCGATCATGCATCAACTGAAAGAAAGCACGGTGCCTTCCATATCGTCACACCAATCTATGTGCACAGACTCACGGAGGCACCCATTAGCCAAACACAGAACTACGGTAGAAAATCAATCGGTAAATAAATAGAATGAGGGGTAGATTTGTACTGTAGTGCGTTGGGTTTGTTTTGTATTGTAGCGTATCGTATTGTGTATGGTTACAGCAACAAGTGAACGATCAGGAGCTGTTGGTGTCCGGTTCGGACGATACCAAGCTGTATCTATGGCAACCGGAGGTGGACAAGAAGCCGATGAAGAGACTTGACGGCCATTCTCAAGGGGGGACCATTGTGGATGTCAAATTTTCCCCTGACGGGCGCTTGATCGCCAGTGCTTCTTTTGACCACAGCGTGCGTCTCTGGCATGGCTTGACGGGAGCGTAAGTTTGCCTTGGTATATTTTATTGGTTTTTATTTTATTTTATTTGTAGTTATAGTATGTTTCAATTTACTTTTTGTATTTGTGTTTATATTATGTTTTGATTTATTTGATTTATGTATGTATGTAGGTATGCATGTACTTATTTTTATTTATTTATTTATTTATTTTTGGGATAATGGCTGGGCTGAGGGGTAATTTGGACGTTGACGATGTACATGTATTAAATCTGGAAGAGCAAGGATGTTAATTAAGACTTTACGACATGTTTCGTCCGGAAACTACTACTACTACTACTACTACTACTACTACTACTACTACTACTACTACTACTACTACTACTACTACTACTACTACTACATTGGAAAGAGAAAGAACTCTTGAACATCTCACATAACGTTTTGACAGCATGAAAAATAATTTTTTTTAAAGTTAAATATATATTTATTATATTGAACAGTTTTATTGCCACCCTGAGAGGTCACGTGCAAAGCGTGTTCCAAGTGAGCTGGTCAGCAGACTCACGCCTTCTGGCGTCTGCCGGCAAGGACTCGACCGTCAAAGTCTGGGACATCCCTAAAAGAAAATTGGCCTTTGACCTGCCGGGGCACTCTGATGAGGTGAATAGTGCTCATTCATTTTCTTCTTCTTCTTTCAATATGTGGTCATATGGAGATGGAACAGATGAAATTAACTTGTGTGTGCCAACAGGTGTTTGCCGTGGACTGGAGTCCAGACGGTCAACGAGTGGTCAGCGGAGGAAAGGACTGTGTCTTGAAAATGTGAGTTTTGTGTGTGTGTGTGTGTGTGTCTGTGTGTGTGTGTGTGAGTGAGTGAGTGCGCGTGCGAGAGAGAGAGAGAGAGAGAGAGAGTGCGTATGCATGTGTACTTACGTCTTATTTCTGTATGTTGGTTTCCTTCTGAACATAGGAGGGTGGGTGTGTGTGTGTTTTGGTTTGTGAGAGAGAGGGAACGTCGGGGGTTGGGGGGTGGGAGAGAGAGGGAGAGGGATTGGTGTTCTAATCTTAATAACTGTAGAATTAAGTAATGTGAACATCTTTGTTCGAGTTAGGCGTGCGGTGAAGATAAAATACTTCATTTGAAACTTACCTCTTCAATAAATGGTTGTCAAGTCAAATATGTCGGGGTGTTATTCTCCTGCGATTGGTTTTCCCCCTTACTCCCCCGACTCTTGGTGCCGCTGCTCAATGTCTTATTATATCATGCAGATCCTGAGATGTACAATGGAAGATACATAAAATGTTGACACTATGCCCTTGTTTGGCTTGTCTTTAAAACACTTAAATAATGTCACCTTTCACGCACAATGCATTGTGTGATTTTGCCAGTAACTAACAAAAGCTCTTGACGTACTACTAAATAGTATGTGTCACAGAATCGCCTAAAATAACATTTCACTTTGAGTTTTGGGTTGATTAAGATGATGAGGACTGAGATTTTAAGTTTACCTTGCTGCTGCTTTCAAAATGTAAATATAGTCACTTTTCATGCACAGTATATGTCGTATGTTTAGGGCTTATGACCAAACTTCATTCCACTAAAAAGTGTTGGATGACTGGTTTGGGATGACTGGTTTTGGTTGACTATGTATTCTCTCGGCAACATTGTTCAAACAAGATGTTGATAATTCTTTGTAAAAGTTATATACTCTCTCTCTCTCTCTCTCTCTCTCTCTCTCTCTCTCTCTCTCTCTCTCTCTCTCTCTCTCTCTCTCTCTCTCTCTCTCTCTCTCTCTCTCTTTCTCTCAATAATTCAAAGGCAAGCTCTCTCTCCGAGTCACTCCAATAATTGTTTAGTATCGAGCGCCAGCGATGCTAGAATTTCTAGCATCACTGGTGCTCTTAATTAAAGAAACTGCTCCTAAAACTAAATTATAAAAAAATTAACACCGAAAAACCCACGTTCATTTAAAATAGTACAATTATAAATTTTAAAAATACAAACATTTTTTCGAACCCTTCTGTTTAGTTTTTAATAAACGTATTCTTTATTATTTGAATCTATGAAATCAATGCATGCAGGATTCACTAATTAGC
This sequence comes from Oncomelania hupensis, assembly GCA_036898135.1. NCBI lineage: Eukaryota > Metazoa > Mollusca > Gastropoda > Littorinimorpha > Pomatiopsidae > Oncomelania > Oncomelania hupensis. Next base: position 24,406,478 of record CM072521.1, on the reverse strand, counting down.
TCCGCCTGTCATGTGACATTCACCACACATGAATAGCTTCGGGCAACCACAGACACACAAGCGCAATCGCACACCGACACACACCCAAGCACAAGCGCGCGCATACACACACACACACGCACGCGCACACACTCGCGCAAACAGATACACATCATGGCGCTTTACTGTGGCAGTGCACGTTTGGAAATACAGTGTTAGTGACGGTAAACTCTCTTTCACGCACTCTGAAAACGGGAATAAACTCGACGGCGCAAAAGAGCCTACATCTTTTACGCATTGTTGTTGCTGCTGTTGCTATTGTTTCTGTGGCCGTCGTCGTCCTATGCACGCTAAAATGAAGTTAGTGACTAACGATGATGATAAAAACACAATCTTTACACAGGTTTTGTCGAAATCTGGCGTTGTCCTACATACAAATAAATTGCTCTGTAGTCTACATTTCACATCATATATGTATAAAACCACATAACGTTTCTCTGGAGGCCTCACTGATCGTGTTAGATCCACCTTAAAGTGAAACGGCTTGAGGAAACGATTTGACATCAAAACCTCAAAATCAAACGCGAGCCTTGCGTCATTCACGAGGCGTCACAAAGCGGAGTATTGGAGACTGCTGTTAGTTACGCACAGGTTGCAAAAGGCCTGCTGAGGCAAACGCCCAAACCGGCTCTCAGCAGTCTGTGTTAGCATGGGCTTGACTCTAATGCTCGGACACTCCGCGAGGTGTCACTTAACGAAGTAGCTTTGCCGCCGTCAACCCTTATACAGGCCTGGAAATCCTGAATTATTGTCTGAGAGCGAGCTAAAATTGAACTGGGCCAGGTCGTAAGATACGATAGAAAATATCGAGTTTCTGAACTGTCATTACTAAATGTGACACTAACATTATTTGATACGAACAGCAGAGCATTCAATTCTGTATTGCGTCTTGCATTGGTCGTGTGGTTATTTTTATTTGTGGACCGTAACATGTTAAAAATCTTAAAGGTTTACTCACATGGCAGTGACGTAACTAGGAATTTGTGGGCTGGGCGGGGGGGGGGGGGGGGGGGGGGGGGGGGGGCTTGACCTCTTTGGGGGCCCCTGCATTTTGACATTCGACATCATGATACTTAATAAATATATAAGTCTAAATTCACTAACTTACATAACAACGTGAATTTCAAGATTAAATAGCGGTGGCTTAATATTTAATGAAAAAAAAAGTTCGCACACTCCTTTGGCCCCCCCCCCCTAAAGTGGGGGCCCGGGGGGGACTTTCGAATTCGGACCCACCCCCCTCCACCCCCTCCCCTTTCCCTAGCTACGCCACTGATTCATGGGGACCCTTGCATAATTATAATCCCTATATCGCATGCAGCTTCTTCTCATAATATATGGTGTAAGCTTACATTAAAAATAAAATATCCATAATTTTCATGGTGGTAACTTTAGCGTGGACATGATTTTATTTCAACACATCGACACTATACTGTTCAATAGTAAATTAGTAATTCAGCGAGTATAAACCTGAGTTTCTAAGCCTGTGATTAGGTGACCTGCGGCGGACATGGAAACTGTTATTTTGGGCAATGACGTGACGTACACGTGCATTACCCTCGGCAATTTCCGAGAATCTGTTTATAATTGACATTCTGTTGCCATCTCTGTAGATATAAGAAATAAAATAAATACTCTTTCATCCTCCTCTCGTCATCTTAACTTTTACTTTCGTCCTTCCATATTTCCTTAATCGATGATCTAATATTTAACGCATTTGTGTATGTGTGCAGATGGAGAAACTGACCAACAACATTCGTCTATAACGGTGTGCTGAACCTCACATTGCTTGTTGAATCAAAGACGATCCGAGACTATGGCTTTCATGAATAATGCTTTGTTGTGACCATATTGAGCATTTACAATGAGAGTCATCCGGAGTGTATATTATCACTCTTTATGCACTGTAAAGAAATGGGACAAACCGAGTTTAGCAGAAGTTGTGGGAAGAATGAAGTCTGAAACTAAAAACATGAAAACGTTACAGGACATACAAATCTGAGCTGGAATAGGAAAATTCCGTAATCAAGTGACATATTTTGAGGCACTGAATAAAGAAAAGATTAAAGTTCTTTATACAAGAGATTGTTTTCTTCTTCTTCTTCTTCTTCTTCTTCTTCTTCTTCTTCTTCTTCTTCTTCTTCTTCTTCTTCCTCCTTCCTTCTTCTTTCTTCTCATTCCTTCTTCTTTCTTCTCCTTCCTTCTTCTTCTTCTTCTTCTTCTTCTTCTTCTTCTTCTTCTTCTTCTTCTTCTTCTTCTTATTCTTCTTCTTCTTCTTCTTCGCTTTGAGCTTCTCCTAAGAAAAAGGCGTAGAATTTTAAATGAAATAAATTTTTTTTCTTCTTCTTCTTCTTCTTCTTCTTCCTTCTTCTTCTTCTGCTGTGAACAGCCGTTGTGAATTGTGTCATGGTCCAGGGTAGTACACATACACACACTTCCTCTCACACACATTCAAAACCACGAGATATTTACACATACACAAGCCCACACACGATCGAACTCGCAATTTACGCATTCACTGGCACACTCGCAATTTACTCATTCAATGGCACACGCTCTCAAAATTCGTTTTTATTTAAAAGGTCCCATTTCGTAGACTTTGTTTACTTTTGTAGAAAACGGGTTTACCCTAAAATTGTCATTGTTATGACATTTCACAATGGGAAAGTGGACTTTCACTGCTCAAACCACCGCTGAAGCTTGAATTGTCAGTTTGGGTTCTGACCAGGGGGTGATTTCCCCTGATTAAGGATTACTATATCCGTGTGACCTTTGACCCTATTTGTGAGTGAACAGCGAAGCTGAAGTAGATTATGGTTTAGTTTATTAACCTAAAACGAAAAACCTTATGAGCAAAGGTTTTTTTCCGGGTTCTATCTCATACCGGTTGGGGAAACCGCTATTTTTAGCTCCTGCCAACGACTGTTGCTATATTAGAAGGCACACAAACTTCGGAATTTATTCATTTAAAAATTACTGTAATTTTTAAAGAGTGCTTTTTGTTTTAAGCCTTTTTTTTCAGTGGGGTAACACTCAATATGAATTTTAAAAGGATCTATCGAGAGTGCGTGGTTAACACAAATTTAATAGAGGAAGAAAAGGAGAGCTGCGGTATAAGGGGAGTAATTGTGTAACTATGTTTCTAATGGTGTTGCGTCCCTTTGATTATGTCGCTGTTCGTTTTATGTAAGGGGCTTTCGTAATATTAGTACATTAAATATGTATTAGTTCTTTTCAACTAATTCAAGTTTCACGCACTCAAATTCGTACACACGCATGCACGAAGATAGAGAACGAGAAAAACAAAGCGAAGTAAAATAATTTAAAATCCTGTCCTATCTTATACCGTAACTCTTAGATCGTTGGGTCACCACAGATGATCGTTTAACCAGCGTACTCCATCTTTCTCTGTCCTCAGCAACCCTCATGGCTTCGCTCAGTGTCAAGCCAGTCCATTCTCCAACGTTGTCCTCCCACCTCTTTTTCTGTCTCCTTCTTCTTCAGCCACCTTGCACCGTGCCTTGCAAGATGGTCTTTGCAAGGTCCGATTCTCTTGTGACATGGCCATAACATCGGAGTTTCCGTTTCTTCACCACTGTGAGCATATCATCGTGTTGTCCAATGACTTGTATGATGGTCTGTCGGATTTCGTGTGTGGTGATGTGCTGGGTATTGGAAATGCCCAGATGTCTTCTGTGGCACCTCATCTCCATGCTTTGTATTCTTCTTTGTAGGTCTACTTTGAGGGTCCATGGTTCGAAAGCGTATAGGAAGATGGAGATGACAAGGGAGCGCAGCAGCCTTACGTTGGAGTATAGACTGATGGTCATGTCCTTTCCAAATGGGCTTCAACCTTGTCAGGGCAAAAGTTGTTTGTGTGATCCTGGAAAGGACTTCCTGTCGGGACCCATTGTCTGATACAAATGGTTCCTAAATATTTGAAGCTATGCACTGTATTGAGGGATTGGCTTTGGACTTTGATGGCCGGCCGTGTTGATGCCATTGGTGTTGTTGGTCATCATTTTGGTCTTCTGTGCACTTATTTCCATCCCGAAGGCTCAAAAGGTGGTGTCAAACCTCTGTTCCAGCTGTTCAAGTTCTTGTTCCTCTCCATCAATGTCATCCGCAAAACGGAAGTTGGAGATTGCTCTACCCCCTATGCTGACTGTGCCTTGGTGATCGATCTGCTAGGGCATCTGACATTATACGCTCTGGGAAGATGTTGAAGAGTGTTGGAGAGAGTAGGCATCATTGACGCAAGCCGATTATTGTTGTGAACCAGTTCCTGATAACCGCTGTTGTGGAGGACTGCACTGGCAGCCTTGTCATACAGGCTTTTGATGAATACAATAGTGTTAGGGTAATATAAAATACTAATAATAATAAGCAAGTCGTAATAAATATGGTAAAGGGGAACAATCACTTGCCGTCTTACAGTTTTACCTAGGTTGCCTCCCTTGGACCACATATGTTGTACCTGTACGCATTCTGATCCAACGCTTTCAGAAGCTCTTTAAACTGGTGAGTGCACTATGTTTAAAGAAAAAAAAAACTAAAAATAAACTTATATACTTCTATCACACTTCTCCTTAAAGCATCGCAAATATGTTCGCACTCTTATCTGATTATCCGTCATCACACAGGCATGCCGGTGTTCCAACAGTAATGCAATAATGGATTTTTAAAAAAAAATTAATTATTATGTTTCTTTCTTTCGTTCTTTCTTTCCTTCTTTCTTCAGTAATCAATGAGGTATGACAGTAAGAGTGAGGAATGTTCCCGATATCAAATTCAGTTGTTTGGGTAGAGAGGCATTAGAAAGTCATTTCTCGCAGAACCAACATTGTGAGATCGGTGACCATTTTCTCTAAGCCTACTGCCCTGCTTGAAGGGCCGGCGTGTATCGGGATGTACTTGGGAAATTGCATTGTTGGCACTATAAACCATGATATAATGGGCAATCGTTGGTCGAGCTTTTGAATTATAGGCGTAACTCCCTTGTTGTGTAAACAAATAACCATGCCTATAATAATAATAATAATAATAATAATAATAATAATAATAATAATAATAATAATAATAATTTTAATAATTATTATTATTTTAATAAACATAATAATAAAAATACTACTTGTCACGTCCCAACTGCCTCAACAGAGGTTCGACATGTGCGACTTCCACACGAGAAAAAAAAACCAACACCTAAATAAACTCTAAAAGACAAGACCAGAAGTAACAAGACAATTTCTTTATTTCACTCACACATTCACACTCAAAATTAACTCCCTTTTTCCCACTTCCCAACCTTCCAACCCTCAATCCCACTAAAACAACCCAAAACTAATACATAAACAATTCGCTCAAAATAATAATGATAATTAAATCAAAAATGAGAATAAATTACTAACTAAAAAATGTACAAAGGATTTATAATAATTATGTCTGGATCAGCTTACTGACAACAAGGTAAATAAATGTAAGCAATTGCTTTAAATCTTTATAAATATTCAAACCTTGCTTCTCTTAAACTTCAAAACAGCTATTACAAGTCTTTTATATTATATAAAATGAATCAAGAAAATTTATATTTTATACAAAATAGAATTTGTAAGGAAATAATCTAAATTAATAATTAGTAAATATCTGGCGAATTAATTCCCCCAGACAGAACTATACAATCACATCTTCTTCTTCTTAATTAAATTAATGTCCCCGGACACATAAAGCGTATAGGGGACTTCATACAATCACAAGGCTACTTAATCAGGTAGGTAATATTACTCAAACAATGTTTATTATTTAATTCAAATTAAATATATTTCAATGTGCTGTAATTTATAATTTATCACATGTAAATCAATTATCATTCCTCACAACTGTTTATCAATGGTTATAGTTATTTGTTGTGAATTGTGGAGTGTGCGTGTGTGTGCTTTGTAAACAAAATAAGGTTTCCTTTTCGACTACCACAACCTTCGCAACTGAGGTTGACCCAAGGAAACACCGGCGTCATAGGTCGTGGCACACCAGCGTCACACCAGCTAGGTTACAGCACCCCAATCAACGATCTGGTTTTAGGTTTTTGGTACATCTGCAGCAATACATACAAAATACACCACCATTAATAATTACATTACAACATATTGCACAATAATTCCGCTAACGGAATGATTGTCTCCCTTTCATCACTCCAAACCATTCTCCCTGTCAAAAACTTCTGCCGTTGCACGCATGCATTTCTATTCACGTCCTTTCTGTCATCCCTTCGCTACACAACAGCGAATTCCCTTATATTAATTTATAATTATTTAATTTATAATACATTTTAGAAAATTCTCTCTCTCTCTCTCTCTCTCTCTCGGTATTTATGCAGCAAATAATATGAAACATAAAATAGAATTAAGAAAACATAATTAACTATCCATTCACACTGCACGCATAACCCAAACCCCCGAACGATATGGCCAACTGAGAAATTGAGATAAGCAACTTACGCTACCAGTGGGGATCCTCCGGCCTGTTGACAGAGACACACAAATGACGGGACAAACACACAGGCACAGATGATTACACAAGGTGATACACAGGCAGAAGAAGTCCTAGATGGAGTCACAGGTCACCCGACGTTACACGTAGATAACTCGGATTTCACCGAGAATACACAGCAGGTATTCAAAACGGCTTAGGACCGTTCCAGTTAATCAAACACTTCCAAAGTGTTCCCAAAATAGTCCTCCTCTTCCGATAACTAGGCTCTTTTTTCGTTGACAGTCTGATCAGTACGACCCACAGACAAAGTCACTATCTGGCACCTTGACACAACTCAGATCCGTCGATTCTGGCTACATAAGCGATATGCAAAAGTTTCTGCCCCTATCAAAATATACGGTGCATGGGGTTTTATACCGTTAGCCTAGAATGTTCTAGAACATACTCATTTCAATTATGATTCATTTCCTGCACCGTTCGCGATTAGAGCACGCATTCCACACATAGGAAATCGCATGGCAGCTATCAAACTTCTCAATAACAAAATAGCCCACTAATGCTTTCTAACAATAGTGCGTTCTGCACGGGCGCAAATCATTCGCTACTTTTATTAATTATAAGCTTAATTAATTTTATTCTGATACTCTCCCCTTACTACCGTAACTTCTAACCTCTATGTACAGGCTGATGATTAAACTATATACATAGGCGCGCGACTGCAAACTGCGTAGCGTGACACAACTACTACTACTACTACTACTACTACTACTACTACTACTACTACTACTACTAGTAATAATAATAATAATAATAATAATAATAATAATAATAATAATAATAATAATAATAATAATAATAATAATAATATTTAGTAGTAGTAGTAGTAGTAGTATCCTATTTTATCCTATCCTATCCCGTAACTCTTTGGTCGTTGGGTTACCAGAGATGATCGGTTAACCAAGGTACTCCATCTTTCTCTGTCCTCAGCAACCCTCATGGCTTCGCTCCGTATCAGGCCAGTCCATTCTCGAATGTTGTTCTCCCACCTTTTTTTCCTGTCTCCTTTTTCTGCCTCCTTGCACCGTGCCTTGTAGGATGGTCTTTGCAAGGCATGATGCTCTGATGACGTGGCCTTGCCATAGGAGTTTCCGTTTCTTTACCACTGTGAGCATGTCATCATGTTGTCCAATGGCTTGTGTGATGGTCTGTCGGACGTCGTTGTTGGTGATGTGCTGGCCGGGTATTCACAACTTTCCGGCACCTCTCATAAAAACTCGTGGGTATCGCCATTATAAATCAAAACGAGGTTAGAGTGAAACCAAGTTCCGGTCTGGCTTGTTTTGCTTTTCTCAAAGCTTGATGCGTGACTTTTAAATATGGCAAATTGCCGAAAACGACGATTGTTAGAGCCAGAAAACGAGTGGGATAAGTATAAAAACGGTGGAGGAAGTACATGCTCAGTGAAAGGATGCAAAAACAATGTATGTTCCGACTTCTGTAATAACGATCTCTCCATCGCTGACACAGGCGCTTGTATCTGGTCCGGCGAGCGCCTATGCCTGTGGCGCGTCTCTTTTTGGTTATCTATATTATAGTATATTGTGAGCTGCGAGGTCAATTGAAGTAAAAGCACGTTATGGCATCCTGTATTATTATTATTATTATTATTATTATTATTATTATATTATTATTATTATTATTATTATTTTATTATTATTATTATTATTATTATTATTATTATTATTATTATTATTATTATTATTATTATTATTATTATTATACAAACTTTCGCTGCGGGGCTATTTTTAGAATCAAACTTGATGCCTATTAATAGGCACTATATATATTAACGTCCTTTCACTGTCATGTACGTCTTTCATTGTTCATCAGCATGATAACAATATTAATCTCCATCTATTAGAACATCGTATCGCTGCAGAGTAGCCTTTTGGCTAAGCTAAATATTACAGAGACCTCTTTAATTCCGGTATGTTTTATCTCCTTTAACAATTTCGTTTTATTTTTATTTCTTTAAAAAAAAGCGTGAACGGAAAAATACGTGTGTTTATAAATGTCGCCCGACGGAGCCCAACCTGTAATAACGTCTTGGGCAGGGCAACTATAAATGGTGAAGTTGACATAACACAAGCAACGCTGAATCATTATCGCTTTATTATTGTATGGTGTCCATTGCTAGTGTCAACTATGTCCACGCTGAGTATGAGTGAGCGAGTGACCACTTATTAAGCAGGACCTACAGATAGCCAAGCGTTAAGACTAACAGTACTACACCATGTTCGCATTTCGAATGTCCGGCATTCCTGACAAATTCTTGGAAGGTAAAGGTCAGAGATACCATGTACGTAGGTTTTCCATAACCAATGCATTGTGCTTCCGTTCTCGGAATGTAAGTAATGGGTTATACGATACATAACGATGTCATGTAATTGTCCCATATCACTTATTGTTTTAATCAAAATGTTTGAGAGGCGGATGGTGGGAGAGATTGGGAAGGGGGGGGGGGGCGGAGTACTGTGAATTTTGTTTTTTTATTTACAAAACTACAAACACACTTTTCAAAATGAAATAAGGCTCATAGTCCGTGGAACTTTATAGCCAAAAGGTTTGGGAAATGAATATAATGATATGCCCAAGTTGCCGGACCAAGGGGTGTCGGATAGCGCAGTGGTTGGAGCACTCGCTACTGTGTCGCAAGTTAGGCACCGTCCAGTGCGGTTAGCACTTGGATGGGTGACCGCAAAACGTGAAGCGACAAATAACAACGCCCTAGTACCTACTCTTTTAAAGGTGGGGAAGGTAAAGCAGCGAGGAAGAGAGATGGGCATCACCCTCATTACGCTGGCCCAAGATAAGTGTGATCTCCCTACGGCCTCAAGGCTATGGGACTACCTTTACCTTTTTACCTTTACCAAGTTGCCGCCTGAAGCGGCTTTAGTTAGATCCTGAATCGGCCAGCGCCTTGAGCTCGCTTTAGAACGACGATTAAATAAATAAATAAATAAATAAATATCATGAAGTCAAATCTTACAATCTTGAAAGAACTTTTCGGTATTGATACACGTCACACACTCGTATTTTATAAACACACTCTAACTATCAAGACGGCAATACTGTTTGATACTTTGTGAATGAAATATCATACATTATTATTATTATTATTATTATTATTTTTATTATTATTATTATTATTATTATTATTATTATTATTATTATTTGACAATATTCCGCTGTGAATCTGAAAAGCGTCTATGACGCTGACATGTGTGATTTGGGGACTTTTAAACTGCCTTTTTTGTATTTTTTCCAACTGTTTGAAGGAAAGAGAGAAAGGCGAGAGATGGAAGAATTGGGGAATGGAGAAGAAGAAGAAGAGGAAGAAATGATGATGATGATGATGATGATGATGATGATGATGATGATGATGATGATGATGATGATGATGATGATGATCATCATCATCATCATCATCATCATCATCATCATCATCATCATCATCATCATCATCATCATCATCATTCATCATGGAAGAAGTAATTATAATGAAGAACAAGAACAAAGTCATATTTCTGGTAGTTTTAGCCTGTAGCTTTGAGTCTGATCACATTTTAAATGATACAATCTATTATTGTGGCAATAATTTAGTCTGTCAGCGTTTCTTTCAAACATTTGTTAGCCAAAACAGGATACTTCCACAGTGCAGCGCAAGAAGTAAATATTAGAGAAGATACAGTAAAGGTAAAAAAAAATACAAACATGCACGACTTTAAATACACCGACGCATAGACACGTGCACACGCACGAACGTACAACTACTCGCGCGCGCACACACACACCCATCCATCCCCACTGTATAATTTATAAACGCACGGACAGAATCAATTTCTTTGTTTTGAGTGTGCGCGCGCTCACTGAATTATTAAAAACGCATAAAAACTGTGTTCGCTCTCTCTCACTTTCTCTCTCTCTCTCTCTTTCTCTCTCCCTCCCTCTCTCTCTTTCTCCCTATCTCTCAAGAATGAAAACATGCAACACACACACCAACACACACACACACACCCATACACACACACACACACACACACACACACACACACACACACACACAGAGTTGTCAACCGACTGAAATGCGACTTATCGCGTGTGAAATCATTGCCGGGAGCGAAGTTGGTTTCTTTGATCTTGACCTCGGTCCTTGACCTAGATCACCCTTTGACCTTTGACAAGGTCACAGAGGTGATATCTGCGTCTTATGCAGAATGTCTGAGATCTCGGAGGCACTGCATTGATCCTGGTTACCAGTTACTGTACTAAGGCCAAATAAGACAATATACTAAAGGACACCAAATCTGTCAGACATCGCATGATTTCCTAGAAAAAGATAAATCTGTGAACACTACTCAAGATTCAACACACAGGATACAAGGTATTCTAAAATCGAACTGTTTAGGCACCAACAGATAACAATCTGTAAATTATAAAAGTAGATTAAGAGTCCATTGCACTGATTGTAAATATCTTGACGCTCATGTGCTACACAAACACACCCAGCATGCACTGTAGGTCCTTCTACCGCCGCGTCCCAGGTCGCTCAGGGTTGTGCTCAGTTGTTTGGCCGTCAGAAAATGCGCCTCGGGCAGCAAGCAACTACCTCGGGCGGCTGGAGTTAGATCCTGTAACCTTATCGGCCAGCGCCTTGAGCAGCTCTCGAGCAGGAAAAGCGCTATAAAAGAACGAGTTAATCAATAAAATAAAGTGGTGGGCCACGAATTTCCTGTTCTAGCGCATTTGGCCTTTGTGCTATTGCTACTACTATGAAATGTATACCTCCCTGGTGAGTTCCTGATAATCGGCTTAATCTGAGTCTTTGCAGTCGGAGTCTAGCAAAATGTGTGGTTGCCTATCCACGAGGGTGTTTTGTGTGTGTGGAGCTTTTCTTCGAGATGTTTAATGAGCTGGCGCTTTCTAAAACTCGTGACATTTGGAAATTGTATTTGCAATAACTTCTGGCAGCTGCTGGCATCGTCCCACGGAACTGTTGTGAGGTGCAAGTGTTCAAACCACCCAAGACAGTCAAAACATCAGAAACGGCACACTTTTTATTATTATTATTAACACTCCACATTTTCGCCCCTTATACAGGGCTTCATTAGGGGTATCATCAGGTTCACAATCAACACTGAACACAACTGTTACACACACTATGACTAATCTCATTCCATCATCTCGTCAGATATCATTCGTTAAAAATACTCAACTACTGGGTTTAAACAATACCACGAAGAAGGAGGAGGAAAACGAGAAGAAGGAGGAGGAGGAGGAGGAGAAGAAGAAGAAGAAGAAGAAGACGGGGTTTAAACAGTATCAACAAGAAGGATGAATTAACATTGACGTTTAACGTCCACACCCACCATTGGCGATATGGCAGACGGGGATAACCATCCCATGAAAGAGGGAATAGGGACATAAATATACATTGAACCACCAGAGCAATCATACTTAGGGAGAAGAGTGAAAAATTGCCACTTTTACATTTGCCCAACACGGGATTTCAACAAAAAGAAGAAAAATATTAAGAAGTATATTTTATTCCTATCCTATTCTATCCTATCCCATCCTATAACTCGAAAGTCGTTGGAGCACCACAGATGATCGTTTAACCAGTGTACTCTATATTTCTCTGTATTCAGCAGCCCTGATGGCTTCACTCAATGTCAAGCCAGTCCATTTCGAGTGTTGTCCTCCCACCTCTTTTTCTGTCTCTCTTTTTTTCGGCCTCCTTTTTAACCTCCAGCGCATTTTTGCATGTAAATAAATAGTGAAATTCGTCACCAATTTCATCCAGATCATTTATAGTGCACAGCCGTTCATCTTTCGGCATATTAATGTATCTTTGTGATTGAATGGGTCATTTGTGACAGCTAAGCCTGAATTTCAATAAATTCCTTCTAAGAAAAGGTGGCATACACAGTAGATTGTTTTTAAAACAAAACTGATCTTTAAAAATCCTATATGTAGTACAGATGCTGTTACGTTGAAACGCGAATGGTAGTACGTCGGAAACGTGTACGATAGATCTAATCGTTTCGATTTGCAAAGTATTCAATAATGGTGTTTATTTACCTTTGATTTGAGTTTGCATTGTTGTTAGGAGAGGCTTTGTATAACGTTGATAATTTGCGTTAGTCGATATTATTTGAGAATCTTCTGGATATGCGTGTTTACTCTTGATAGAAACTTCCCGATACATGTCGAAGCAAGAGGTCGTTCTGGAAGATATAAAAATATGTATTGACGTAAGTCAGTGATGACGATCTTTTATTCGATTGGTGGCAGTACGTCATTTCTACCATGTACCCAATTGTTCCAGAAGAGAGAGAGGTTATTTAATCGTGTGCCGAATTGTTGTTGAGAGAGTAAAGTTGTTGATAGTGATTTGGAAAGTTGCTGTGAAAGTTGTTGAGTTGAATTGAGAATTGTATGCAGTTGTTGATGTGTGCTGAATAAAAGTGGAAAACTTCATACGTCGACTTTGTGACTTGTGTGCTGTTTGGACGGGCTGTGTGAATAAACGAATCTGAGTTACACCCTATCAGGAATTCAAGCATCGGGGCTGAATCAGATACTGATAGAAAACACCATCATCAAACTGAGTGTAACATTTTGGGGGTCAAGCCGCGATTCACGCCATAGCCAAGGGTTCAACTGCTACAACAAGCGAGTCAACGTTACGAGAGGCAGTCATCGAGGGTAGCCGCCAACGAGTTGCGTCGAGAGGGGCCAACATACTGGGACTACATCCGATAGGTTCGGGTTGACTGCAAGGGCGTGTAGTTGCTGAAGAGTTGCTTCGTGAGCGAACAACAGATCGGGACTACGTGGCTACCGTAAGACTACATCGAGGAACAGTCTCGGAGCTACATCGCCAGTGTTACAGCGAGCGTCGAGCGGACGTCGCGTCTACTTCAGCATAGGAGCGTATACATCAACACCAGCGTGGTGCAGCGTCGCATACGACGAGGACAGCGGGGCCTGCGTCAGCGAAGGCGACTAGTGACAAGCATCAGCGCTACTGCAGAAAGCGTGCTGTTCTAGAACAGTCTAGAAAGGTACAGCACAGTCAAGAACTTTCCAGAAAAAGAACTCTACAGTCAAGAACTTTCTAGAAAAAGAACTTTCTTGAAAAGAACTTTCCAGAAGCATCAAGATGGCTGACTTCTGGCAGAAAGGGGTTGAACTAAATCTAAAAGGCAAACAGCTGACGGAGTACGTCAAGTCTCAAGAGAGAATATGGCGTGAAAAAAGAGAAAGAGAATTAGAAGAGAAGCGTCTATAAATTGAACAGCAACGTCAAGAGAGAGAAGAGCAGCGTCGCCAAGAAGAAAGAGAAGAAAAGCGTCGACGTGACGAGATGGAAGAGAGACGATTAGAGTCTGAGCGTCAATTCCAATTAGAAATGGCGCGCATCCAACAACAGCAGCGCGCGCCACAAGTTATCAGTGACTTCAAGGCTCCAAAATTGCCAGTGTTCGTCGACGAAAAGGACCAGATCGACAGCTATCTGGCGAGGTTCGAAAGGTTCGCCGAAAGCGCTAAATGGCAACGTCAAGACTGGGCGATCATACTCAGCGCACTACTGACGGGGAAGGCGCTCGATGTCTACAGTAGACTGTCGAATAATGACGCCAAAGACTACGACGTTTTGAAAGCGTCCCTATTGCAGTGCTACAACTTTACAGAAAAGGGCTACCGTCAACGCTTTCGTGAATGCCGGCCTTTGTCAGACGAGACACCAAAGCAATTTGTGGAGCGCCTGTCATCATATCTACACAAGTGGGTGGAATTATCAGGCAAAGGGAAGACTTACGAGAGTCTCCATGAGCTGATCGTGAGGGAACAATTACTCAACGCCTGCCCTAAGGACCTCGCGATCCACTTGGAAATACAAAAGTTGCAGACGCTAAAAGACGTTGCTGAAGCTGCTGAAAGATATCTCATCGCTCATGAGAAGACGCTGGGGCCACCCAAGGCGACGAAACCCTTTCAGAAGACTAGAAACCATGGGATCCAGATCCAGGGGAGCCAGACGAGCCAGAGACACACTGACTCCACGCCACCTTCCAGGGAAGGGCACTCGAGAGGATGTTTTACCTGCAACGCTACAGACCACAGAGCGGCTAACTGTCCTCAAAACAGAAATAGCGGACAGCGGAGCAGTACGAACAATGCAGCGGTGGGCAACCGACAGAGACGTTTCTCCAATCAACGGCAAACCAGTAGATCTGACCATCAAGTGTGCGGCGGGAGCGTCATTCTTCCGAGTGAGACCAAGCACACAGCTACTCCTGCGGACGTGCAAGAGTGCATGACTGATGGCCAACTCCTCTTTGCCAACGAGAAATCCATCCCCGTCGTCGCTAGCGCAGCTGTGACCGTACAGAACATGCCTGTTTCCAAGGGACGCGTCGGAAATCATGAAGTGACTGTTTTAAAGAGACTCTGGCTGCAGTGGGGTCATCGTCAGAGAAGACCTAATCGCTAAAGAACAGTTCACTGGCGATTCAAAATGGACACTTATGGCCGACAGCAAATGTGTGAGAGCGCCAGTTGCGAAGATTCATGTCAACACCCCTTTCTACATAGGCGAAGTCGAAGCGGTTTGCCTGAAGAAGCCGCTGTATGATTTGATGATCGGGAATATCGACGGCGCGAGACGACCCGACGACCCCGATCCAGAGTGGAGTCCTGCCTCAACTCAACACGTCGAAGTTGTGGAGGAGGATCCATTGCCATTTCCCGATGGAGACCTTACAGAGCTGCTACGGGACAATGTGGTTACTCCGGCTCAGCCCTGCCGACCAGAGATCGTCGGTGCCGTTACTACCAGGGCCCAGGCCAAGAGAGACAAGACGTCTACGCCACTGAAGGTCGCCGACAACTCTAAAGCTGCCATCGTGGACAGAGATAAGCTGATCCAGCTCCAGGAAGCTGATAGTACTTTAAACAAGTATAGGAACCGCCAAGACCACGTGACCAAGGGCAGTGGCACGGTCTATTTTGAGGTGAAGGCCAAGATCCTGTATCGAATCTTCCAGCACCCGAGGGTCAACGGAGGTAAACCACTACGTCAAGTTTTGGTACCGTTACCCCTAAGGCGCCAAGTGATGGAAGTAGCACATAACTCAATCATGGGAGGTCACCTAGGTATCAAGAAGACGTCGGATAGAATCCAGGCGGTGTTCTACTGGCCAGGACTTCATGCGGACGTCAGCCGTTTCTGTCGATCATGTGACATTTGCCAGAAGACCATACCTCGAGGAAGGGTCCCGAAAGTGCCTATGCAGAGGATGCCTTTGATCGACCGACCTTTCAAGAGGGTGGCCTTAGACTTAATCGGCGAAATAAGACCTCCGAGTGAAGAAGGTCATCGATGGGTACTGACTTTAGTAGACTATGCGACTCGGTACCCAGAAGCAGTGCCGCTGAAGAAGATTGACTCTGAAACTGTAGCAGAGGCACTGGTGGACATGTTCAGTAGACTTGGAGTGCCTGAAGAAATTCTGACAGACCTCGGGACGCAGTTCGTCTCTGACTGTATGAAGGAGGTCAACAGACTGCTGAGCATCCGGCATTTAACTACGACACCCTACCATCCAATGTGCAACGGGCTTGTCGAAAAGTTCAATGCTACGCTGAAGTCCACCCTGAAGAAACTGTGCAGCGAGCAGCCCAGACAATGGCATCGCTACATCAACGCCTTACTTTTCGCCTACAGAGAAGTACCGCAGGAGTCCACCGGCTTTTCTCCGTTCGAGCTGCTGTACGGAAGAACCATCCGAGGGCCGATGCACATCCTAAAAGAACTGTGGACGAAAGAAGTAGACACCCCAGAGGTGAAGAACAGCTACCAGTACGTGTTTGAGCTACGGGAGAAGCTGGAGCAGACTCTCGAGATAGCCAGAGAAAACCTGAAGAAGTCCCAGGACTGTGGAAAGCACTACTATGATCGTAGGGCTGTGAACAGGAAGTTCAAACCTGGCAACAAAGTGCTGGTGCTGCTACCTACTGATCACAATAAGTTGCTGATGCAGTGGAAAGGCCCGTACGAAGTGGAGACCGTGGTGGGGATCAACGACTACAAGGTGAAGGTCGGCCAGCATTCCAAAATATACCACGCCAACCTCCTTAAGCTGTACGTGGAGAGGCCGCCAGAGACTGTACATGCAGCAACAGCAGCTGTGACCGACGACAGCCTTGACAGCGAAGAACTGTTGGAACTGGGTAACTTCCATAGCAAAGAAGGCATCAATGATGTTAAGCTAGGACCACGCTTGACGGAAGGTCAAAAGATGGAGCTCAAGGACCTTATGGGCGAGTTTCCCCACAACTTCAGCGATGTCTCAAGCTCTACGACTTTGGTCGAACATGAAGTCCACACCCAGACCTGGAAGGAGCATCTGCAGACCATGAGGGAGCTGTTCCACCGTCCCGCAGAAGCCAACCTGACCGTGAGACCCAGCGAATGCATTCTGGGAGCTGACAACGTCGACTGCGTCGGACATCCGACGGAAGAAGGAGACAACGGAGGACGCACTGATTCCAGGGAAGCCCACGTGATCATCGTCTTTGACCCTGGGCCGATGACAACTGCAACGGACGAGGGCGTCGTTTCCTTGTGGTTGGAAAAATATTGACTGTGTGGATGAACTAAGAATATTGGTAATGACAGACTTGAAAATGAAAAACGTTGATTGGGTAAATGAACTGTGAACATTGACAGTATCCAGAAAGACTTGCAGATGAGAAACTTTGACTCTGTGTGAATGAACTGTGAACATTGACAATATCCAGACAGATTTGAAGATGAAAACCATTGACTCTGTGTGAATGAACTGAGAACGTTGATAGTGTTCAGACAGGCTGAAATAAGTCTTAATTCTGTACTTTGTTTGTGCATTACGTTTCAACGTTGTTGAAAGAAATTAGGTAAATTTCTTCTTGAGTGGGGGGTTATGTTACGTTGAAACGCGAATGGTAGTACGTCGGAAACGTGTACGATAGATCTAATCGTTTCGATTTGCAAAGTATTCAATAATGGTGTTTATTTACCTTTGATTTGAGTTTGCATTGTTGTTAGGAGAGGCTTTGTATAACGTTGATAATTTGCGTTAGTCGATATTATTTGAGAATCTTCTGGATATGCGTGTTTACTCTTGATAGAAACTTCCCGATACATGTCGAAGCAAGAGGTCGTTCTGGAAGATATAAAAATATGTATTGACGTAAGTCAGTGATGACGATCTTTTATTCGATTGGTGGCAGTACGTCATTTCTACCATGTACCCAATTGTTCCAGAAGAGAGAGAGGTTATTTAATCGTGTGCCGAATTGTTGTTGAGAGAGTAAAGTTGTTGATAGTGATTTGGAAAGTTGCTGTGAAAGTTGTTGAGTTGAATTGAGAATTGTATGCAGTTGTTGATGTGTGCTGAATAAAAGTGGAAAACTTCATACGTCGACTTTGTGACTTGTGTGCTGTTTGGACGGGCTGTGTGAATAAACGAATCTGAGTTACACCCTATCAGGAATTCAAGCATCGGGGCTGAATCAGATACTGATAGAAAACACCATCATCAAACTGAGTGTAACAGATGCTATTTTTATTTATACTTTGCTGCCAGGATTGTGGAAACTGATGTTTCAGGTGTTGCTTAACAAGTTTTTGTTGTTGTTGTTGTTGTTTTTAAATAAAGGCAGGGAATATTTACACCCATTAGGCCATATCAAGGACAGACCACGATTATTCAATGAAGAATGTACAGCTGTCAACCAGGACAGTTTATACTCCGAGTTAAAAAAAATAAATAAAAAGGAACAGAGTCGGAAAAGTGTGCAGACATTGTAGCAGAGTTATTATTACAATCTATACATAACTACACATAACTTTTACCAAAAGCAAAGTAGTCTACAGTTTGCATCAATAGAAACAACCCCTTGGGGTCATGAGCAATCTTGCCACTGTAGATTGTTCTAACCTATAAAGGAAAAAGTGAAAGCCCCAGTTGAAAACCTGTCTTTCCTTTATAGGCAAGACCGATTCACTGCGGCAACAGTTCCCCCCGTTGGAGTGCCGGGGGTTTCAGTATAAATAGTATCCCCACTTTCTGGAAATTTAGTGCTTTAAATTCCCACTGTCGCTGTCTTCCTCATTTGCTCTTCTTCGCTAGATCAATGACCTACCTTTTTTCTTGAAAACTCTTCCTGGACAAGACTCCTTGTTTGTGTATGAGGTCTGTTGGATCAGCTTGGGAGTGTTGGACGCTTTCTGCCGGGTGGTCACTAGGGCTTCCTATGATGTTATTATTTAGCAATGTAGGCATTTTATATGTATGTGTTTTGTTGATAATTTATAATGATGTTTGTATTCTATTTTGTTTTTGTAACCGGGGGTTCGAGTAGTTGGGGTATAGCCTCAGCCGTCCCCTGCGTGGGATGTCTTTATTGTAAAGTGACTGGCCGGTGGAGGGCATTCAATTTTCCCACTAGGGTTGTTTCGGCAGATCTTTTATGCGGATCGGGGGTTGTCCGGTCCTGATTTGGCTCGGAAGAGTCCGCTGGACCTAAAGCAACAAACAATCAATCAATCAATCAATCAATAGAAACTGGAAAACGACCCAGCACGCCAGGTACCATAGTAAGTAGTTGGTGCACTGGGCTTTACATGTAAAGTCAAAAGAAGAAGAAGAAAAGATGCCAAATGAATGCCCGTTTTGTCATGCACTAACGTTAGAGAGAATACGCACATAAGATGCCTTGTCTGAATAGGTCACTTCGAGCACACTTAGTAACACAGGCGGTGTTTTAAAAGCTGAGTCACATTCACGCTTAGTTTTAGGCTGTACATGTTCGCGCTTTTGTTTTTCGTGTTTTTAGACGATTTCGCCCTTTTTGGCCTTTCCCAGCTGAATTTCGTCGTGTATCCTTATTAGTACTCGTCACCTTGCACACACACACACACACAATCACACACACACATGTTGAAAGGCAAATGATTCAGAACGCTATTTGTTTTTCAATGATTTATTGTGATTGTTCTATTAGATACGAACTATAAAATGCTTGATAGATTAATTAATTTTGATTTTAAGGTACAGAATTTAAAACAGAGAAAGAACACATGCGTGTTTTTATTTTTTTTATTTTTTTATTACTATGTTCCATGATTACATTTTGTAGATTATTCCACTGATTTGTCCAAAGATTTTCAGAAATTAATAAGTTGGAAAAAACACCCGATGTCCAAAGAAATGTAATGTGCATGTGTGGTGTATACTGCTCTCTCTCTCTCTCTCTCTCTCTCTCTCTCTCTCTCTCTCTCTCTCTCTCTCTCTCTCTCTCTCTCTTTATTGTCCTTTCTATAAATATGCTATTTGACTTTCAACGTCATTCCTCAATTAATCATCTAACTTTCATTTCACAATTTTTACCACTTCGTTTTGCCTTTCTTTCTTTTCTTTCTTTCTCTTTCTGTCTTATTCTTTCTTTCTTTCTCTTCCATATTTTTTCCAATCTTTCTTTTGTTCTTTTTTTCTTTCTTTTCCTCTCTTTATTTTTCTTTCTTTCTTTTCCTTCCTTTCTTTCTTTCGTTCTTTTTTTTCATTCTTTTTTTCGTTCTTTTA
Source organism: Oncomelania hupensis (assembly GCA_036898135.1). Classification (NCBI taxonomy): domain Eukaryota; kingdom Metazoa; phylum Mollusca; class Gastropoda; order Littorinimorpha; family Pomatiopsidae; genus Oncomelania; species Oncomelania hupensis. The sequence goes on along the minus strand of CM072521.1, from coordinate 24,386,256 downwards.
GTTCCTTTTATTTCCCGTTCTTCCTCCCCTTCTTTCTGTTTTCTTATTGAAATATTTTCCGCACAATTTATCAAGCGTACAAGTGTCGTCATCTCCTTTTAACTTTATCTTAATACTAATAGTTTGACGGTGACGTCAATTAGAGTTCACAAATAGCAGTACACAATCCCGCAGGTTCTAAACTAAGTACAGACAGTGAATGAGCATTGAGGTTTAACGTCTACACCCACCGTTGGCGATATGGCAGACGGGGATAACCATCCCAGGGAAAGAGGGGTAGGGACCTGAATCAACACTGAACCACCAAAGCAATCATACTGCTAAAATGGACAGTGAAAATGGCCACATTTTATATCGCCCACCACGGGATTCGAACCTGGATCATCGGTGTGCCAGGCGAACGCTCTACCAATTCTACCAAAACCAGACAGTGATCCGGTCACACCTATATAACCAAAACCACCTCCTCCTTCTCACCGCCCGTCACCCTCTTCGCCTGTCCCTTCCTCGCCTCCCCGAAAAGCTGGAACTTAATTGTGAATCGCGGTCCAAGACAACTATCAATCTTGACGTATGCTACTTTAAAATGTGATGTTTCTATTCTAAACTTAAAACTGAGAGTCGTCATGGTTAAATAAAGTGTGAAACGACAACAACTTGTGTTTAAATGTCACCGGATAGATTCCCACCTTAAATAAGGTTTAGGACAGAGCAACTGTAGTGCAAAGACGAAGAGTTTTGCAGCAACACACCAGCATTCAACAACCATAACTTTCAGAGTGACAATCTCTTACTAGTGTGCACTACGGTTTTGAAAATATAGTTCAATTGTATTTGTTCGTCATCCTGACCAGATAGCTGTTTCTACTGTGGGAGCGCCTTCAGTGGTCACGGGCCTTGTGAGGCACAGAAAACTTGGCTCCTGTGCCACCACAAGACTATCTTGACCGCCTCTGAAACGGTGGAGACAGTTTGCCTGCCAAAGTTTCCCCTAGTGTGCTGCTACAAGGTAGAGGATGAAGAATAACAAAGCTGGAACTGGAAGAAGATATAATATGTAGTGACAAATTGTTGTGTTGCAGTTGGGAAGCTCTGCCGCTCGAGTGTGGATCCAGAAGCGAGGATTTGATGGAAATTTAAGGAGTTTTGAGGGCAGGCTAATTGTGGATGACATGAGGAAGTGAGTTAGAAACGGGTTATGGTACATGATATGGTATGGTTATGATATTATATGATACAATATTATGACATGTCAATGTTATATTTATTTTTGTTTTTATAATATTTATTTATTATAATTAAACATATAATTTTTAAAGTTTAATATATTATATTATATTATATTATATTATATTATATTATATTATATTATATTATATTATATTATATTATATTATATTATATTACATTACATTATATTTTTTATTATTATTACTACTACTACCAATACAATACATTATAATACAATTCTTTTAACTCCCACAAACATCACAACAGCGAGATCGGTACACCAAGTAGCGCTAGCAGACGGGGATTTGAAGGTCGGTGATGTCAGAGAACCTTGCAATCATCGAGTCGTCTGACGCCTGACTTCACTGAATAGACGAGGATTTGCTAAGTGCGATACCCATCATCTGCTACACATAGGTATGGGCACACATAAATCAAATGTTCGTTGTGGCTTATGGAACTATTATGACTATTATGTAATGGGAAAATCTCTCTCTCTCTCTCTCTCTCTCTCTCTCTCTCTCTCTCTCTCTCTCTCTCTCTCTCTCTCTCTCTCTCTCCTCAAGCTTCAGGCTTCGGATCTCAAAAGCAATCATCGATGCTCAGTAGTGGATATAATACTGAATATCAGTCATCTATCAGGTTTTTCTTTGAGGGTCTTAGAGCGTCAGACCTGACGAGCAATCTCAAGATACTCTCTGGCCTGTCAAACAAACAGGAGTAAGTAAGTCCCTTTGGCCGGTAGATCACATGCTGCCCTGAACAATGTTCACCTCGGCGTCCACGCTCAAATACAAAGAGAGGACTAATTCTTGCCTCAAACGAACCGAACCGTCAAACTCTTCAACAATGTTTTCCGCTCAACAAATAGATCAGCTATCCGGACTTGGATGTTTTAAAAAATACACCTTCACCCCACCCCTCCTCACCTCCCACCTCCATCCCTCCCACCTCCATTCTCCCTCTCTCTCTCTCTGTCTCTCTCTCTCTCTCTCTCTCTCTCTCTCTCTCTCTCTCTCTCTCTCTCTCTCTCTCTCTCTCTCTCTCTCTCTCCATACGTAAAATAAGCCTAGGTTTGACCTGGCGTCTTTTCCTTTTACATGCAATACATGTGTTCTCTTTGATATTTCTCTTAACATGCATTTTTTAATACACACAAAATTGTATCTTTCCTCTGTAGACTGCAATGATGAATCACAATGTTAGAAATATATAGTATGTATAGTATGTTACGTATATAGCACCCATAACTATTATTATTTATTAAATCCATCTTTTAAAAAACAAAATTAGTTTGTAATTCCGCTTTTATAAGATTTTTGCAATGAAATATCTTAATGCAGACGGCTATCTTTAAAAAAAATGTATATAACTTCCGGTTTTATAAGATCTGTTGGTCCAAAAAGGCATTTACATTTAGATGCATACTGTAACTGTTTAACATAAAATATTATTTAAGACACCAAGGCCTTAAATGTTGAAATAATGATCTTAAATATATTCAGGAGGCATCAGAGGTGTAAACCACTGCCCTTCAAAGATCCCTCTATCTATCCATCCACCATTCTGATTCTATTCAATCCCTCATGCCATTCCAAAATCAGTTGTAGAAGAATAAGATTATCTGAGAGTGTAAGAATCAATCAATATTTAATTTATTGTCTATTGAACATTCTGATAACATTACACATTAAAAAATACCAATCCAATCACAGTTAATAAATTTTATAACAGAATTGGAGGGGGAAAATGGGGGATTTAACATTAACACTAGTTTATAAGTTTGACCGAGTGTGGCATGCAGCTAGGTGGGCAACCATGAGAGTGTACAACATCAGCGCTAACATTATTGAAGTCATCAAAAGACTGAATGACAAAGCTACCAGTGCAGTCTTCCATAACAGCGCCATCGGAAACTAGTTCAGAACAACAATCGGTGTGCGTCAGGGATGCCTACTCTCTCCAACACTCTTCAACATCTACCTAGAGCGCATCATGTCAGATGCCCTTGCAGATCACTAAGGCACAGTCAGCATATGGGGAAGAGCAATCTCCAACCTTCGTTTTGCGGATGACATTGGTGGATTGATTGGAGAGGAACAAGAACTTGAACAGCTGGTGCAGAGGCTTGACACCACCTCCAGAGCCTATGGAATGGAAATAGGTGCAGAGAAGACCAAAATGATGAACAACAACACTAATGGCATCAACATGGACATCAAAGTCCAAGGCCAATCCCTTAATACAGTGCATAGCTTCAAATATTTGGGAGCCATTGTATCAGACAATGGGTCCCGACAGGAAGTCCTCTCCAGGATCGCAAAACAACTGCTGCCCTGGCGAGGTTGAAGCCAATTTGGAAAGACAGGACCATCAGTCTACATTCCAAGATAAGACTGCTGCGCTCCCTTGTTATCTCCATCTTCCTATATGCTTGCGAAACATGGACCCTCACAGCAGATCTACAACGAAGAATACAAAGCATAGAGATGGGTTGCTACAGGAGACTTCTGGGCATTTCCTATACCCAGCACCTTACCAACGACGAAGTCCGACAGACCATCACACAAGCCATTGGACAACACGATGACCTGCTCACAGTGGTGAAAAAACGGAAACTCCGATGGTATGGCCAAGTCAAAAGATCATCAGGTCTTGCAAAGACGATTCTGCAAGGCACAGTGCTAGGAGGTAGAAGAAGAGGGAGACCGAAAAAGAGGTGGGAGGACAACATTCGAGAATGGACTGGTTTGACACTGAGCGAAACAATCAGTGAAGACAGGGAAAGATGGAGTACGCTGGTTAAACGATCATCTGTGGTGCTCCTACGACCTTTGAGTTACGGGATAGGATAGGATAGGACTAGTTTATAAAAGTCTGCCAATAAGCGATGTTTTTCACAATTGCTGTGTATTGTGAATGATGTATTACACCCTTATAGAGAATGTCCATATTCAGTCATATTGTTTTCTTTGTTTTCATACATTTCATTTAAAACTAAACATTCAAATAAATTATCGTGTACTGATTTATATATATATATATATATATATACTTATACGTCCTTGTTTCTGGGTACCTCAGACAGCGGAAAGAGAGGAAAAGGGTTAGGAGCGCTGCATATATATATATATTTGTGCAGCACACCCATTGCATATCTGCTGATTATATAATATTCCATGCATTCATTCTTAATTTGTATATTAATTTTGTCAACGAAGAAGTAAAATAGTATAATTACATGTATACAGATAATATGGTTATAAATCTATGGCTGAACAGTAGACTGGAATTATGGATGGTCAAACGATAGAGCTCTCTCTCTCTCTCTTTTTTCTCTGCTTGAGGGGTGGGGTGTGGGGGGGACAACATTCGAGAATAAACTGGTTTGACACTGAGCGAAGCCATGAGGGTTGCTGAGGGCAGAGAAAGATGGAGTACGCTGTTTAAACGATCATCGGTGGTGCCCCAACGACCTACGAGTTACGGGATAGGAGAGGAAGGATAGGAATCGGAATCTTATTCTGCTTTGAGTGTATCCATCTTAAGAGCTTACGCTATAAAAATACATTATTACATAGCTTAAAAGCATCACCATCAATATCACAGTCAAATAAACATCAATGACTATATTGGCCCGCTGTGTGTTCCCACAAGTTTTTGGTCCCAAGTCCATGTTCGGGAATGACTTGGGTCCTACAGTCATTTTTTGTGGGACCAAAGACTTGTGGTATCAACGACATATGAGACCAAAGCATGTGGAAACACAGAAAATATCCCGGTTATACTACGTGTAAATAATGGACAGATATGTTAAGAAAACGAAACGAACATTTCAATATTCACAGGTTTTATCCAGACTTTTATCATGACTATCAGGGTTTTACCCGCAGACGTATGTGAATTGCGAATTAAGAAACACTAATCTACAGCGCAAACGGTTGGAAACGGTAAGAGCGTTTATTATGAAGCCACAAGAATGTTTATGATACAAACCCCATTCTCACTTGACCTCTGCAAAGCTTTCGACACAAGACACAGTAAGTCTCCGTCTCATCTCATTCCCAGAGGTCAGCGCAGCTTGGTCATTTCAACCCCAATTAATCAGTGCTCTTCTCTTATGGCCCTGTCCATTTGGATGACCGGGCGTGGACAATGACCGATGCTTTTACCTGACCACTTGATAGGAGCAGGCAGGGAGCGAAGCTAGTCCCCGCTCTACTGTTCTCTTTCGCCCTGCCAGCTCCGGTCTTCGTCTCAGGGCAGTCAGGTGTACTGAGTAATGGATGCTCGCTTGTGTTTATGTGTGTGTGTGTGTGTGTGTGTGTGTGTGTGTGTGTGTGTGTGTGTGTGTGTGTGTGTGACATACTGCTACAAGCAGGAGGAGAAGCGATGATTGATGCCCTAACCATTATCTGTAACAAGATCTGGCAGAGTGGGGAGTGGCCTATACCATGGACCCAGTCGCTTGTCATCACTCTTCCCAAAAAAGGTAACCTTCAGGAGTGTGAAAATTACCGCACCACCAGCCTCATCAGCCATCCCAGCAAGGTCCTCCTGAAAATAATACTCAATAATAAACAGGTTAAAACCCCAAGCTGAACAAATTATAGCTGCAGAACAAGCAGGATTCAGGGCAGGGCGGGGGCAGTGAGGTCTGGTGCTGTACGTCCCGCTCACCAAGGGGAGTGATGTTCAATTAATTACCTCTCACTCCCCAGATGTAGTGATAGCCGCGGAACCACTGTCTGGCCAAGCTGGCAGGAAGTTACTTGCATATGGCCTCTCCTACATTAATGTGTCCATAGCAGCACCCACTACTGGTCTACCAGTTTGGTGCCCCTGTTACCACCAAGCCTGCTATGGGGGCGACTGAGTACCTGGCAGGATAACCAGGTGGGGCTGGATGAGATGGGCCACATCCAGTCTTGTGCACGGCCTCGAGAAGGAAAACTCGCTAAAACCGAATGTCCCAACGAAGACGGAGTGCTGCTGACTATACCCCCTGGGTATTGTGTGGGAGTCCAAACGAGCGCACACGCTACCAGAAAAATGGACAATGCCTCAGATGGATATTTCGACATGGTGTCGTCCCCGTGGACCAAAGCCAGGCGGGGACGGTGCCGGGCCCTCTGCCTCAAAGGGGCCCGCCTTAGCGACTGGCGGCTCAGCTGACCTGCGAACCAGGGGGAGGCAGAGTAGAGCGACTGGTCCACAACCAACAGCTGTGACAGGCCTACGTGTGGTGCAGTGGAATGCGGAAGGCATCCAGAACAAGAAACCAGAGCTTCAAGCCTTCCTAAGAGACAACAAGATCGACGTCATCTGCATCCAAGAAACCCATCTCACAGAAACCCGGAGATTCTTTGTCAGAGGTTACGACACCTACAGGCGAGACAGACCCTCAGGGCAAAAAGGCGGAGTCATGACCCTCGTCCGACAAGGAATCCCCTCAGTGCTTACAGCGCAGACAACCGGAGAACTAGAGCTCCTGACAATTCAACTCTTTCTTCAAGGAGAAGAACTTTTCATCAGCAACTGCTACAGCCCTACAACATCGAGGCTCGACCTGCACACCATCCAGGCAGCAGAAGAGAGGGCATCTCATCACCGGCGACTTCAACAGTCACTCACCGGCTTGGGGCTACAGCACAACGGACTCCAGGGGAGAAGAAGTCCAGGACTGGATGATGGACAACGAGCTGATCCTGATCAACCAACCAGAGGATAAGCCGTCGTACTACTCCAGAGCATGGAAGAGCACCTCCACCCCTGACCTTGCCATGGCCACAGAGGACATTGAGAAGCGGACCACCAGAACAGTCGGCAGTCAGCTAGGTGGCAGTGACCACCTCCCCATCACACTCCTCATTGCAGATGCAGCAACTGCACCAGAGTACTGCAGGAAGAGAGCCAGCTGGAACTTCAAGAAGGCCAACTGGGGACAGTACCAACAGCATGCCGAAGACCTTCTCAATGTCACCTTCACAGAAGACATCAACCAGAATGTCAAGAACCTCACCTCCGCCATTCTGACTGCTGCCAAGAAAGCTATTCCTCGTGGCTTCAGGAGGGACTACAAGCCTTACTGGAGCAAGAGGCTGGCAGATCTCCACCAGAGACTATCAGAGGCCAGAGAAGCCATGGAGCAGAACCCCTCCCCAGAATCAACCACGGAGCACAGCAAGATCAAGGATGAGCTCTCTGCTATCAAAACCAAGGAACTCCAAGAAAGCTGGAACGAGAAGACCTCAACTCTGAGCCTGGACAACAACACCAGCAAACTGTGGCAACTCGTGAAGGCCCTGAACGAGGACACCACAGCAGCATATGGAACCACCGTGCTTGAGGAGAGTGGCACCTACCACACTGGCAAGAGAGCTGCAAACCTTCTGGCTGAAGCCTTCAAGGCTGAAAGCACCATCAATGTCCCTCCACAACGAAGGAAAGAAGTAGAAGAGCAGCTTCAAACCAAGCTCTGCCTGCAGAACAATGCCCACCCCCCATCTATGACATCTGACTTCTCCCTGGGAGAGCTCAACGATGCTATCAGGCGACTCAAGCCCAAGAAAGCTCCAGGCAAAGATGGAGTCTGCAACGAGCTGATCAAGCATCTTGGGCCAGCCGCCAAAAACAAATTACTGGAGCTCTTCAACCAGTCGTGGCGGTCAGGCGTCTTCCCCTCAGCATGGAAGGAAGCCATCATCATCCCCATACTCAAGAAAGGAAAGGACCCCAAGAGTAAGTCCAGCTACAGACCCATCAGTCTTCTGAGCTGCCTCGGCAAGACCCTTGAGCGTATGGTCAATAAGAGACTAGTGTGGCACCTGGAATCGAACAACCTGATCACCAAAGAACAGACCGCCTTCAGGAAGAACAGAAACACCGAGGACCAGCTGGTGTATCTTGCTCAGTCAATAGAGAACGCCTTCCAGCAGAAGAAGAAGGTCATCGCCACTTTCATAGACCTCTCCAAGGCCTTCGACAAGACATGGAGGGAAGGCCTACTCCTGAAGCTATTGACCGCAGGTGTCGCTGGCAACTTGTTCAAGTGGATCAGAAGCTTCCTGGCACACAGAACGGCAAGGGTTAAGCTCAACGGCAACTTCAGCTACACAGTAAAGATCAGGGAAGGAGTCCCACAAGGAGGAGTGATCTCCCCAACTCTGTTCGTCGTTTTCATCAACGACATCACCAAGAACCTCTCTCGACACATCAGCCGCGCCCTGCATGCCGATGACGTCGCAATGTGGAACGCTGCCGAGTCCACTCCCACTGCTGTCGTCAGGATGCAAGAGGCTCTCAACAGCATCTCCAGGTGGGCAAGCGACTGGTGTGTCACCATCAACAGCCTGAAAACAGTAGCCACCTGCTTCTCACTCTCCAACACCAAAGAGACCCTGAAGCTGAAAGTCGGCAACCAAGTGATACCGGAGGAGAGGAGGAAACTCCAACGTACCTCGGTGTCAAGCTCGACAGGAGGCTTACCTGGAGTCCTCACATCCAGGAGATGGAGAAGAGAGCAACCAGAAGATTGGCCCTCATGAAGAAGCTCTCGGGCACAAAGTGGGGTGCCAACAGCAGAATCCTCAAGCAAGTGTACACCGGCAACGTCCGTCCTGTGATGGAATACGGTTCAGCAGCATGGTCCACAGCAGCCAAGAGCAACACCAGGAGACTGGCCAAAGTACAAAGCGGTGCCATGAGACTCATCACAGGAGGACTGAAAACAACACCCATCCACAAGCTGGAAACAACAACAGGACTCCTTTCCCTGGACCAAAGACGAGAAGAAAAAGTTCTGATCCAACATGAAAAACTACAGAGGCTGCCCTCACACCCAGCCCACCAATATCTACAACAGCCAACCAAGAACAGGCTGAAGCGGGATAGCTTCATCCATCAGGTCAAGAAGCTGGCGGCTGCCGTCCCAGACCTCCCAGCAGAACGAGAGCTCCTCCAGGACGCCGAGGACTGGGACACCCCGACTACCGAACTCATGTTCTGCCCTGACGTCCCAGGAGTGAGGTACAAGGGCGAGCAGTCAGAGGCTGCACTACGCTCCCTCACTCTGGAGCTCCTGGACCTGAAGTATCCCAGGCCCATGTGGATCCATGCATACACGGATGGATCCTCTGATGCAGCCGTCAGCAACGGAGGCAGCGGACTACACCTGCGCTTCACCGATGGAAGCACCCTCTCCAGATCCCTGCCTGCTGGAGCCCGGTCCACCAACTACAGGGCTGAGCTCACTGCTCTTCATGAGGCTGCCCGGCTCCTTGCTGCAGAAGCGCCCGCCTCAAATATCGTCTTCCTGTCTGACTGCCGCTCCATCATCGAGAGCCTGCAGTCGCCCAGTGAACAGCTGGAAAGAGACACACAGCGCCTGTTGATTGCCCTCTCTCAATACACGAAGGTAGCAGTCCAGTGGATACCTGCTCACTGTGGTCTGTCAGGAAACGAGGAGGCGGACAGGCTGGCCAAGTCGGGCAGCAAAATGGAGCAGCCACACCCCCCAGTCTCTTATAAGGAAGCCAAGACTCTGGTCAAGCGGCACTTCCAGGCAACCTGGGCCACCCAGCATGACCCTCCATCTGACGACCAGATGGCACACCTCCAGCGCCATGAACAGACCACAATTTTCCGGCTACGAACTGGTCACTGCCGCCTGCGTTACCACATGCATCGCCTAGGCCTGTCACACACCCCTGACTGCCCGTGTGGAACAGACCTCCAGACCCCAGAGCACATCCTGCAGTCCTGCCCCCAGTACCAGAATGCCAGGACACAACTCTGGCCTGCAGGACAGACGCTGGACGTAAAACTCTGGGGCTCCAAGCAAGACCTCGAAACCACTGCCCGCTTCATAAGTTTGACAAACCTGGACATCTGAGGCCCCATTTGGAGGAACGCAGAAGAAGAAGGGCAGGGCGAAGTACCACTGAACAGATTTTCAACCTCAGAATAATCTGTGAGAAATACCTACAGCACCAACAACATCTATATCATGTGTTCGTAGACTTCAAGAAGGCGTTTGACCGAGTCTGGCATGCACCTCTATGGGCAACCATGAAAGTGTACAACATCAGCCCTACAATTATTGAAGTCATCAAAAGCCTGTATAAAAAGGCTACCAGTGCAGTCCTTCATAACAGCGTCATCGGGAACTGGTTCAGAACAACAATCGGTGTCCGTCAAGGATGCCTACTCTCTCCAACACTCCTCAACATCTTCCTATAGCGCATCATATCAGATGCCCTTGCAGATCACGAAGGCACAGTCAGCATATGGGGTAGAGCAATCTCCAATCTTCGTTTTGCGCATGCCATTGATGGATTGGCTGGAGAGGAACAAGAACTTGAACTGCTGGTACAGAGGCTTGACACCACCTCCAGAGCTTATGGAATGGAAATATGTGCAGAGAAGACCAAAATGATGACCAACAACACCAATGGCATCAACACGGACATCAAAGTCCAAGGCCAATCCCTCAACACAGTGCATAGCTTCAAATATTTGGGAGCCATTGTGTCAGACAATGGGTCCCGACAGGAAGTCCTCTCCAGGATCGCACAAACAACTGCTGCCCTGAAAAGGCTGAAGCCCATTTGGAAAGACAGGACCATCAGTCTACATTCCAAAGTAAGACTGCTGCGCTCCCTTGTCATCTCCATCTTCCTATATGCTTGCGAAGCGTGGACCCTCACAGCAGATCTACAACGAAGAATACAAAGCATGGAGATGAGGTGTTACAGAAGACTTCTGGGCATTTCCTATACCCAACACATCACCAACGACGAAGTCCGACAGACCATCACACAAGCCATTGGACAACACGATGACCTGCTCACAGTGCTAGTGGTGAAGAAACGGAAACTCCGATGGTATGGCCACGTCACCAGACCATCAGGCCTTGCAAAGACTATTCTGCAAGGTACAGTGCAAGGAGGTAGAAGAAGAGGGAGACCGAAAAAGAGGTGGGAGGACAACATTCGAGAATGGACTGGTTTGACACTGAGCGAAACCATCAGGGCTGCTGAGGACAGAGAAAGATGGAGTATGCTGGTTAAACGATCATCTGTGGTGCCCCTACGACCTCCGGGTTACGGGGCAGGATAGGATAGGATAGTGTGTGTGATAGGCATTTCCAGAGAACAAATTATATGTTACCGGCAATCTGTGGGGGGAGAGTGACCTTGTGCGTGCTGTGTGTATATTTGTGTAGTCGGTACTCACCCTCTAGGGCATGAGCGTCAGGTTCTTTAAAGTCCATGCGATGGAATGCGTGAATGCACAGACTAGACCTTGGTTTATACTCTCATCCGAAGGAGCATGACATCATCATCGTCTTCATCATCATCATCATCATCATCATCATCATCATCATCATCAGCAGCAGCAGCAGCAGCAGCAGCAGCAGCAGCAGCAGCATCATCACCATCTTCATCATCATCATCATCATCATCATCATCATCATCATCATCATCATCATCATCATCATCATCATCATCAAGGCTTTTATTATGGAACATGAAGACATCCTGTCGAAATTAGGTGTTTTGTTTCAAACATTTGAAAAATCTCCAATACAATATAGCCTACACATTGACAGACTTGATGCTAACAGGCCTGATACGTCAGTGAAGCTAAAAACCACACAATGGAAAAAGAAGTAGAAGGATTAATTAATTCTTGCCGTGACTTCGCTCATTAACCCTTGAGGTTGTAAAAGATGCCCTTTGACCCAGTGTTAATTGGACAGCTATAAATCTGACAAAACTCTCGGCCGTTTATTTAAAAGGAATTGGACAGCTAAGGAATGAGAACCAGGTAGGGTTTCATCTCTTTGGGGCGAGACAGAGCGTGAAGTGAGGAGATATAAGGAGGAGAATAGCTATAGTTCACACAATTAATGCTTTAAAATATATTAAGTTTCTTAAGGAACCAGTAAGAGGAAACTAACTGAAAGGGGAATTATACAACTGCCGTTTAGTTATCCCAGTCATGGACCATTGGAAGTAATTAAGTAGGTTATTAACTTTTAAATGACAAAAGTCAGGACCATTATATCTGTCAGGGTGTCCAACTTTGTCCCCATCAACGGTTTTTGTTTTCTTCAATTTTTTGTTCACGAAACAAACGAATGTTATATCAATGCAATCTGTCCAAATTTATATAAGTTGCAAGATTGCCGATAATAATAATAATAATAATAATAATAATAATAATAATAATAATAATAATAATAATAATAATAATAATAATAATAATAATAATAATGTTCATTCTTACGCAACGACATACATTTAAATAAATCTATCCTATCCTATCCCATAATTCAAAAGCCGTTGGGGCACCACAGATTATCTACTTTATCTTTCATCTTTCTCTGTCCTCAGCAACCCCCATGGCTTCACTCAGTGTCAAGCCAGTCCATTCTCGAATGTTATTCTCCCACCTCTGTTTCTGTCTCCCTCTTCTTCTGTCTCCTTTGTGATGTGGCCAAACCCTCGAAGTTTCCATTTCGTAACCAATAATTTTTATAATTTTGATTTGTTTTAATTTTGACACTTTGTCGTCTCTTTTTATCGGGAGAGTCTGGGCCGCATCCCCTGGGGAAGGCGTAATCGCAGCCTGTGGCGCGCACAAACCCAACCTACCTAATATTAGTTGCTTTTTTTGAAATTTTGCTGGAGGACAAACATAATGCCCAGATGCTGGATCGATCCCACACCTGTCAAGCGCCATTGATTTCTAGCCTGTAGACAAGCCAAGTTAGTCCCGCCTTAGACCACTCGGCCACAACGTCCGCTGTAAGAAACGCATTTAAATGAATAACATACTCAAGATGCAAGACGAACTGCTGCCAATCGCGATAATGCAGAAGAATGAGATAAGATTAAGATAAGATAAGATAAGATACGAAATTTACATTGCAATGGTAAAAGAAACTGGGTGCAGTTATTTTATTTACATTTTGCCTTTGGGGATCGACTTCTATTTACTATTATATTTAATTGTGACTTTTAGATATTTTTACTTGAGAAAGAGAACAATACATGTCAGCCTGTTAGTTTGAGACGCGCACGATAGATCCGATCGTTTTGTTTTGCAAAGCATGCATTAACAGAGTGTATTTACCTTTGATTTGATTTTGCGTTGTAGTTAGAAGAACCTTTGTATAATGTTGATAATTTTCGTTGGTCGATATTATTGGAGAATTTTCTAGAATTACTTGTTTACTATTGATCGAAGCATGTAGATAAATCTAGTAATAGCTAAGAGAGTCTTCTAAACCTAAATAAAGTAATATGACGTAAGACAGTGCATAGTTCCGGTGACGAGTTTTATTCTGATTGGATGACCCCTGTAGATTGTTCTAACCTATAAAGGGAAAAGTGAAAGCCCCAGTTTAAAACCTGTCTTGCCTTTGTAGGCATGACTGATTCACTGCGGCAAAAGTACCCCCGTTGGAGTGCCGGGGGTTTCAGTATAAATAGTATCCCCACTTTCTGGAAATTTAGTGCTTTAAATTCCCACTGTCGCTGTCTTCCTCATTTGCTCTTTCCCATTCCTGATCTGTCCTATCACTCTGCTATACTATCTTCTTCTTCGCTAGATCAATGACCTACCTTTTTTCTTGAAAACTCTTCCTGGAAAAGACTCCTTGTTTGTGTATGAGGTCTGTTGGATCAGCTTGGGAATGTTGGACGCTTTCTGCCGGGTGGTCACTAGGACTTCCTATGATGTTATTATTTAGCACTAAAGGCATTTTATATGTATGTGTTTTGTTGATGATTTATAATGATGTTTGTATTCTATTTTGTTTTTGTAACCGGGGGTTTGAGTAGTTGGGGTGTAAAGCCTCAGCCGTCCCCTGCGTGGGATGTCTTTATTGTAAAGTGACTGGCCGGTGGAGGGCGTTCAATTTTCCCACTAGGGTTGTTTCAGCAGATCTTTTATGCGGATTGGGGGTTGTCCGGTCCTGATTTGGCTCGGAAGAGTCCGCTGGACCTAAAGCAACAATCAATCAATCAATCAATCAATCTGATTAGATGTTATCGCGTCACGCTGGAATGTTCGAACTTTCTCTCGATTATAGAGGGACTATATTAGCGGTGCACTGCGTCGTCTTGAGAGAGTGGAAAAAGCGATTGAGCGATCTTGTATGCAGTTGTTGATGTATGCTGAATAAAGTTGGAAAACTTCATAAGACGACTCCTGCCTTCTTGTGAACAGGTTGCGTGGATAAACAAATCTGAGTTACACTTATCAAGATTCAAGCATCGGGGTTGAATCAACTACTGATAAAGACAACAACCGTGTAACAGAGTCTTTAAATATTTAAAGATACCTGCGGCTGCGCTGTGGTTTGAAAAAACAGAATAATGCCTCTACAAAAATGTAATACTTACATGTATAACAAATCCTTATAACAAATTTGTACCTTTAACAAGTTGAATACCTCTAACAAATTTAATACCCCTAAAATGTGTAATACCTTTAACAATTGTAAGCAGGAAAAAAAAACACATTAAAAAAACAACTTTAAAAATCACGCAAAGAATGAAAGCGCAACATGTTACTTATTGTCGCGACACCCAGGTGTTAGGGTCATCGCGGGGTGGCGGCGTCAGGCCAGAAAATTTTCGGGTACTAAGCGGGTAGATTCCAGGTTAGCAGTGAGACAAAGTCAATTCCAAGTTAACTATTTAACATAGTAAAATGTGCATAGCTTCACTGCATAAAATAATGGAGATATGGAATGTAGTCTTAATTTCAAAACCATTTTACACACTAGTGAAAGAGTGGCTTTCTGAACGTTGTGAATGTGGACCCTAGTGTGCTGCTTGAGAAAATCTTCAACTTCATAGGCTACTACAGATCGTTGCACTATCCAAACCCTTATTATATAGGCTGGGGTCCAGTAGTGGAACATTTAAAGACTAGTTTATCTCCTTTACTCTTCTATTGTTTTGGTTTGGTTTGATTTGTTTGTTTTTTTGTTAAACATATTCAATGTGAATGTACTAATCTGATTGACACAATACTTGTGCATGGATTCACTGCTTTGCGTAATAAAATAAACTTGCGAGTGATTATTTATTATTATTTATGTAATCGTTATTATATAGCGCTTTTTCCAGCTCAAGAGCTGCTCAAGGCGCTGGCCGATACAGGATCTAACTCAAGCCGCCCGAGACGCCCACCTGCAGCCTTTGGGCGCATGGTCTGACGCCCGGACAACTGAGCACAATCCTGGGCAGCCAGGGATGGGGGAGAAGGACCTAGGTGCATGCTGGGTGTTTTCTTGTCACCGGCACTCACCCGTCTAGGACATGAGCGTCAGGATCTTTAAAGTCCGTTATGATGGAATGTATGCGACACAGACTAGACCTCGGTTTATACTCTCATCCGAAGGAGTAGGAAAACAGGAGTAAAGTGTCTTTTCTAGGGACACAACACAATGGCCCGGCCAGGGGTCGAACCCGGGACCTTCCGATCCGCAAGCCGAAGCACCACCATTAGACCACAGTGTGTGTGTGGGTGGGTGGGTACAATAGGTGTGCATCTATTCACTGTTTTCACATAATAAATGTGCCTTTTGTTTCGTTTGTAGCGTCTTGCATAACCGACCGCAAAGCAGAGGTTCGCGCGGGTTTGAATCACGTTAAGGGCACAATAAATTCCTTATGCATAAATGAGTTAATATAACGACCCGCCGCCGAAGCTCAGGGGTAGAGCGTGTTCGCCTGCCATACTGATGACGCAGGTTTGAATCCCGTTTTGGGCAACATAAAAGTGGCCCTTTGTCACTGCCCACCTTAGCACTTTGATTTCTCTGGTGGTTCAGTGTTGATTTAGGTCCCCGCCCCCTCTTCCCTGGGAGGGCTCTACCCCGTCTGTCTGCCCTATCGCCAATGGTGGGTGTAGACGGAAAGCTTCAGTGTTCATTCATTCATTCACATGAATGTTAAGAGACCAAAAAAATGGTAACGGGAATTAATTGAATTAATCCGTTTGTTTACATTGCATATTTAAAATAGTGGCGAAATTTAAAAAAAAAAAAGAGGTTAGTTGTGTTATTCATTGTTTAGAGGGTCCAGCGGACTGCAAAGAGCCGAATCAGGACCACAAAATCAGGACCATAACTTAGATAAAAGAGGACTCACTCCTGATCCGTATAAAAGATCTGCCGAAACAACTCCAACGGTAATACTGAAGGCAATCCACCAGCTGGTCACTTTACAATAAAGGCATCCCATGCAAGGGACGCTGAGGCTTTACTCTAATTTACCGAACCAAAAGAGGTATGTTTGACCCCTAGGGCTGTTTTTGATATTAATATAGGATTGCTGTAGCAAGATTTACAAGTGTTTCTAACCTACACGAAAAACAGGAGGAGGAGAAAGGCAATAAGAATGGAATAAAGAAAGCAAATAAAGAACGAAGAAAAAGAAATATGGTCGACACAGACAGGTAGAATGGGGAAAAAAGATAAGATCAATATAAAGAAACAAACCAAAAAAGAAAAGAAGATAAACAAAAGGAAGGATCGAAGAAAACCATGTAAAAACAAAGAAAGAAAAAGAAAAAAAAGCAAGAAAAATTATGAAAAACGCAACACACATACACACACACACACACACACGCCCACCCACACATTAAAGCAAACAAACAACACACAAACAGGTTTTATGTAAAAGTTTTCAATATTTTGTATTTTTATTCTTAGCATGCAAAACATCATCACCATCCCAAAATACAGGTACACTGTATACATTACCCCGTCTCGTCACCTAGACGCATTCATTGTTTATTCACAGAAACAACAATTTATGTTAATGCACTCAGAGTGGGGGTTAGGTTACTCCCCTTTAACCGACCTTTTTTTCTATTCTTTTTTTAAAAGCCTGTCTTAACTGACGCATTCTGTCCCCGATCTCTGCACATTGGTGTTATACAAAAGACATATTTCTTGTCATTGGAAGGCAGTGAGTGAGTTTTTGTGTCAGCATGAAAATAGTACACGACTTTACAATAATAAACATCGAACATTTTGACTGGCAGTTATTGAAAAAAAAGTATATAATTAACGAATCGAAGTGTATGCAAGAATATTCATTTCCTTCTCTCGGGTTTCTTCCTTTCAGCTTTTTTTTTTCTTTCGCAAAACAAGTAAACAAAGGCATTTCTCTCTCCCTCTCTGTCTCTCCCACTCACTATCAAACACATACACACACACATACACACACACACAAACCAAAATGCGAAACTCAAACAAAACAGCACGCAAACAAACAAGTAAACACACAAGCACTTCGACAAGCATGCAAACACATACGCGCGCGCCTATTCACACCTAGTTCGTGGTATTATTACACCTTCAACAATTGGAACATTTCGCAACAAACGCTGCTGCTACACACCGTTGCATTCGCATCGACAAGCCAACACTTCCGCTCAGCTTCATGTAAAATAATTATTAACATTACAAAAACCAGAGTCGACGAATAGAGGTATAGCCACTACGTTACAGAACGCTAAATATATAATACCGCATGGCCAGTTTTTAATTATGTTCACAATACGAGATAATATTATGTACATATTGAAGTGAACGTAAATAAATACGTACATAATGTCTTACTCTTAATCATTCACGTACGGCTCGCCCACATCATCATCATCATCATCATCATCATCATCATCATCATCATCATCATCTCTCTCTCTTTCTCTCTCTCTCTCTCTCTCTCTCTCTCTCTCTCTCACACACACACTCACACACACACACATCGTCCCACAAACCCACACACACTTCTATCCCTTGTCCTCCACACTCACACGCACACACACTCACTCACTCATACACACACACAACCGTGTAAAAACGCCGTTGGTATGACTTTTATAAAACGCCACATACGTCGTTTTGACAGTTTTTTTTAATTTTGTCCATATTTTGAAGCTAATCCTAATCCTAACTCTAACCCTTCCCCAAACCCTGACCATTCTCCCTAACCTAACCCTAAGCCTAACACAGCCCTGACCCTTACGGAACACTGTTTTGATTTCAAAATAACTGGGCCGTCAAAAGAACGTAGGTTGAGTATAAAGAATGTGTAACTACATCGCCATGAACGCACACACATACACACACGCAAACGCGTGAGAAAAAAAGAAGATTGTGTACATCCCATATGCAACAGTCATACTGCCAAAAAAACAGCGAAAAAATAAAGTTCTCGTATCATAACTTGCAGTCTATGCCCAATACTTTAGAAAACAAAGTATTTTAATTCACAATACATCATGTTAATTGGAGGTAGGTTCTGTTAGCTCATTTAACATCATATATGTCAGTTTTAAACTAATTCAATAATTAATACAAATGTACAAACAAGTATAATGCATAAACCGTCCAGATTTTAAAACAGCACACCATCTGTTCGTAACAACAGACTTTAAACGCTACCTGATAACCAAAACAAAGGTTTTCACTATAATATTATAGGACAGTTACATAATTATACCGTTTGTGGCAATTCAATATGCTAGTATATATTCATTTTATGACGTCATAATAAATTTGAAAAGTAAAAATAAATACATGTAAATCATAATGCCTAGATCTGACAAAGCACACATTCTCTATGATGGCGTCAAAAAAAAAAAACTATTAACGAAAACAATAAAACATACCTTTAAGTCTCAAACAACATTTTTATACATCATACCTGATGAATTATAAATAAATAGCTTACTCAAAATAAAACACGACCATATCATCCGTCAGCTACAATACTCAGAAAATACACAATAACACAGACCAGGTTTAACTCAAAAAACATTAACAAACAAGCAACGAAAACCAATATCTGGTAAAACAAGTTTCTAATGTAATTCAATACAATATTCAAAGGTTAAGAAAAAAGTTATGTTAAGTTATTTTTTATGTCAAGAAAATAAGTTAGATCGTCTGTCTACCGAAAATCTACTGAATATACCTTTTTAAAACAACAACAACAACAACAAATGTAGACCCCTGAAGACGTAAATTTTCGTGTCTATTTCATAAATAATATCCAGGCATTCTGTCATAATTAATAATACAAAACAATATTTATTAATTAAATTACTTTTATATAGCGCTTCTCCAGCTTAAGAGCTGCTCAAGGCACTGGCCGATACAGGATCTAACTCAAGCCGTCTGAGGCGCCCACTTGCAGCCATTGGGCGCATAGTCTGACGCCCAGACGACTGAGCACAATCCTAGACGACCGGGTATGGGGAGAAGGGACCTAGTGCGTGCTGGGCGTATTTCCGTAGCTGGCACTTACCCGTCTAGGACATGAGCGTCAGGATCTTAAAAGTCCATACGATGGAATGCGTGCGTGCACAGACTAGACCTCGGTTTTTACTCTCATCTAAAACCACGAAATCCATGGGTGGTTTTTGTATACAAATACATACATTATTTTAAATGAGATTTTACGAAAAAGGAAACACACAAACACACACACACACAAACGCACACACACACTTACAAAATCCTTACACCATGTCTCTTACGTGTCTGTTATACCAATCTCTAACATGATTTATAAATTCAACAATAATTTCTGGCTGTTGATGGCAAAAGTAACGCTCACACGTTATTTGAAAATTAAATTAATGAAAACTACAATAGTGAGCAGCGTAGAGGTGGATTGTGGTTTGGATGGAGGAAAGAAATCTACAAAATGTCAAACTAAATAAATGACGATTTTTTAAAAACAGTTAACACTTAAACAGTAGCATTCCACAATCGGAGCAAAAACTCTTGAAACCCGATCCCAACACATCCATAATTCACAAACTCACACGCACACACACACACAAACAAACTCACACGCACACACGCACGCACGCGCGCGCACACACATACACACCTGACATAGATTGAATAGTTTTCTTTTCTCAAAATATTCTACATTTAACTTGTACTAGAACTCACCCTTTCCCTCAAAAAGATTGTCTTTTTGTTTATGTGCGTGTAGAGCTATAACACGGTTACTGAAATCAAGAACCCAACAATAATAGTTAGATAGATAGATAGATATTCAGTGCTTATATGTATATAACGATTATATAATATTATTACAAAGGTCGGAAATCAGTCAACTATCTGGCTCATAGTAGTAAAAGTTAATTTACTCCTTTAGGTCCAAAACCGAAATTTAGTTTACGACACTGAATTTTTTTTTCTTCCCGCCACTTGAACTTCGCGGAGAGGGTTTATCTACTCAAAGCCCGTCTCTTGTCGGTCATCAATGCTGTGTCTGAGAGCCCTTTACCGCGGATTTCGAGAGAAAATATGGGCCAAGGCTTTTACAAAGAGGTTATAAAAGATATTGAACGACATCCTTAATGCGTTTAGGAACTCGCATCAATTATCAACAGAGCACTCAAAGGTGGATCTGGATATGGACCAGTAATGATACGCGTGCGAAGATACTTTTACTATGTGGTATTTGACCACAAACGTTGTATCGATAAAGAGTTCGTAGTTTGCCTGTTTAACAAAAAACGCATTTACTCTCAAAACAAATTTTACCTCTATGCTTCATTTTAATTAACAAAACCACACTCAAAATATGATTATAAACTTAAAATTGGCCGATTTTTCACATGTAATAAGTTATATTAAATTAATTTTGTACCAAAAAATAAAAACAATTAAAAAAAGTAATTCTATAAAGGTGTCAATAAGTTTAATATGCTGCTATTGCCAGTGGCACTTATGTGTGGGGAAAAAAACGTAAGGTAAATAAACAGGTAATTTGAACATATGCTACCTATACTTGTGAAGCACGTGTAAATACAAATAATAATTAATCATTTATTTCTTTCCTTATTATTTTCTTCTTTTTTTTCATGTCTTCATTCCTTTACAGTTTTATTTTTTAAGTTCTAATGGAAACTTTAGATACAAGTAAATTCTTCAAAGTATCCTTAGGTATGTTGATGCCTATCATGCATGACTACAATCACAATGCAAGTAAAAACAAAAAGCTACAAATTTGCTTCCTCTAAATTGTATAGATCGGATCCTTAGGGTACATTCTTGCCAATATATTGTTATAGTGAAATATTCTCTCTTAATTTACTATCATCTATAAAATAAAATAAAAGTCTGGGAAACTAAAATAAATATTCAGCTTACAGTTAGGAGGTAGATAGCCAGTCAAGATACGGACCAGGTAAAATGCAAGGCACAAAAGGGTGTCCGGTTTAAGCTGGGTTGGCGGGGATATATTATTAACAACCTCACCTTCTGCATCACTAGTTAAATAAAATTATAAATGAAGTTAACAGTTCATATACTGTCCTATCCCGTAACTCGAAAGTCGTTGGGGCACCACATGTGATCGTTTAACCAGCGTACTCCTTCTTGCTCTGTCCTCAGCAGTCCTCATGGCTTCCTTCGTGTCAAGCCAGTCCAATCTTGAATGTTGTCACCCACTTCTTTTTCTGTCTCCATTTTTTCTGCGTCCTTGTACGGTGCCTTGCAGTATGGTCTTTGCAAGGCTTGATGATCTGGTGATGTGGCCATATTATCGGAGGTTCCATGTCTTCACTACTGTGACCATGTCATCGTGTTATCCAATGGCTTGTGTGATGGTCTGTCGGACTTCGTTGTTGGTGATGTGCTGGTTATAAGTTAACTATTACCCAAGAATAAATGATTTCTGTAGATCAAAATACATTGACTGTCTTTAACAATTAAATCCATTATTTTTTTCGCAATTTCTGTCTCTCTTATTGTCTCTTTTGACTGTCATTCTTTTGACATTCTAGGCTTGGACCTCTCTCTCTCTCTCTCTCTCTCTCTCTCTCTCACACCATCTCCTTCCCTCTCCTTCTTTCTCTATCTCTCTAACATGTACGCACACATCCCCACAAACCGTGGTCCGATGTAGCAACAAATAAGGTGCACAAACAGACTTTACAAAATAAGTGTTTTTTACCAATCATATAGGCCTACCTCGCACTGTTATCTTAGAACATAATGTGTACAACCTTCGCTGAGAGGGACATAAACATGCCCAGTATACCAGCCCTGCATTGTTTTAAACCAAGTTAAGGTTAACAGGTAATATCGCATCATATAAATTAAAACGAACATATTACACAAACATAATTATATAAATAAACAAACACATAAAAACAAAAACTCAAGAATGGCTAAATATTTTCTGATGAAAAATCGGAACAGTCATTGTTTACAACTTCCTGTCTGAAAAGGAAGATGGCTTTGCACTTTCTCTTGCGTCATGGAAATATTTGTGTTGGTGCATGATTTCTGCGTTGACCAGTCATTGTCATCACAACGATAGCATTCTTCTTCTTCTTTTGGGGGCTGCCACCCTCAGCTTATTGAGGACTCTGCAGCCAAATGCTGGGTATATTCTTGTTTCCGGCACTCACCCGTCTAGGACATGCATTGCTGAATAACAGGCACTTTTGCATAGCAGGTAGGTTTTATATTTCTTTCCTGAACACAAAATAAAGCAACAGGCGCATGCCTCTCTTGTGTATAGTTTCCAGTTTTAGGAATATCATTCACAGTGTGGTAAAATAATTCTATTTTGAATCGCCTGTTTCACTACAAGGCAGTATCATTATTGGTTTGTTATTTGTCTCCGCAAATACATTGTATCGTAAACCAAAACACAGTTTTGTTTGTTCGAAACTCCATTGGTTGCGAAATTAACAAACTTGAACGAAAATGCACATCTTGTGAAGAATGACATCTAAAAACAAAATCAAATCCACATTTTCTATTTTGTTTAAATATACACCAGCCGCAACACAACTTGACAAGAGCAAAATTCTGTCGTCTGCAATTTCTCCAATTAAAAACGAAATCAAAGTCACCATTATAAACACAAAAGAACAACCAGAAGACTGCATTGTTGACCTATCTCATCTGTTGCAATTATTCTTTCAAGTTTTTCTTTTTGTAATGTGTCAAAATATTGTCGTTCTCACGTATTTTATGAAACGAAATCCAAACCGCGTTTCTAATTTTTCTTAATAGGAAATCTCCAAACAATGTTTCTTCATCCGAATAATAATTACCACGACACGACACTCTGGCATCGTTCTGTACACCATATCCGCTAATATTCTCGGTAGGAAGAGTGTTCTCTTTTTCAATGTGTTTTTTCAAAATTCGACTGTAAAATTTTGAAGTTACCATTGAAATCATCAAACCTTTGAACAAGTTGTCGAAACACCATATCAATCCATGTGACGTGAAATTGAGAGGTCGACTATTATAATTCTAGTTGAACTTCACTTATGCAGCGCACGGCTCCAAGGCGTAAGAACAAGCCCAAGACGTCGATGAGGCGAAACAACCGCGGTGCTATGCGTTTCTATCTTCCCCGTTCGGCATGTTCTGCTCATACTCCATTGAGAGGGTTGTATAGCTCCTTGTCCGACAGTGGAATGGTTATGAAAGCGCCTGCAAGAGAAACGAAAAGAAAGCATTTTATTCATAAGTATATTCAGTATACAGTACTAAATGGTAGCCAAGTCCTATTGCACAGGAAGAGGAGGAGGAGGAAGAAGAAGAAGAAGAAGAAGAAGAAGAAGAAGAAGACGAAGAAGAAGAAGAAGAAGAAGAAGAAGAAGAAGAAGAAGAAGAAGAAGAAGAAGAAAGGAACGAGGTAAGGAAGAAAAATAGAAAGAAAGACAAAAAGAAGAAAAGATGAGAGAAAGAAAGAAAGAATAAGAAGGAGGAGGAGGAAGAAGAAGGAGGAGGAGGAGGAAGAGGAGGAGGAGGAGAAAAAAAGAAGAAGAATAAGAAGAAGGAGGAGGAAAGAATAAAAGAAAGAGAGAAAGAAAGAAAGAAAGAAAGAAAGAAAGAAAGAAAGAAAGAAAGAAAGAAAGAAAGAAAGAAAGAAAGAAAGAAAGAAAGAAAGAACGAAAAGAAAAGAAGCATTTTTATTTACACTTAAAGTGAGTGTAAGTCATCGTTATCAAACGGTTAGTTTAACACTGGACAGGAAGGAGTATTAATCCACATTACTGGGTGAAGGCTCTCCGATGGGCGTATAGACAAGTTGGGAAATCACTGTAGGAAGCGTATTATCTAACTAAACGACGAGGACACGAGTGTCCCGCTTTGCAACTGTGCAGGGGATATTAATACTGACTAAGTAAACTCTCAGCACAGCTCAAATCAAACGTATGCAGATTAGATTTTTTTTAAAGCCCTACCTTGTGGTTCAGTGAAGAGGACCATGGAGTGTTTGGGGCCCATTAAAGAGTCGTCGTCCATCCTGCGTTGTCGCTGCAGCTGGCACTGCCTGCAGAACGTGCTCTGAGGAGCATCAAACGCCTCCTTCCCTTTCCCGACCCGTTCTCCTCTGTCCACTCGGCCACCGCCGCTTCCGTTTAGAGCCACGCTATGCTGAAGCTGCGCTGCCGCCAGATACAGCGCCTGTTGCCGGGCGCAGATTTCACAATGCGGCCCGATGTACTGCTGTTGCTGTTGTTGGTGTTGGTGGTGGGGATGGTGGGGATGGTAGCTGCGGGTTCGAACCAGGGCTGGGTTGAAGCCTGACCGCTGAGCTTCCATAGCCCAGGTGTAGCGACCGCGGTTGTTAGCGCTGCTGTTGCTGGCGGCGGTGGAGGCAGCTGCTCGCCTTGATGGCGATCCACCCTGGCGCTGCGAGTGACCCTGCTGGTGTTGGGCCTGATGGTGATGGGAGCCGTGGCCATGGTGGGGGTGGCGGAGATGGCGAGCGGAAGAAATAGACAGGGCAGAGTTGGAGATTGTGACTGCAGTAGCCCTGGACGTCCTGTTAGCATTGCCTGACAGGTGAGCTAACACACTGGGCAGTTTGTGGGAGTTGTGAGGGATACTGTACACAGTACTGCCCTTACTGTTTCTGCCCTGCTGCTGCCTAGACTGGAAGGCAGAGTGACTCCTGTTCACCAACAGGACAGCAGAATTGTTACTGACCGTGCTGCGACGACACGACGCGCTTCTCGTCCTTCTCTGGCCCACCCCGCTGTCGCTGAGGTTCGAACTGCGAGCCGCCTGGGAGAGCGGGTGCTGAACAGACTTGGAAGATTTATCGAAACTGGACAACGAGAGTTTAAAAAGCTGTTTTCGTTCTGAGTCCTTAACACTACCACTGTAGCTGGCGGAAGATGTGAAACCTCTGTCTTTGTCCTCACACACGTCTTCAGTCACAGTCTCTATCACAACCAGATCTTCCCCATCTTTAGTTTCATTGTCACGTCGGAGGTTTTCGTATTTACTGCCAGGGAGTAAGTCATCGTTAACCCACGGCTCGTCGTTAGCGCCACTGTCGCCGCTACTGTCGAAACTGTCACAGACACCCAAACCACCCACAGCGCCTAAGTCATCTAAAACACTGATCCCGGACCCTGAGTCGCCCCGCCCGCAGGCTGAGCACGCCCTGACATCGCCTGAGGTTTCTTGAGTTAGGTCTGAACACACGTCACACTCCCCAATGTCCACCAGCTCCTCACCACCTCCCTCCACATCCAGCGCCTCGTTATCCGTCCCTGACAACTGCAGGTCGTCCTCAGATTTGTGCACCACCACGATTTTCTTGTGGTCGTCGCACTTCAATTGCTGGCTGTTCGTTTTAGGGAAACCGAGAGCAGGGTGTTTATCGCTTCTCTTTTCTTTCTCTTCCTTCACAGTCTGAGTCCTACCAGTTTTCTGGCGACCATTACCACAAACCGGGTTCACAATGTCGGGCCCAGAAAAGCGCGAGAAACGCTGAGAATGGAGATGACCTTTGAGAGACAGGGATGTCACGGTGGCTCTGGGTCCGCTGCGTGCCTTTATCCTGTGCCTGCCTCTCAGGTCATCCTCGCTGTTGTTGCCGCACGACCGCACTCGGTACACGCCGGAGTCATAGCTGCTGACGTCACTGGAGTCTTTAGGTTCGCTTGAGCCGTACGTACTGCGATTACTGTCCATGACGTTAGAATCACTACTGACGTGTCCGTGGCAGTCGTCCTTCTTTACTCGCACAGTTCTGTCCAAGTCTTTAGTCCTCCCTCCTCGTACCACTCTTCCTCCTCCTCTTCTTCCTCCTCCTCCTCTGCCGCAACAGCAGTCGCATTCGTGTCCGCTGTCGCTAGGGTTGGGGTCGGAGGAGCTGGAACCGCGCATGGCCGTCACGCTGAAGCTGCGCAGCGACCCCCAGCGCTCCCCGTCCTCGTCGTACAGCACCCCGCCTCCGCCAATCCCGTCACTGTTGTAGAAACGCACGGTGTGAGCTGGCGGGTGTAAAAGGGTCTGCTCGCTCCCTACTTCTCCACCGCCCGCCGCGTGCAGGGCGCAAGCGAAAGTATCGTTGTTGCTGTCGCAGATGGGGTGACCCGCTGCTGCTGCCGCCGACACGAAGGCTGGAGAAAATGGTATCCCTGAGTGGAATTGGTGGAAGGAGGTAGAAGCCATGGGAGTGGGACGCACCAGCTTTGGACACGTGGGGTTGCTTCTGTCGGGAGGTTGATGATGGAAGATGACAGGAAACATCCGCGATGCTTTTTCCCGCTTAGATGACGTCACATAGTCTCTGACGTCACTTTGTACATCGTCACAAGAGTAGTCTTGCTGCCCTCTTCTTTTACCTCCTCCCCTACTACGATGAGGAGGCAGAGATATAATGGAGGGAGGAGCGAGAAGAGCGTTACTGCCGATACCCATACCACCATCACCAACGTTGCTCGTGAAGGCCGATCTAGACGTTGCCACAGTGGTGGCGTAGTTCCTGAAGTGCTGCGGGTCGACGAACTCCCGAACGTACGAGCAGGTGGTTCCACAACCCGTAGATAACGCTAAGGCCGCAGCGGATGCCGAGGCCGCTGCCCCTCGCAACACGCGATAAGGCGCTGATGCGGTAGAGCCGGAACCCACAGTACTCTCACACGACGGACAGGTCTGCCTGATCAACCTCCTGGACGATCCCAGCATGTGATAGGCGGCGCTGCACTCCCCGAACGTGTGGTGTTGCGTCAGCGCGGTTTGAGGCGGCGGCAGTGAGTAGGGCGTGTTGGATCGATAGCTGCGCTGTGACGGCGCTAAGCTGGTTGGAGGGAGGAGCGAGAAGCGGGACGATGTGGGTCTCTGGCTGTGGTGGTGGGTCAACAGATCCATGTCGTGATCCAGGTGGTTGTTGAGTCCTCTTTCTCCTCCTCTGCCTCCTCCTGTTCCGCTTTCTCGTATGGCCACCTGGTTCTGCCCGCCATCCTCTTCCATGTCGTTCGGGGTGAGTTGAATGTGAGCTGTTGATCAGACCAAAGAAACAACATCAGAACATGATGGATTATAGCCATATACCACATCAGTAGATTAACGCGGCCTGTGTCTGACGAAGGTTAACAGTAAAGCATAAAGCGCTCTCGCTATAGATGTTTCTCCCAACAGTGTTATGATCGTTCCCATACAGCGTAAAAGGTAGGTAAAGGTAGTCCCATAGCCTTGTGGCCGTAGGGGAGCGTGATGTTGGAGATCACACTTATCTTGGGCCAGCGTAATGAGGGTGATGCCCAACTCTCTCCCTCGCTGCTTTACCTTCCCCACCCTCAAGAGAGTAGGTACTCAATCACAGTTGAGTCAACTGGGGGCGTTGTTGTTTGTCGCTTCACACCTTAGCGGTCACCCATCCAAGTGCTAACCGCACCGGACGGTGCTTCACTTTCGACACAGTAGCGAGTGCTCCAACCACTGCACTATCCGACACCCCATACAGCGTGGAGGATACTATTCCACAGACAACCACCTATACCAATGAAATAAAAGGATGCGATAGAAGATAAAAAAAAAAGTCGTTCGTTTTAAATTTTCCTCAAGACAAATTCAATGCTCAGAGTTTTCTTTTAAGTTGAACGCGTCGAATGGACTTGCGTCGTTGATTGAAGAATATGTTATTGTTCCCATAAAGATGTACACGGATATTTGAGTGCAGTGTTTATCAATGCAACCACAGTACTAGAATTATTTTTAGCCAATTAATATAGAATAATACAGAAGCGACACTATATATATAAATTTAAATAACTAAATAGAAAAACAAAGAAATATACAAATTAATCTAACTAAATAGTACGGCAGTGTGAAATTAAACCAACTAAATTGTAAGCTATTGTTATCCCATGTCCAATTCCTAGCATTATCACACACAACAGAGTTTATAGTTACACAAACAGCAGACTTACTATCAACCGTTGTACATTCATTGTTACCTGCAATGTGAATCTTGCAGAGTGGGCAGGTACCATGATTCTCCAGCCAGGGATCCACGCACACTCTGTGGAACTCGTGATCACAGGGAAGGACTCGAAGCACCTGAGGGAAAAACATTGCAATGAAAAGTTATTGTTAATTAAATAAGAAGACAAGACAAGGCTGGATCAAAGGAGAGAAAGCACAGCAGATTAAACATTTCTCTATACAAATATTTGGCTACGAGCTTCTTCAGGAGGAAAAAGACAAGCGAACAATGAATGAAGAAAGAAAGGGCAACATATTTTCATAAAGCTCCTTATTTTTAAAAAGTATGTACAGTTATTTTGTGGCTTTATTATTTAAAGGGTCTTCCACAAATGACCGTTGAGAGAAAACAACATTAAGAAGAAAATGTAGGCCTATGTGCAGACCTAATTAAGCCTGTAAAAGTGTAATTTTACCAAAACAAACCTGATTATATAATGTGTCGTTTTGCTGACACGGCATCTGACCAAAATCAGTCTATGGCTCTTAAAGTGCCATTGGGCTGTTCACATGTTTAAGAGGTCCCTATGGCGATACACGGGTTCTGCCAAGTCTCTGGACTCGTAATGTGTGGGTGTGTGACCAAATAAAATAATCACAGGTTCTTTATTATGCAGGTGTAGCAACCAAAATAAAAGCAGCCCAGGACCATTTAACGTGCCACTGTGGCAACATTGTACACTAACTGACCTGTCCTTCTCGGTAGCCCTCCAGGCAGATGGCGCAGCTTTCTGAGATGGAGCTGACGCTCGTGTCCGAGCTACTGCCCATGTCGCTGCTGGGGTGACTCTGCATGTTGTGGCAGTGATCGTGGTGGAGATGGGGCTGCTGAGGATGGAGGTGGTGGGAAGAGGGTCCCCCGTGGCCCCCGCGCTTAGGGTAGGCGGGTTGGTACTTGCGGGTGCCCAGCTGGGCGATCATTCTTTTGGCCAGGTTCGAAACCGACAACTGGAATAAAATCGAACAAATAAGAGATTGACTTGACAGAAGGCAATGGAGTAAGGATAAGAAGAGCATTGGGAGGACAAGAGAAAGATGGCACAGATGATGAAGGATGATTAGAAAGGGAGGTGAGGATACGTAGGTGTTGTAAATATAAAAAGAATGGTGAAGAGAAGAGGAAGAAAAATGAAGGAGGGGGAGAAGGAGAAGAAGGCGTAGCATGAAAAGAAGACGGAAGAAGAAGAGGAGAGGAAGAAGAACAAGAAGAAGACTGCTCTTTAAAATAATGAAATCTAGATAAGATCGATTCATTTCTCCCATTGGATTCCCGAAAATTCCAATAAGGTAGAATGACTGAGCAAAGAGGGAAAGACTACATGAAGGATTGTGACGGAAACTGTGGCGCCTGCATAGCGAACAGCTTCGTGGTAGTCTAATAGTTACCGGTCGTTATTACTTGTACACTTAATGTATCGAAATTCGGACATACAATGAACACTCACCTGTCTCTCTCGATTTCGCCATTTCAGCTGCAAACAAACAAACAAACAAGAACTGAAAGGATATGTATTAAAGAACCAGAGTATCAACTTTGTTTATTCTTTAGTGCGACAATTAGTTTACTCGAGAAATTGCCTCGTTGTGGCATTAAAGAAATGATAAAGTA
Source organism: Oncomelania hupensis (assembly GCA_036898135.1). NCBI lineage: Eukaryota > Metazoa > Mollusca > Gastropoda > Littorinimorpha > Pomatiopsidae > Oncomelania > Oncomelania hupensis. Next base: position 24,356,101 of record CM072521.1, on the reverse strand, counting down.
AAAAATAGCTGCTCAAACCCGATCGCTAAGCTTTGAAGTTTAGGCGTCTCTACTTTGTTATGCAAACCAACAACTCTATCTACTTAAACTTTACACACTTTTCGCAGCGATGCTATTTTTAGAACCAAACGTGATGCTAATAATGGGCACATAAACAAATAAATGTATGGATTTATTTTTTGATAAAAATTGTACTTTTGTAAGAGGTTATATTTTGGGCTGAATCTTATTTTTCTCACTGTGAATTCAAAATGGGATCTGTGACAATGAATTGTGTGTCCTTGAAGCTCTTTAATCGTTGGTTTTCCCCCCTTGGTTGGTGCAACCCTTTCTGTGAATTTGACAAGATCTGTGACACTGACATCGCGTGATCTTGGGGGTCTTTTATCTAACTTCCACACCATATTAACATTTTGGAGTGACATAGTAGTGGCTCAGTGGGTAGTAAGCTGGTTTCCCATGCTGAAGGTCGCGGGTTCCAACCCCGCAGGCGGACGAACTGATGTGACTTAGGTACGAGACTTTCAGGTCCCCGAGGGTTTTCTCCGGGTACTCCGGTGTCCTCCCTCTTTTCAATAATGTCTTAAATTTCAAAATAACACTCGATTAGTTTTCCTTCCCGTCTTCTAATAGCGAACTGCCTTTACACTGCAAGTTTGAGTGATACATTTCGTTTGTTGGAATGTCTGTAACATGTGGGCGTGTATGTTGGTTATAGATCGCCGCGTTTTGAGTCTGATTTAAGAATAAGGCGCACACAGCTATTATTATTATTATTATTATTATTATTATTATTATTATTATTATTATTATTATTATTATTATTATTATTAATTATGTACAAAAGAATACTCATATGCTGACTGACATTTAAATCGAACTAATTTTCGGACATGGAAAATCTAACTAAACGTTGGCTATACAATATGAGCACCAGTTTCATTAAATGAATTTGGATAATAAAGGTTATCAATTAATTTCAAAGTTAAGTTATTCATTCATCAATAATATTAAATCTAACGTACCTTGAGCATAACGATGACACAGATAAGACAGAAGAGAAGAAACACTGCCACGAAGATGCCCATTCCGAAATACTCCTTCTGAGTAATCTGCAAATAAAAGCAAATCGAATGAACGAGTGAATGGATCGATGCATGGATGGGTTGGATGGAATTGATGAATGGGATGGAATGAGACAGATGGATGGATGGATGGATGGATGGACGAAAATCAAACCCGAATGAATGGACGATGGTTGAATTAATGAATTATAGACAAAGGAACTAATAAATTAATAAATGCAGACACCTAGTTGTAGATGGCATATTAAGCATAGCGTCCTCACAATTCAACCATAATAATCCTATCCTATCCTTTCCTATCCTGTCCCGTAACCCGGAGGTCGTAGGGGCACCACAGATGATCGTTTAACCAGCATACTCCATCTTTCCCTGTCCTCAACAACCTTGATGGCTTCGCTCAGTGTCAAACCAGTCCATTCTCGAATGTTGTCCTCCCACTTCTTTTTCGGTCTCCATCTTCTTCTACCTCCTTGCACTGTGCCTTGCAGAATAGTCTTTGCAAGGCCTGATGATCTGGTGACGTGGCCATACCATCAGAGTTTCCGTTTTTTCACCACTGGGAGCAGGTCATCGTGTTGTCCAATGGCTTGTGTGATGGTCTGTCGGACTTCGTCGTTGGTGATGTGTTGGGTATAGGAAATGCTCAGAAGTCTTCTGTAGCATCTCATCTCCATGCTATAATGCTCCAACCATAATAATAGTAGGCCTATTAGCATATCAAAAGAGACGCGGGAGAAAAAAAAACCTGTTCATGACTGAAGCTTTGAAAGTTCGAACCTTCTGAACGCATAACCCGCCCGACACAGTATACCGAGTCTAAGTATGGCGTGCCTAGTCAATATAGATGTTCTAAGGCAAGATTTTAAGAACACTGTTGGAATTCCGCATCAGCTCGGACAGCTGATATAGGGGCAAATTAGAATAAATATGTATCAGGCAAAGATAATAAGTTTAAAGTGTATGTACATTTTAGATGCTGGATTTGACTTTGGAACTCAGAAGCCAGGCCGTATGGTACATAATAGAATCGCTTTCTCAACCAAACCAGGGCAGCCGCAGATAGAGCCACAAAAGATAAGGCAGGACCCATCAACCCTTTTAACTTTGAATTTAAACTGTAATCCCAATCAGGTCAGGAATGCAAGTACAACTAAAGGAGAGAGAGGAGAGATTTTTCATTTTAACAACAACCACAACAACAACAGCAACAACAAAAACAAAAATCATCATCATCATATAGCTTCAAGTGTTCGTCCTAACTTGGACGAAGTCGATTCGACCCTGATTTAGCAGTCTACTTCGTTTAAGGTGGATTCCGGTAGCTGTGGGTGTCCTACATAATAACACAAAATAATATTTTGATTGCGCATATCAACATTACATCTCCCGAAAAGTGCGATTTAATGGATTTCCATGGGTAGACTACTTGCCCTACAGTAGATAAAACGGTGCAATAAACGTCTATATAAACAACAAAACTGTAGACCTTTTGTAGCTGAAACAACGAAACAAAAGAAAAGAGCTACTGTAAAAGGGTGTGTTTGTGCAAAGTTATTCAACAGTACGAAGGGACTACAGAATGAATGTGACATAGTTTGCCTAAGTTTGTCGTACGGTTTCAAGCTAGCCTACGGTCATGTTTCTCGCTCGTGTGATAATGTTGTAAAGCTTAAATATTTAAAGAATGCACTATGGCCATTAGCCTGATAATGGCATCGACTTTGAGACTGGGCAACACCTACAAGAGTTAGTTTGTGGCTGATTTGTTTTTAAAGTCACCATCCAGCTCATCAATAATACTCAGTTTTTGCGCAAAGTTGCAAAACAAATGGGAGCCACCGCTGCACCGGTAGAGAAATCTGAACTGTCCCTCTCTCTACATTTTCATAATAATAATGATAAGAATAATAATAATAATATTGATGATAATAATAATAATAATAATAATAATAATAATAATAATAATAATAATAATAATAATAATAATAATAATAATAATAATAATAATAATAATAATAATGTATAGCGTTTTCCTCCATTCGAATACGATATTAAATCTCTCTCTCTCTCTCTCCCTCCCCCCCCTTCTCTCTCTCTCTCTCTCTCTCTCTCTCTCTCTCTCTCTCTCTCTCTCTCTCTCTCTCTATGCGGTAAAGTAGTTTCACTTTGATTCTCCAAAATCTCTACCTTTATTCCCAACGACCGCCATTTTTCAGCTCCCTATGACTATTTATACGACGTTTCCTTTCCCATCTTTACTCCCTCCTGACCTCTGGGAGCTGAAAAGTGCACTATTCAACAATTCATTGATCAATTCATTTCATTTAAATATTACACCTTTGTCAGTGGCTGAAGAGCTGTTTCTTTTTAACATTAATAATAGTATAATATTTATTTACGTTATAAATCGCAATACTTTGCTCAAAGTGCGCAACCGCATGTACATACATCCATAATTATAATCGCAGGTTTACATCATATCTTAAAACATCGAGGAATTATAAATATGCAAGGGAAAACAAATCACAATACACATATACACACCTCCACACTCACACACACACACACAACTGTGCATGCAAATAAAAAATTAAAATGCACGGGGTTACTACGTTAAGACAATACATTAATAATTAAACTAACGGAACAATTTATCATCCGTTACTCCCCACCGCTCACTCCCTCTCCTCCCCCACCCCTACCACTCTAGCATGCTGTGTTCCCTCTCTCTCCCTACCCTCAATCTTTTCCCCGTCCCCACGATGCAAAACTGCTAAAGAGGGGTGTGAGGATGGCGGTCGCTTTGTGTAAGGTGTAAGAGAGAGAGGAAGGTCACCTCCACGTATTTACACCTTAAGGTTACAACCAGCCGTTCAGCATACCTCAAGGGACAGCACTCGTATACTCCACTCCGCAAGCAAATAAAAGGGAGAGCACTCATACAGCTTCACAGGCAAAAAGGCAGGCGCAATGGCGTAACATCAAAAGACAGAGAGAGAATGCGGAAATTAGCCCTTGTTTGCACTGGGTGATCTACCATAGTAACAAAAAAAAAAAAATCACGAGCGAACTTATTTAGAAGAGTTTTTTATGACTCCCTGCTAAAACTACATCCCTTGAAAGACCGTGGTTATGGAAGTTGTTTTAAAACAATCCAGACGACATACAACGACCTAGGCTTTATATTAGACATTCAAAGGATACGTTACGAGAAAAAGAACAGAAGGGCCTATAAGTCTACGTCTATAAGCAATCAAAGGAAAAGATGGAAAGTTCTATTGCGGAAAGAAACTTGACTTCTTATCCGTCATCAACTTATTAGGATTAGGAAACATTTTTGTTACTCAATGAACCAAAGTTAATCTGAACGTTGCATTACCAGATAATCTGAACTGAACCGAATGAATGAATTAATTAATTAATTAATGGATGGTGATGATGATGATGATGATGATGATGATGATGATGATGATGATGATGATGACTGATGATGATGATGATGATGATGATGATGATGATGATGATGATGATGATGATCTTCATTATCAACATCAAACTCCTCTTCTTTCTCCTCTTCCTCCTCTTCATGGTCATCCTACCTCCGCTTGTTGTTGCTGCTCCTCCTCTTGGGGATTGTAGATGATTCGTATCCGGGCCTCCGACTGAGTGTTGACGATGCCCATCAGCTTGGCAGCATCCGGACCCCGCATGATCACTACTGGACGACCCAGCGTATCCGTCTCTTCCGACAACTGCAAGCGCAAGAACACAGAAGAGGGATCAGATAATTGAATCAAAATTTAAAATAAAATAAAATATCAAGTCAGGATTCAGGAATATATTTGTTTGGGTTTATATTGTTAAATCAAAAATACTGCTTTTGTTTGAGAATAATTGTGTAATCTGTACCCCTTCTCCTCACCCCTACCCTTCTGCGACAACCCCACCTCTATATCTGCACAAATTCCACCACCCCCGCCACATACAAACCCTCTCCTCACTCCGCAATCCATTCATACACAATTTTTAATAAAATATTTTAAAAATGTGTAAACGCCAATATGATTACAACATATACAATTCAAATATGATTTAAATAAAATAATTAAATATATATATTTTTCAAAATCTTGTAAACACCAACTTGTATACTAAGAGAGAAAACCTGCATGTAGTTTGTGTAGATGGTGAGGGAGATATAAGATAAGATAAGATAAGATAAGATAAGATAAGATAAGATAAGATAAGATAAGATAAGATAAGATAAGATAAGATAAGATAAGATAAGACAAGACATGACAACAGGACAGGACATAATTTTATTTAATGAGGGTAAAAAGAGTAAAGCCTAAGTCTGACGACGAACGTTTCGTTTGCAATCACATTGACAGTGAATGTTTGCGAGTCATGATTTGATTGGGAGGATTGACGCTCCGAGTCGTCAGTAGTCACATTCAAACGTATGAGCTTGGTAAACATACGCACAGTTACTGCGCATAAACAAAAGCACAAGAGTGGTTTCCCTTGCTTCGCCGAAAGTCAAATTGTGTGAAGAGCAGCGACGAAGAACTTTTGCATTAACGGTAACATTTCATTTGGTACATTCAAAGAAAAAGACGATATCCCAAGAACATTCATATGATTGTCTCATCTCTATTAACTCAATAGGTATTTTTCGCACTCAACATTCCTATGGGGGCAGGTCTTGGATCACGTGATCAAAGTAGCGCCTTTTACTGGTTCCCATGCTGAATAACTCGCAATCAGTTCGTCCAAATAAGGGCATGTTCTAAATGTAGAAAATCATCGCAGATCACGCTGCGAACAGATTTGTCTGAGATGATAGTCTCACAAAATCAGTGACAAAAGTCATGATTTTCCTTATGTGATTGCAATCAACACGTTCATCGTTAGATCTAGGCTTAGACATTGGGTGTGCTTTTATACATCTTGCCCTTGTGGCTTGTGACAACAACAATGAGAATAATACAAGAGAGAGAGAGAGAGAGAGAGAGAGAGAGAGAGAGAGAGAGAGAGAGAGAGAGAGAGAGAGAGAGAGAGACAGACAGACAGACAGACAGACAGACAGACGGACAGACATAGTGCGCGGAGAGCGCATTCATCACGCATGTGCCTAGGCATATATTTATTACAGGCAGATCCAACCCGAGGACAAGAAATGCCAGGTTTCTACCTCTATTGATCAACAGCAGGCAATCAATGGTAGTATGTATCATGCAAGCGCCTTTCATCCCGCTCGATAGAAGCAAGATGCGTTTGGGCCTTCAACAATGTTTTACCAAGTAATGAAATGGCAGGCATTGTTTCAACCAGATCAAAACTCTGCATTGTTCTCCTGGACCTTCAAAGAGATCTCAACTGATTATCGGTCAGTAATGGCGAGAGAATGGAACAGCGTTAAGGAGAAGGTGGACAACGACGATGTGATATACACAGATGACAATGAGATAAGGAAATCAAGGGAGGAAGGAATCCTTCCAAAGTGTGATGTAGTGTAGTGTAGTGTAGTGTAATGTAGTGTATTGTAATGTAGTGAAGTGTAGCGCAGTGTAGTGTAGTGCAGTGCAGTGTAGTGTAGCGTAGTGTAGTGTAGTGTAATGTAGTGTATTGTACTGTAGTGAAGTGTAGCGCAGTGCAGCGTAGCGTAGTGTAGTGTAGTGCTGTGTAGCGTAGCGTAGTGTAGTGTAATGTAGTGAAGTGTAGTGTAGTGTAGTGCAGCGTAGCGTAGTGTAGTGTAGTGTAGTGCAGCGTAGCGTAGTGTAATGTAGTGAAGTGTAGTGTAGTGTAGTGCAGAGTAATATAGTGTAATGTAGTGAAGTGTAGTGTAGTGTAGTGCAGTGCAGTGTAGCGTAGCGTAGTGCAGTGTAGTGCAGTGTAGTGCAGTATAGTGTGGCGCAGTGTAGTGTAGTGTAGTGTAGTGTAGTGTAGTATTTTAGGCTGACACGGTCACAAATAGCAGTGATGTCGTTTTCGTTGGCAAATCGGCCATTCACCGATAAAATTCCAAAATGTCCGAAAGAGTCATGATCTGATCGGCCCGCTGTCCTAAAATTTTACGCCTCAATCGGCCACCCTTTGTCCGTTTTTTGTTTGCTTGTCTCATGTCTGTTTCTTGTTATTGCTTCTGGCCATATTAATTTCCTATAGGATAAATAAAGGTGTTATGAGTTATTGTCGAACATCAAGTATTGGAAGCGCCAAGCAGACGACACATGCATCAGCAGAGAAAGTTAGAGTAACGTTCCTTGTTACGAACGGCATGCTTCCGACAATACAACTTTTCGTTTTGGAAATACCGCCGAAAAAGAAACCAAAACTTATCAGTGGCCTCTCGTTTGGTGTTGGAAAGAAGTCAAAATAATGGCCGAAAGTTTTTCAAAATGTCCTAAAGGTTTGTGAATGAATCTGCCAAATGGCCTATGCTGAAAATTTCTAGCAACATCACTGAAATAGACACGTATAGCCTCAGGAAAAGGTACATATTTATTTAGCAGTACCAGCAAAGACTGCAAATATACATGGTCTCTGGTATTACTACCAGGCCGACTTCGTCTTCGTCTACCGATCGGCAGGGTCTTAAAATGGAAACTTAGCGGGCTTCACGTGCCAATTACACAGTCACAACAAAAGCATTCCAAAGCACTAAAAAAGGACGGATCGCCTGTCACCTGTCACTCCGCGAGTATGTCATAATTCAATATTCACACACAACTACCGTCTGTCTTGTCCAGCGCCCGCGTCCCGCGAGATCAATCACCGTCTACATGGACTACCTATCCTGTCACTGGCTTGACGAATGGGTCTTTGATAATGGCACGCTTTTGTGACCGCGTGATTGATTCCATTTACGTACCGCGATCTGTCACAGGTAGATGGATTTGATGTTGCGTACATACAAATATTTCAATCTAAGAAGTAAAGAAGACGAAGAGCAAGGATAACAATAGCAAGAAATAGCAAGACAAGAACAGGATCATGCAGAAATTAAAGACGAATAACGGCAATGATCTCAGTTACAGATCGTGGTTGACTATCAAAAAGAAGAAGAAGAAGAAGAAGAAGAAGAAGAAGAAGAAGAAGAAGAAGAAGAAGAAGAAGAAGAAGAACAACAACAACAACAACAACAACAACAACAACAACAACAACAACAACAACAACAACAACAACAACAAGATTTTCCTGTGGAAAAATAAAACCTTGCAAGCTTGCTGACAAGGCGCGTAAGAACTGGTATCCCCCTATGACGGAAATGGTTCGTCCTACCGCCGTAGCTCAATTGGCAGAGCGTTCGCCTGGCTAACCGATGATCCAGGTTCGAATCCCGTGGTGGGCGATATAAAATTGTGGCCATTTTCACTGTCCATTTTAGCAGCATGATTGCTTTGGTGGTTCAGTGTTGATTCAGGTCCCTACCCCTCTTTCCCTGGGATGGTTATCCCCGTCTTCCATGGCGCCAATGGTGGGTGTAGACGTTAAACCTCAATGTTCACGGAAATGGCGCCAAGTCGGCAGCGATTGGAAGGGAACCAATATCGGTGTTGTGTCATCATGTTAGTGTTCATATGTTTGTAACCATCAAACGCAAAGTCCTACCAGTAACGGCTCCTCGAATCGCTGCCTCTCCGTGCCATTTTCCGTCAGATATGGATCCCAAACTTAAAGTAGGTCAATTCTCCCACAGCCACTGCGGTTTTCATTAACTTCATTAAATAAATCAAAGTTTAGGCTTGGGTGTCATGTCACGTATGCATAATTCGGGAATACGTTGGCGTCATTCTTTAACTCATCGTCTAAACCACAGGGACATTACACGCTACAAGTGGATCCTCGATGGCAAAACGGTGAATAAGAGTACAGCCCTATGTATCACAGTTTGGCAGTCTCCTCGCTGAAAGCGTATCCTCCATAGCAAAGCGTTAGATTGTGTACCTATGTTCACAAATAAAAAATTAAAAAAGGGTGGGAACCGACTGTGTCTTATGGCAAAACGAATCCGCCGTTCAAATAGTTTATTCTCGAACTGCGTAAGAACGAAATTTAATCTTCCCTTAGATAGAAACGATATCGGCCTGTGACAGGTGAAAGTTCTGCATGTAATAAAATGTAAAAGAGGCCTACATCAGTGTCTTCCCCGGTATAGGACTATATTTTCGATCTAAATGAACATATTATAGATTCGTTCTTACTCGGTTTGCGAATAAATCGTTCGAGTCGGTGGCTTTGGAATTCCCTTTGTAAATATGTATTTTCACCACTTTAACTAAATAAATAAGGCATTGTTGCTAAATAAGGAATTATTTACCTATACAGTGCATTATTTTGCAGATTATATGAAATAGTGTATTATTTAGATGTTTTTTTCTAAATAATTATTTGTTTACCTATAAGATGCATTATTTAGCAGAATTTGCTAAATAAACTATTATTTAGCAGATGTTTCTAAATAATGCATTATTCACGTAAACAATTCCTTAGTTTGGGACCGCAATTTTTATTATTTAGGGGATTGGCAGGTCCATGTCATATTACTTTGAGGTTATGTGGTAGTGATAAAACAATTGCAAAATCGTGATTTTACGCTTTTTTGCGATTTAAAATGAGACAACTGCTTAATTTAACTCTATGTTGTATTCATTCACAACAGTGTCAATATACGAAACTGCATCGGTAACGGCTCTGAAAAAGAGGGATCCATACTTCCGCCATGTTGTTTTTCAGTCCGACCTGCCAATCCCTGGTAGTTTCGAATAAGCGGAAACTTTCCGTTTAAACTTAAACTGAATTCAACTCAAAAGAACAAAGGGAAACACAGTTTCAACACAGTTTTGGGTAAATAAATACAAAAACAACGTGTGTTTTTTTCTTCTTACTTAGATGCTCAAAAACTTAACACTCCCGCACAAGGCATGGAAATGAGGTGCTACAGAGGACTTCTGGGCATTTCTATACCCAGCATATCACCAGCACGTCCGACAGACCATCACACGAGCCATTGGACAACACGATGACATGCTCACAGTGGTGAAGAAACGGAAACTCCGATAATATACCACCATACATCAATATTGTGTGCAGACCACAACACGCTCAAAGTGGATCCTTGGGAGGACAACATTCGAGAAGGGACTGGCTTGACACTGAACGAAGCCATGAGGGTTGCTGAAGACACACAAAGTTGGAGTACGCTGGTTATATGATCATCTGTGGTGCCCCAACGACTTTTGAGTTACGGGATAGGATAGGATAGGTTAAATAATGCATTATATATGTAAATATTTTTGTTATTTAGCAACAATACTTTTAAAAAAAAACCCTATATTATGATTTATTTACGTAAACAATGCATAGTTTAGGTAAATAATAAATATTTACTGATAAAATTTATATTTTTTTAGAAATCGTACATTGTTTATAAACAAATGATTATTTAAAAATATGCTTCTATATAAAGATTATTTAGCTGAAAGTGGTAAAAAAAAAAACACGGAAAAACATCGCAAATAAATATTTTACAAAGGGAATTCCATAGGTGGCACTCTTTCTATAGATCTATGATACATAGGTACGCTATCTACCGCTTTGCTGTCAAGGATCCACTTTCAGCGTGTAATGCCTTTGTGGCACGCAGTAGTGATGTATGGTTGTATGCAGTATAGGGTTTTGCGGAATGTGTTCATTCATTCACTAGACTTTGGTGTGTACGTTAACGCCCACTATAATCATGCACGATTCATTGTTCTGTTCTGGCAAACTATTATTATGCAGACTAAATTTAAGAAGCACAAAATATTATATGAAGAGACATAGACAGGCAGACATACAGACAGATAGAGAAAAGAGAGAGAGATAAAAGAGAGAAAGAGAGAAAAAAAAAGAGACAGACATACATAGACTGAGATTAATTTGTGGTAACGGTGATTCCAGTTGTGGTATTGGCGGTGGTCTTCGTCATCTATGGGCGATGAAAGCGACGGTTACACTGTTTAATTGACGAATGACCTGTCAGGGCTATAGGCCCGTCCCCTTCATGTCGACAGCCATTGCTGTCAACCGCCACAGCCACAACCGTGGTTCTTGTGTTTGAACACTCCACTTAATCTTTCTTCCACTCACAAACCTTTAACCCAAATCGCCCCAACCCACCCATCTCCACCAAAACCTCTCATCATAATGTCTGTCTGTCTGTCTGTCTGTCACTGTCTGTCTGTCTGTCTCTCCCTCTCTCTCTCCCTCTCTCTCTCTCTCTCTCTCTCTCTCTCTCTCTCTCTCTCTCAAATGTCGTCCCTGTGCTTTTCAACTTTCACTTCACGATCTTATAGTTTTGAAAGACTCCAAGACTTCAACATTTCCCGAGAATAAAGATATTGAAAGACTCCAAGACTTCAACATTTCTTCAGAATAAAGATATCAGTATATCTTCTCTATCTTGACTGAAAACTTTCAACTCACAGTGACCCCAACCGCTCACCCTTCTAGACTCCAACCCCCACCATATTTATGTTTTAGCTCTTCCCGCACACACATTGATTTTCTTTTAAACTGACTTTTTGTACTGACAGCATGTTTCCTTGTTCATCCGGCCACACAGGGAAGTTACACATAACAGGATAACACTACAACCGTTTAACCGAATAACACTTTATTGCCAAGTGAAAACACATTAGAACGCATGTTGCAGTTGGTACATAAAGTCTTATGGTAGCGATTTCATTTAAAATCATCATACAATTTCATTTTGTTTAACCTTTCTTATTTGTATATCTTTAATTATTGCTCTGATGAAAATCTTAACTATCCTCCGATTCTCCACCAACCCAAACACCATTATCACGTTCCTTTTGGTATTTAATCTCTTTTCTTTTGATAGACTTTGGGCTCTTTTAATTTTCTTCCCTCTTCTTTCCGTTGCTGTTTTAAAAACACACAGTTTAAAATGAAATCTTTACAGAATGCTTACACTAAAGTAACTGCGCACTGCGGCCAGCGTTTAGGCTCCTAGGTGGTTTCTCTCTCTTGTCATTGTCTACCGATAGATGGCGTCTAGGTTTCTTAGATGTGACGTCTGCCCGTGTCAACAAGGCAGAACTGAAAAGGGAGAGCAGACGGGACCTGACAATGGATGAATTGTCGTTCCTTTGTCTTCCTGCCTAGGATGAGTTACCTGCCTTGCTTGTATCCTGATTATCCCCCTTGTTTTGCGTTTACGTTTTCTTCTTCTTTAGCCTTTGTCAGTTTGGGTGTGTTCTCTCTCTCTTTCTTTCTCTCTCTCTCCCCCCCCCCACCTCTCTCTCTTTCTTTCTCTCTCTCTCCCAATTTGTGTATGTTTGTGTGTGTACGTGTGTGTGTGTGAGGGGGTGTGTGTTCGTGTGGGTGTGTGTGTGTGTAACTGTGTGTAATGCTATGCAGGATTCCGAACAAAAATAATAGTTTTGGTGATTAGCTCTGTAGGGTTAGTGCCCAAGAAATTTTCATCTGGACTGCAACTCATTAGACTATCAAGGTGGAAGAGATAAAGTCTGGCTTGATACCTACCTATCAACCAGTGTCATGATCGGCTGTAGAAGTGTGTGGGAGAGGAGAACATTTCAGTGTGTGGGAGTGGGGTGGCGTAACTGACGAACTGTGCTAAGTTCATTGCAACGTTGGTAAAGTTAACGGTTTCGGTTGTAATACAGTTAACGAATGTGTTGTGTGTGTGTGTGTGAGAGAGAGAGAGAGAGAGAGAGAGAGAGAGAGAGAGAGAGAGAGAGAGAGAGACAGACAGACAGACAGACAGACAGACAGACAGATAAGATAAGATAATGTTATTTTGCAAGGGTAAAAGAGTAAGCGCTGGATGTGCTATTTTACATCTTGCCCTTGGGGCGGGCATATAACAATGACTACTAAATACAATAACTTCATGTTATAACAATAACATCATGGAGCAATAACAAATAAACAAGGTCATTATTAGATAAAATCACTGTCAAAAACTTGAAATCTAATTATCGTTATTAATTTTAATTACCAACATTAACAATCTATACCAACATTAACAATATAATGTTAATTTCATTTTTTACATTTGTTTTAAGGTGGCCACGTCACCAGGTCATCAGGCCTTGCAAAGACCATCCTGCAAGGCACAGTGCAAGGAGGTAGAGGAAGAGGGAGACCGAAAAATAGGTGGGATGACAACATTTGAGAATGGACTGGCTTGACATTGACCAAAGCCATGAGGGATGCTGAGGACAGAAAAAAATGGAGTACGCCGGTTAAACGACCATCTGTGGTTCCCCAACGACCTCAGAGTTACGGGATAGGATAGGATAGGATAGGTGTTTCAAGAAACGTGTTATAAATGATGTAAATTTAGATGCTGGAGGGCGGAGACCTGTGAGAGAGAGATCTGTGTGAGAGAGAGAGAGAGAGAGAGAGAGAGAGAGAGAGAGAGAGAGAGCGCGCGAAAGAGAGAGAGATTATTTATTCATTTAGGCATCGCCCCCTCATAAATGGTGTGTACATCATAATATATATTAAAAAGCATACACTTTTCGCTAAATCACGATAAAGCAATTTATCTTAATTTAAAGGCTTTGTACAAGTATATACTTAGTTTCATAATTATGTTCGGATTACTTGATGCCATCAAAATACCAAGTCTAAATGCAAATGGATTTTTATAATATTTTAAAGCAATAAATTGCACTCTTAAGTTATGTAAGTTTGGACAGCATAATACAAAGTGAACTTCATCTTCTTCGTTTTCCTTACAAAAATAGCATTTTACAGCTGCTTGTGTGGCATTTCGATATCTGTAATAATGAACACAAATATCTGAGACACCAAAACGGAATTTTGTCATTATAAACATTAAATGCCTGTCAAGACTTATTTCGAAATAAGTTTCTACACAATGATTACTGCCCCCAAATAAACAATACATTGTATACATTACATTGTATATGAAGTTAGCCGACTGCAGCGTGTACAGACCTGTGCTACTCGGCTTGTGCTTAAAAAAACGGAAGCGTAATCATGTTACACCTCTTGTAAAGGAGCTTCCTTGGCTCCCTGTTAAGTTCCGCATGGAATACAAAATTGCTGTCCTAGCTTTCCGCCACTTTGACCAGTCACTTCCACCATATCTGTCTGAGGTACTCACAACTCGTTCTTTGCGCTTATCAGATGAAAAACTGTTGAAAACGCCCAAACGTCGGCTTAAAACAATTGGCGAGTGGTCTTTTAGTTTTCAAACACTCAAGGTTTGGAATGCGCTGCCTGCCGGTTTAAGACATTATACAGACCTTGTTTCCTTCAAGAGCTGCTTAAAAACGCACTTGTTCCGCAAGGGGTTTCTGTGTAAATAGTAAGAACATTAATAATACTGTCTGAATGATGCTGAACATGATGTAGTGCGAATATTGTGATGATGCGTACGAGTGATGTGTGTAAGCGCATAGAGTTGTTATTCTAATGAAAAATGCGCTGTATAAATGCAATTTATTATTATTATTATTATTATTATTATTATTATTATTATTATTATTATTATTATTATTACTATTATACCTGTTACTGTTTTGTACATGATTACGCCAGTCTTGCCATCTGCAATCCACAAGTAGCTGTTTAAATTTTCTCAAAAAACATTCGATCTCTTGCACAGCTTGATTTAACAATACAAAACCATATCCAAACATAAAAAACCATGACCGTACATTCGTTGCCCATGTATTTGCTCCATTCTCAACTAACATCTGCAACATTACATACGCCTTTCTAGGGAGACGATGAGGTTTCATACGTGTATCGCCTACAGCTTACAATCGCACTGATCTGAATGGGGTACCAATTTAATTCACAGTAAACAAAATCATTGGGAGTACGAGTATCAAGACAAAAAAAAATTGTTTAACGCAAATAAATGTACTTTCTCACAATGAACAGCAGGCTTGTCCAAACTCCATATTTCTGAACCATACAAAGCTATGGGGCTGTATTTGAGAATCAAAAAGCTTAAAAAATATTTTTACTGAAAATATATTCCAAGTAGACATTTTCTTTAAAACGCATAAAACTGCACTTTTTGCTTTACTGCTTAACTCTTTGCAAGCAGTTGTATGTACTCAATCGAATAGAAAAGTAAATCCTTAAGTATTTATACATGTTTACTTCAGGTATGAGCTGCCCATCAAAAAACACCTCTCACAGGCACCCAAGTAACCTCCTTTTCTAAACACAACAATATTATTTTTCTGGCTATTAACTTTAAGTCCAAGCGACACTGATGCCTGAGGCAAATTATTGAGCTAATTTTGTTTGCAAACAACTGTTTCTGACAAAAGAACAATATCATCCGCTAATAAAAGAATAAACAATTCAAGCGTATGTAGTAAAAAAATCACCACATGTCTTCCATTAAGATATATATAGAAAATAAAACTGGACTGATTACATCCCCTTGTTTTACACCTGCTGAACAATTAACAATATCAGTCAAATTATTTCCACATCTCACTCTCGCCGTAACATAGTTGTACATGCATTTAATACAACGAAAACGTTTGCCAGCGACACCACAATTTAACTGCACAGGCCATAAAATATTTCTGTTAATAGAATCAAAAGCCTTCTCAAAATCAATAAAAGCTGCATAAAATTTTCTATTATGATCAGAATTAAATTGCTTCTGGACACAAGATAGCAAAGTAAAAATATGATTCACCGTTGAATAACCACTCGTAAAGCCTGCTTAGTACTCTCCCGCTATATTATATTCATGCATTCACAGCTAAAGACGTCTCATTCCAGCTTTCAGGAAAAATTCCATGATTAAAAAGCACATTTAAGAATTTGACAAAATATGGAACAATTTTTATGGCAGAATATTTCAAAATTTCACCGATAATTCCATCAGCTCCGGCAGCATTTTTTTTAATTTTTAAGCTTATTAATTGCAAATAGGATTTCTTGTTCTGTAATAGGAGAATTGAACCAAAGATTAGAATCAGTCTCATCATGTCTAACACCATTACCCTTTTCCTTTTCATTATTCTCCGAATCAACAATATCCTTCTCAAGCAGGTTTTTAAAATACTCAAGAAAGCGAGAGAGAGAGAGACAGAGAGAGAGGCAGAGACAGATACAGAGAGAGAGGCAGAGACAGAGAGAGAGAGAGAGAGAGAGAGAGAGAGAGAGAGAAACAGTATTGTGAATTTACTAATTATAAAAGTTAATCGGATCTACATTCTGTTTTTTGTTGAGTAACAAGTTATTGAGCCAATTTTTTTCGAGCTTCAATGTCTAAAGCAAATCGGCTCCGATATCGAGTTCTTTTTTTTAACGCATATAGAAAAATAGAAAGCGAGTTGAGAGGTAGACACTACCTAAGATAAATGTACAGAGACAGAGAGGGCGAAAGAAAAGAAAGGGTAAACATTGACTGATTTAACTTTAATACAAATAAAAATTAATAGTTCCGTGTAGACAAAACGCGTACAGTTTGTGTGTGTGTGGGTGTGTTGTTGTATAACGACAGAAATGAGAAACGGAATTTAATTTTCAGTCAAAAATGGGGTAATTTGCTCGTTCCTCATTTGTCTCGCGTTCCCCATTTGTTTCGAAGTACGCGGGAGTGCTTTTTTTTTTAGTGCATGGGAGTGCAGTTGTAGTGCATGAGAGTGTTTTAAGTACAGAGGAGTGCACTATCCGGGACGGAGAGAACGCAGTCCCGTTTAAATTTCGACCTATTTCGTCCCCTATAGGTCAGCTTTCTTGAAAAGGGGTAGGGTAAGGGCTAGTTGCAGCGCTGCAACTAGCCCTTGCCCTTACCCTTACCCTTTCTCTTCAAAAATGAGTTCTTTCCGTCAAAAATGTGCTATCCGATTCCTACATTCTAAAATTACCTCGTTTGTCACCGCGCACAAGAATGTGTGTGTGTGTGTGAGAGAGAGAGAGAGAGAGAGGAGAGAGAGAGAGAGAGAGAGAGAGAGAGAGAGAGAGAGAGAGAGAGGAGGGAGAGAGACGACCAGAGAGAGGAGGACTGACATCAGATACTTTAAAGACAGACAGAGAGATCATGCGCAGAGATTGATAGATATAAAATACATTACGTACCATCTCGGCCGCCACGGGATTGTCCGTGATGTCAAAAACAACGGCGGTTGCTCCCCTTTGTAGAGCTCTTTTGGCCTGAAACAAAAAAAAAAAGGTAGAAATTGAAACTTACCCCTTTCGTGTGATCTTAACGACAGATATAATGCATTTCACAGGATTATAATCATTCATCAATCAAACATCCACTTTCATCTTCATCGTAGTCGTCATCCTCCTCCTCCTCCTTCTCATCATCATCATAATCATCATCGTCGTCTTTGCCGTCGTTGTCATTGCGCCAGTCGTCATCTTCCTCATCAAGCAAACTTATGGTGATCGAACCGGAAATTACGTGAAATTACAATGCAGGAAGATAAAGCGGGGAACACCACAACCAGATCGACTACATCATGGTCAAGAAACGCTTCAGATCAAGCATCAACATTGGCAGGACACGCACTTTTCCAGGAGCAGACATTGGAAGTGACCACGATCTCGTGATGATGTCTTTCCGGCTCCATTTGAAGAGAGTAAATACAGCAAAGTGCACTAGGCTGAAGTTCGACCTGGACAAACTGCAAGACCCGGAGGTGGCAAAAATATTTCAGGCCACAATTGGAGGGAAATTTGCACCACTGCTTATTTTGGGGGCAGGGGAAGTAGATGTCAACACCATGACCAATACCTTCAACTCAGCTTTAACAGATGCCGCCACTGAGATCCTTGGCAAGCACCGACCAAAGAAGAAGCCGTGGATCACACCTGAACTTTTGGATCTGTGTGACAAACGAAGAGAGTTAAAAAAAGAAAAAGAACACCTCACAGGGAGCTGATGTCTACCGAAAAATCAACAATGACATCCGAAAAGGCATGCGCACAGCAAAGGAGAACTGGATAGAAGATCAATGCCAGGAAATAGAGAACAATCTGAACAAGAACAACAGCAAGAAGGCCTAACAGACTGTGAAACGGCTGACAAGTGTTAAACAGCCCAAAGTCTCCACTATCCAAAGCAAGTCTGGCATATGCCTTACAGAAGAACAAGAAGTCTTGGACAGATGGACAGAGTACTGCTCTGACCTTTACAACCATACACCAAATGGAGACCCATCAGTTCTAGCATGTCCCGAGAGCAGAGAAGAAGAAGAAACCCTCCCAATTCTACGGGAAGAAGTTGAGGCAGCAGTGCAATCGCTGAAGAAAGGGAAGTCAGCGGGAGTGGACAACATACCAGCGGAACTGCTACAAGCAGGAGGAGAAGCGATGACTGATGCTCTCACCATTATCTGTAACAAGATCTGGCAGAGTGGGGAATGGCCTACACCATGGACCCAGTCGCTTGTCATCACTCTTCCCAAAAAAGGTAACCTTCAGGAGTGTGAAAATTACCGCACCATCAGCCTCATCAGCCATCCCAGCAAGGTCCTCCTGAAAATAATACTCAACAGGTTGAAACCACAAGCTGAACAAATCATAGCTGAAGAACAAGCAGGATTCATGGCAGGGCGAAGTACCACTGAACAGATTTTCAACCTCAGAATAATCTGTGAGAAATACCTACAGCACCAACAACATCTATATCATGTGTTCATAGACTTCAAGAAGGCATTTGACCGAGTCTGGCATGCAGCTCTATGGGCAACCATGAAAGTGTACAACATCAGCCCTAAAATTATAGAAGTCATCAAAAGCCTGTATGACAAGGCTACCAGTGCAGTCCTCCATAACAGCGTCATCGGGAACTGGTTCAGAACAACAATCGGTGTGCGTCAAGGATGCCTACTCTCTCCAACACTCTTCAACATCTTCCTAGAGCGCATCATGTCAGATGCTCTTGCAGATCACGAAGGCACAGTCAGCATAGGGGGCAGAGCAATCTCCAATCTTCGTTTTGCGGATGATATTGATGGATTGGCTGGAGAGGAACAAGAACTTGAACAGCTTGTACAGAGGCTTGACACCACCTCCAGAGCTTATGGAATGGAAATAAGTGCAGAGAAGACCAAAATGATGACCAACAACACCAATGGCATCAACACGGACATCAAAGTACAAGGCCAATCCCTCAACACAGTGCACAGCTTCAAATATTTAGGAGCCATTGTGTCAGACAATGGGTCTCGACAGGAAGTCCACTCCAGGATCGCACAAACAACTGCTGCCCTGACAAGGTTGAAGCCCATTTGGAAAGACAGAACCATCAGTCTACATTCCAAAGTAAGACTGCTGCGCTCTCTGGTCATCTCCATCTTCCTATATGCTTGCGAAGCATGGACCCTCACAGCAGATCTCCAACGAAGAATACAAAGCATGGAGATGAGGTGCTACAGAAGACTTCTGTGCATTTCCTATACCCAACACATCACCAACGACGAAGTCCGACAGACCATCACACAAGCCATTGGACAACACGATGACCTGCTCACAGTGGTGAAGAAACGGAAACTCCGATGGTATGGCCACGTCACCAGATCATCAGGCCTTGCAAAGACCATTCTGCAAGGCACAGTGCAAGGAGGTAGAAGAAGGGGGAGACCGAAAAAGAGGTGGGAGGACAACATTCGAGAATGGACTGGTTTGACACTGAGCGAAGCCATGAGGGCTGCTGAGGACAGAGAAAGATGGAGTATGCTGGTTAAACGATCATCTGTGGTGCCCCTACGACCTTCGGGTTATGGGACAGGATAGGATAGGATAGGAAGATAAAGCTAGAATTGACCGCCCTCCCCTCCACCATAGAAACAAAACAAAAGAAAAAAAAAGAAAAAAAAAGAATGAGCTACAGAAGGACAGTTTCCTTGTCAAAATTCCATGAGTAAATGGGGATAACAATCTTGCAAGGCATGACACTTCTTGGCTCGCTCAGTTGTGATGTGTGTGTGTCTATTAGTGTGTGTAGGAGAGAGAGACAGAGACAGACAGAGACATTTGACATTTGACAATTTATTGCATTTTTGGACACTGGCCCATATGCTCACACGCACGCGCACATGCGCGAACACTCTCCATTCACACGCATTTGATTCGAGCGTTGGTTTCTAACATACAAAACATTGACTGAACGGAAAAACTAATATCTAATAGACATTTTTTGCGCCATAAGAAGTGTGTGTCACACACACACACACAGACAGAGAGAGAGAGACAGAGAGAGAGAGAGAGAGGTTGAAAGAGAGGGAGGGAGGGAGGGAGGGAGGGAGGGGAGGAGTTGAAATGATGTTTCCGATTAGTGTGATGTGGACGAATGCGAATTATTGTGAATTCTTATTGTATATGAACTTCAAAAGTGATTATTGTTTATCATTAATTTATAAGAATTTAAAATGGGATTCTGCGGCTGCTGTAATTCTTTATGGAATAATAAAGATGCGGTGCATTGTATTGTATTGTATTGTATCGTATTATATCTTGTATCTGGAACGAAATAATATTTAAACGAAACTTACCACCAATACCTCTCTCTCTCTCTCTCTCTCTCTCTCTCTCTCTCTCTCTCTCTCTCTCTCTCTCTCTCTCACCATCTTCCAACTTTCCCTCCGCCTCTAGTTTCCTGTCTCCCTTTCTCCCTCACACCACTTCTTCTCCCAGCTCCTATATTCTCCTGTTTTGTCGTCTCTCCCTTCTCAGCTATTCAAAGCCATTATTGTAGCATTCTTCACAATTGGCTTATAAAAACCGCCAATATTATTTCCAACATTGCTTTCGCCCATTTCTCTTGTTTCCCTTCTGAAGTTTTATTTTATTCCCACTATGTGTGCACATGTGTATGTGTGTGTGTGTGTGAGAGAGAGAGAGAGAGAGAGAGAGAGAGAGAGAGAGAGAGCGTGTTTGTGTATGTGATATGTGCGTTGTGTTTGTGTGTTGTGTTTGTATGTGTGTGTATGTGACTGTGTGGGTGTGTGTGTTTGTGTGTGTGCCCAAACGCTTTTCTATTCACCTCCTCCGACGTCCCTCGCTTCTGCTTTTTCCCCTCGCATACTTTCTCCCCTCCATCCCCTCCAACATCAACCCACCCGCCATACAGCAAGTCGTGCTGCCTTGTATCGACAAGGCAATAATAAAAGTTAATCTCTCTGCACTTTTTCACCTCTCGGGAGCTCGCGGGGCATAAAAATATTTTCTCTCTCTCTCTCTCTCTCTCTCTCTCTCTCTCTTTCTCCCTTTCTATTCCCCAACCATTCCTTTACCCATCCCACCTCCCCTCCAATATCCCCCCCCACCTTCTCTCTCTCTCCGCTCTCTCTCTCTTATTTATCGCATTTCTCTCTCTCTCTCTCTCTCTCTCTCTCTCTCTCTCTCTCTCTCTCTCTCTCTCTCTTTCTCTCTCTGAATCTACTCCAATCACTCTCTTCTCTCCCCTGCCACCCTCTCTCTTCTTCACCCCTGCCTCTCTCCCTCCGTCCCCCTGCCACCATTATATTCCGATCCACCCTGCCGTGTGCGCTGGTCTCGATAATCTCTTTCATCCTATTTTGAACACATTTTGAAGGACCCTCCCCGGTCAGTGGTACTCTATAACATTTCCGGAAGAAAAGAAAAGGGAGGGGTACGATGGGCAACGTGGGAAGGCAGGAGGAAAGGGGGAGACAAGAGAGAGAGAGAGAGAGAGAGAGAGAGAGAGAGAGAGAGAGAGAGAGAGAGAGAGAGAGAGAGAGAGAGAATGGGAAGAAGGAAGAAGTTGAGACAGAAGCGAGTGTGTGTGTGTGTGTGTGTGTGTGTGGGTGCGTATGCGTGTGTGTGGATGTGGGTGTGTGCACGTATGTGCGCGCGCGGGAGTGAAAATATGGAGAGATCATTAAACTGCACGCCAAAAATGTGTTTAGACGACGACACATCTTAAAAGCTTTTAACGGCAAAACGGTTTATACACATTCCAACAACTTGACGCTGCTCTTCTTCTTTTTCACACCTCCACCCACCCTACTTTCCATCTCTTTTTACACCCACCCACACACACCACGCACACTTCCCTCGGCTTATTGCTTCTTGTTCGATAGCTTTGCTCCCACCCCCCTCCCCCACTAACCTCTCAATCCGTTTATCTCAACCCTTATTTGCATCTATCTCTTTCTCTCTCTCTGTCTCTCTCTCTTTCTCTCTCTCTTCTCCCATTTCTCCCTCTATTTCTCGCTCCTCGCAAACATACTGGATGTAGGCTAGTACGTCTAGATAAAGTAATATGATCAGATTTGATCAACCATCCATACCGAGTAATGTCTGCATGTACGTACCTCTGTTCAGCTGACCCCAATCAACAAACGCAAACACACGCGCGCGCGGTCCCACGTGCACGCCCAACCATCCACCCCACACCAACACCCCGCGTGCGCACATAGTTGGAGAGATGGGGAGGGAGGAGAGATGATTGATGAAGGGTGGGTGAGGGCAAATAAATAAGCGCTCCCCCCATCAAGCAAAACAAACCTATAACTTTTATCTTAAAACCGCTCATTCATACTCTCTCTCTCTCTCTCTCTCTCTCTCTCTCTCTCTCTCTCTCTCTCTCTCTCTCTCTCTCTCTCTCTCTCTCTCTCTCTCTGACACGCATTTACCCACACACATACACACTCACTCACTCACTCACACACACATTCTTTTTCCAAGACCCCAAACCTACACCACACACACGCAAATAATTATAATCACAAAAATAACCTCACACGGTTTCCCTTCGATAGTACAGTTCTCTGCTTCCCTCTGTATATAAGAGTGCAGGCCTCCGTTTATGTTGCATTCGTTTTTCAATGAACCTAAACAGGAAGGTTGCATGTATCATATTTCATAAGGGTCACTCGGTACAGTACTAGTAGGGTGCCAAGTCCCACATTCCATTATTTCATGAATGCACCCACCCACCTTTTACATTCCCCCCACCCCTCATTTCACCAACATAGATGAGGTAGGGAAGATACAGCAGTAAGCCTACTAAAGGACTGCTATTATACACAGCATTTTTCCACTCAAAAGCGTTGCTCAAAGCTGTCACTGCAGTGAACAAGTCTTTGAATTCCCACCCATATTACAAGCGTGGACAGTACCACCAATAACCATATAAGAGTATTAATTATTGCTGTATACAGCGCAGTGTGTACATACAGCAAACAGCTCAGCGGAAGGGCGTGTCCGAATACAGAATCGAACCTTGACTCAATGGCTGTCCGATCTTTGGTACTTGGGAAGTTTTTTTCTTTTATTTCTAAACACATAACATACATTTAGGCAAAAGAAAATATACCCAGGAGTCAAAGTTCGATTCTGAATTCGGACACGCCCCTCAGCTGCGCTCTGGGCTGTACACTTGCTAGAGGACCGTTAAGCCAAAAGGAGGGACATGGGATGATGTTGGCTGAAACAACTCGGCATGTTTCACGAGTTGATGAAAGATTTATACCAATGTTGTTTGTGTGTTTGTTTTCAATCTCGGGGGGTTCATAATCCAAACCACTAGCTTAAGCCATGGTCACACAGCCATTTACGGCTGAATCACGGCCAAAGCGCGTCCAAAATTTGTTACCCGTGGAGTGGACGTTGTTGTTCGCGTTGATGTCGAGGTTAAGACGAGCTACGGTCGAGGGATAGACGTGGCAGGACGCGGGGAGAAATCTGAACGGCATCGGACGCGGCAAAGATCTTGCCTCGGTCACACAGCACTCCACGTCTTAACCACGTACAAAAAGTTCGGAAAATCTGGTGGACGTGGTCGTACGTGGTAATTTTCGGTCAATTTTGGTTTGGCCGTGCTTTGGACGGGGTATGGCCGTCGGCGGCTGTTCCACTGCTGAAGCACTGCAACCACGTCCAGCCACGTGTAAGCCTAAAAATAAATTTGCACACGTTCACGAGAGGGAAAAAGGCGACACTGCACGTGCCGAGGTCTAAGAAAATCAGAAGTGATACAGAAGTGATTAGGCAGTGATCAGGACGTCTTTCGAACGTGTTCGAGACGTCGTTAGGTAGTGCTATGTACGTGGAAAAATCCATTTGTCAGTGATAAGCCGCTAAACACACGCTATTTTCCCGTGATTCCAACGCGGTACATGCGTCCAATGACCGTGCTCTGGCCGTGACTGAACGCTAAACTTTCGCGTCTTACCGCGTCTCCCCAAGTTTTAATCACTGCCGTAACACGGATTACCACGCGTGTTTCACGTGTGTTGCACGTCTTTACCGCGTGCGTTACCCGTGGTTGTGCGCGGGCTACAATTTTGAGCAGTTCAAAACTTTTTGCCGCGTCCGATGCCGTTCAGATTTCTCCCCGCGTCCTGCCACGTCTATACCTCGACCGTAGCTCGTCTTAACCTCGACATCAACGCGAACAACAACGTCCACTCCACTGGTAACAAATTTTGGACGCGCTTTGGCCGTGATTCAGCCGTCCAAAGCACGGCCCTACCAAAATTGACCGAAAATTACCACGCACGACCACGTCCACCAGATTTTCCGAACTTTTTGTACGTGATTAAGACGTGGAGTGCTGTGTGACCATGGCTTAAGGATAGATAAATAAAATGTAAAGAAACATAAAGTGAGAAAAAAAGTTCCCAGAGCTTTACAGCTTGGAAACTAATCAAAATAAATGAAGAAATGACTGTAGTCTCAGTCTGTGCACACTAGTAATATATAGCAAGATTCGAGAAGAGTGGCGCTTTTGAACGTTGACTTGTGTTAGACTCGTCACTGTTTGCTTTGTGTGTCTGGTCACCGAGTGGGAAAACCATTGAGACGACACTTTATTAAGAAATCTCTAGCACACTTGTACTAGAGATTCTAAAGTGCTGTCTCAGTTGTACCCTCAAAGTTGAGGACTTTGCATGCGCTTAGAATTATGTTCTAGTGCAGAAACCTTAAAATTGTATGAATATTTCTTAATCCGAATTATTGTTTCCCTTGCACTGTAAATACATGGAAATATCTAAAACAAAAGATTATATTCAGCCATGGCCACATCATAGGTGCCCCTATGGGGTTATGAGGGAGCATAGCCTGTCGAGTGCTTCTCTATGCCCTAAGTATAGAGAGAGTAACACACATAGGCTTCCGCTTCTCTCACCTTCAGATACGGGCGCCTGTGGGCCACATCAGACGACTCCAAACAATCAGCAATAAACTAAACTAAACAATGAGTATGTGGAACATTCTATTATTAGCCTGTTACAGCAGTCTCCACTTTAATTTTATAGAAATATTGTACATGTAGGATAACGTGAGGATTCGCTCATGTTTTAGACGGGTGAGAGTCAGTAACACCAGTGCACCTTGCAAGCACCAGATCCCATCCTTCAAACATCATCTACGAACTGCTCAGTGGTCTGGGCGCGTTATACGGTGCGCATAAAGCAGCACGTTGGCGCCTTGGGTGGCTTGAGTTAGATTCTTCTTCGTCAAGTGCATTAAGCAGCGCAGTCTTTGAGCTGGGCAGGACTCCTCCGTGTGTATTAGTCTACAAATACAGAAGTTGAATCTTTGTCCATTTTTCCCACTACTTGTAGCCAAGCTGTAAAGTTCAGTGATGGTCAACTTATGTACGGGCGTGTCTAGGAGGAAAGGAGGCGGAAACAGCATGCTGTGTGGCGTGTTATCGGCCGCGATAAGTGACCATTGGCTATGCATTATCCAGCTTTACGAACCACTAAACCACGAAAATGCTGCTTGGTCCCCGTCTTATGGCCGACAAGACTGCCCCCGATAATTACAAATAATCTTGGTGTATCTGTGATTCGTTCTTGTTCTTGCCTTCCTATATTCTTTTTTCTTACTCTTTGTCAAAAGTTTGTTGCTGCTGCTGTTGAACTTTCTCTTCTTCTACATATCTTCTTCTTCTCCTCCTCTTCCTCTCCATCTTTTTCTTGTTTTTATTCTTCTTCTCTTCCTCCTTCTCTTCTTCTTCTCCTCCTTCCTCTCCGTCTCCTTCTTCCGTCTTAAGACAAATACGCTTAGGTTGTGTTATGTATTTGTTCGTAGTCATCCATTAGTCTTGTAATCCTAAAAAAAAAAAAAGAAGATAGTGGATAGATGTGCGCGCGCGCCTCTTTGTGTATGTGTGTGTGTTTGTGTGTGCGAGTGTGTGTTTTAACATTAGCTTACCCCGGTCCACCTCTTCTTCTTCTTCTTCTTCTTCTTCTTCTTCTTCTTCTTCTTCTTCTTTTTCTTCTATTTTTTGTAATTCGTCCACTACTCCTCAGCACCTCTTTCTGTGACATTTAAAATAAAAAGGGACGTCGCAGGCAGGTTCCACAGTTGAAGTTCACGTTGATACTGGTACAACAAACAATTAATTTATAAACAAAACGAATGTTCTTCGAAAACAGTGTGGAATTCTAAAAGCAGCATTTTGTCGATGTTTTGCCTGAAGCCTATCTTATCTTATCCTATCCTATCCTGTCCCGTAACCCGGAGGTCGTAGGGGCACCACAGATGATCGTTTAACCAGCATACTCCATCTTTTTCTGTCCTCAGCAGCCCTGATGGCTTCGCTCAGTGTCAAACCAGTCCATTCTCGAATGATGTCCTCTGAAGAAGTAGGAAGAATTTCTGCTGTGGCCCGGATCTATTAGATAGACACCATGCTTTTGTTACGTAATCCGAGGCACGGGAAAAGTTTATCTGACGTCTGAAAGGGAGCTGAGAAACTTGTATGTGATTGGAAAGGCTTCCTGAGGCTATTTGGGTAGGTACAGAAAAAAAATCGCGGTAGCGAGTCTAGTTTAGTTATCTACGCGCGATGACGAAGCATTCTTGCGTGCAGAAGAATCAGCTTGCAAAATATGCGCAAAGTATGTCTATGTATTTGGTTAAAAGTAGGGTATTTGTTAAGTGCTAACAAAGCTCTAACCCTATCCTAGTGAAGTCCTAAACATGATGACACTTTAACACGCAACCCAAAATCATAGTCTTAACCTCTTAACCTTAATCTTAAGTCCAAACGTTAATTACCCCTAACCTTACCCTGACAGTGTCACTCTCGTCATTCTATTCCGAGGACGTTGTTCATTGAAGGGGAGTGAAACTAGACCTTTACATGAATCTATGCTGTATTGCTGTTTAGTATTACTGCCCGTCCTTTAGTTTTACTGTTGTTGTAATACTGCGCGAGTACCTGTCTTATATAAATCTGATGAACAGAACTGTATACAACAAGTGTCTTGAACAGTATAATTATGTACTATTTCATTTTGAATATATGCGACTTTGTAATTAAGAGTATTTAAATGCGTACGGAAAAAAAGAAATGTCAAAATTTATTTTGCAACAACTGTTTTAGACCTGGACTAAACAGTGTCAGTTTTAATCACTCAATCAATCATAATCATGATCCTTCTCCTTCTCCTCCTACTCCTATACCTCCTCATCACTATCGCCATAAATATCATTATCATCGTAACCACAATTTCCACTTACGTGAACAACAACCATCAACATCCCTACCATCACCATCACACCATACAGCACTGCAATCATTCCCACAATAACAGCAACGATATCGCCACAACCAACATCGCCACTGCCATTATCAAACACCGCCGTCATTACCAACCACATCACCACCACGACCCAAAACCACCGCCCCCACCACTGCATCAATGACTAGGTAGGGTCGTTCTACCCTGACACCTCAACCGGCAACTACCACTATTACTACCACCGAGCGTTGTGGCCGCGTGGCCTGGTTGGGACTAGCTTGCCTTGTCCACAGGCTAAAAACCAATGGCGCCTGACAGGTGTGGGGTCGATCCCGCCTCGGGGCGTTATGTCTCTCGGAATATTATTTACTTTCGACTCAGAAAACGGTTAGCTCCCTCAGCAACATTTCAAAATACACCTATATCAGGTTAGTTGGGTTTGGGCGAGCCACAGACTGCGACTACGCCTTCCCGAAGGTAGGCGGCCCAGAATTTCCCGATAAAAAGGGGCAATAAAGTGTCGAAAATCAAAATTAAAAAAAACATAACAACAATATGAATAACAACAACAGCAACCACCTCCACCTCCACCACCACCACCACCACAACCACAACAACAAAAACAACTGACCTTGCCAAACACGGAGAGACATGGCTCGGGTTCGAGTCGTTCCAGTTTGACCACTCCCACCCAGCCATAGTCGTACAGTTCGTCGTAGTCGTTGGAATTGCACAAGCCCAGCGGGTGAAGCTGCAACAACCAGGAAATAAGATAATAATATTAAGATATATTAGTAATACACTACAATACTGAACACAAGACAAAACACACTAAAATATTATAATACAAGACAAACAAATTAGGATTATGTCGACGATGACAACTACGATGATGATCATGATGATGATCATGATGACGACAAAAATGACGATGACGGCGACAACTACGATCGTCTACGATGATGATGAAGAACTTTGGAACTTTGTCCTTTTATTTCAAAACACATAATTTTAACCAACTATACAACGAAAGATTATACGCCTATGATGATGAGGCGGAGGAGGACGAAGACGAGAAGGATACGACGACGACGACGACGACGACGACGATGATGATGATGATGATGATGATGATGATGATGATGATGATGATGATGATGATGATGATGATGATAAGAAGGTGGAGGAGGATAACGACTACTAGGAGAATAAAAAAACAGAAAGAGAAGGATAGACACAGACCGACAGACTCAGCCATAGAGTAACTCCTGAAACCTGCAGTAAAGTTGGAAAACTACTTATTTCAATGTAAGCATGAAGCGACGCGTCTTTTTCATAGAGCTGGCAACATTTACGAGGGGCAGACAGTGTAAGAGAGACAGACAGACAGAGACAAATATAGAGAGAGAGGGGAGACAGGGAGAGAAAGAAAAGAAAGACGGAGAGAAAGATACTGAGAAAGAGATAGAGACAGAGGCACACACACACTCAAAGAGAGAGTGAGAGAGAGAGAGAGAGAGAGAGAGAGAGAGAGAAAGAGAGAGAGAGAGAAAGAGTGAAATACAGAGAGACACAACGGCGAAGAGAGTGACAGAAAGAGAGAGAGGGAGGGAGAGAGAAAGAGAGAGAGAGGGAGGGAGAGAGAAAGAGAGAGAGAGGGAGGGAGAGAGAAAGAGAGAGAGACGCACACATACACACACACAAACACAAACATAGACATACAGAGAGACACACGGATGGTGAAAGACAGAGAGACAAACACAGAGACATAGAAACAGAGACAGACATACGCGAAAGAGTAACAGAGTAACAAAGACTGAAGAAAGAGTTAAGACAGACACGCGAGACAGAGTAAAAGACAAAGTAACGTAGAGGCGCAAATCAGAGAGCGTAATAAAAGAGAGCGGAAGACAGACCAGATAAAAACAAACACATTATACAAATTTGCAACCTGCTACGTCTTCACACACACACACACACCCACACACACACACACACACACACACACACACACACACACACACAAACACACACACACACAACTCATACACACATTTGCGAATGCAGTTATGAAGCATATTTATAGATCATAGGGATGGTGAAATTTACGATGCATAGATAGACATTCATCATGGGAGATGAAGCGCGTGAACTACAAAGACGGCTTCACTAAGTGCTGGTGCATTAAAACACATTCAAAGGGATGAAGTTCTCTGAAGAATTTAGATTGGGGAGGGGAGGAGGGAGGGAGGGGGGTTGCAAATTATAACATAATTAAAGTTGCATTAGCATAGAATTTATATATTTGGCCAAGCCTCATTTTAGAGGACTGATTTTTCCGCCGGGGTTTTGACTTTAATCTCGAGATTTTTCCGCAGTTCATATTTCTACATGGACTTGCTTTTTAGAAGAAGAAGAAGAAGAAGAAGAAGAAGAAGGAGAAGAAGAAGAAGAAGAAAGCGGCAGTGACGATTTTGAAGCGGCAATAATAATAATAATAATAATAATAATAATAATAATAATAATAATAATAATAATAATAATAATAATATTAATAATAATAATATTAATAATAATAATAAGGGTAATTAAATAGAGATTTTTTTCTAATGACATCAGTTCAAATCGCAGTTCTCACGCATTTATACTTAACGTTAACATCGAAATACCGGAAGACGAATGATGATGATGATGAATGATGATGATGATGATGATGATGATAATGATGATGATTATTATTATTATTACAACGACCACGACCACGACGACAATGATGTTGATCAGTATTAAATATTTTCATGGTGCGCATAAAATCCGTACAAACGTATCTTTAACTGACATTAATCTAACCCAGCTGCACAACCGCGTATGCTCATTGCGCCGCCAATGGGCAAGGGAAATCACTCTCATCATCCACAACAAGGTCATTATCGGCAGAGTTATGCCCCCTCTTTCATCTCCAGCGGAACGTATGGTTGGTTGCCTAATCTCACCACAAGCGTCCAAATCGCCCATGTTCTCGCGATAAGAGGGAACATTGCGCATATTGTAACCTTCAGTGGAAGTCGGAAGGAAGAGATGGGGAGAGGGAGAGAAAGATGAGAGAGAGAGAGAGAGAGAGAGAGAGAGAGAGAGAGAGAGAGAGAGAGAGAGAGACAGACAGACAGACAGACAGAGAGACGGACACAGACAGACAGAGACAGCAAAGGCGGGAGAGAGTCTTTTACCTTCCTTCTTTTTCTCCTTAATTTTTTTTAAATTATTTCCAAAATGGCTGACACGAAACCCATACCTTTATCCCCATCTGGAGTGTTCGACTTTCTCTGAATTGTTTTGTGGCTTATTTGATTAGAATAGTTTCTGTATGCGCCGTTCATTATTTTTCTTTATGTATATTTGTAACCACATCTCCTAAATTCCTCTTTCCCCGTTCGGCTAAAATGCCCCCAGGGGTATGAGCCTAATATTTTCTTGACATTGTGCTTGTTTTGTCCAAGTTCCATTTACCCCAACAACTGTTGTTGTACATGCACCGGACCGGAACTTTCTAGAAGTGGATCGGGATGAGGGCAAAGCATGAATGCAAGGGCGGATCAGCAGGTTCACGCGGGAGGGTGCACTTTTTTTTTTTTTTTTTTTTTTTTTTTTTTTTTTGGGGAGGGGGGGGGGATAGAGAGAAGTTTTTGTATCTTACCTCAGATTCATAGCAAAGAACAGTTATTCTTTCAAAACAACAGTTTATGGGCAAAACGCCCTGACATACATGTGTTACACTTTCTTTTGTTGTTGAGTTGCTACCTAATTGTACTTAGATCAAGCTGTTGCTATAACTGCTGTAAATATACATTTTAGGAATAAACAGGATTAGAATAATATTAACAAGAATAAACGACAAATAAAATAAATTATAAATATCTTTATCTCTATCCCTATCATCATCATCAAACAAAATATGTACATACCACTTCAGTGTGAGGTAGGTCACAAAATGGTTCAGCACAATATAAAATGTCTTTTCACAAAATAGAAATACTCCTAAAAACTGGTAACTAACACTAATGCTGTGCAACAACGCTAGGCTGTTGCTTCTTTGACGTCTATCTAAATAAAGAGTGACACAATATAAAATGAACTCTTCTACATAGAGAGCTGGAATGAGAGGAGTGTAATTAAACGAAATAAGCAGAGGTATTCTCGCCCAATTTCCGGTCTTGTCATCATGCGCTAATCATTGACACTGTGCTTGTTTAGTCTACAGGCTGGACAGTCCCCGCTTCTATCAACAATGAGCCCAGCGCACAAGGAAATAAATGTTTTACATTGAAAATAAACCTCTTACATAAACGCAAAATGCAAGCGGCATATGACGTTTTAGCGGATGTTACACGTCATAATTGGCCGGCGTTCTTTGAAGTTGAGCTGTTACATGTCTAACATGTGTAGGCCGATTGGTGAGTGTGAGTAAACGAAAGAAGAAAGGAGGGAGGGGGTGGGGGTAACAGGAGATTGAGGCGTGAAGAGGGCAGGGATTGATATGGGAAAGAAAATAGGAGAGAATGCATTATTATTATTATTATTATTATTATTATTATTATTATTATTATTATTATTATTTATCATTCTTATATAGCGCTTTTTCAGCATCTTTGAGGTAAATGACGATTATTATTATTATTATTATTATTATTATTATTATTATTATTATTATTGTATCACTTTGGTGGAAAGACTTTAAATAAATTATTATTGTATCACTTTGGTGGAAAGACTTTAAATACATTAAACAACTTCTTCTTCTTCTTCTTCTTATTATTATTATTATTATTATGTCATTTATTATTATTATTATTATTATTATTATTATTATTATTATTATTACTGTCCTTTATTATTATTATTATTATTATTATTATTATTATTATTATTATTATTATTATTATTATTATTATTATTATTATCATTATGTTGCTGTTGCTGCTGCTGCTGATGATGATGATGATTAGCATGATTATTAGCATGATGATTATTATGAATATTATGGATATTCTGAATATTCTTCTTCCTCTTCTTATTTCTCCTTCCTCTATTCTTCTTCTTCTTTTCCTTCTTCTTCTTCTTTTCCTTCTTCTTCTTCTTTTTTCCAACTCGTATAGGAGAGGCAAAAGAAGTTTGTATTATATGGCTTGTTTACTTTTGATACACAAAAGACAGGACAGCAGTCTACATTCAAGGTAAGGCTGCAGCGCTCCCTTGTCATCTCCATCTTTCTATTAATACGCTTGCGAAACATGGACCATCATATGAGACCCACAACGAAGATACAAAGCATGGTGATAAGGTGCTACAGAAGACTTCTGGGCATTTCCTATACCCAGCACATCACCAACAAACGAAGTCAGACAGGACTATCACTCAAGCAAGGGACACACACGATGACATGCTCACAGATGGTGAAGAAACGGAAGCTCCGATGGTATGGCCAGGACACCAGAGCAATCGGGTCTTGCATAAGACCATCTGCAAGGCACGGTGCAGAAGCAGAATAAAAGGGGGAGACAGAAAAAAGGATGGGATGACAACATTTCGAATATGGACTTGGCTTGACACTGGCGACGAAATGTGGGTTGCTGAGGACAAGAGAAATATGGAGTACGCTCGTTTTTTAACGATCATCTGTTATGCCCCAACGACCATCGAGTTACGGGATAGATAGGCAAGGCGCGATCAGCAGGTTCACGCGGGTGGGGTGCACTTTTTTTTTTTTTTTTTTTTTTTGGGGAGGGGGGGGGGGGGGATAGAGAGATTTTGAAGGTTTTTGTATATTACCTTCAGGATTCATAGCAAAGAACAAGTTATTCTTCAAAAACAAACAGTTTATGGCAAAACGACCCTGACATACATGTGTTACACTTTCTTTTGTTGTTGAGTTGCTACCTAATTGTACTTAGATCAAGCTGTTGCTATAACTGCTGTAAATATACATTTTAGGAATAAACAGGATTAGAATAATATTAACAAGAATAAACGACAAATAAAATAAATTATAAATATCTTTATCTCTATCCCTATCATCATCATCAAACAAAATATGTACATACCACTTCAGTGTGAGGTAGGTCACAAAATGGTTCAGCACAATATAAAATGTCTTTTCACAAAATAGAAATACTCCTAAAAACTGGTAACTAACACTAATGCTGTGCAACAACGCTAGGCTGTTGCTTCTTTGACGTCTATCTAAATAAAGAGTGACACAATATAAAATGAACTCTTCTACATACATAGCGATAGAGCTGGAATGAGAGGAGTGTAATTAAACGAAATAAGCAGAGGTATTCTCGCCCAATTTCCGGTCTTGTCATCATGCGCTAATCATTGACACTGTGCTTGTTTAGTCTACAGGCTGGACAGTCCCCGCTTCTATCAACAATGAGCCCAGCGCACAAGGAAATAAATGTTTTACATTGAAAATAAACCTCTTACATAAACGCAAAATGCAAGCGGCATATGACGTTTTAGCGGATGTTACACGTCATAATTGGCCGGCGTTCTTTGAAGTTGAGCTGTTACATGTCTAACATGTGTAGGCCGATTGGTGAGTGTGAGTAAACGAAAGAAGAAAGGAGGGAGGGGATGGGGGTAACAGGAGATTGAGGCGTGAAGAGGGCAGGGATTGATATGGGAAAGAAAATAGGAGAGAATGCATTATTATTATTATTATTATTATTATTATTATTATTTATCATTCTTATATAGCGCTTTTTCAGCATCTTTGAGGTAAATGACGATTATTATTATTATTATTATTATTATTATTATTATTATTATTATTGTATCACTTTGGTGGAAAGACTTTAAATAAATTATTATTGTATCACTTTGGTGGAAAGACTTTAAATACATTAAACAACTTCTTCTTCTTCTTCTTCTTCTTATTATTATTATTATTATTACTGTCATTTATTATTATTATTATTATTATTATTATTATTATTATTATTATTATTATTATTATTGTCTATTCTTCTTCTTCTTTTTTTTATTATTAATAATAATATTATTATTATTATTATTATTATTATCATTATGTTGCTGTTGCTGCTGCTGCTGATGATGATGATGATGATTAGCATGATTATTAGCATGATGATTATTATGAATATTATGGATATTCTGAATATTCTTCTTCCTCTTCTTTTTCTCCTTCCTCTTTCTTCTTCTTCTTTTCCTTCTTCTTCTTCTTTTCCTTCTTCTTCTTCTTTTTTTTTTTTTTTTGGTTGTCCGTGGGGGGGTGCACGTGCACCCGGTGCACCCCCCCCCAGATCCGCCCCTGATAGGATAGGACATGATACATAAACAAAGTGTCCGATTCTAAACACCAGCTAGTAGCAAGCTGAATATAAAAGAATAAAACACTTAGACGTGCGGAAAAAACAAAAAAAGTTGGCTATTTTATTAAATGTCATTTCCTTCCCTCTACACCTCCTCCCCACCGCCCCAGCTGAGCTCTCTAAAGCTACTACGCAACTCATGTGTTGACTATTAAAATGCGTTTGAGATCAAGATCAAACTTGCGAGAGAACAAAGGTCTAATTCACTTTAAGAGATTATTACTTGCGATAGACCCCCCTCTCTCTCTCTCTCTCTCTCTCTCTCTCTCTCTCTCTCTCTCTCTCTCTCTCTCTCTCTCTCTTTCTCTCTCTCTCTCTCTCTCCATCTCTCTCTCTCATTCATAAGCTTATTGTATCATTGGACAACGCCAAATGTGGAGTCAATATCGCTCATAACAAATCCATTGGTTTTATTCCCATGCATGAACCATAACAAGACAAAGCTCCACGAGGAACACCCAAGAAGAGTCTAGAAGAAGACGAATTATCATGAGGTGTGTGGGGGAAGGGGAGGTGTGAGAGGAGGTGAGAGGAGCAAAGAATCGTAAGCAGTGTTTTACATTTTCTGAAAGTCGTGGACTGACGAGTTTTTACAAAATATAAAAGGTAGTAATATTATCAGAGTTATGGATAGGTCGAAAAATGAACGAGATTAAAGACCGATTAGCACTGGTGTCGTAGTGGAGGACGACGACGAAGAAGAAGAAGAAGAAGAAGAAGAAGAAGAAGAAGAAGAAGAAGAAGAAGAAGAAGAAGAAGAAGAGGAGGAGGATGGGCAACAATGGACAACAACATCAACAAACATTGAAAATTGTAAAATAAATCCCAAAGACTCTTCGTCCTTTCTTTTAATGAGACGTCTTGGGCGGCTAAAAATTATCTTCAATAACTTCAAAGGTAGATCTTGTTACAATAACAACAACAGCAACAACACCACAACCACAACAAGCATCGACACAAAATGTATTAACAATTTCAATTATCCGACACCTATTATTTTCTGTGGAGAATCGTGGGAGTCTGAACAGAAAGAAAAATTACGTGTACGAAAAATGATAAATAAAACAGCAAAGGCGACAACAATATAAACAACAACAACAACAAAGAAGAAAAAAAGAGAAGGAAAAGAAAACACATCAGCATAAAGCATCAAAGATTGCGACCGTACTGCTCTGTATCATGCTGGTTTTTTTCTGTCAGACGTCGTGGGAGGTTATTATAGTATACGCAGCATAAACTTCAATTTATCAAAACGTTCATTGTTATGAATGGACAAAAGTGGGAATAGCAACAGTTTTTGATGATGCGGAATAAAGACCTCCCAGTCAACTGTCAGTCTGTCTGTCTGTCTGTCTGTCAGTCTGTCTGTCTGTCTGTCTGTCTGTGGGGAAAAAGGGAGAGGGAAGGGAAAGTAGGATAAAGGAGTGGAAGGGGCTGAAGAGGAGAAAGAGGGGGAGATGGAACTTCCGTGTGTGTTTCTTGTTAAAATGTTTTTAAATGGAATCACGCCTTTCCTGGCTTCAGCTAGATTTCAAGACTGGTAAATGGATGGAAAGGGAAAAAAAATGTATCCAGAGCCTGAGATGTGTGTGCGTGTGTGAGAGAGTGAGTCAGAGAATTAGTGAATAAGACAGAAACACAGACAGACACACACACAGACAGACTCCCCTTGCCAGCCACTCACGTAAAAGACATAAGCCGAAGAGGAGATGGAAGGGCTTGACAGTCTATAACAAATGTGGGGGGTATAGTTCCGATAAGAACCCCCAAAAGAAAATCCTTTAAGACTCGGATAAAACAACAACAACAACAACATTATCAGGAAAAAGCACCAACAACAAAAGTATCATCATCAGCAGCAATAACAACAACATTATCAGAAGCAGTGCCAATAAACAACTCTTCCTGCATACGCACTAACATCCCCATTCCTGTGCTTGTGAATGATATGCGAATTAAGTGCATATCTGTCTGTCTGTCTGTCTGTCTCTCTCCCTCTCTCTGCAGAGCACGCAGACAAATAAACATCGATAACAAAAAAAAAGAAGGGGGTGAACCACCTTCTAAGACGAAAAAAACGTGGAAGAAGGGGGGAGCAATAGAGAGAGAGAGAGAGAGAGAGAGAGAGAGAGAGAGAGAGACAGAGATGGAGACAGAGACAGAGAGAGCGAGAGAGAGAAAGAGAGAGAGAGACAGACCAGAGATACAGAGAGAAAGACAGAGAGAGGAAGTGAGAGAGACAGACAGACACAAATAAAGACACACAGAGAAACAGAGACAGGCAGAGAGACAAGACTGACAGAGAGTTACACTTAAGAAGATCATTTGGAACACCTGTCCGCTGTCTGCAAAATCTAATCAGTGCAGCATAAGATACAGAAACAGAAACCAAAATAAAATATCAAGCCAAATATTTCAGTTTAATAGTCCAGGTCCTGTCAGTTACACTTTCTACGGATTAGAAGGACTGAAATCACGGAGGTACTTTTTTTTTTTTAATGGAAGTCCAGTTTTGGGGTGGGTGCAGGGACTCGCAGTGAAAGGGGGAACAACTAGTATTTAAATAACACCCAATTCATAGATCTCAACGTATTCTAAGGTTTGGGCAGGGGAACTGTAGTATAAAAAGAGTTTTTCTACTGAAGCACACCAACGTTGAATACCATAACACTGAAAGTGCCACTCTCATACTTGCAATACTAATACCACTAGAATGTAAAATGGTTTGACATAGAGCATTAATTATAATATTGTTTTAAAGTTCGCTTTTGAAACAGTGCAGATGATGGTGATGATGAAGATGATGATGAGGAGGAGGAGGAGGAGGACGACGACGACGACGATGAGGTTGAGGATGATGACGATGATGATGATGATGTGGTCTCGTATAGCGCCGTTTCCACATCAGTAGACGGGCTTAGTGTGCATGATCATACGTCTATTTACCATAACCGATTTAACCGCAAAAGCTGTTGTTTCAACTTGACAAAGGAAATGAGACGTGTCTTCTGTTAAGTCCAGTGCTGTAGTAAGACAGTGTGTGAGATTGGAGCCTACACACCGCCATAGCCTTATCAGCAGTGAGGGAAATAGAAACAGTCTGTTGTTAGTCATCCTTTCCCTATCTCCAGCTCACAGTCGCCCCCAAAATAGATCACCTCTTTCTTGCTACAAAGCATCGCGATTTTCTTTATTTATCTATTATTCAGTCGTTCCTCTCTTTGTCCCTCTCTGTCTGATGATCTACCTTTCTGCCTCATTGCCTTATCTCTCTGTCTCTCTTTGTCTGTCTCCTCTGTATCTTGTTCTCCCTTTCTCTCTCCCTCTCTCTCCTCTTTAGTCTTCTCTTTCGCTGTCTGTTTCTCA
This sequence comes from Oncomelania hupensis, assembly GCA_036898135.1. NCBI lineage: Eukaryota > Metazoa > Mollusca > Gastropoda > Littorinimorpha > Pomatiopsidae > Oncomelania > Oncomelania hupensis. The sequence continues at coordinate 24,317,758 of CM072521.1, read as the reverse complement.
CGTATAATCACGCAAACATGCAATTGCACACATTCAACGGACACCTCACACACGAATATATACACAAATATTACACACACACACACACACACACACACACACACACACACACACACACACACACACACACACACACACACGCATTACATGCACAGCCCACACAAACATACACACACAAACACCATTAAACACACACACAAACACCATTAAACACACACACACACAGATGTACATCGTTCTTTCTCCCTCCTTTCTTCCCTCCCTCTCTCTCCGCCGCACGTACAAAGTGGATATTATAGCTTTGAAGCAGATAACTGCACTTTGTTGTCGGGTCTAATGGCAGAGAAAATATAACGAGGCGGCGAGAGAGATGCAGATTTGGGGCGAAGATAGACTACAGATGAGTCCAGGTCATAAACCTAACTTCTGTGCGTGTGGCTGTTTGCGTGCGTTTATGTAAATATAATGCAGATATACATGTGTGTGGGTGCATGTGTGTGTATGTGCGTGCGTGTGGGTGTGTATGCGTGCGTGCGTGTGTGTGTGCGCGCGTGTTTGTCGTCTAGCAAATGTGCCTGGGCAACTATCTGGCTATCAAAGCTCGTCCGACTGGACACAGTCTACATTCTTCTCCGTTGTTATGGACTACGATGATGATGCCTGATCATGATGATGATGATGATAATGACGACGACGACGATAATAATAATCACGAGGAAGACGAAGACGGCGATCATTATGAAGATGATGATTACGAAGACGACGACGGCGATGATTACAGTGGTTATGAAGAAAACAACGATGACCACGACGACGACGATGATGATAATGATGATAATGATGATGATGAGAAAGACGACCACTGCAATGATGATGACTTTGAAGAAGATGATGACTAAGACCAAGGCGGGGACGACGATGACGATGATGATGATTCAAGATAATAATAATAATAATAATAATAATAATAATAATAATAATAATAATAATAATAATAATACTGGATGCTGTCAAGCGCGTTTTTATCACCCGAACTTAAAGCTCGGCGATCTAATGAGATCGCAATTACAGAAGACGGAAGAGAACTCAATTTTTTTTTTGAAATTTAGATTGCCTGCATCCAATACCATTATTATTGGAGGGAGGGAGGAAACCGGAGTACCCGTAGAAAACCCTCGCTGTCTTGTAAAATCTCGTACCTAAGTCACGTCAGTTCGTTCGAACCTGCGACCTTCCGCAAAGAAAACCAGCACTCTTTCAACTGTGATACCAGGCCATGATGACGACGATTACGACTGCGTGGCCATGTTGGTGGAGATTATTGTCCTGAAGACAACGACAAGTACGTAAGGGTACGTGTGAACGGATTTAGCGACGGAAGAAAATAAAAAACACTGATTGAAATATAGACAGGAAACGGGCTCAGCAAATAGCAGCATGCAGGATCAACTTGCAACAAACTATCATCATATGCACAGAAAATGGACCTAACATTCAACCAATGTCGTAATAATAAAAATGCATCTAGCTATGGTTATGTGGTACAAAAACATAAAGCACAGCAAGTAAGTACTACATGAAATCGGTAGTCCGCATTGGAAAGGGTGTTGGGAGGAATAAAAGTTATATGGAAGCGGTTCTTGAGCTGGTAAAGCGCTATATAAAGGTGATTAAATAAATAAATAAATAAAATGTAGAGCGAAACAGGACCAACCAGTAGCAATGGCAAGATCAACTTGCGAACACAACAGTCATAACAATTTTCTATGTTTCTACGTCAGTCATCGAGTACACCAGCCACTGGCAAAACCATGTTGAACTACATTGCTTCATACACTATATACAATACAATACAAAGCAACTTAAATGTCCGATAAAATAAGACACTTGCATTTGACATAGGTTGTGTGTGTGTGCGTGTGTGTGGGTGTGTGTGTGTGTGCAATTAAATTTAATATTTTAATTTAACGTCTTTTTACAACACTGTGATTTTATACAACCATAACAAACAAACAAACAAAGAAACAGAATCTGTTAGTTATAGCAACTTAAATAAACCTGTTCCGACAATGATAAAACAGAATCTGTTAGTTATAGCAACTTAAATAAACCTGTTCCGACAATGATATGCGCGATGTCCTGTAACATCGAACTATATAAGATGACTCTAATATCGTCTTGCGCAGATCAAAAAGCCTAATTCCATTTTTTTGTACAGTGCTGTTAAAACAGTTCAAATCAAATAATAGATGTTGTAACTTGTAAGAAAATAGTCCAAGCACATATCCAAGTAACATTTTTCAAATATTTTGTACACCATGAATTCAATCGTAGCTTATATACTAATCTAGCAATAGTTCTGAAACAAAAAACAATATTTACTTTGGGTATTATATTAGTAACGTGTTGTTCTAATGACGAATAATACTCAAATTTAGCTAATTTCACATTACAATTAAAGACTGTATGCTCACTTTCCATGGCACTTTTTTTTGGCCAATTTACCTGAAAGATAATTACCCTAAATCCCTATGATGGAACCCAACAAAAGGTAATTCCAATACCTCTAATTCTTATACTATGAATAAGATATTTTACTTCAAACATTATATCAGTTCTCTTTCTACATTTCCAATGTTTTAAAGCATAAAGCACTGATTTTGGGTCAACACAAACTGATATATTAAATATTTTAGAAGGAATGCTGAGTATGTATTCTATTACCATAATAATTGCATATAATTCACACGTAAATATTGAAAACCCATGACCAAGATTGTAAGACTTTTGAATATTTAAATAAGGTATGACAAATCCTGCTCCACAGTTTGATGAATCCAAAACACTACCATCAGTGAATGCTTTTAAATGATATGAATAATCGTTATTTAAATGTTCGGTTACTTCACATTTCAAATATTAGATTCTTCATTTTTCGTTAAATCAATATAATCTATGTCGACATGTGCATTTAAATGTTCCGAACGTGGAAATCTGGGAATAAACTGGCAATACTGCAATTGAAGTAATATCAATATTGCAGGCTGCCATAATATCTTGTGTATAGTTTTTAATTGTATGAATATAGGGAATAGTTTGAGCTCTTTTGGGATAATCCACACTGCTCACATTCAAAATTTCGTCCGTTACTGAATTTTCTACAAACTACACACGCACACACACGAACACCCACATGCGTGTGTGTGTGTGTGAAGGTATGTGTGCTTCCCCCAATATAACCATCATAAGAATATTAATCACTGTCCTTGACCTGTGCATTATTATTTCTCCATCCGCCCTCCCGCTCCCTAGCCTCTCTAGAATCAAGTATTGGCCAAGGATCAAAGGAAATTCTTAAGAAAACACGTTACAAAAATAAAAATGGCCATAAAATGTGCCTTGATCCATGTTTCGTGGGCGCTTAATGTGCATATGGGCCGTCAGCCAAACTTCTAATAAAATCTCATACATGTAGAGAAGAATCCCTATATAAAAAACCATCTAAGCTTCTGTCCTTCTCTCACATCAATAAACGAGAACAACTAACAAATTCTGTCCGTCTGTCTGTCTCATTCTCTCCCTCTCTCTCTCTCTCTCTCTCTCTCTCTCTCTCTCTCTCTCTCTCTCTCTCTCTCTCTCTCTCTCTCTCTCTCTCTCCATCGGTTCACCACCGCTTCTTTCCCTCTCTTTAGATTATTGGCGTCTTGATCTCTCTTTCTGCAACCGGTTCTTACCTATCTGTATTTTGTATCAATAATTCAATAATTTATTTATCGTCTATTCACAGTTTGTATTAAGAAGAAGAAGAAGCAAGAAGGTATTTTAACCTTGACTTGACTTGACAGACCTTGACTTGACTTGACTTGAAGAAGAAGAAGAAGAAGAAGAAGAAGAAGAAGAAGAAGAAGAAGAAGAAGAAGATCGCACCTCGCCACCTCTAGATCGCCTTCCTTGTGTCTGCCAATCCCAACCTCCACCACTCTCCTCTCCTGCCCAACTCCCCACCCCGTCCCTTTACCACAACAACAACAGCAACACCACCACCAACATAAACAACTACAACAAAAATGCAACACGAAACCTCACCTCTAGCTCTCTTTCCCTCCCTTTCTTCCCTCCTCCCCCTCGTCCTCACCCCACCCTCTTCCCTACCTAAACCACTCCACCCTAACCCTGGACGAGTGTGTGATTGATAGTGTGGTTGTCAGCTAGTTTATCTGCGCCGGCCCCTTTGATTGCCGGGGATTAGAGGAATGATATGCCCCCTAGGAACCCCGGCTTCTTTTGTAGTCTAGCGGGTGGCTTATTCTTTTCTTCTTTTATTTTTTTCCCCCTCTTCTTCTTCTTCTACCTTCTGCCCCTTTCGCCTTGAGCAAGCATACCAGGTGGCTTCTCTCTCTCTCTCTCTCTCTCTCTCTCTCTCTCTCTCTCTCTGTGTCAGTCAATCTCAATCTGTCTTTCAATCAGTCTGTCAGTCAATCAATCTGTATCTCTGCCTCTCACACTTTCTTTCTTCGCCGCTCAATGTCTGTCTCTGCCAGAATGGTGGTTTTGTCTACCTTGTCTGTCTATATGTCTGTCTGTCTGTCTCTCTCTCTATCTCTCTCACTCAGTCCACAATCGTAAAATACTCTTTGGAGCTGAAAAAGCGTCAAATAACGGGGGGGGGGGGGGGGAGAGAACAAACGCTGGGAAAACACATACTAATGAAATAGTTACAGATGGTAGAAAACTTGAGGGCAGAAAAAATTCCACACATCTCGCCTATCAGCACTAGCACAACATCAGCACTACTAATAACAACAACCACTAGCACTGCAGTAGCAGCCGTTAGTGAATCATCACCACCACCAAGACCACAAATCTGTTAAACCTCGACGGACCACAACCACACCACCACCAGTGTCACAGCAAGTGGAGCCGGGTAGCTCAGTTGGTAGAGCGGCTTACTAGTAACCGAAAGGTACCTAGTTCGAATCCCGGATTGGCCAATGTGTGACCATATTATTTTCCCCTTGCCATCAACTGGCTCGCTGGTGTCAGAATAATGTGACCAGTAGTCGCCTATACGCTCCGGTGTCGTGTGACTATAATCTACAATTACCCTTTTTATTTGTCACAGCACTGTTACTGAGTACTATCACAGCGGCATCATCATCATCATCATCATCATCATCATCATCATCATCATCATCATCATCATCATCATAATCATCATCATAATCATCATCATCATCATCACCATCACCATCATCGTCATCATCGACGACAACGAACATCACCACAACCATCAACTCCATCCTCATCACCACCGTCACGACTACTGACGGCATAGCCATCCTAGTATTAGCAGCAGCCACTAAAACGTTGATCATCATCGACGATGACGACGGTCACCATCAAAACCATAATCACAATCAGCATACCACCACCGCTACAGCAACCTCTAACATCGTCACCATCGCCATCAACACTACCGTACCACCACGACCACGACCACTATTACTACTACTATTACAATTACTGTCATCTTTTCCAACCACACCACCACCATCACCGTAGCAGCCACAGCCGTTAAGATCATCATAATCGGCGGCGCGGACAAGCGTGGAACAGGGCAACAGTGACAAATTGACGGGCTGACAAGTCACTACACCTGCAGGCCTCCAACTCCCTGGGCGGTTGTGGTTGCTGTTGCTGTAAGCCTGCGTCCCTTCCTCCTTATCCGTCTGTTCTCCTGCACCCCCCACCTCCACCGTTCTCCAGCCCCCACATCCGGCCCTACCTTCCTCTAAATTCTTCCCGTACCTGTTTCACCATTTCGTAGTTTCCTCCTCCTCCCAACCGCCTCTCTCTCTCTCTCTCTCTCTCTCTCTCTCTCTCTCTCTCTTAAAATCCACTATGTGCTCTCTCTTTCTCTCCCTATGTCTGTCTCTCCATCTTCTGCTGCATGTATATATAGACAACATAATAATAGTGCCAGAAAAAGAACAATGAATTATGCATGATGATTATATGGGGCGGTTTTTGATTGATTGATTGATTTATTGTTGCTTTAGGTCCAGCGGACTCTTCCGAGCCAAAT